>JAOXNO010000002.1:10908743-10964947 GCA_028565335.1 Limnodromus scolopaceus | reverse complement strand
CCCCGCCACCGTGCCGCAGCCGGCCCAACCAATCGCTTGCCGCCGCGTATCTCCCCGCGTGACCAGAACCCGGCGCCCCCAGCCCGCGCGCCTGGGCGCATGCGCGGTGGCGCGGCGGCCATCAGGCCTGGTAACGCCCCCCCACGCGCCCTCCTCCCGGCGGTGCCAGCCTGGCGGGGGAGGGGCGCGGAAAGGCGGCGGGGGAGGCGCGGCGGCATACCCGCCCGCGGGCTCGGTGCCTCCCCACAAGGAACGGTGCCGGCAGGAGGGCCTGTCCGCTGCGCGCGCTCAGAGCCCAGCGCATGCGCAGTGCGGGCGCGCCGCCGGTGCACGCCGGGAGCAGCGGCGGCGGGCTAGCTAAGGCCGTCGGGGAGCGGCGGTGATTGGCCAGCCACCTTCCGCCTCCCACCCCCATTGGCCCCCCGCCCGCCACAGCCCGGCGGCCGGCAGGGGGAGGGGGGTGGGACTTCCGGGGTGGGGCGGTGCCGGCTAAAAAGCGCCCGGATGCGGGACCAGCTCGGAACTTTCCAGAAAAGTCGGGATCGGCGCAGGGTAAGGAGCCGCCGCGGGGTGCGGGACCGCCCGCCGCTCAGGGGCCGCCCTCCGCCATGGTGAAGGAGACTACCTACTACGATGTGCTGGGCGTGAAGCCCAACGCCTCCGCTGAGGAGCTGAAGAAGGCCTACCGAAAGCTGGCCCTGAAGTACCACCCCGACAAGAACCCCAATGAGGGCGAGAAGGTGGGCGCCGGGGACGGGATGGGGCTGCGGGGTCGGCTGCCCCGCCAGGGTGCTGACAGGGGGGCTAGGGGAGCGGCAGGGGAGGATTTGGCGTGGCTGGGCTGGGGGGGTGGAGGGCTGTCCGTTTGGGGTTTTACGTCCCGGGCGTCTGAAGCATGGTGTGCGTTTCCCACACAGTTCAAGCAGATTTCCCAAGCTTATGAAGTGTTGTCGGACCCGAAGAAGAGGGACCTCTATGACAAAGGAGGGGAACAGGCCATCAAAGAGGGTGGCTCCGGTGGCGGCTTCGGGTCACCCATGGACATATTCGATATGTTCTTTGGCGGTGGTGGGAGGATGCAGAGAGAGAGACGAGGTAACGTGCCATCTTCTGACACTTTTCCCAGACTTTACAGCGTGATCGTGGGGCTGGACAAGATCAAAGTCTCTGAGGAGACTGCTGTAGATATAAGACTTTAAGTAGCGTTAAAATTAAGTTATGGGCTTGATCTCAGAAAGGGAGAAATCATCGTCCCTAGTCCTTAGCACCGGAAACGGGCAGGGGAAGGCATTTGGTTCATACGGTCGTAGTTTAGTCTCTTGTGCATTGTCTCACGTTAATAACTAACCAAATTTAATGGTTGGAAAGCCTTTCGCTGAGCCTAAGTCCAGCAGCTAATAGGCTGAATAGGAAACAGAATGCTAACTTACCTTAAAACGATTTTTTAACTAAGCTACCATAAGTGTATTTGGGGTTTAATTGCAAGTAACTGTATCTAAAAAAGATAGCCAAATGAAATTCAGTCTGTGAAACTTTTTTGTGTCCTGTACTGTTCAGGGGAATTGATTTGAAGGTGCAGTAAAATGTTGCTCAGTAACTAAACCCCACTGGGAAAGACTCTAGTGTTAATTGAACTGGTTTAGAGTAGTGCTGACCCCATCACTTCTTAGTGTGGACCTGGTGACAGGGGAAAGAAAAAAGGTTTGTATGAAAATGTTGCAGTGTTGTATCAAAACATTCCTAGTAAGCCAGAACTTGTCTCCTACAAAACTAAGCCTGAGGTACCTAAGGGTCTCATTGGTTCCTGAGCGTAAAAATGTAATGACTCGATTCAGTTTCCAGAAAGTCCCCTGCTGAGAGGAAGAAGGTACTTTACTGACTCTAGGCAGCGTCTCCCACTTCCCTGTAGGAGATACGTTCAGT
Organism: Limnodromus scolopaceus; assembly: GCA_028565335.1. Classification (NCBI taxonomy): domain Eukaryota; kingdom Metazoa; phylum Chordata; class Aves; order Charadriiformes; family Scolopacidae; genus Limnodromus; species Limnodromus scolopaceus. The sequence continues at coordinate 10,963,024 of JAOXNO010000002.1, read as the reverse complement.
CTCTTTGTTAAGACTGAAGTGCTGCAGTATAAAACTTACGTGTCTAAGGTTCTACATATTTTGCTTGTGCTACTGGTTGTATTTTCACAGAAGAGCACCTTGACTTATTCGAACAGAGAAGCATTACTGACAAAGCCATTAGAATTGTTACCTAATTTGACATCAGAGAGGAAGGGGCTATTAACTAATATCAGCAAAACAAGATAAAGCTCTATCAAAACAGGATGTTAGAGCCCATAGACGTGGTTTGTCATGACTGGAGCCTAGTGACATGGGAAGTTTACTATTACTTGAGAAAATATCTATTTTCTTTTGCAGGTAAAAATGTGGTCCATCAGCTGTCAGTAAGTTTAGAAGATATGTACAATGGTGCAACAAGGAAACTTGCACTGCAGAAGAATGTTATCTGTGACAAATGTGAAGGTAACTGAAACTGAAACTAAACACAAGTTGCTTCTGGAGATTTCGGGGTCTTTTTTTCTTGCAGCGTGTAACCTTTTGTCCCCAATTTTCATTCTCTGCAGGTCGTGGTGGTAAGAAAGGTGCAGTAGAATGCTGTCCTAATTGCAGAGGAACAGGCATGCAGATCAGAATTCACCAGATTGGGCCAGGAATGGTGCAACAAATCCAATCTGTGTGTATGGAATGTCAAGGGCATGGGGAGCGTATCAGCCCCAAGGACCGGTGTAAGAGCTGCACTGGCAGAAAAATTGTTAGAGAGAAGAAGATACTAGAAGTTCACATTGACAAAGGTAAGGTGTCTTATTAAGATAAAGTATTGAACTTGGATGTACTGATTGAGTTTGAATCATTAGAACAGAAGCTTTAGCAAATGCATGATGGTGTTCTGCTGAGTAACTTTGCTGAATATATGCACTGCAAAATTGCCTGTTGCTGCCTTTAAAAAGTAGGAGACTTGTTTTTGGGACCATTGATTACTTCTATGTTCACATCTAATACTTGTGCATATAACTAAGAAGGGATTCTGAAACAAGCTGTATTGTAAGCGGTGAATTATTTTTGAGCAACCTCATAAGTACAAGTCTTGGTCAGGTAGCTGGACCGATTAAAATAAAACCCATCACTTGTTGGCTCAGCTTGGCTAATGAGTTTTGCTTGCCTGTAGGAAAACCCCGCAGACTCCGATCACTTCTACTGTGTTTCAGTGTGAAGGGGAACCAGGTCTGCTATAGTAACAGGGTGCAGAGACAGTGCTAAGCCTCTCATGCTTAGAGCTCTGTTTGCTATGCAACCCTGACAGTGCTGCTCTGAGCAGGTACTCTTTCCCTGGCAAAATGCAACTCAATACACAAACCCTCTCAGTGACAGGAGAACACAAGAGTTGAGTGACAAATATATCTCTGTTGGGAGGCTGCTCAAGAGCTAGTGGTAGAAGTCTCTGGAGCAGTGTGGCTTGTAAGATAGAGCTAGATGATGAGCACATGGCTTCTACAGACCCATGCCTGGTTATCACCTGCAACTGTTGATCTTTAAGGTCCCTTCCAACCTGAACCATTCTAGATTTCTGATTCTGTGTGTCAAAAACACCTTATGCAATGCCTGGATTTGTTTTGAACAGGGAAAATCGTACAGTAACATTACGTATGAAGGCTAGCGAGTATATATTACGGACATTTTGAACAGGGAAACCACTTGCAAGAGTTTCTTTTCCCTTACAGAAAAACAGACTGTAAGCTATCAGGAGGCAGCTAGAATTAATGGTAGAGAGTCTTGTGGGGGTGAAATGGGTTTCTTACGTGATGGGTACAGTTCTAGGGAGGGTGCTTCTTGCACTCAGCGAACACTGAGATCATGTTTCATAAGTAGCTCTGCCACATATTTAGAAAACTGAAGAAGGTGATTGGTCACTTGCTCTCAAAACGTGTTTTGTATGCAGTATTTCTGTTTTGTTTTTAATGCTTGTGCATACAATGAAAGCTGTTTTCATAATGTTTCCCTTAAGGACTTTGTCTTGGCAGGTGGCTGTTTTGCACTAAACAATTAAGCTTAATAATCTTGAGACATAGTTGAGGTTGGCACCACTAAAATCTGTTGAACATGTGAGTGGATTAAAAAAATTGATGATGAATGCTTCAAGGGAAGGTCCTGATGTTCTAAGACCCAGCGATCTCCTGGTACCATCTTGTGCTTGTCAAAATACTTCATACTGCTGCCTTTCACTTGAAAAATGTTTGCTCATTTGTTTTCTGCAACAGGAATGAAGGATGGTCAGAAAATAACATTCCATGGTGAAGGGGACCAAGAGCCAGGACTAGAGCCAGGGGATATTATTATTGTCTTGGATCAGAAAGACCACTCTGTATTTACAAGGTAAAACTCTGGAAGTCTTTTGTGTTAGCTCCTGAGATGCATGTCCACATGCTTCCTTGGTTACCACTCACCTTTTATCTACTGGTATTTCCAGTAGATGGGATCACATGGCTGGAACTCATGTGTGTTTGGGTGGCTGAGGAACACGGAGGTGTGCAGGAATCCTGGTACATCTAGTCACAGCCACTTGTGTTCTAGTAGCACGAGATACTCTTATGTGAGCTTTGGCAGTGGAAGGAGATGGAAGGCAAACAAAACTACTTACAGTTACTAAGAGTTTACAAATCTTGAAGACCTCTTAAAAATACTGAGATTTCATTTAATAGATGTGATTATTTCCTTGCTCTTTCTAGGATAGCATTCCATCACTTACCTCAGAAAATTACCATTTAGTGTAGGCAGCAGTTCATTGCCCACTTGGCTTCAAGGCACAGAAAACTTTTGCTCAGGATCTTACTTATGACAAGCTTACTGACTATAGCGTTCACTCTTCTGACCAAAGGTGGTTTCCCACACTTCATTTCCTGGCTGAGTGCACTGGACAGGATAATCGGGCCTGTCTGTTCTTTATTGCAAAACCAAAAGTGACTCAAGCATCATTGACCATGTCTCAAGTATTTTGTGTTACTGGACAGTACTGCTGGGTGTTGCAGACCTCCTTGTTTCAAGTTACTGTTTGTGGAATGAATCTGTCCGGTACATTTTGGTCCAATTAAAAGCAGCACTTGACATTGCACAGAAATGTGTTGCACGTGGCATCTCACTGCTTCTGTTCAGAGCAGTGACAAGGGAATCAGTGGCTATAGAGACACTGACCACTGACGTACTTGTAAATAGGAGCGGTGAGTCAAAGGTTCTTGGGAAACCTGCAGCTGGTCTGCCTGACTGTCCCGTATGGTGCTGAGCTCTGGATGTTGGTGCCAGAACTCTGTCAAAGAACACTGACCTTACAGGTTAAGAATCGGTTCTGTTTGCTTTGGATAAGCATACTCTGCTGATTTTTCTTTATTTCCAGTGAAAGCAGATACGCAATTAGCTATGCCAAAAGAACAGTCTGGGCCAAACTGTTTGCGTGGTTACCTGGGACTTGAAGTCACAATTCTGCTGGCTTATTTTTATCCATCTTTCTGCCTGCTGCCTTCAGTTCTAGTGTCCTTAAATAACCCTTGATATTACTGATCTTATGGGGTTATGCTGAGGCCATGCTGCTTCTGGAACAAGTGGAATGTTCCCCCTCTCCCGTCAGAGTCTAAAATTAACTTTTCAGGCAAGGCTCCTTCCAGAGACCTTTAAAATAGGGTTAGTGAAATGACTAAGTTCTTTCAATAGCTGGAGGATTTTGTAGCTGTTAAACATGCAGTGCATGCAGATACCACTAGCACTTCCATAATGAAGTCAGAATATGCAATTAAAAAGATTAGTGTCTCTTCCAGATACTTCCTGGTGCTTTCTAGAAGTTAGTTTCGTCATAACTCTAGTAGTAATTTTCATCATAACCCAGAGTGCCCATCAGCTGTTCAAACTTCCTAGTGCCAGATTTTCAGAAAGCGAGTGTAACAAAATGAGGTAGAGCTAATTGACACACTTGGGAAGATATTAATCTACACAAAGGAAGGGTTTAATTGTCCAGTAGCAATGTTTAAGAGGCTGAGAGAGACCTTTTTCTTAGAATTGGGAAGGAGCGGTGAAGTGAAACTGGATGCAAGTGAGCCTTGCTTTACTTACTTCTTTTCAATAAACACTTCTATGCTTTGGATAGCTAGACTTGATAATGGCTTTCAGCATGGGTATCATTCCTGTAATTGCTGGCTTGAGGTGCTGCATCAGTATTTATTATCCTTTATTTAGTAGCCCAGACTTCTATTAAAATTGCAGCTTTATTGTCCTTGTCAAGTTAAATACTGCGGTTGGGTTATGGTCCTTTTACTGCTTCTGCCTCTCTGTGACTGTGTTTGATTGGTTCTACCTTAGACGAGATGAAGACCTTCTCATGTCTATGGATATTCAACTGGTAGAAGCACTATGTGGCTTCCAAAAGCCTATCACAACGCTGGACAATAGAACGATTATTATTACCTCCCATCCTGGTAAGTGTTGGTTTGCTTTCTGCTGGAAGTCCAGGCATACAGTGAATTTAAGCTGGAGGTTTAAAGGAACAGAAACATCCCATCTTGATGTAAAAGGGATGTATGCTAGTGTCAAGCTGCTTTTCCTAGTCTTTGCAGTACAAATCTTTAAACAAAAAACGATTTTTGGATAGCAGTCAGCAGTAACTTTCTCTTTGCGTGATATAGTAACAGACCTTACCTCATGGACATACTTGTATCCTGAGGATGCCTCATGAGAATTGAAGGCCGTGGGTCTCTGAAAACCACTTTTTCAGCCTTGGAACTGATGGAGCACTTAATAAATTTGTAAGTATGCTTCCTTTGGGAAGCATAATAAGGTTACAAGAATTTAATGTAGACATCAACCTGCTTTCCTACTCAGAAGTTACCAGGCAGTAAGTCCCTATTAGACTACTACATCTTGGTGTAGCTGTCTAACCACAATGTAGAAGGTTACATAAATACTGTAGGGAGTTAAAACTAAAGCTGCTTCTGCTGCCTGCAAGGATCCCTTCCTTTTTTTTTTTTTGGTCTTTTTTTTTTTTTTTTTTACTTTTGCCAATCTGAAGAAAATGGCCCATGTTAAGCCAAGTATAATACAAACATGCGTGTTACTGAAGTAACCCTTTGTCCACCTTAGCTGAGGTTTCTGCCACATGAGCCAGGCACACAGTGTGCGACAGGCAAACATCAATGGGAAATCCCAGTTCTTCACTGTGTTTGAAGGAACAAAAATGGGGAGATCCCCTCTGGAGGGGAAAGGCTCACGCATCAGCCCAATGCCTTATAATTTTTAAGTTTGCGCAATATATTAAGTATGACATTTCACTCCCTTAGTAATGGTGTGGATTTCTGCTTATTATGAGGAGGCTTTATGGGGAGAAAAACTTGAAGTTCTGAGATGGACTAGGTTTCTCGTTTAGTGTCATATAACATCTTTTAAAAGAGTTACCTCTTTCTCTTTGAACATTGAAACTTGGATCTTATGATGTATCATTTATATAGGGAGAGACCAGCGATACCCACTTAAGTATCTCTATTTTCCCATTTGTACAGTACATCCAAATGTACTTTTGTTTCATGCTGTATTCATAACTGACCTAAAATGAAATTGAGCTTTTGCTGTTGCACATTGTTACTGAGTTTAATGGCAGAAAGATTCATCTGCGTCAATTGTTTGGGGTTAAGGCTCTCCAACTTCCCTTCCTTGCTCCCTAGTTCAGCCAGTGATTTGCAATCCCCCTGTGACACTGGGTGTCACACCTGCTGGCTGCTCTTGGAGATCTTCAAGGGCAAATTCAAATCACTCTGTGGGATTTTCACTTTCTTTGAAAACTGAAACAGCATTCTTTCTCTGTGCAGGAGGTGTTGTCAAGTAATATATTTTTTTTATGAGAGGATTAGGTCTGTAACTACAATCCTAGGTTTTGTTGTTGCACAGATGTGACACTGTTGCACAGATGTGACACTGTTGCACAGATGTGACACTGCCAAGTGCTCTGCCCAGAAGATAGGGACCAAGTCAGCCCATAAGCAGAAGTGGTCCCCGGGAAAAGGGAAACAGCAGCACGCCTGAACCCGAGACCCTGAAGAAGTGAGTTTCTTCTCTTTTCTTCATCCAGGGGTACTCCTCAGAGTTTACTGAAGCCTTTGTCCTGCAAATAAACCAAGGCTAAATGCTTTAGACAAGAGACGTAAATGAATAACTGAGGTTAAAACTTACTAGAAGACCAGCACTTCTTTGGCTAGAGGCTTATTTTCAAATAAAGATGTTACCAGTATCACAAATATATGACTTTTTATATGCTTTCTGCAAGGCAGCCATTTTGTCAAACACAGGAGGGAGGATAAAGCCAAACAAATTGTGCAGTAACAGCTGTAAATTATCAAAGAAATGGGGAATGTAGAATTCAACAAAGAAAAAGTCATAGTAAATATGTCTGGAAAGGACCTACAGCAGTCACCTGGTGGTGTCTCTGCCCTGATAATTACATGTGTATGTTATATAGCTTAGTTGCTAAGAGACTTCCATTTCGAAATCCTGCTCAAAATCTGTGTACTTTAGGGTGGTTTGGATCCAAACCAAAGGTGCCAAGTGTTATTTATGTTTTGATAGGCCAAGTTAAGGTCTAAAACTCAAACACTGCAGATTTCAAAGGCATGCTCATATCTGAGCCATTTGTTTCTTGTCTGCTTTAAGCCATTTGATTTCTGTTTGATGTGAGCAGGCTTGACCCATGTCTCTGAGCTAGTCGGCAGCCATGCTGTTGTGTTAGCAGAACACCAAATTTAAAATGATACATCCAACTGAGTTTCCACACAGCGTCTAGTGAGTTGGAAGAGCTTGCATGCATTCACCTGAAAAGGACTAGCTGAACATACTCTGATCTCCTTTGGAATGACAGTCATCTTTGCAGTATCAGAGACATCTCCCTCTCTATTAAAGCAAAAGCCACTGCCTGTCCTGCTGTGCCACGTCCTGGGGGCAGAGTTTTCAGGTCTAGGGAACTTAATCCTCTGTGAGATGTTCTTCTCCCTCTTGGCAGCATTGCTGGGATTTTGGTGTGTTATGGCATGGTGGGGGTGAATTTGTTCTAGGAGACCTGTTAATTTTTCCTTTTGTATAAGGAGTCAGATGGCTCCTTGTGTGAGGGCACATAACCCTTCTGGTAGTGGTCTTATGCTGACATTTGATCGTTATGTACAGGCAGACTTACTGTTCTGTATAATTTTTAGGAAAGCCAGGCTGCCAGGCACTCCCTTCGATTAACGGGGCACACACAAGAAAAGTAACAGTGTTGTGATCCTTTGAAATACTTTCTTGTACTCAGAAAATTATGAGTGTTTATTCCTTGATTCCCAATTCAGTGTTCATCCGGACTTAGAGATTTGAACTATACTTGTAAAGTTATTACCAATTGCTAATTTAGAGAAGCCTACTTTTTCTTCTGTACCTCAGATCTAGGTAAACACAAAATCAGAAGTTACTTGAACTCATTTGAGATTAAATAAAAGAAAGACAAGAAAGGAACTTGAGGAGATGGAAATACTTCAGGGTGTTATCAGATATTTCCTGAGCACTTACATTCCAAGGTGATACATACCTAAAAATGCCAAAGACAGATGTATCTGACATTATCTCACCCTCTAAATGCTTGGTAAAATTACAAGAAAACTGAAACAATAGAGAAAAGGGTTTTTTCTTCTTTTTATATCTTCACCTGTGACAGTTACCCTTAAGATAGCCTGTCACAGCTTTTGATAAAAGGTCCATCTTCAGTTTTAAATGGGAGCTATCTATGCTGAAGCATACATTCAAAAGCACTTTCTATAAACAGTCTCTCAGGAGCCTTTAGCTCCCTGCTAATATAACAACAACAGCAAAAAAATCAGCTCCTGAGTCAAGCTGTCCTTGTTGAAGGAGGCAGGTAGGAAGCCTGGCAGCGGCTGCGTTTCAGCACGTGTGGCTCTGAGCCCGGCTCCACGCTGCTTTGGCCCCTGGCAAGTCACTTCCATTTGTCCCGTGTGGGCACGAAGGTAGATTCTTTCATTTACACACACAGGGGATTTCACAGCCATTCTGCACGGGCAAAAAGGATCCAAGCCAGTGAAGAGTCAGGCACTGATTACTCTCCTCTCCTTGAAAATCTGGGGCAACTCTGTGGAAGTAAATGAAGCCCCACTCTGCCCTCACAAGCAATTTTAGTGATATGTCAAATAAATTTATGTGGCTCAGGAGAAAAAGAAGCACAGAACTTAAGCCAACTCTTCACCAAGTGTAGCATGGTATAATGCCTTGCACTGTCAGGGAACTGTGTCCATTTAGTCCACGTGAGGATCTGTCCCCAAGTCCACGGGAAGCAGACAGGCATGTGTTCCCTGACCTTCTGCAGCAGCAGCTTCAGGACTTGGATGAGAGAGAAGCCTGTAATGAGCCCAATACTCTCTTCCCCCCTCCCCCCCCAACCCCTCCTTTTTGCACACAGTGTTGTCAAGAATACTTGCTTGCAGAAAATGCATTTTGTTCAGTGGTAAACCCCCCCCAAATTCTGCTGGAGGAAAGTGTTTTTCTCTACCACACATGTACAGTGTCCAATAGAGACTGATTTAAAAAAAAAAAAAAAAAAAAAATTCAAGTGCCACCCAGGGTGAATTTATGAAATCACTCAACAAGGAGGGACTGAAAAACTCTGCATCATGCCGGCTGCTTTTCTGCACTGAAGGAATCTCACCGGGTCTGCAGCACAGCAGAGAGGCAGTGATGGACAGAGGCGTGTGTGTGAGCATGGGGGAACGAGGACCTCTGTGTGTGGGTGCAGGCAGCGCGATATGAAGAGAAACAGTGAGTAGCAAGGACCTCTCCTCTGAGACAGAAAGGCTTTAAAGCATTTTTCTGAAAGGGTATGCCTAGTATATACTTGGCGGGGGTGGGGGGGGACCACAAAAAAAAAACCCTTACAATAATAAAGGCTGCTGCAATGGTGAACTCAATACTGCCACCCAGAGTACCTTTCTGCATAATAGATGATGCTCTGCGTGGATCTGGAGACTAGGAAGATTAAAGCAGATGATCTTTCTGCATGTAAAGCAGCCACAGACAGCATGATGGATCATTACTGAATACATTTCTGGCCATGCATAATTGTGTTCTGATCTTCCTCGTTGAAGTACTATCACCATCTCTCTGCCAGACTATATTACTTAACTCATAAGAGCCAAAAATATTCTTTGCTTTTACAGTATTTTGTCCATAGCTGTCTCTGGGGTCACTGGCATTAGAAGCATGCTACTGCCAGCTATAGTAAAATGTTAAAATGATATCAGAACATCCTACAGCAGACCAGCAACGTGAATCAGATAATTGACTGCATATAGGGTCTGAAAAATAAGTGTCTGTTCAGATGTTTGGGAGGCATGTGGCTTGTTTCTTTTTAACCCTTTGTGGTTATTTCTGCAGTCTGATGCAATGGTGAATGCTAGTGCAAAACAAGAGAGGTCTGTCATGTATTTTCCCATCATTTCTATTTGACATTTTATCAGAAAAATATTGGAAGTGTATTGTGCAGTGTATTTACTGAACAAGGATTAAATATTCCTTACATACAGTGTGTGGCTATGCAATGCGAAAATTTTGTGAATGATACAGAAGAAGGAAAAAAAAATATCTCTTGCTTAAAAATGAAAAGCAAAATCAAAGGGGCTGTGTGATCTGGTGCAATGACAACAGCGCAGGGAGTTTCAGCAGTCCTAAGATTACAACTGCTGAGGCATGGGCAGGTGATCTTGGTCTGCACAGCTGAGCTGCAGATCTCCTGGAGACAAGCTTTTTGGTGACATGGTTTGTAGCGCTGCCCCCTGCATTGGGTAGAAGGGATTTGCTGCAGGCTTATCAGAGTGGATCGTTTCCTGCCTTTCTATCTGTGGGGTGTCAGCTACATTGTATAGTCCATAATTTATCCCCTGCATTGAACAAGCCTTTATTGCATGTGCTACCTATGGACACTTAGATGCCTTTCACTTCTTACTAAATACAAGTGAGAAATGCAGAAACTTCCAGAAAATGTCTCTTCTTCCTTCTCTTCACTCCCCCCAGCTCAGTAAAGAAAAACTGGAAATTTGAGGAAAGATTTTAATCAAACTTTTATGTTTGGATTTTTTTTTCTCAGAAATAAATAGCTAAAGAGACTTTGAGGCAAGGTTTAAAATGATGATATTACTGCTTCACTTAAATCCCAGAAGCATTTCAACAGAGTCTTTATTTCAACACTTATCATATTGGCAATTACTCTCTCTCTATATATATATATAAGTATAGATATACCCACAAACACAGTCTTCAATTTATATTCAGCATTACTTTTGGTCCTTAATATTGCGCTGTGCTAATTAAGTTGTAATGAACAAACATACAAACATCATATTTGCTTTCCAAGCTTTTTCTTCTAGAAATGTGAGAGTATTTTATCTACATTATGACATTAATTCTCTATTTACATACTGTTACTGAGCCTTTTGGATATAACCTTCAAGAATATTGATGCTTTCTATTTTCAACATTTTAATTTCTATCCTTAAAAAGAGATGTCAAGAGGCAAAAAGTGCACTTTAATGCCTTATTATGCAGCTCAGCTCCATCTCTAATACTAAGAATATTTGTCACTTATTCAAAACTAAAGAATTCATGCCATGAATATACCTCATTATATTTTTAATGTGATAAATAAATGATACAAATAATACATTTTTCACTCTTGAAGTTGTAAATATGGTTTAGTTTGGATCAGCACATAGCTAGCATAGGTATATAATTTTTTTCAATGCTTCCATTTTTAGTCCTTCAAGATGTCTGGAATTGTCTCATTCCAATTTGCACAGGACTCAATACAAAATGACATGTTAATAGAAAGCAACTGGTTGCCTCCGGGCAGAAAAAGATTAGCTTTTCCTGACCTCAAAATATTTGCTTGTCATATAAGTCACAGAGAAGAGAACCATTTGGCTTAGCTCTTGTTTCAGGTCCCATTTCTCTGAGCTGTTCAGCAAGGCACACGGAGTTCCTCTCTGTCCCCTGGCTGATTGCAGTACGTCCAGAGTTTCATGGCATAAATTGCTGCCGCACTGAGCAGTGGCCTGGCTGCACGGCCCTGGCTTTGCTCATCTTGAAAGCGGGCCCCTGAAGAATAACTGCAGGCAGTCTTCACGGGACAGGTTTTCCACCATTGCTCTTTAGATTTTACCTGTGCCAGACCATCACGTGTCAGGAGAGGCCACCTCAGACCCTGCACTGCAGCTGCCCGTTTCTAGCAAACAGTAAGTTGGTACCTCCTTGCTGAGGAGAGTCAGCCAAGTAAGCCCAGCTAGTCCAAAGGAAATCTGCCAGCACAACAGAATTGGTTGTATCTGTAAAATCAAGAACTTATGATGGTTGTTCCTTCTGAACTCAGTTCTCATCCTTAACAGGACTCTGAGATGCAGTTGCTTGCTGAGCGGTCCCGTGTTCCACTCGCAGCCCGAACTGCAAGGGCTATCACCAGAAACGGCTCGGTGGTCCATAGCCTAAAGTCTACCTGTACCCCAGTCCTGTTAAAAATACATAACTTCTCTGTAATTGCAATTGTTTTCCTGCCTCTGGGTGACTAGTAGTGAAGAGCAGGTTCTCTTTCAGGAGTTGTGTGGTCTGCTCCTGCAGCTGAGTGAAGCTGGGGAGGGGTGGCAGCAAAATGTATCAGAGTTCACATCGGGCCCCCAAAGATGCAGGGAGGGCCTGAAGTGCACCAGGGATTGGAAAGCCTAGATTAAGGATTAAGAGCTATGACAGCAATGTCTGTGTGTTGAGAGGTCAGGAGAAGCATAAGGAGATACCATGTGTTTCCATCCGAAGGTTCAGGATAGGTGGGTGATACCATGGTGTTCTCTCTGTGCCTCTTTCCATGCCCTGCTAGGTGTGCATTCCCCCACATTGCACTAGAACAGCACGAACCTCAGTTGGAAGCAGGAGCTTCAGATATGGGGAAAAACGTAAACTTGTGCCGTTTAGAAATGTCTGTATTTCCTCCAACCACATAGTCTTTTTCCTTTTTCTGATGGCAGAATCCCACTTATGCCTCCTGAGCTGTTTAACTTTCTAAAAGCAGTCCTGAATGTGTATCCTGATGGACTGCATGCAGAGAGTATTCTAAAAAGCCACAACTTACTGGTCTGTCAATGCGATATTGTGCTTAGGCAGGTTGTTCCATTTCTTAGAGATGCAGGAGGTGTCTAGTGCTAGCAACCGAAAGCTGCTCTTTGATGCCCTTAAATTTCAAAGGTCAACACAATAGCTGAAAATTGCACAGGACATCTGTGAGAGACTGCAGCGAGTCTTGTCCAGAGCTCTTCATGCAGGAATGGAGGAAGAAACATGCAGGACTCTAAACCCTCTGCAACCCTCACTTTGAATTCAGAAGTTTGATCTTGGAGCATTCTCTGTGCCAGCATGTGTTTTCTGAAGTTTTCCATTAGCAACATCTATAGCTAAATTGAGAATTCTGTCTTTTTTTTACACTGGAGGAATTTCTGGAAAAATTACTGGTTTGATACTGGAGAATGGCAATAGAGCTGTGTTAGAGTTTTTAACTAAGGGTTATGGGTTGCCCAAATTGTTATTTCCCTCAGAAATGACTGTGCCTACAAGAGCAAGCAGTCTGCCACAGCTTTTAGATGACTGACTTCTGTGTTTAATGGAAGCCAAGGATAGGACTCTTCTTGTTGCAGAAGTGTTCACCAGTAATTATTATAGATAAGTCATAAGGAAGTATTTCCAGCAGCACATAAATCTCAGTCAGATGGGAATAAATTGTAGTTACCTAAAAGCCGGACTTGATTTCCAGTTTCAGTAAAACTGGAAAATTTTCAACTCAACTTCTCAGCTTAGAGATTTTCATGCCCCTAAAATGCTTCCCTTTAGGGTTTGTGGGGTTTTCGTTGTTTTTCTTTTTCCTCTTTTCTTCCAGCCACCTCTTAGGCATAGTCCATTTTCTCTCTAGATTTTTTTTTTTTTTTTAAGACAATGCACTACGGAATTAGTTCATGCAAGTCATCCCTGAGCACAACCAAAAAGCCTTGAAAGTGATGAAATAGGTTTGTGTCATCTGTGAATGCATTGATATTCATCCCTATTATCCTTCACATTTTCAATTCAAGCAGCACATAATTTATCAGCTCTGTTGTCAAATGCTGCATGTAATTGTGTTTAGCAGAAAGCTTGGTGGGAGGGAGGGGAGAAGAACGGAAGAAGAGATAACCGTTCGCTTCTTCCCAGGAGAAGTGCGGAGCAGCACTTGCTTTGAATTTGGTGGCTCTCTACTCTTTTCAAGTACTCCCACGGCACCACGTTGCAAGAGTGGAACAGCATATCAAATGTAAGAATGTAGTTCAGTGGGGCCAACACAGGTAGATGTCTTAGTGGAACAATGCAGAGCATGAGACTGGAAAATTTTTGAGAGTTTGCCAAGCTGAACAGTTGCATGGCAACCCTTCCTGCTCATTGCCATCACTCTGGAAGTGAAGTCACTTGGATATAGGATGTCAGTGCACTGTAGTAGTCCCCTTGCCGTATCAATATTATTCTACTTCTGAAATAGTTTAGTTCTTTTAGCCTCCTTCAAGAGATCATGGATGTGACATGGTTAACAGGTGGCACCACCTAGATAGGGGATGTCAGCTGCAAATGATGCTGGCAAAAAGCTACCGACATGCTTTAACTTCTGTACAACAACATGAGTTGGTCTGTGTTCACTGGCCATTCTGCCTTCAACCGCCATGGAGTCACGGCAGAAGACCTGACAATCAGATTCCTTAATCTGTACTTAGTACAGCTGCTAATTAAGTCACACAGTTACTTACACATCCAGGGAACACACCTGTAAAGTACGGCTTTGAAGGTAAGAAAATGCAAAGGAGATGACCTATGGCTGGATAAGGGGCTCCATTTTATTCCCCAAGCTAAGGCTATTGCAGTCTGTGTGACAGCTGGTTCTTCTGTGGCTTCTCCCCTTCTGGTCGTGACCTGTGGTGAGTTCTACTGATGGAACAGTCCTTTGGAAAGTTTTCTTGCCTATGTCTTTGTCAAAGACACCCGGGTGGATTCTCACTTAGCTCCTTTGCATCTCTTAGGCTTGAAAAATGGCATTAAAAACATCTAGATCTTTCTGCGAGCTGTTACCTTGGACTCTGGAGGAGCTGCAATGCAGGAAGCGTGTTGTGAAGTTACAGACACCTGGGTGGATTCTACTGCATCTTATAAACCTGATCAGGAGATAGCACTCCTGTGACTCTTTCTTGCCTGTTTAATTAGAACAGCACTGAAGCACACTGCTGTTGGAAGGAACAGGCTTAGTGCCTGCACTGTGGGGCACTCTAAGTGTAATAGGGAAAGAAATCCTTTTCATCTTACTGTTGGGACCAGGAATTGCAATAAAACCGTGTGTGTTCTCCCAAGGTGCTTAGCTCATGGGAAAAATGAACGTCATGACCTGGAACCTTGGTACCTTATGAGCTTCCATGTTAAGCCTAGTCTGTCAGAGCTATGTGTTTAAAGGGAAGAATTTTCTTTAGCTTGGTTTGATTTCCCAATGGAAAGAATGCTGGTTCTTTTGTACAGAGAGGTGCTGTGGTATCACTCCATTGCCCTTTTTCCCTGTTGAATCTGTGCTGTGAGCCTTAATTGGCATTGCCTACTTGAATAGGACTAAACAAGGCAACTATCGACTTGGTCATAGGTATAGGAAGGCTGGACAAGAGAGCCTCATCAGGGTAAATACAGCAATAAGCACCAATTTCTACCAACTGCGTGGCTCTTCCGTGTCCTCTCTCAACCAGCCTGGTAGGGAAAAGCTTCTCCCGCTGTGATGAAACCATACCCCATGCACGGACTGACTGCCAAGGAAAAGTCTTGTGCTGTAGCTCCATACTTGAGAAAGAAAAAAGGGAAATAGGACATGCTCTGCTCAGGTGCATCAAACGTTTGGAGCTGATAACAGCGAGGAGTGCCTGTCTTAGGAAGAACGGGGGATGTGAGGGATTTGAGCAAAATGGGTTGCCAGTCTGGTTGTTTGATGTGAGCCCTTGCTGTGCCAGAATAGCAGCTTGTCCCCTGATAATAGATTAGCAGAAATTTCTGTGCTTCTCTAGCATATTAACAGCAGTTTGCCTCTGTTTTGTTACATAAATAGATTAAGCTTTAGCTGTGCTCCTATCAGACAGATTTTCTTTGCTTTTTTTTTAAATAATCATCAGAAATTCTCGTCAGTTTTGTCCTACAAGCAAAGCCTTGAAAAAAAAACCTGAAGAACTGTCTGAACAGTTGCTTTTCTTTCAGCATCTGTAGCTGTTTAATATTTTGCTTGTCTGTCTCTTCAGGTGCACAGGGGAGACAGAGCTGCTCTCTCCAGTCCGTATCAAGACAAGCAGAACTTGAGCAACTGGGGAGAGAGGACGAACTGCCACAGCAATGCCAAAATTTCTGGCTCACGTTCTTGAGCTCTGCTGTTCGTGTGTCAAAAATTGAAAGTGTAACTGGGTGAATAAACCTCAGGCCATAAAATTCATAACCGTTTGGGTTTCAGCCAGCTCTTCACTGGGGATTTTGTGCGTCCAGTTTTAATTCTTCCTTCCATTTGACATGGGAATCGTGTAATTCATGTAGTCCTGGAAACGTGCAACCAGGCAGGTCTTTTTATTATTGCTATTTTATTTATTAATTTAAGTGCTGTAGTGACCTGTTACCCTCCTTACAGAATCAGAATTTTACAAATATTTAAAGAAAGCTGATATGTCTAGGAGCTTGCTGTATATTTCTGGAGGCTTCATGCTTACTATCTAAAAGCTAGATTTACTTACCATTCATTTAAACAAAAAATCCTGATACTGCCTGTTGCAACATGAACACCAGCTACGGTGAGGTCAAACACAGATGATCTCGGCAACAGAGCTTTCTTTAAGCAATTTTGCAAATAGTGACTGTTTCTTTCATGGATAAATTGCTTTTTTGTTAAGTTTCTGTTTAAGAAAGCCAGATTGCTACAGTGCTCCTACAGTATTTGCCTCACAAGCTGAATCCTGGATTGGATTTACTATCTGCTATTACTTTTAGCCTAATGCTTACCTCTTGGCAAACTCTTCAGGCATAGCCACTAATGGATCCAAGAGATATTTCATGCCTGAGCCAGGAACTTATTTATCTCACTTCTGTGGATCCGTAGAGCGGAAAGACGGAGAGGAAAGCTGTGGTACAGGGTACTGGCAGCATATCTTGCTGGTATGCGCTGAGAATTATACTGAAACCATATACCTCACTACTTACACACCTGAATCCAGTGCAAGAACTTACTCTTTAATTTGCTCAAAATATGGCTGTCCTTCTGTGGTGAAAACCTATATTGGGATGAAAATGAATCTTCCTTGGGCAGTGCTGAAAGGAGTTATCTGAGCTTGGATGTTTTTTCTGTTCCCTCTCCCCACCCCCAACTTCCGTACCTGAACTGAGGTCATGGTGCCGCCATAGGCTTTGGCGTGTGTGTGATGTTGCAGAAATATCTTAATATTCATGACCTACCAGTAGCATGGCATTAATGTAAGTTTTGCTCTCCCACATTCTGCTTACAGTGTGAACACGTAGAAAACCATAATTAATTCTTCAGGGCCAGCATCCTAGATTTAGCCTTGCAGAAGCTGCTGTGATACATGGTGATAAAGCATGAGAATGATATCTGGCTGTGGTCATCTTAAGCACAAAAGCATTATCAGCTCTTGAAGTCTGAGCTACAAGTTATTTCCATATAAGGTGGAAAATGCTGTCTATTTCTCTTTGTGTAGAAAGGAGTAATAATAAGAACAAAGTATTGAGGGTAGCAGGTAAAGTTTCTTGAAATATTTTTCGTGTTAATTAGGTGACTTCTGTTTGGTAATCAGGTGTTGCTCCATTGCAGGTTTTTTTATTATGAAAGGGTTTGGGTTTGTTTTGTTGGTTTTTTTTAAATTGCAGCTGTCAGCCCTACTTCCACCCTACGTTCCCCCAGCAGTGGGTCAGAATTTGCTGTAGTGCATCCCAATAGCCTTAGTGCCGCGTCCTTTAAATAAGTTCTGTGGATAAATAGAGACTTTGAAAAAGATGTGAGACAATGAAAAATCAGCCCAGTTTTCCCTAGGGAAGTGTTTCGAATATCCTTGGCGTAGAGGCTGTGTTACTTAGTTTTTGTCCTGTATTATTTTTGTGCTCTCTTATTTTGTCCTTCTCAAAAAGACACGAAGACCTCTGCAGGCACAATATCAGCACCTGAACCACAAAGGACTCTAAAATGCATCCCTCTATGTGCCAGGACAGCAGAGTAAAATACTGCAGCATTCTGTGAAAGTCCATTTTGTACCACTGGATTACAAGAAAGTGTCACATATAAAATTTACTCCTATTTTCTGACCTAGAAAGACAGATAAATATTGTAAGATTGCCATAAAAAAAGAAAACTAGCTCAAGATTTATTCTTTAAAAGAAACAAATGCTATTAATTCCTTCCTCTCTAGTTCCTTCTTCTTGCCCAGCTCCCTACCAGTCACTTCTAAATTTTAAATTTGCATTTCTGCCAACTTGGCACACCATATAGAAACAAAGCTTTTAAATAATATATGTGCTGTGCCTGCTCTGAAAGCATATTTTGGCATGGGCTTTTCTAACTCAAACTGGTATCCACTTTCAGAGATTACTTTTTTTATTACTATTTAATTTCAATGCAGCCTGAGAGAATCTGCCGTCCAAGGTCCCAGAGAGCAGTGTTACATGGGCAACTGCTTCCTGCAAGAATTTAGAGCCCATTGAGGGGTCAAAGAAGCAACCCTGGAAATTCAAATCCTGCATGCAAAGAGCAAAGCTTCTCTCGTTACTGTACTCCCAGTGAGGGTCAGGGCCATTGCTCCTCAGGGACTTTTCCTGGGGATTCATGAACTCATTACACCCCAGACGTGGCTCAGCACTCATCATCTCTACTGATGCCAATTACCACTAAGGGCAAGTTTTGACATTGAGGGCTGTTAGGAGCTAGTTTTGAGAACATTTCATTCCATGTGGAGGGTTTTGGTTTTTTTTAAGAGACGACAGATTCCTACATACTTCTGCCAAGCCAAAAACAGTGTGGGCCAAAACTGTTGGTAGCTGACAATTCTGTAACTGAAGCATCCTCGCTTCACTTTTACAAGGGGTACTTTTACAGATGTAGGCCCTGGGGAGGAGGTTCTTAATATTTTCTCTGATCTACTGAAACCCAGAAGATGGACATGACACAGTTTTCTTGGGTTTAAGTAATCTGAAACTGTTATTCACTTACTAGATATAACTGGAATGAATACAAAATGTCCCTGAATTTAGTCCACCCTTAAAAGCTTACCATACACAACATGCTTTAGGATATTCAACTACTGGATCACATATGCTAACAACAATACCCTGCAACCTTGTTAGTCATGCCAAAGCAGCGCTTTCAGTATTGGTCGTGGGTATAAAGCTGTAAAAACATATTTTAGAAAGTTATTTTAGGAATGGTTTGTGTCACAAACATAAAATTAAGTTCCGCAGTATATTGACGCTTGTGCCCATGTAATT
Organism: Limnodromus scolopaceus; assembly: GCA_028565335.1. Taxonomy (NCBI): domain Eukaryota; kingdom Metazoa; phylum Chordata; class Aves; order Charadriiformes; family Scolopacidae; genus Limnodromus; species Limnodromus scolopaceus. The sequence continues at coordinate 10,944,454 of JAOXNO010000002.1, read as the reverse complement.
CTGTGAATAATTTTATAGAAAGCCATGTGACAGGGTGATTACTTTTTAAGAATTTGATACTGAGACACAATAGACTACAGAAAGTCTGTTCTCCATTTCTCATGGTTTTATCTAAGAAAGCAAACTAAAGTTGAGAATTGCTGATGCATGAATTACTGGCAGTTTACATGTATATTTTTCTTCTATTTTGGAGAAATGCAAGTGAAAGAGAAATAACAAAAAGGTGGGGGTTGTCTTTTTAGTAAAACTTACTTTAGAATGTGCATTCTTTCTTATTTTGAGAATTTTTTTTCCATTTTATGGACTGCCTTTTCTAATACTTGACACTAATTGTGTGCTAACACAAACTGATGATACGCCAAATGACAAGTTTTTATTTATGAAGCATTATGGATAGATGTTAGTAAACCACTTCCCATTTTCTAGATCAATTTTTTTCTTTGTGCAGTGGCAAAGCAGTTTGATATTTTCTAAGATAGAATTGCTACAATTTTTTAGCATTTTTACATAAAGTGATGCAAGCTGCATCACAAAATAGTTTTCCATAGAAAATTTAGGAAAAGTGGTGGAAAGCAGTGCAGTGGTTCAACTTCAGATTAAAAAACAGCATTTTTATCATTAGGAAAACAACAGTAAAAATGCATGTTTACCATCAGTTTTCAGTATCAGCAATGACGGTGGGTCAGTTTTTTGACTGTGTGTTTCTTTATGTCCTTATTCTATCAAATTGTCCCATTTGAATATGTAGCTCTGCTCCTTGGATTTCCTTCCTCTATTCAGCTCATGTATCTGTTTCAACTTCCTAACATTGACACATAATGAGGAATTCTTTATAGATAATAGGATCTCTTTCAGTTTTGTAGCAAATGTAAGCCTGTTATATTGCATACATTTGTTGATAAACTACAACAATGTGATTTGTTTCAATGCACCTAAAGCCATATTCACAAAAGGAATTTGCTTACAAAACTCTGTTGGTCTGTATTGCAGAATTGTTCCTCTTGGGTACTTGTTTTTATAAGTTTGAAGAACAAAACCAAAGCTAACAAAGTAGCTGTAGTGGTCCCTCCATGCGTGACTATCCTTGGAAAATATCAGTGTTTCTCTTTCTCACTGACGTGTTTTAGTTTCTCCACAGATGTTTTCTGTCATTGCACACCTGCCTTAAGAATCCTCTGTTTCTCCATTTTCTCACCAAATTTTTGGATAGTACTCACAATATGCTTAGTGCAGTTTAAGCTGCAAGAGTGTGTCCCCAATGTGTGGGCAATTCAATGGGATAAGCTCACCGCACATTTGAAAGTTGCCTCGTGGAGCAACTCAGCGTGGCTGGAACACGTACAAAGCCTACGTGGAAGAATGTGATGAGTGTATGGGGAAACAAAGGCAGCAAAAATTAATTTTGACATCTTGCTTATTTTTCCTAAGCACGTTGACATCTATCTTGACAATAATGTTGGCCCCACTTACAATGGATTCTGTTGCTAACTATACTGTCGTACAGTGAGTGTCCTGCTTATCACAGCTGTCGCACTATGGAAGTTCCTTGGCATATGAAGCTGTCACCTTGCTGCATGGAGCCAGTCACATGTCACACAGCAGCCACCCCATATTCATAACCTATCTTGAATCAGCCTGAAGGCTACCTGCCTAAACGGACATACAGAAAGTCCTTAAGTACCCAGCTTTTCTTATCTAGCAAGGAGGTTTTGCTGCTTACAGGTAGCACCTTGGAATGTGTGTTTTGGAGCCTTTTTTCAAGAGGCAAAGCTCTTCCTTTCTCTTCTAACACGTCTCAAGTTTGCAGCAAGATCAGTATTTCACCAGGCGTGCGTACGCAGTGCACATCCAATCTTTGTCTGTCTGTGTTGACGCTGTTAACATTATTTATACATTACCAGACATGGGCTGGAAGCAGCAAGATAAAAGCTGTATTTTATGAGTGCTCCCAGAAGCACTACCCTCAGCTGCATAATTACCTGTGGCATCTGCTGGGGAATGTGCATTATGAAATGGTGTGAGCTATTAATTTGCATACACCTATTACTCTGTTTTTCTCCTTTTGTCAACTGGCCATGGCACGCTGGATAGTCTCTTCCTCATCTAGAGGAGGATGTTAACCCTGCTTCCTTCTGAATCAGGGCACCTGATAAGTAGTATCTGTTGTGAAAGGACAGGAAGCAGATGGAGGGTCCCATGGGTGATAACTCTGTGTGGCTATGTGTGCATGAGGATGCATATGCATGAGAGAGAGCCTGTACAGCAACACTTGGTATGTCTCTGTATGTGCAAGAGAGAGGGAGCAACAGGTTGGTTGTATGCTGCAGGCCTCCTGTTGGCCTCCTGAAGTACTAGGAAGAATTTTACCTATTCAATCAACCATATAACTAATTAATATTGAGGAAGGGCATCCTGCCTAATTAGGGTTTCCCTGCTGACCCTGCAGGATGTTATTTATGCTCCTCATCAAATCTGCATTCATTAACTCTACAAAATATCACTCACAAATGACTTTCTTTTTTTTTTTTTTTCCCCTGATGCTTCAGCTGCCTTCACTTCTGCCTTTTCTTGCCTCTCTCCATAAATGCGGTGCCAGCCAACAGTTATTCCTTCCAGCCTTTTAAAGAAAGCATTAGTCCAAGCTGGACACAGTAGGTATGTACATCCTTATTTTTGCAGCGGACAGGAGAAAAAGATTCAGATTAGAGAGGATTCAGATTTCTGTCCGTGAGGTTGCTGAGACAGACTTCTCTGGGTGAGTGGGCTCACCAGGATTGAAGGGTTTTAAGAACAGTTTAGAATCACTTTCACAAAAAGTACTATAAGGTCTAGTTGAGCCTGTTTGGGGGCAGGAACTTAAACATGGTGATCTTTCAAGATCCTTTGCATCATCAGTATTCTTCCATTCTTGCACTATAAATACTGCAGGTTCAACTTGCTGCCTGCCACTGTCTCCAGTTAGGACTTTTGTGGGAGGTGTAAATATAAAAGGAATTAATGTAGCTGGTGACCTTTTTAATGACACCTGTTGGTACCTCCAAGGAGCAGACAAGGAGCAGCTGTACCTTAGCTTAAGGAACCTACCTCTGCTTCTCTGAGATCCCTTCAGTGATCAGGGTCCTCCATGTCTGAGCTTTTCATGACTCCCATTAAGGAGCTGTTTCACTAGTGTCTTTGCAATGGGAGTGTCAGGAAGCAGACGGAGGGCACACAGCCCTCGTACCATCTCATCTGCCCTCCAGGTAAAGGACTGAGGCCCCTAGTGTTCCTCCCATGCTCCTTAAATAATTAAGGATTTCAAGTGTGCTAAGTTGTGTTAATTATAAACCTGTCTTCCTGCTGCAGGATTCTCTTCAGGACAGGTAGTAATTTCAGGCTCTAGCACTTTAGGCTGCTGGCTGTACATGCTGCATGCAGATCGCCACTCAAGAGCAGGTGAATGTTATCATACAATACGAAAGTGTGATACACTCCCTATGTCAGATTGCAACTCGGATAATTAAATTCCACCTACGTTCCCCTTCCCATTTCAACTGAGAGAGGTATCTTTCAATTACTATTCTAAAGATTTATGTAGGGTTAAAGGGGAACTATTAAATGTTTCTGGCAGTCCATTCCTCAGCTGGCTGCAGCTGAGCTGTAAGAGCCATCTTTATCACTTCATTTGAATGGCAAAGTGCTTTGAGATCTTTGGGAGATGAAAAGCATTTCATACCAAATCACACCCTCAAAGTGTTTCATTAGCTCTTCTACAATAATGTCTGCTCTTAATCTTAGTGAAAGAACTTGGAGATCTCCATTATACACTATAGATCTGAAGCAAGAGAAGATGCAGGTACTAAAAGGTGAGCCTGGACCATCAAGCCCAGCACCCGATCAAAACTTGTACGATGCCTGTGCCTCTCCAGGTTCACATTTTCGCTTCTGTTTGTTTCTGGATAATTTTTAATTGGTTTGGAGGTTTTTCCTGAATTTCTTCCAACCTATTTCTAAAGCCGCTGCTGTTATGAATAAGCAGAAAATACTTTTGGGATCTACTTTTCTCTCTCTTTCACCTTTTTCTTCTTTTTTTTTTTTATGAGCCCAAGTATCTACAAGGGGAGGAGCAGTCAAAATTAAACCACACATCCAAAGGAATTACAAGAGAGGAAATTCATAGTATTCTAGTATTTTAAAAGGCCTTCAAAAAGGTGGTGTCTCATTTTTAAAGCCCTGCCTTATGAAGAACTAAAGCATGTAACTGAGGGAAGTGTATAAGCAGATTAGATTTGGTGAGAGCAGCTAGTGGGGTGCCAGCAGCTTTGCCCCTGCAGACTGCATCAGTTGTTGCCACAAGGGACAGAGCAGTAGCTGCAGGGACAGGCTGGTGATCTGCCTGTGCCTGCAGCCCCTCTGTGCCACTGGCTGGGCTGTGCTTTGGTGTCTGCTTAAAACTCTGCTCAGTGCTTCAGTGTTTCCCCGGCTGGCGAGTCTCAGGGTAAGTGCTGGAGAGTTTTTAGAGTTGAATAGTTGATAGTTGCTATTGCTGCTTTCTGCCAAGAGTTTAACCTTTTTTTAAGCAGTTGTGCACAACGTTAATGAGTCTCCGCAAATAGAAGTCTGTATTAAATTGGCACTGGGGTTAGTGTCCTGGAGTTTGTTCAGGCACTAAACACAGCTGAAGGGAAACTGAGTTTTATTCTAAAATGTTAAGTACCCAGAGTTCCCTCTCTTCTTCAGCAGGTGTCACAGCAAGTCATACCTCCTAAATGACCCTGTTAGTTTGAGTTAGAAGCATTTAGTGTTATGACTCAGCCATTACAAGCTGTATCTTGATAATTCCTGTCTCATCTTCCCTTCCATTCTGAGGCCAGATGATGGATGCAGTGATGGGGCTGAGTGAAATGCTGAAAGCAGCTCCCTCAGCGTGCCATGAGCTCTACAGGAGCTAGCCTTTTATCTGCCGGGATTGTGAGCTAAACTAGTAGGTCGTGTACATGTTCAATGTAGTGTACACACACTTCACGTATATAAAATTGCTATGTTCAGTATCCCAGTCTTTATGGTATTTGTGAGAATAGGCTCCAGTTACCGAGCAAGGTGCCTAATATGACATTTTCCTTTGAGCAGTCTTCATACAAAATGTTTGTTATTTAATAAGCACTTATACCTTAAGTCTTGAATAACATTTCAAGCCTTTCTTGCCATGTCATCTGATTACAGCTTTGTTTACTTCACAGCCAGAATATGCAAATACCCACAACATGCCTTTACAATGAAATGAGAAATTACCAGAATTTTATTGCTGGTTTTCTTCTCTGCTCCCTTGTAGACAAAATCCACGCTCAAATCGCTTCTCTCATCTGCTTGGTATCAGCTGGGCTGACAAAGTAAAACTATTGAGATCAGAAATAATTATGAAAGCTTGAGGGAAATCTGAAATGTGCATGTTCTCTGAAAGAAAGACAAAGCACATTTTCCAGATCACTGACACAAGTGAGCATATTCCATATAGGTTTAGTTAAAGGATATATTTAAGAAAAAGAACCCTTTATCTTGTCAATTTGATGGAAGGAATCAGAAGGATCAAGTTGAAAAGTGGGGCACAAGACAGGGATGTGGATTATCAAATGCAGAACAATTTAAAAGACTTTGCAGGATGGAAAACCAAAATGTGACAGGCCTGATCCTCTGGCTTCTGAAGGTACTCATGGTTGTGTGGGAAGTGCCACAACAGAGTAACTGACAGGACAGACTCTGCCTGGCAAAGCGGACTGGGGTAAACATTTCCAAGGGTAGAGCAGAGGGAGGCATGGTTCCTCCAGCCTTGGGGTGGAGGTGAAAAGATCTGCTCTGCTTCCATTGAGCTGTGAGACTTGTTAAGTACTGTCTCCATGCATGCTGGGGTCTTTCTGATGGGAAGCTGCTAGCTGTTGGCTTCTCCCACATTCCTTAGGAAGACAGGGGGAAGAAACATGGTAATCCTGAGTGCAGAGGTGCTGGGAGAGTAGGGACTCCATTGCTCTGCATTATGCAGGCAGGGACTGGAGCTGCTGAAGACAGAGACAGCATGTTGGCCATCAGCCTTGGCACTTCTTGGGCTACCTGTTTGGGACCCATCTAGCAGATGGTTTTCCTCAATAATTGGCACATACAGCACACCTTGGAGAGAAGGTATCAGGCAGGGAGAGGGGGCTGGAGAGCCAGGGTGACCTTCAGATGCCTGATTTCTGTCTGCTGAGCGGACCCCCTGAATGAGGCAGAGGTGTAGGGTCAGCTCTGGCTCCTCGTGCTGAGTAACAGCTCTGTCCCATGCCTTTTGTGAATGTCTGCATGGAGAGGGCAGCAGTCTTGCAGTGGCACACTAACAGCTTTGAGTGTGTGCTGAGTGTGTCCATGCCACTGACTGGATGAAGTGCAAGTGTTGCCTTCATCTCTTCCAAGGACATGGGAGACTTTTGAGTTTGTGGAAACAAGGGATCATAAAACCATCAGTGTAAAACAGGACAGTTTCATTTTCTGAAATGCAACTAGGTAGGCGGCGAGATTAAATTATGGTCCGTTTAGTCTCTCACCATCTAAGCCCCAGTATTTTAAAATATCCCTAGGTGACATAAAAGTGAGTCTAGACTTTCAGTAGAATATTGGTACAATTTTTCATTTCATGCTGTTTCAAGATTTCCACATGTTCGGTTGATTTTTTTTTTTTTTTGTAGTGTATGCAGACTAAAGTAGAGGTTGGATTTGTTAACTAAGACTTATTCCAAGTGAAGATGATTTGGCAGTGGTATGTGTCTGAGCTTACTTGCTTTCCAAATATTTTTTTACTTTGCACTTCCTCTGGGGTTAAGCTGCCAAATACCACAGTCCAGGATCTTTCACTGGTTCTGGAAAGACAGTAAAAAGTTTCCCCTGAAGACTGTTAGAGGTTAGATCTCTTCCCTCAGATTTTGATTTGCTGAATTCCACTTGTACAGGAGGCAGGAGCTATACAACGCTTGGCAGACAACAGTATTTCCATTAACAGCTCAAAATAAGCAGCTATCTGATAACGCTGATAAATGACTGCCTTCTGGGAAGGAAGTGTGTATTATTTAAGAGGTATTACCTGAACTGAATTATAAGGTGGGCAGGAAGAGGCCTCCTTTCGTGTGTGTAGAACAGAAGGGTACGCAGCATCTCAAGTTCGCTATATGGGATTTATACTGCAAAGGACTCACCGTCACTATCACGTGTTACCGTAATCACAGGAATATTCCCATGCTTCTCGCTAATTGTTGTGAGAGGGGAGGGAAAAAGGATATGCATTAGCAATGTTTTTATCACATGTTTATTATTTTGTATATTTAGAACAAATTTTCAGAAGCTCAATAAAGAAGGCTGTTGCAAGAGAAATTGCAAATGGAAATGCATTTTGCTAATTTCTCAATGCAATCAGCAGTCCTAAGTTAAGTTTTGCTTTGGTGTGATGTTGGCATAGGGTCCCATCTGAGTCCAAATATAGGTTTGGAACTTCCCCAAAGTTCAGAAAGAGTTAGATGTGAAATTTGCTTTTCATCACTCCTCACTATTTGCATCGGAGCTATACTGCCAAGAGACGATGGCTAATAGAGAGGCAGGATGGATCATTGGTCTGACTCCATGTAGCAGTTGCTAGTTCTGAGCATAAAGAGCACTGGCATTTAAAATTAACTCTGAATTTTGTCCTTTCTTGCTGATAGCAGACACTGACCCAAACCAAAATTCTAGACTCTGGTGAAATTCAGACCTACATCTCAATCATGTGATGAGACAGGCTATGCAATCAGGTTTAGGCTGCTCTTGTATTTGCGACACATTCTAGATACATATTTTTGATGGAATCACAACTTGGCAACCAGTGAACCAGAGCTATCTGACAGTCTATATGAGAATGGGATTCAAAGCTTTTTTATTATTTATATGTTTACAAGAGTATTTATTCTTCTTTAATAAAATAAAAGGTTCTATATTGCTTCTGCCTTCACGTGTACAGACAGACATTGAGACCCAGCAGGTTAGTAAAACAGTCTTGGGCAAGGTGGAGTTATTTCATTTCATGGTGGCGCATTATGTGGTTCTCTGTCTCTGAGGTCGCTGGGGATGATGTATAAAAACAGGGTCTGTCAGAACGTCAGGCACTTTTTCTCCCACTCTTGCACTCTAATGCCTCATTTGTACTCATTTCTGGCTTTGCTAAAGAATTAGTCATCCAGTTGAGAAAGTTCATTTAAAAGCTCAGACCTTCCTGACAGAGTATTCAGCCTCTCAGATGCACAAAATCCTGCTTATCTGTCATTAAATATCTTGGAGCGTTATCAGCCAGAGTAGGATGAAGGTCTTTGTGGTCTGGACAAAATCCAGATCTGATAGCCAAAATTCCTCAAGGAATTCAAACAGTTAACAGGCTTTCTTTTTGTGTTTTTCCCTACAGAGTGTTTTGTTATCAGCAGAGACAAACATAATTCTTGTGTAGCATTAGTCCCTGGTTCCGAGAGGGCTTATGCATATGATTAGATTTCAGTGGAGCAGCTTGTGTATAAATTCAAGCAAGAATTTGTTACAGGACTGAAACTATTGTGAATAAGATGCATAGTACCCCTGGGATCTTTTGATGAAAGGTGTTGTTATCTGTATCACTCATATCAGATACATTGCTTTTACATGAATGCTGTGGTTGTAGTCAATTCATTTTCTAATGTTTGGGAAAAAAAGATACAAACCCTGGATGGCCTGAAAAGAGGATCAACATATCACAGGCACTGCATGTAGATTCTTCCCCAGCACGGCTGGCTGACAGGCGTTTCATGGAGTTAAAGGTCATACGTTCCTTTTTCTGTCAGGTTACAGTTGGCACATAGCTTTGACGTTTGTATTCACACACACACCACTTAAAAGTTCTTCCCGCTGACTGTTGCAGAGCTCAGAATTAGCTGGCTGGCTAAAATCACATGACCTGATTTTTCTTTTGTGCTGCCCACCACTGCTGGCTGTTATTACATTCCGACAGAATTGTCCAAATCTTGATAACCAGCGACTGATTTGTGGCCAGAGCGGGAGCGCTGTGAAGTGGATAGGCTTGAACAAGGTAGTTGAAATAAAAAAGCATCTACTGCTTTCCTTGGGAGGTAGTGCAAAAATAACAATTTGTTTTCTGTCTGTGCATTACAGAGATGGCAGGGAGAGCTGCTTGCAGCTTTTTTCTCACTGGAACTTTCAAACTCATCCTTCTGAGAGCCCAAGATTGAGTCCAGTCCTGGGAAAACTAATTTGCCTCAACCTGTGATCCCTGTTATATTCTGTGGGCTGAACATCACAATCAGTAAGCTCATCAAGATGGGCTTAAGCTTCTTAACATTCCTTGAAAAGCATCCCAGAGTCCCAGAGTTCTTTCCTTTATGATAGTTGTATTAGAAATGTGCCATTTCTTCAGAAAAGGCTGAAGTCCTGAGCCTGCTCAGGATTGCATGTTTTGCATTTGCTTTCAGATGAATCAAGACTTCACTCAAATTGGTCTACACATGGTCTCCTTGTACTCAAGTACCCACCACTTGAATGATGTTTTCCTTCTGGAGTTTGTGCTGCATTTAGTATAATTTATCTGGTTTCCTCCTCATTTGTACGTAGATCCCACCCAGTTGACTTCATACTCAGTAGCTTTATACAGGGATAAAAAGAAGCTGCATTTAGCATGAGCGAGAAAGAGCAGTGGCTGGGTGTCACCAATTTCTAGGTGATGAAGAACTCAGCTAGAGATTGGGGGTTGGATGCATCAGAGGTGGTGGCCTATGCTCTTGCATAGTCAAGGGATGAAAGTAGCTGTTTCTATGGCATAACCCATCTGTGCTTGTTCAATTTCTACCTTAGGAGGAGACAAATTTAGAAATGCTTATTTCTCTCCTTGACAGAAAAGGAAGCCTAGGCAAAGAGTTCAGATAAAGATACGTAGACGTGTAATTTGGACAGACAAATCCCAACTCATGTGTGCTGAGTGGGAATAAAGCTCCTTCTATCAATCAGTATCAACTTTGAAAATGCTCCTGAATTTTTCTCCTCTTATGTTCATGCCGGAGTATCACGATATCTCAATATTGGGCGACAGTGGCAAGTAGGGTAAGCAGTGCAAAATCCCATAACCCTGCAAGCTTGAATGATTTTATGGACAGAACATCTATGTATTTGTATTAAAAGTAGTTATTACCATACATGTTAATGACCTAGTTTTTTTTACCCTTAATTTACCCTCTAGTATAACTGTGTATATATAACTGAAACAGTAAGCGCTAGGAACTTTATCTGTGGTTTTAGTATGGGCTACATTAGAGTTCAGTGCTGTGAACTGAGAGCCCTTGTCGTGCATCGCAATGAAAGCCAATGAAATATCTTCTGGATCTAAGTTAGGGAAAAAAAAATGTTTCTTTGTAGTGTAATGAGCTCTGTCTGTCTGGGATAGCATTGACTGCAACAATGAGATTTTTAAAAGCATTCTGAAGTGAAAAACAACTTCCTACCCTCACGCACCATATTTTAAGGGTCAAAAGTGAACTCTGAGAGCAGCAGAAGTCTACCTTTGTGCTGCACTGCAACTGCTATGTGTCCTCATTAGAAGGAACAGTGATCCATCCAAAGTAGGATGTCAACTTAACAACTTTCCTCTTTCCTACATGCTCTTCTTTGAACAGAGAAGGGTTTTTGGGGTTTTTTTTATTGTCAAAGTCCCTCAGGATCATAGTTTATGAGAAACTTCATGCAAGTTTAAAACCTATTTGACATTTTCCTGCTGCTGATACTTACACAATGCTGGTTTCTTCAATTATTTAATCTCCATGTTCTACCAGCAATGACTGGCTTCATTTTTTCTTCAGCTATTTGGTTTTGTTGCTGCACTAGAACCCTGGTATCGCAGGATTTGGGGTGGTTTTTTTTTCTCAGGGTCACACTAAGGACAGCTCAGCAATCTGAAAAAAATAACATACTTGCCAGCTCACCTTCCCCCTCAGACACTGAATGAATAGAAACAAATCTATAAAGACATTTAATTCTGGCACCTAATGGCATGCCAGGACCAGACACACACTATGTGCCTGGTAAAGCAATGGCCACAACAAAGTAAAGGGAATGGGTCTCCGGAAATGAAGGTTCTTTCAATGTTCTTGTTACAGAACATCACAAAGTAGTAATAGGGACCACTAAAGAAACAGTCTCATTTTTATCAGGAAAATGAAAACTGAGTTCATTGCACAGTCACATGACTCCCATTGAGGACTTAATAAAGACTCCCTTTAGTGTTGGATCCTGCTATAAATAAGCAGATGGTAGCAATTTTGGATCCAAATTGTTGTTTTTACATGCAAAATGTCTTTGGATAGCAGGAGGAAAGGTTGAATAGCTTTAAATTAAACAATTAAGGCATGCTGTATTTAAAAAAGAAAAAAAAAAGATGGAGGCAAGAGCAACAATACTATCAGTATGAAAAGCCTCAAAGCCTGAAGTTCTGGCAATGTTTTAAAGCCAAGTGAGATAAATACATAGTTAAGATTACTCAAATACAGAAAATTGGTGGAGTCTTGCTGATTTATAGCAACAGAGTTTTGCTCCTATTATTTTATTTTTCAAGTTAAGACTTCAAATACATGATCTTTTAAAAAGTATATAATAAGGTCTAGCTATAAGCTTCTTTTGGATGGCTCTGGTTACACAGCTTGCACCTGAAGTTTTGTATTTTTAATATTTGCTTTTCAGTCAAGCTGATGAAGACCTGCCTACCTTGATTTACACCCTCAGAAGGATTTGTGCCATAAGATCTCTAGTGCTTTGTGTTGTAACAGGATCTCTTTTCCCACCCCCCTGCTCCCTTGTAGTACCTAAAAGCACGTACAATTGGAAAAACTCGGGACAGTGATACTCAACTGCTTGACTTCAGTCCTGAGCAGCGGTGCCTACACAATGAAAAATCATGTCAGATTCAAGCCTTTTGCTTCTCTGGATTAATAGTATCCAGTGCAGATGTCTCCTGGATGCTTTTACTTCCCAATACTGTGTTTTCTCGAATCATTCAACATGCAGTATTTGAGGGAAGTGTAGGCAGTAACACATGAAGCATTTGCCCTGAAGCTCTAGCTGGTCTTCTTGCCACAAGCGTAAACCCCACAGCTGCACCATGACCACTGTCAGTGCCTCTCTCAAACCTTTTCAAGAAGGACTTGGACTTTCCCCTCTCCGTGTGACACCAAAAGCAGACTGGTTCTCCTGGTTCCAGGAGACTCGGATCCAGAGCCTTTCCTAGGCAACTGCCAGGCTTTCTTACAGACTCTTCAGTCCACAAAATTGTTATATATAAATGCTCTTGGCAGGAGCTGCCGCAGCAATGCACAGCACTGTCTGGCCCCTGCTGCTCTTGGGTCACTCAGGTAAAGGACGGCAGCTCCTATGCTGTAGGCAAGGTCTCCTTGTTGGTGTTCATGGAAGCTGCAGATCTGGCTCTCCGTGTTCATGGCAGAGGTTGCATTACACCACTTGTTATGAGGAGCTCTTCCAGGACTCCCACTGTACCAGCCCAACCTACCTGTTATATTCTAATAGCAGAATTAATACATACAATTAAGACCATCGGGAAGGTGACTTTGGAAACGAAATCTAGGAATGTGCTGGCGTTAGTTTCATTTCTAGCCTCGTGTACAGCCTGTTTGCATTTGTCTGTTGGAGGGGTAGCTCTGTGTGTACTGGGTGAACACGGAGGGCTGAGCAAGAGTGAGCTGACCCTCTAAGAGTGGTGAGACAGGGGGAAGGCAGCTGCTTGACTGGGACAGGGTAACTCTGCCCCAACATCCCTCTGCAGCCCGTGGCTAAATACCACTTGCTGTTGTAGAGGAAGGCTGCTCGTGGCAGCTTATGTTCTTGGACAGAGGATAAAATTACTCGCCTGCTGAAAAAGTTCTACCAAGCATGAGCCTTGTGTCCTCTTGAGAAGGGACGGTATTCCCTACAGCTCCTGTTTTCGTTTGGGTAGTTAAATTCCAAATGAAAGTAAACTAGTGGAGGGGAGCAGAAAAGCTGGAATTTGTCCAGGTAAATATTGGCATGTAATAATTGCAAATGAGCTTGTGTTTCCTTCTCTGGGAACGGTTCACAGATTTCACGTGCAGGCTTTGTCTTACAGCTTAAATGCAGCTGTCTCAGGGGAAATATGGAAGTTATTTAATAGTGGCCAGCAATGACACTAAACAACTTAGGGCAGGCAGAGAAGAAGAGTACCATATTAAATGAAAACTGCACAAAGCAAAATTTAGGGAGACAGAATGTAATTACCCAACTTGGACTATGGCCAAGGCACTGATGCCAACACCTATATTACTAAAAAAAAAAAAAAAAAAGGGAAAAAAATGTCACAAGAGCCATCAAAATCACAGAGATGAGATGACGGGACCTTGCTTTCAGCCTCTCTTCTTGAAAGATGGCACCTCAAGTAGCGCAGCGCCCATTAGCACTATGCCAGGGTATTGATTCAGTACCTACTAAGCAGGAAGAAGGCCACCTACGGAAGAATATGCATAATTAAAGCTAAAAAATGAGCTGGTTTTATTGTGAAATATAGAGTTCTCATAGCACTGCTTTCCCAGGAATACAGCCTTGGAAAAAAAAAAATAGTTTGCACTTCACCTCCAAGGAATTTTGCAAAGGTCAACCACTAAAGCCAGCTGAATGCATTATTTAGTGACTTGACCATTTTATTACTGAATATTTCATTGGGTTTATTTTTACAATCAACTATTTCTGTTCACGCTAAACGAAAGTATCAGTAAATCCCCATTTTTCTGTGGTAGACAGTGAGACGAAGGCAGCCAAAAGAAGCAGATATAACCAGTTGTCCTTGATTTTTAGCAGCTTCTAATTCCTTTGGGTTCCTTTGGTAACTCCCATCCTTGAGAGAGTTTCTCAGTATTGCTCTAGAAGACTGTAATAGAAATCAGGAACCTTGTTGCTGCCCAAATTCAATTCAGTAGCTTTCTGTAGAATTACTCCATATTACACCATGAGGTCCTAAAGATACACCCCCAAGTACCTACCAATGTTTCTTGGGAACAGGGAAAGAAAGAAAGAGAGTTGAAGGCAGAGGCGCTCTGGTGGGAGGATGGTTTTGGCATCTCCTGTGCAAACCAGAGACACACAGCCTGGAAACAACCCCTCTGTTTTTCACGGTTATGATTTTAGCCACAGAACGAGATTCTACCTGGATGTAGTCTTCTACCCTTTACAGAATGGGTGTCTTCCTAAAGGAAAATACTAAGATTTCACCTCAATTAGAAATTCCGTAGTTGATGTAGAAATCATGTGAGACTTTAGGGCCTGTGTTGTGCGCAAGTTCCTTCTGGGCTAAAATTCAGTAAACCTGTATGAGATGGTTACCCAAACATGCTTTTGACCTTTGCCAGTCTATGGTGGGGTTTTGCTGAAAGCATCAGTCAGTCAAGAGTTTTAGGAAAACAGGTATGTATTTATTTTTATAAAACAGATGCAGAAGGTATAGATAGCTTATGTAAAGGATGCATTTTGGCATTTACTTCATGTTCAAAAACTATGGGCACTATGTATTTCAATATTTTGTGTGTTTATTTTTTACTAGGATGTCTCAACCTTTCTGGGTACATGCTAAATGATTTGTAAGATCCAAATTGCAGAGCAGAGCTTGCTTTTTACAAACACATGCTATTAAGCACTTGTAAAATTATCTAGTTATGTTAAGCCTGCTTTTCTATATAATATGCTGTTCAGAGCCTGTGCATTCACCAATATGATTTTACATGTATCTGTAATAATTTGGAACATTTTAGATTAAAAAATTATATAGCAGTGTTGGGGAGGTTGTATTTGCTCCACAATTATGGCTGAGACTTACTTTCCATCATAAACCAAATAAACATAGCCCCCTTTATATTAGCAAAAAAAGCTCTTTCCACTTCAGGTTATGTGTAAGTGGTCTCTGACTAGTTAAAACTTTTTTTCCAAATCTTAATGATTTCTGGCAAAGTGCTTTTCAAGAGATAGGATTCAAAAATTGTTTTTAAATACTTTTAAAAACTTAAAAGTTTTTAGATACTCTTCCAACGTTTTTTTCCTCATATCTTAATCTAAAATGGAGTTCTAAAATCTTCTGTGGGGCTGACTTAAAAGAGGTTTATTTTGGAACAACTCTGAAGGAAGATGAGGCCATCAAATGTCTCTGAGAACTCTGTGCTGTCATTGCCGAAGGAAGGCTGGTGTTCCTGCCTGTCCTTTGAGGAATGCTAAGAAAGATGTAAAGGGCTACAGCTGAAAATACACAGAAGACATTTTCAGGCTCCTGTTCCTGGGGGTGTGCATCTGACAGGCCACACTATTAAATACTCTCTCGTTGCTTCTCACCACCGAGGCAAAACTTTTACCTCCAGTAGACTTGAAGAAGGGTAAAAAGCCATAAGCCTCAGGACAGGAGGATAAGGGTCTCTGTCTTCCCTGGGCCTTATCTTATATGCAGAAGTCTACAGTGAGTTGAAAGAACTTCAGAATATAACAAATACAGCCAGCATATACCTACACTGTCTGAGAAGAAAATTCTGCAATTAAAAGCTTTTTTTTGCACACACAGATTTGCATGGGTCCTGCATAAGCAGACACCATTAAGAACTCTTCTTTGAACAACCAGTGCAGGTTTTCAATATTTATGATTTATCATGGATGAAAGGTTTTTCTCTCTGCAAGACAATGATTTCTCGACTTTTAGCAGCTCTCATTTTGATCAGTGCTGAGTCTTTACCTATGGTGTCTCCTTGAAAAGAAACATAAACTTTTAATCAATCTTGCTCTACGTACAGTCTTCCTTTATTAATGAGTAGAAAATGCAAGAATGCTTTTCTCTTAATCATATAGTAATTTCACTAATTCCGACCTTCTTAGTGATCATACTACAAACCACAAAAAGATGTACTTTAAATTTCTTTTTAGACAAACAGCATACTGCATGTAGTCTTCATTAAGATCCCATATGCCACCAATTATGCAAGCATCATTAAAAAATGAGTGAATACATCACATTTGTAACTCTCCTTGGCCAATATCATGCAATTATAGCATGTGTATAAAAAGAAAAATAATGATCTGAGGCTGTAGCATCACCATCAGTACTGGAGACGTGTATGTGCAAAGGCAGTCAAGATCCATCTTGCATATTTTCGTTGTTCCATTTGGAGCTTGGATGTGCAGGAGTAGTTTTCTGACAGCCAAAGACAAAACAAAAGCATTAGTTCATAGCTCTGAGCCAGAATAATTTAGCTGGCTTGTCATCCGCAGTGGGGACCCATCCCACTCCTCCACAGTGCCTCTACTCTGGAGCTATTCTGCCATGCCCACGGAGGATGTGAGGAGCTTTGCAGCTGTTAGCCTTTTTCATCCTGTATTAGCACTGGAAGGGTTGCTAGTCCCAAATGATCCTTGGTTTAGCCCAAAGGTGTTGTACAGCAGGGTCTATCAAAGACATCCAGAGGGGACTGAGCTTTGACCCATTGCCGTCCACTCATGCTGGTATGTGGTGTGGCCACAACACGGCTCTTGAGCTACTGAAGCAACACTTTTATACAGCCACATTTTTATTTGTCACATAAAATGGTGACAAAAAAGATTATCTAAAATTGGTATATTGGGATTGCTGTAGAGGGCTTTTCACTTTTAAGATTTTTTTTTTAAATATGTAGTGTTTTCTGTTGATGGTCCTTTGGAAGAGATCAGACAGATCACCTCCCAGCTTCTTGATGAAACATGCCAAAGTCCAACCCACCAGAAAGGGTGTTACAGTACCATATCTTTACTATTTACTTGTCCTCACCAGTCTCGTCACCACCCCAGGATTACCAAGGTTACTTCCCACCCAAAAAATAACCCTGATTCAGCTAAAATCCTTGCTCCCATGACAAGGAAAGCACAAAGCACTAGCTTTTATTTGAGACTTGGAATTTTGCTATTACAATTTAGTACATCACATTTTCAGATGCTGTGGTGATGAGGAAAAAAAAACAACAGAGGCCAGATACTACGTAATATCCAGGCCAGTATTTTATCTGATTTTTTTCAGTCTGTCGTAAAAGGGATATAGCAAGATAACAATACTGACTTCAGCTCAACCCACCCTAACCGGGTGAAGAATTAGAGCCAGTAGCCTCCTTGTGGAGGTTCTATCAGCTGCACTAAGTACACCAATAGTCACCACAAAGTCCCTCCCAGCCTACTTTCTGATACTTTGTTTCTTTTTATAACCAGCAAAAATGTAAAGGGCTTTGGTCGTCTTATTTTCCCAAAATGAATGATTCGAAAGAAAACATCAATTTACTGCTTACTCTTTAACTGGATGTTATTCCCAAGTGCTGTGTAATCATTAAGTGAGTTTTAATTTAACAAGCGTGCTGCTCTTAGCACATTTTTACTTATGTAGTAGTAAATTAACTATAACAGATTATAACTGTTCTTCATCATTTAGCAATAAGTGAGACTTCCCATAAATATCTTCAAGACTAAACCACGGTATTTTTATGGCACTTGCTCACAACTCATTCTCCTTTATGATCACAGGTGAAACAATATCCATTTTAAAGAAAAGAAGATTATTTTTCATGCTGAAATTTCATTCAAAATTCCAGTTCATTTGCTTTCTGGTTACTGGGAGGGAAGCTGCACCACCTGAGGTATGTCTCACCTGGCCACCTCTGGTAGATGAGCAATGCTTTGATAACGGGGATGGGAACACTTCAGTGGCCTAAGTGAATTTGCTGGATCAATGAGGCATCGCTGCATTTTCAAAGTGATTTCCTTCAGTGTCTCATAGTCTCATGCATTTATATCACAGATTTTGCTGTGGTAGCAATCAGCAGCTGGTTTCTGAGTGACTACAATGCTAAGGGCCAAATCCCAGAAATACAGTAACCAAACCCAGAGCCCCATATTTAGAGGAGTTCTTACCTTTTTATCTGCCACCTGCCGAGTTCTCACGTTAACCCAGGCCTCTACGTTTGTGTCTAAAGGGGAGAAGCTCCTTCTGAAAGACTGTCCTTACATGATACTTCTCTGCTGTCTATATAGATAGGGAATGACCATGATTAATTAGAAGAGCTACTGAAGTAATTTCTTGAGAACAATGATGATACTTAACTTGAATATTGTTTTCTCCAGGGCTGTACCCTGATCGTTTAAGATTGTGCACTTCAAAGGGGAAAAAAATGGATGTGGCACTTACATTTATGCTAGGCTGACATTGTTGGTTTGCTGCCAAAGAGGCATCTCACAGAGGCAACTGCTGAGGGATCTCAAACATTGAACCTTGGTGCTAGCCTTACAAGAAATCACTTCAATGGTGACATGGAATATCTCTGTCCGTTTTGTCCTTAAAGTTAGAGAAATGCCATCTCAAGTTAAGTTAAATCAGAGCTTTCTCATATAGGCACATGACCCTTCAGAATCAAATTGATGCCATCAGCTTGTTTCACATTTAACAGCCTGAAGCAAAGTGCTACAGAATTAAATTTTGGTTATGAAAAGCCTGGTCTGACCTCACCCTCTTATTTCCCACAGCGTATCACAGACCTCTTCATACAGCCTACCCTTCCTCTGAAGTTTTCTATCATGTTGGGTTTGGGGGGTTTTTAAGGGCAAAAATAAACATGCCATGAAAAATAACTATTACTGTCCTGCCCTCAGCAAAAAGAATTTGTGCATGCATTTTCATATAGTTAAATTTGCATTTGAAAACTGTTTAACCATAATGGCCCCTTGTCAGTATTCTCACTCAAAAATGTTCTTCTGATTCCTTGGCATCTCTTTCTCTCCCAGTTGGTGGGGATTTTAGTCTCTAGCAGAAACCAGCAGAGAACAAACTAGCTAAAAGAGGACAGTGCAATTTGAGTTGCATGGGGATGTTAAATTAATTATGCATAAAGTGTCTACTCCCTTTTTTCCAATAAGCCCATATGTTCTTTTAAATATACAGAATGATGGCATTAGATAGGTAATAATGCTTGATTTCTCTCAGTAGCCTTAACTGAACTGTGAGATAGAATTGCTCCTCTGGAAGAAAACTGCCTATTTTAGCTTGGCAAAAGGAAATATATTCACCCAGTCAGGCACCTGCAGGAGCAGGACAGAACAGGAATTTGATCGGTATTTTCAACAATACTATTTTTTAACGTGGAGAAACTTCTCTTTTCTTTTATACGTGTCGTCAAAATAACGTCTCAAATTTGGGAATTTTTTTGAGGGAGGGAGTTTTGGAAGTGGCCTACTGTCACTAGAAAATCCAATAAATATTGCTGTATTTAGAACACGGATTTTTGTCTGGGTGATCTGTAGATACAACAGTTCTACTGTGCCCATGCTTCTTCTTGAGGATTTATTTTTGTCAATCTATGTTATTTAGATTTTATTATTTCAGTTCTTATGCTATTCCGAAAACAGAAAAAATATTCGTAGTGCACCTTATTTTTTCAAATTTAAACACATTTCATTTGTAAACAGTGCTCCTCAGAGTCTGTAGAGAAAGGTATATGTGAGTGAGTCCAATACAATTCCTGCATATCCATAACCTAATCTCATTCTCAGTTCAGGTGACATCCCTGTTTATTGCCTTGCCCCAGTGTATGAAGCTGTGATCAGACTTCCAGCGTGGAAACCTCAAGAAAATGGGTATTGGTCATCAGAGGCTTGATCTATGTATTATGTTTATATAGCTGTGCTTAAAGTTGAAAAAGGGCAAGTTCTTTAAGACAGGGTAATGCTTATGTTATGGGCAAACTTCCCTCAGTAGTGATACTTGTTTTATAACATTTTGAGAATACGTGTTTCCCTCTCAGTCTTTTCATTGATAGCCAGATGTCAGGGAGTGCTGGAAGCAGATAACCAAGAGTAATTACAAGTATCCTGGTGATAGCCTGTGTTATGACTCTGATTGCAAAAATATTTGAGATTTTCATCAGATACATAACATTAAAAGCATGCTGGATAAATTATGAAAAAAAAAAAAGGAAAGGAAAGTGGCTGACTTGTTTAACACCTTAACTAAAAGGAGAAAAAAAAAATGCATCAAAGAAGCCTAAGCAGCAAATCTGTTTGCTGTTTTTTCATCAAATATTGACTGGACCCTGAGGGGTTTTCATTATCCAGATTAAAATACTGGGCTTGTTTATCAGCGTGTAGAGGCTTACATTGAAATGATAGTCTTGTATTCTATCATCGTGGAATGGTATACATCAGAGACATTGAAACCGGTGAGCTGATTGAAGTCTTACCTTTGGCTGTGAGAGAGGCTCCAGTAGCATGTGCTCAGTTCTTCACACTGTGTTTCTGCAGCACTTCATTGAGAACAGGGCCTTTGACTGTAAACTCATTTTGCCAGGGTCTCGGATTCCTTGTCTGCTCCATGTGGCTGCTATCGGTTTGCAAATACAGAAAAATTAAAATTGGTTTATGAACTGTTATTATTGTAACTGAGTTCTCCTATTAGCTAGGTCTAAATGTTTTCATATATTCCACACCCCTGTTGCCCTTTGAAATTTTTAACTGTTGTTTTCTTGTACATTAATAATTTCCTTGTGTAATTGTTCCCAAGAGAATGAGCTGAAAGAATTATGAATTAATTTGCATCTTTTAATGTACTAATAAACTTACCAAGAAGAAAATTTCATTCCATCCAGGTGGAAACCAATCACTTTAAATCAAAGCTTACTGAATTTCAAAGAGGTTTTCTTTTCAGGAAGTTGCAGAAGAACAGTGCCCTGCATGTTAAAAGTAATTAGAAAGCACAAACAGCAATTTTAGAAAAAGCCCCAGGTCATTTTTTGCTGCAGTATAGAGTTCACAGGCATTTAGGAAAATGAGTATTTGTTGTATTTAAACAAAATGAATAGCAATTTCTTGGAGGTTGAGAGGTCTCATGCTGTAAATGGAGATTTCACCCTTTCATTGAAAAATATTTTTGAGCTATTTTACCTTTTTTTGTCGTCTGATGTAAATAAATAATTCATGCTATAGACTCTAAAACATAGATCAAGAAAAAGAAATGTCCTCTTATGTACAATTTATTCAAATAGAATCTTCAGTGAACAAAATGTTCTATCTTATGTATTTGTTTATAATGGTACAATGTAAGGTCGTTGTTCACCAAAGCACTCATCTTCATGTATCTCTGAGCACTTGAGTAACCAACGCACTACTCCCGAGTAACTAAAGCACCGGTTCTGAGCGCGTGCTTGAAGTTAAATGCATTCAAGTGCTGTTCCAAGTAGTATTATAGTTACGCACAACCTTAAGTGATTTACTGAACTGGAGATTTGACATCCCAGTTTATATACCTTCATATATTTTAACCTCAGTTAAATTTGGGAATAGAAATGAATGTTCTAGCCCTCATTTTCCAAATGAGATGTAAAATACATAATTAATGGAAAATGTAAGACTTGATATCAAACTTCCAATTTCTGAAGTTTATTTTAGTAGTTGATAAAGTTTACCATTAACATTTTACAGGGCAAAAAGATTTATTTAAATGGCTATAAACTGTCTAGGCCAGAATGAATCCCACAATATGTTCTGAAAGAAAATGCTCTTTAGTATCAAAATCCCCGTTTAATGTCTGAAAAAAGTAAGCATACTTCTTGTTAAGAAAATAAAGGGAGAGACTGAAACTGCCTTTAACCAAGAGTTGACTACGTTTCATGGCTGGTATGGGATAGGGAATAGAAGAGGGAAGGGACTGGTGAAGTTCAGGGAGAAAGCAAGGATAAACCACAGCAGGCTTGGAAGCAGATGAAGAGTGCTGGAATTGTGACCAAGGGGAAGCCTGGGGGAACATGGGCAGCAGCGAGAAAAGGGCTGGGCACTTGCAGTGACCAGGGAAAGCCCCAAAGTAAGAGGGGGTGGCTGTGCCAGGCCCAACAAGGGAGCACTACTAAGGCGGCTGTAGCAAAGGTAGCTGTGCCTCTTCCCTAAGGAAACAGATGCAGATTAGAGACAGGAGTTCATCGGGAGCATTGGTATGGCCATAGGGAATGCAACCTACAAAAAATGTTGAATACAACCTGGGTGGTGTTTCCTCTCAGATAATATAAAAACAAAGTCATTTCTACAAAATAGGGCTTAAATATGAATGACAAAAAAAATGGATGCAGGATTTTCTCAGTAGAAGATCTGGCCATTTAGATTCTATTCCCCGTCAGGGCTTTGAAAAGCAAAAGCTGCTTCATCACCACAGCATGATGCGACATTCCGTTCTCTAGTGTGCCCAAGAAGGAAAGCATTGTATTGACTGAAAAAAACCCAACAGAACCTGTTCCTCCCATAAAGCTACTCCTTGACGTGCATGTTTCCATAAATTCTACCTGAAATACTTTTTCTTTATGAAATTTGAAGTTTGCAGACTACTTGCAGAGCAAACTTGTATGTGTACTGAATAGCATTGTTTTTCACGAAAAGTACCAGCAACAGGCAGAACACTTCTACCAGTATGAAAACACATATTTAAAACAAAGCTGCTATTTTTGTTCTTTCAGATGTATTGTTTTGTTTTCTAGGCTGCTTCAGAGTTTGCAACCAGATATATGATTTGTCTTCTATTCTTAAATCACTTTTTTACACAAATGTATATATAAATTATTTTTAAAATGTCTACAGACCCCCAAAATTCTCACAGCTGTAGAAATACTGACACTGCTCCACTTTTGGCACATCCCAGCCTGATCTTACTGCTCAGATTCCTGCACAGAAGGATCTATATCCAAATACCTAACTCTTCCATGGTAAAGTAATATACTGTTTAATGGCTTTTTTTTCTTGCCAGGCTTTGAGAAAGATATTAGTAATGTCTCCCCACATTCCCTCCACACTGCACTGTTTTATGATATCTAATCTAAAATAAGAACATGATGCTTAATGAATATGTGTTTGTCCCAGGAATAGCAGGAACAGATTAAATGCAAAAGTCTCCTGTAATCTGCTGGGAGAGATATCTGAAGTGCTAGAGTCAGCACAGCCAGAAAACCTTCAAAATATTTTTCTTCAGCTCTAATTTGAAAAACTTCAATGGCAAAGTTTACCCTAAGGAGAAATTGTGCTAACCACAGATTTATTTATTTTCTGCCGATGAACACAGCCATGTGAACAACAGACAGAGATGTCTTTTTCTGCAGGAGGGTGCCAGAGCTGCGGAGTTAAAAGCTTAAGCTTCAAAATTGACACTGCCCCTATTTATTAGCACAATAATGGGCTTGTTGTGGCTCATGCGGCTTTCCAGGATTGCACAGGACTAAACATAAGAGTTTTTTACTGTCCCATTTCAGGTGGCTGAAAAGGCAGAGCGCATGGCTAAAAATAATGTCACGTGGTACCTCCTGGAAGCTGACTGCATTGCTCGCGATCCTCGCTTTCACGGCAAGACAACAAAATCCCTGAAGAAACCATCTATCTGTAAGAACAGACTGACTTTATCATTTGAAAATATATGAAGTTTCTCATACAAGACAAGGAGGGGAGTTTGGACGAGTCTCTCTGGGAGTCAGGCAGTCAGATCAGCTTTCCCCTTTGGGCATGGCAGCTGGAGACCACCATCCCCTATGCCCCAGCAGCAGCCCGTTACGGGAGATTTCACTCCTGGGAACCAGCAGGGCTGGGAAGAAGGCAAAGGGCTGCTCCCTCACCCAGCATCTGCCCCACTGCCTGCCCTGCCAACTTCACGCATCCCTTCAGGATAGGCAAGTCCCTTCACAATGATGTTTTCTGATCTTGCAAAATTTCTAATTAAACATTAATCCTTTAATATCAAACCGTACTTGATCCTGCCTAGAACACTGTTAGATTTCCAGCAAATGCAAAACATGTTGTAGGTGAAAACATTGCCTATTGAAATTAAAATTGTAGGAAATTTTTATGTCTGTACGAGTTTTCCTGCTTATACTTTTGATTTCTGAGGAATTGTTCACCTATTTTCAAAAAACAGTATCTTTGTGGTTTTTCTTTTTTGGTATTTTTGTTTCTTTGGAAATATCTTTTTTTACATACTGCCTGGAGAAAATGTTTACTGTTTTCCAAACACCTCTTATTGGTGCATATCAGGCCTGAAAAACCAAAAGTGCTTCAGATCCTTCAGAAATCATCAGTATGTTAATACTTTATAGACTTATAGAAGAGCTGAGGTTGGCAGGGATCTCTGGAGATCATCTAGGCCAATCTCCCTGCACAAGCAGGTTGACTGGGACAAGGTCCAATCAGCTTTTGAAAATCTCCACAGATGGAGACTTCACAATGCTCTGAGCACTGTTCAATCACCCCTACAGTAAAAAAAAAAAAAAAAGTAATAATTTAAAAGATTATTAGGTTTAAACAAAATGTCTTGTATTTCAGTTTATGTCCATTGCTTCTTGTCCTGTCACTGGAAATCACTGAGAAGAGTCTGGCTCCTTCTCTGCTCCCTGTCATCAGGTATTTATACACACTGATAAGATCCCCTAAGCCCTCTCTTCTCTGGGCTGAACAGTCCCACCTCTCTCAGCCTGTCCTCGTGTGAAAGATGCTCCGGTCACTTAATCCCCTCTGTGGCCCTTTGCTGGACTCTCTCCAGTTTGCCCATATCTTTGTTGCACTGGAGAGCCCAACGCTGGGCACAGTACTCCAGGTCTGGAAGGAAAATCACTCAGTAGCAACGCTCTGCCTAACACAGCCCGTGATTCTGCTGGCCACCTTTGCCGCCAGGGCACACTGGAGCTTCAGCTCGTGCCCACCAAGACCCCCAGGGCCTTTTCTGCCAATCTGCTTCCCAGCTGGGCGGCCTCAGCCTGTGCTGGTGGATGGTGCAGGGCTTTGCACTCCCTTTGGTGGAATTGCATGACATTCCTCTTTGCCCAATTCTCCAGCCAGTCACCGTCCCTCTGGATGGCAGCACAGCCATCTGGTGTATCGCACACCCCTCCCGGTTTTGTATCACCTGCAACCCCATCATCCTGGTCATTAATAAAGATGCTAAACAGCACTGGACCAGGATCCAGGTGTTGAACGCACAGTACATTTGAACACATTCCCATGCAGGAACCACGCATCAGAGTTAAAAAGCAAATTTCAATGTGTGCGTTTGGCTGTCATCTCACCACCAAGCATCACTGCCATGCTGTCATCCGTGCTTTCCTCAGCACGAGCTTGAGCTAAGGCACAGCCAGCTGCTCTGACGCTCTGCAGCAAGAGCAGGTGGCACCACAACTGCAGCCACCACCACCACCTTCCCATCTGAGAGAAACAGTCTCATTACAGCGGCACCAACAGACAGGGTCAAACACTCTTAGATGGATTGGGACTTGCTTACATAAAAGGCCACTGTTTTCCCCACCCATGCCCCGATTTTGCTAGCAAGAGCGCTTCCATGTGTTGACCATCTCTCTAGTAGAAAAGGAGTATCTGTTGGCAGGCAAGTTTCTGTGAAAAAGCCTCAACAGCTGAATTTGCTGCAGTGTGGGTCCTGTGTGGGTTTGGGTAGCTTCTGGCAAAACTATTTAAGAAACAATTTGGGACAGAGCTGGATTGAGGATCTTATTTGAAAGTCCCAGGAGAATTTTTCATATGATTACATGCTGTAGTAAAAGAGATAAGTTTGATTCCTTGCATAAATTATGGCTATTAATAACTGAATTATAATTTTAAATATTAATTATTATAATGAATCCTTTAGTACCTAACAATTATAGTGTTACAAACTCTGAAATAAACACTAGAAGTCTCTAAATAAATAACATATTTGTGTCCTGAAACCGGCTTTTTTCTTCCATTGTAGGAGACCTCAGGGCAAAAGACTTCAAAGCTCTGGATTTTCATTTTCTCCAAAGGAAAGCAAACAGGTGTCAGAGTAAGTATGAATCAGACCTCGAATCCCATTAGATTTGGCCCCTTCTGATGGATTTCCGCCCTTCTGTCATGCATTCTTCTGCTTCGTTCTTCTCATTGAAATTCTTCTTCAAGATCCTATGTGCTGTTGCACTTTTAGCCCTCTCCCACATCTCATCTCTCTTCTCTGACTTTCATTTTGTGAACCGGCAGTTCACTGCATTTCCTTTCTTATAGTTTAAACAAGGAGGCTCCAAGACATAGAAAGGCTTATCTTGCAATCCTCAAAAGTGTACCTGTAATTCTCATTCTATTTCTGTACTTAATTCTATATTCCACACCTTTTTTTCTTTTTTTTTTTTTTTGTAATATTTGTCTTTGATCCTGTTCAAGGCTCTCACAGTTTGTTTCACTTGGCTGTGAAGAACCATATCCATATGTAGCATTAAGGCTGAAAGAAACCACACAGCTGTAGCTAGAGTGGGGCTGGAAAGGGGCTGCCAAAGCAAACACAAGGCTGACCAGAGTTCTCCTCTGAAGAATATCGTGTTTTTCAATAGTGCCTGGCTCATAGCTCAAACTAGGGTTAGGATCAGCACTAGCATTGAGAGAACAAGAAAGCCTGATATGTAGCTGGGATGGGACTGGAAAAGGGCTGGCAAAGGAAGAAACAGGGCTGCCAAAGAATTCTTGTCCCGGTAATATTAAGACTCTAGACCTAGCCATGTGACAAGCCTTTGGCTGAGCTTAGGCTTAGGGGTAGGGCTGATGGAAAGGAAAAGCCAGAGCTCCAGTTGGAGTTGAGCTGCCAAAGGAAATGAATGGCTGCAAAAAGAATATCCCCCTGAAAAACTGATAGTCCAGGAAAACACTGCTGTCTCTTTCCTAGGGCTCAGTTTAAACTTGGAAAAAATCTCAGAGGCCCACTTGGGGTGAGGCTGGAAAGAAGCTGCCAACAGAGAATGTTTAGCACCTGTGGAAGGACTTGAGTGCTCTTGCAAGGCTCTGCCCAGGGTAAAACTAGATGGAAGCACCCATTTCTGTAATTTATGAACACAATACTGTATTTTCTGCTTATCTGGCATGCAGGGACCTACCTTAAAGCAGACAATATGTACACATGGAAGAGAAGTATAGGAAAAGTTAACATAGGGGGAAATTTATCTCCCAGTTCAAATTAGATTGCTCTGCCATAAAGGGAAGGAAATGGAAAGGTCTTGAACTTTCTGACACAGAAAGGCAAGACTTAAAATCAAATGCAGCAAGTGGCAAAGGTGAGAAAAAAGCCACAAGCAGAGCCAAGGCAGAGAGACACCATCCCTAGACACCATCAGCAGTCTGCCACGCCTTCAACTGCTGTTGGTGGACTGACACGGTCGTGGCGCTGTCACCGTGGCCCTCGCAGCGCGCTTGGGTGCACTCACTGCCACACCTCTCCTCCCTGCCATTTTAAACTCTGCCTCAGCAAACGAAGCGGCTGACAAAATGGAGGGGGGCGGGAGGGAGAAGAACGGAGAACAAGACGGATTGTTGCACTCCTTGGAGGCGAAGTGAACTTCGGAGGCCTGGCTCGCGTATTTTAACACAGCTCATGCCACCTGCCGGCAGCCCGCAGCAGCGGCCCGGCGGGCAGGCAGGCCCCGCGGCCCAGGCTCCCCTGGCCGGCCGGGGCGATGCCCGCGCCCCTCTCCCTCCACAGGGACGCACCGAGCACGCTGCGGTTACAACCTCCAGGGGAGCCGGGGCTCTAGCAGAGGCCGGCCCGGCCCGCCTCGTCTCGTCTCGTCTCGCCCCGCGGGGGGTGGCTTGGCCTCCTCTCCCCTGCCGGAGGGGAGTGGGGAGGCCCCCCGTTGAAATAGCGCCGCGGGGTGACATGGCTGCTGGTCAGCGCTGCTCGCCCTGCGGGAAGGGCGGTGGCTTTCCTCCGCCTCCCGGCGGGAGCTGCAACAGCACCGCGGGCAACGCCTGATTTACGGCCTGCGACACGGCAGAGTTGCGCAAGGCAGGGCCCGGCCTGAGGCGCCTTCCAGAAGCTTCCCTGCCCCTAATAAAGATGGCGCCCGCGCACGTCCCGGGTACTGCGGTACGTCCCTCCGCCCGGCCTCCTCCAGCCAATGGCGCCTGCGTGCTCTGCAGTCACGTGGGGTGAGCGAGCCAGTCACCGGCCGCGCGCGGAGCGGCCTGACGTCACTCTGCCCCTGTGGCGTCGTTCCGGTTGTGCTCTGGGCGCAGTGCGGGAGCGGGGCTGGTCGGTCGGTCGGTCGGTCGGTCGGTCGGTCGGAGCGGGCGAGGAGCAGCCACCCAGGTGTGCGGGGTGGGTGGGGGCGGCCGCAGGACGGGGCGGGTCGCTGAGGTTCGGCGGCGGGCCTAGGCGGAGGCAAGAATGGGGAATGGGTCCCGCCGAAAGCGAGCGAGGGCCGGCGGCCCGGCCTAGGCCCAAGGTGGGCGCTGGCCGCCCTCCTGCCCCCCCAGAGCAGCCGGGCCTTCCCGCCTGGGTGTCCTCACAGCGCTCCCTTACTGCTGCTTTTGCCAGTTAACACGCTGGAACGATGTTTTGTTTTCTTGTTAACGCTCTGCGGTCGCTGATCTCTGTTCTTAATCTAATGCTTAAAGTTGTCTCAAATACTAATTTCAAAAAGATTAAGTCACAAAGTTGTCACTCAAAGTTCCTGCAAAGTGTATCATTCCAGTGGAAGAGTGGGGTTTATGGGCGGAAACAGGATGTGCCTCTGCAAGCACTTCCACTTATAAAAGCAGCATTTCATAATGGAGGTTCAAGGCAAAGTGACTTTTTGTAGCAGCAGGATTGTTTTTTCACTTTCACTTCTTTATGGTTAATACTAGCTGTCCAATGCAGTGGATACTTGTTTCTCATGTATGTTTAAAGTTATCTTTATTTAGAATGTTGTTAAATTATATTGGACACTGTACACGTAAGCTACGATTATTTGTTTGAAAAAATATATTGGTAGTTGGCATATCTTGTGATATCGGAGGTTGCATGTAGTCATAATTAAGGGACACGTAACTGTAAGGGCTTGGGGGGGGTTACGTGTAATATATGTACTGTTTGTGAAAGTGAGCTAGTAGTTTTAATAGTACGTATAGAATACATAGGCTGGTGTTTGCTTATGCTGTTGATTTGCCCTTGAGTTGCGTCAGTGTTCTCTGGTCAAAACTGCACAATATGACCTGAACTTGTGTTCTGGGCTGTGACCTTGACTGAATGCCATGTCCATGAAGCTATAAATTTTTCAAAGGATGGCTTAAAACATCTTTAAAACTTTTTTCACAGCATACATTGTGTTGTTTACTTGTTTGGGTTTATACTTAGCTGAAGTTTATGTCAATTTGGAGCATCTTTTTGAGCGTCTGTTCGGAAGGCAGAGTACTTATGCAGCATTATGTCTGAAAATGGAAGTTAGTTGCCAAATTAACTCAAAACATAAACACGTAAAGTTTTTTGATGTAATTTGTATGTACGAAAAATGGTGTGTTCTCCTGCTTTCGGGTAAGTTGTAAGAATCTCTGGTGGAAATGAGGGACAAATATAGATAGAGCAGAGTTAAACTGTATATTTATGAGCCAGAACCTTCTTGTTACAGTACCCTAGTGATAATACTGTTTTTATTGCAGGCTGTAGTGTAGTTCAGAATGAGTACTGTAAGCGTACTTTGTCTGAAAATCACATAAAAAAATACTAGAACATGTTTTCTCATTCACTTGCAGGAACACAGTGTATTAAATTATCAAAGCAACCATGCTGGCTGCGAGGCTAGTATGCCTGAGGGCGTTACCATGCCAGACTATCCGCCCCACCATTGCTCAGGCTTCCCCAGCTCTGAGGAACTCCAATATAAAAGCATACAGGCTGTGGCAGCCTAATCAGGTAACGTAATTCTCTTTCTAATGGTTCTAACTGCTGATATTTTAAAGGGTTAAGTGTTTTGCAAAAACAATCATTTTGCATGGAGTACCTGTTTTGAATTATCACAAGTCTTTTGCTTGTTTGAGTTACCTGCTGTAGTTTACTGAAGAGGAAGAGTGTAATTCAATCAGAAAAACAGGTGTTTTAAGAGCAATTGAAATAATATATTCTGTTCCAGTGAGTGTTTTTCCATTGAAATTAGTGGAAAAAAGAACTTAGGGGAGGTAGATAGTGATGGACAAGCCTTACTGCGTAAGGCGGGAGGAGCAGAAATTCTTGTCTGACCTGCTCTTAGCACCTCGTTTCTGAGTAAGTACGTTAAATACAATACTAAAGTAAAAACTTTCATTTCAAAGACTTTAATCCTAATACATGTTTAGACCTGTAGCAGTTTTTGAAGTATGGCGGGACTACTATGGGTCTTACCAGTAATTTTAAAAATTGGACTGTTGTTATCCTAAGACACTGTCTGTTTTTATTGAGAGAAGTTTCATTTTTGCTTTCTGCCCAGGTAGCTGACAACTGTTAGGAGGCATTGATTTTTTTGTTATCATCTTGGTGAAAGTGACAGCGGCGGCAGCTTCACCTCTTGGATGTTTTCCTCTTAAGCGTAGAAAACTGTTTTAAGCATCCTAAGTTAGGCTTGTGTGTGTGTATTTTCCTCTTTATTTTTTCTTGGGTTTTTTTGGTGGTGGTTTATTTCTGTGGTGAGTGCTACATAGTTACAGTGTTGGGCTAGATTTTGTTAGATGAGAAACATAACAAAACTTAAATGCTATGGTAAACTTCCTGAATTTTACTGCCCTAATGGCCAATGATATAGCAGCTTGTAGATTTAGCTTTTTTTTAGCTTTAAAACAAGCTCAAGGCTTTGGGCCCTTGCCTGTATAATAATTTAGAAATTCCTGGAAAAAATGGTTAGGAAACTTCAAAAATGCTTTCTGAACTTAAAGGCAACATTATTCTGTATTGCTGCAGCTTACTGAGAGTTCGAGCTGCATGCTATATTTATTTGCAGCTTGTCAGTCTTAAAAAGATTACCGTTACAGGCCTTCATTGAAGGTTTGTTCTCTAAATCAAGGCTAGAGTTGAAAGCAAGGAATTTGTGCTGCTTTTCCAGATTCAGTGTCTATAAAGTGTAAGTGTTGTGCAAGAAATTTTTTTTACATAAAAATGTATGCATAAAGGGTGTTTTTACATTGAAAACAAAATAATTTTACAAAATAAAAAAAGTTTATGTTTTTACATCTAAAAAAAAAAAAAAGCCTTATGGCCCTGTTTAGTACAGTGGGACTAGGGCAGAAGAAATGCAAACTGAAAACTTTAGTTTCTGAAATTCACTGTGTTGGTTCTGTACTTCTAGAATGTGTGAATGTTACTCACAAAACTTCCTGAACTTTAATGTTCAGTTGTTTTCCTTGATCACAGTTGCTGCATGTCTTTGGGAGGTAAGCACAGATATGTCACAGAGAAGAGACTATGTAGCAATTTTAAATGTAGCAAGTAAATTGATAAGAAAAGTCTTCTATTTCATTTCATTGAATCTTTATTATGTTATTTCTGAATCTGACAGTGTTACGCTACCAGAGTAAGAACCGGTGTAAGGCGTGGAAAAATTGGCCAGGAAATTAAAGAAGCAGCATTTGAGCCATCTGCAGAAACAGCACTTAAAGGTAGAGTAGCTCTGCTTTACTGAGAATCTTTGAAGCTTAACTTAAAACTTCCTCGAAGAAATTTATTTCCTTCGAACCGTTAAAGAGACCGAGAATATTGTTTCCTATGTAGGTTTGCTTAGTGATCTCCCTCAAACGACTGGAAACAGTTTATCTGCTTGTCTTTCCTTGTAAAGTTAAAGCTGCAAATATGTCACAGTATAGAGAAATTTCTTGTCTCTACTTTAAGCTGCTGTTAAGAACTACGAAGTCAAAAATGGTTGCCTCTTAATAGAGACATGGTTCCAGATACTTAAAAATCTGCTAACGCGTGCTTTGCTTCATCTACTTTGTATACTATTTAAAAGAAGGATTTTTCTACAACATGTACGGTTTGAAAAAAAAAATAGTTTCTGGTGTTACAGTTATGTGAGGTATTGGTTTACTATGCTTGCTAGTACATCTAGCATGGATTGTAATTTCAGTGGATTACAAAAGGGTTTTTTAGAGAGCAGTGTTCAGCAGAATGGATTGTAAATGTCCCATAATTGCATTGAATTGACAAATAGAATATACGTAGAATGACTAGATAGTGTTGTGACTATAAAGCATTAGGGAAAAGTGTAGACTTAAAAAAAGTTGCACAACTCAAGATATTTGGTCTCAACTACTCTTACTTCAGTTATAACAATATTTGATATTTATATTTGAGCAGTAATTTCGTACATGACGCTCGGACAGTGCATCTAAAAATTGGACAGTAGAAACTGAGCAAATCATGTGGTGTTGCCCATGAGCTTTGGTAGTCCTTTTTTAATTTGATTTGCATCTCTACCAAGGAGCTTGAAGGAGCAAGCATTAAGGGCAGATGAATGAAAGAAAAGGACACAATGTCCAGTTTTTCTCCTGTTTTATAGTGAGTTGGATAGTGAAATGGTATACTAAAGAGTGATAAATGGTGTGCTAACAGGTGAACTCCTGTTGGAGAACCTGTTAACTGGCTTTGTGTTGGAATTCCTGGTACTGTAATGAAGGTCAGTAAACCTGGCATGTTACTAGCCAGTCTCTTATTTCTTACTCTGTTTTGTGAAGCAATATTGTGTTGGTAAGCTGAATCTAGAGATTTTCACACATAACTCATTGAGAACTGGTAACGCAGTGAATTTAAGTGGAACTTTAGGAACCCTAACATGGATCAGCTATTGCAGATACAACAAAACTCATATGTGGATGTTATTAACTCGCCAGGAAAAAAATATTCATGAGAGTGTGAATTTTGGTTTTTTTGTACAGCTGATCGCCTGGGGAAATTTGTTGTTGCTGGTGGGGCTGCTGTTGGCCTGGGGGCCCTCTGTTACTATGGAATGGGCATGTCCAGTGAGATTGGAGCTATTGAAAAAGCTGCGTAAGTAAGATAATAATACTGGTAACTGCTTACTGTGTTAAGTAAAGAGTACATTGAGCGACTCTCCCTCCTCTTTAAGTCTGTCTCTTCTTGAGTTGATATTACCCAGTGTACACACAGCTTAGGTTTTTTTAAGCTCTGAATACCTGTGCAGAATTTTAGTCTCACAGCACTTCTGTGCAGGGTTTTAAAGCATATAACTGAAAGCAAAATTTAAATTACCCAAACTTAAATGCATGACTTAAGTGAGTTCCTTTGTTTTGCTAAATTTGAAATTTATTTGTGACGTGTATATAAATATGTCTTAGGAGTTGTACCACCAATAATTTATGCAGGGTAGCCTTCTGTAAAACATATTATTAAGACGCTGTCACCTGGTGTTCCTGTGAAGATTGTTCATTAAACTTTAATACAGCATGTTGGAAAGAGAGTCTTCTTTCAACACACTGCTTCTCTGGGTGTAAGACCTGTTCTGATTGATATGTTTTGCTTAAAAATGCGGTGTATTGCTTTTGGGGCAACAAAAACCTGAATGTGATGGCAAAACCATATGGTTACTTAGAATTAAAAGATGGTTCATGATAAATGTGGGCTTAGGAGAAATGAGTGCTGGGGACATTTTGCTTTACTTGCTCTGCATTTATATTTTGAATGTTTTCAGTATTTTATATAGAAAGCTTGCTAGTTGTGTCTATGAGAAGCTTTTTATTGATACAGCTATCTAATTTTTTTTTCTCCACAAGCCTTGAAGTAATGTGTCAAAAGAGTAAAATGGGAGAAAACATGTGCAGTATGTTTAAGTTTGATATTAGCAGGGAAAGCTTCCTGCCTGTAGTATGGCTAAATCATAGTGCAGAAACTCTCATTCACATCTAGCTCTGTTACTATTGTTAGAGCTCTCAAAATGACACGCGTGCCTTGTGATGTCGGATAATCATGTGCACTGTGACTCAGCAGTTTGTGAGCTGCTCAGCAAGCTACTCAGTGCCCAGTACAGATTCTGTAGGCATTTTTCCTTAAACCAGCTTATTATACATACACCATTCTGTTTTTCCATAGTTAAAAAGCATTTGTTATTCTGTTTCTGATACATGCTTCCTCCTTAGAATTGAACTGTCATTAGCATTATTTGTAGTTTGCAGTGTTTCTAGAGTTAATGTTACGTTAGACCAGCAAGATTTGAAAGTTCGACCCCTATTGTAAGGCAAACTTATGGCCAACGTTGCTGGACCACACCTTTGTTATGAAACCTGCCTTCCATCTGTAGCTATGACTATTTTTAAGTCATAGCTTAATGATTGTGTTTATAGTTGGTCTTCACTCTGATACTGGTAATTGCACAGCTATCTATGACTTTATTTTTCAGTATTTGGCCACAGTATGTGAAAGACAGAATTCACACTACTTACATGTACTTTGCGGGAAGCATTGGCTTGACAGCACTGTCTGCTGTAGCTGTAAGCAGAACTCCGGCACTCATGAGCCTTATGACAAGAGGCTCCTGGCTGGTAAGCTAACGTTATAAAAAATAAAAAACGTTTACTGTGAAAAGATCCAAAATGTGATGGTTGATGTAAAAAACGTGAATGTAAAGTACTTGGTGAAAAACAAGGCAAAACTTCACTTACACTAGTGTCCTTATCCATAAAGGATGCTTAAGTATCCTAATGATATTTTGTGGTTTAAGATTTGGTGATTCTAATTACATGCTGACATGCACCTTCTAGACTTCTTTGATAGTTTGTCAAAGACAAATTACATGAGCAAAAAAATACTATGCTGTCCCTGCTATATGCAGGTAAGAACCTGTTATAAATAGCTCCCTGATGCTAATTACACTATTTCTGTCACTTGAAGCTGAGGTACCTATGCATTCTTAGTCCTCCTTGGACTCTTCTGTGTAGCTCTTTGAAAGCTGTCTCTTGTTTGCCAAGGCTGAAACGATACTGGTAGGCAAATCATCCCGGCAAACTGCTAACAAAGTGTATCTGCTTAGTAGATATCTAGCATGTTCAGTGGGGTGGAGCAACAACAGTTAAATGCCAACACCTACATAATTTTTCAGAGACTAATTTAATAATGCATTCTTGATGACAAACCAAAGTTGTACATTTCTGATCAGTTTGCTAGCTGCTGGATGATTCTGCTCAGAATCCATCAGTAAGAAGAGGCAATGACGTTTTAAAATGATGGGTAGTAAAAGCATGTGAATTGAGTATTGGCTTTGGGTGGAGAAACATACAAGGAGAAAGTAAGCTGACATTTCCACTACCTTAACGAGGATTAGAGTAAGGGGCAGAACCACATGTTTTTCTTCTCTTACCTTATACAACATCTTGCCACTAAACTTGGATTCCTAGAAGACTGAGTAAAAGTAAAACAGGAATTGCCGCAAGCTAGGATCTGCAAAGATTTGACTCTCGCTTTACAGGATCAAAATTGATAAATGCTCCAGTTATGATTTAGGTTGCTCCTTTCAGAATTATACTCTTGACTTTTAGAGTATGCAGTTAGAAGAGAGACTGGATGTCCTAATGCTAATGAGCTCTGTAATGCTGTTTTTACAGGCAATAGGTGCAACTTTTGCAGCTATGATTGGTGCTGGAATGTTGGTCAGGTCCATATCCTATGAAGATAGTCCAGCAGCTAAACATTTGGCTTGGATGATGCATTCAGGTATGTGATTTTAGTGTTCTTTGTAAAGACGTTTGTGCTTCAGTGTGACTAGGTTCTTTAACAAAACTTTTGACTTCGAGGTAAATTTTTTTATACTGCTGTAGGACAGTTAAGGTTTTTCAGAGACCAGTGAGAACTCCTGAATGTCAGGAAGATTTCTTAAGTGTCCTTAACACTA
>JAOXNO010000002.1:10846908-10908643 GCA_028565335.1 Limnodromus scolopaceus | reverse complement strand
TAGGACAGTTAAGGTTTTTCAGAGACCAGTGAGAACTCCTGAATGTCAGGAAGATTTCTTAAGTGTCCTTAACACTACGCTAATATTTTTCATAATCTTCTAAAAGTCATGCTCAAGTTAAACTTGAGATGTGTATGTGCCACATCGGATAGAACTAGTAGGTTTCATAGCAGCTTTGGTTTTGTGACCTTCTGCCGCTATAATTTCTGTAAGCACCATTGCTTACACCTGCTGTTTTTCAGCGGTACAGGATAGGAGAGTATTTGAAAACTTGACTATAAAAATGACATTTTAGTATTAAACTGCAGCTTCTTAGATACACGTTCCCATCAGGTACATAAGCTGTGAGTACAGATCAGTTCCTCGCTAATGACTTCAAGTAACAACGGCTATCCTTTTTCAGAACTGTTTTGCCAGAAATAATTTATGGTTCAGGAAAGAAACTGGAATCATATTTGCCTCTTACTTATACCAAGAAGAAATCATGTTTATTTTAGCGATTGTTGTTAAGTTAAACAATCTACTGTGATATTAATGGACCTAGATAGAGGTTTCATATAAGATTCTAGCAAAAAGTCTTATTTGTCTAACTAATTATTGTAGCAGAACTCTGTCCTGCTTTTCAGTCTTGAGTGCTTCTATGGCTATTATGTAGTTGATTAGTCCATGCTAAGTATCTCTTAACAGCTCTGTTTTGAATAGATCACTATGTTGACTTTTGTTAGCTTTTCTTCCAAAGACCAGCTCCCTGAAGTACTCTCCAGAGCTAGATAAAAATAGGTCATGGAACTTAAGGTTGCCAATTTATTGTGCTCCCTTCTAGATAAGTGCACAATCAAGTGTGTTGGTATTTTCTCATGTAAGTACATTAGTTTGAGCCATGTTATCTGACTGGAAAAAAAAATGAAATCATTTTGGCAGGTGGTGTTTTTACCAGAACTGTTCTGAATCTTACAGGTGTTGTTTTGTTTTCCTTTGGCTAGGTGTCATGGGTGCAGTGGTGGCTCCTCTAGCCTTCTTGGGTGGCCCTTTGCTGATCAGAGCTGCCTGGTATACTGCTGGAATCGTCGGGGGGCTCTCAACCGTGGCCATGTGTGCGCCAAGTGAAAAATTTCTGAACATGGGAGGACCACTTGGAATAGGCTTAGGCTTTGTTCTTGCCTCTTCAATTGGTAAAATACTGTTTTCATACTGTCAGATAAAGTATGTTATAAACTTAAGTTGCTAAGATGCAGCTTGCGTTTAATTGCAGACTAGTCTGTCCAGTTCATATTTGCCTTAAATAGCCCTTGCAACACTAGAACAGCAGAAAATACTCTGTTAAATTTGTTCTTGAAAACAAATACAACGTTACAGTTCTGGCAAGCATTAATCCAACAAGTTGACGATAGCAATGGTTTGTATTTGTAGTTACTGCCAGTGACTAGGGAAGACAGTAAAAATGATCTTAGTTCTTGATCCGCTTGTTCTTCTCCCTTATGTGTTATTGTTGTAGTCGTCCTAGGGACAGAAGTACTTTCACATGGAGAAAAGTACATGATTCCCTAGGGTGTTCAAAATTACTGGATCAGGTTGTAAATGTTACATCTTCTGCTCGTATATGAAAACCCTTGCTATCAAAAATGCACCACAAATTAAGTATGGAATACTCATTGAAAGTGTGTGCTACAATAGCTGAAGCTTGACCCAACTCAGAATAGCAGATACCATAGTAGCTTTCTTTAACGCTATTATACCTTCCTTTCCAGGATCCATGTTTTTGCCTCCTACTTCTGCTTTTGGTGCTGGCTTGTATTCAGTAGCTGTTTATGGTGGATTGGTACTCTTTGGCATGTTCCTGCTCTACGATACGCAGCATGTTATCAAGCGTGCAGAAACTATTCCATATTACGGAGTAACAAAATATGATCCAATCAATGCGTAAGTATTTTGTATTAATATATTAACACAGCTGATATCAGTGTCAGTGTAAGAATTTGCTTCAAGCTGTATTGAAGTATGCTTTCAAAACAGCCAGACCTTTTGTTTACTGTTCAAAAATGTATTGCTCTTAAATGTGAAGAATCACACGGTTTAAAAATACAATGCAAAAATAACTAGCGGAGTTAAAGCTGAAACCATCTGCCTGAAATGAGAGAAGCAGGATTGAATGTGTGGTGCCACATGCTTCCAGCAGTACTTCCTAAAAAGTATTTTTTTTCTAAAGCATTGCTGGGAGAATTTATAGCGGCTTTCTGAAAATACCTGTCAATATTAGTTGAGATAAAAAACGTTAATTCTTTCATAGCCACGTAACATTCACTAGTCTTTGCCACTAAGTAAAAAAGCTTAAACAGTGTGATAGATAGGGAAAGAAGGATTCATTGACTCTCAGTAAAGACCAACTCTAACATGTAACTTGTAAATTTTGTCTGTCTGATCTTAGGTGAACTGTTTACCTCCTTGATTCTAGTTTCTTATACTTAAAATAGAATAACACATTCTTCAAAATTCTTGCAGATAAATAAATAAAAGTACATAAGCACAAAAGTAGAGGGTTACTGTATGAGAACAGTATACTGTCTGTCAAGACTTCTGTAAATAGTTCCTGCTGGCAGAGGTGGTAGAGCGAAAATGTGGGGTTTTTTGGCATTTCAAGCACTGAGGACAATCATAGTTGTTTTTTGTTACAGATGCTTTATGAAGGCTTTAAAAATTAAGTATAGTGGTGTGAAACATCAAATAATACTATTTCTGTTCAACATAATAACTTTGATTTCCTGTTTCCTAGGTGCATGGGTATCTACACAGATACACTGAACATCTTCATTCGGGTGGCCACCATGCTTGCGGGTGGTGGAGGTGGCAGGAGAAAGTAAACTGAGACTCCTCTTTGCAGCTGTCTGACAGCCTACCTAGTGCACATACTAAATAAAAATTCATGGTTACAAGCAGTTTTGCTGCAAGTCAGAAGCATAAAGCATTTCAGCATATTGTTTCAGTGCAATGTGATTCAGACTTAATAGTTTTTCTTCAAACACTTTCCAGCTCTGTGTTTAAAATAGTTTGAACTGCTTCTAATTGTACATTATTTTGGGAAAGTAAATTATTTTTAATATATGAGTATAATAGTCTGTCTGCTTTATAATGGGTTTGACAGCAGTTCAGCTCTTACTTCTGGGGTTTTTTTTTTGTTACTGCATAATAAAGTAATTTCTAAACTGGTATCCCATATGCAGATAGGGTTACAATCTACTCTATGAAATGCTGTTGAGATGCATCAGTTTTCAGTTAAGATTGCATAAATTATATTTAAGTGACACTTTAAGAAGAACTGAACAAATGAGGTCTGAGATTAAATGCAATAATAAAATGACTTACCCTTGCAGAAGTTACAGAAAGGTTTAAGCAAGCATCAGGAATGCATTGAATTTGACGGGTGAGGTGACCAAAAAGCTCAAAGGAGACAAGATGAGGAAACTATGCAGTCCCATGTGAACTTCAGTCTCTTTCTGGAGCACACGTGAGAACTCCTTGTTCTGATGTTGACTGGATATAATAACTAGGTTCTTCTGATACTAGATTTATCAGATTGTTCAGTAGCAATAGAAGTGTGTCTTTATTCCAGTGACAATTTCAGTATTGCGGATGAATCCCCATCCTTTAGAAGAACTCCTAGTGCTCGTGTCTTGCAAGTTTGTACAATTGGTACAGAAAGAGGGAATTGTGGATGGCCCACTGTAAACCCAAGTATCATAAATTTACCATACTGTTGTATGCTTTAGTCTGTTTCTCACTCCTTCTCCAAATTGGTATGTTTAACTTAGTCTAAAAGAAATGTTCACCATCAGTGAAATTGATTTAACATTAAGAAATTTGTATTTGCCAAACTGAATTTCTGTATGTTGGAATAAAAGGTGAATTCTTGGGCACAAGAAAGTTTTGAGCTAGTATCAACAACTCAGACTTTCAATTTCTGGTAAGTAAGGTATGTTTCTGTATTGACTTATGGAACAATAAAATTCTAGCCTCACAAGTTGACTACTCTCACTTTCCCTGTGTTAATAAAATATTTTAGTACCTCTGCACTGATAACTTGGTGAAGAGTACTATAAATATTTTTTGGCTACAGTTTCCTGTGCAAGAGAGTGCATGTTATTCTGTTTAAAAGAAAATAAATAAAACACAAAGATGGTTTCCAGTTCCACTGGCTAGCATCTTTTTAGAGATGTTCCCCATCTCTTCGGGGATGCTGATCTGCGCTTGGTTCAAGTGGTTCTGTTAGTGTAACCTGTTGGTTGTTGACTGTAGCCAGTGTACTGGTTTTATGTCTGTCATATACTGTAGTATTTTTAGTCTCTTCAGTCATAGGGGAGAAACAGTGGGTTGTGAAGAAACTTGTTGCAACTCCTTTGTGCCCAAAGACTATACAGCACAGCTCATGGCACTATTACAGCTGAAGGAAAAACTAGTAATTAAATGGAAGAACTCTGTGGATCATGTCAAGTGTAGGTGGCCTGTTCAGAGGATTTTGTCTTTTTAAGCAATTTTATATGCTTAATCAATTTCTACATACTGTTGCTGTAGCTGAACACAGCAGTGTGCTTGTCCTAAAATTCTGAAATCTACAGGAAGCTGTCTCACAACAAAATGCTGTTACTTGTGCCTGTAATAAAAGGAAAACTCAAGCAAAACTCTTTCTGGCTAGATTCTGAGGACAAAATTGGAGAGGTTGACTATGAACAAGAGAGGGTTCCTGTATTGTTTGAAACACTTTAATGGAGGCATTTGCACGGGAAGTGAGACCAGCAGGAAGGTCCAATAACCTTTTAAGAAAAACCAGGCCAAATAGTGTCTGAAGAAGCATGAGCACTCGGTTGTGTTCAGTCTTCTGAAAAGATGTGGCTTGACACCTGTGGATGAGATTGTATCAGTAGGAAAATAATCTGTTGGTGCTATCTAGTGTGGGTCTCCATAAAGAGTAAAACAAATTTTTTCCTTTACATTTGAAGTCCTAAGTGAAGAATTAAGACTTATCTTAGGAGAGCTCTAATTTGGGGAGGTATGAAAGTCTAAAATGTGGTATCTCGAGCATCTGTCTGAGAGTGTGTGCTGACTGTCAGGCTACTCTTGGAATGCAAACAGACAAGTTGAAAATTTTCTAGAACTAAGAAATTATTTAGATTTATCAGTAGAACTTACTAGAGTGATGTTACTGTAAGCAATTTATTTTTGGTTGGTTTTTTTTTCCCCTCAATTGAGAGATCTAATTTTAAAACTTGATTCTTTTAAGTAGGTGTTAGGGTCCATTAAGTATGTCTTGCTCAGCAGCTTTGAGAGCAAATACAGCTTTTGTCTCCTAAACACTGAATACTTTCAGGAGGAAATTAGATGCTTTATATCCTAAATTTCAGATCTGTAAAGACTGATCAACACTAACTCTTAATGCCCTGTTTTGTATGCTTCTCTAAATTAGGAAAGGAAAATGGTTGTGATTAGGAGGGTATAAACTCACAGAAATCCTAAGCCTGCTGAAAAGTAAAGCTTTTTTTTGTTTGGTTTTGTTTTGTTTTTTTTTTTGAATAAGGAGTGTTTCTTAATTTATTTTGCTGACTTCATTTTGCCCTTTCTTTAGGGCGCTCTTGTGCACCCCATTTTTGACAGTTATAAAGTCGTAAGAGGTTCTTTTTTCCTCTTGATTCTTTTTGAGTCAGGTTGAAGAGGGTTGTGCATAATTGTATTCCCTTACTGACGTTTAGTAAAGATACTACAGAATTTTGCAGTGTGTTTTTAAATTACTATGAAGTTTTAAGGGGAGTGAGTAATCAGTCACAAAAGGAAGCAAGACCAGATATTTTTATGGTTTCTGATTTCAAGTAAATAAAGTTGTATTCAAGGAATACACAGTTTTCATGGGTTTGGGTGAAATTTAAGAAGTTTAGTATTGTCTAGTGAGAAAGAAGCTTAAGCAGCTGCTTAACTGACAACAAATACAGAAGAAATACATATTTGTGTGTAAGCATAGCAGGGAAGAAAAGGGAATCATAAGTTTCATTAGCCAGAAACAGGACTCTATTAGAACTGAAAATGGGTAGAACCCAGGAATGCAGTTCAAGGGGAAAAATTCCAAAACTTGCCACAAGTTAAATAGGGGTTATGGTTAGTTCTCTTCAAGTATCCAGATCGGTTTTGGATCTCATGCAGTGGTTACCAGGGGCAATGTTTTGGTAGATATTATGAAGGAGGTTGGGCTGCATGGTCAAGTTATGGCCTTTTTTAGGCTTGAGATGTTAAAGTTTGTTTAGTAATTGCACAGTAATGGCACTTGAGAGTCTATTTTATCAGTTAACTGAAGCAAGTCTGTCAAAAACACTATTCACTTGGACTGTCGTTGCATCCATGAATTGCAACGGAAGAAAGTCAGAGTGAGGTGGAAAAGATTTTCTGGTTTTTGTCTTGTTTGTTTTACAGGCAGCAAAACTGAGACTCTACGATTTGGTGGCTGCAGTGGATTCAATCGCATTGGCAGCTCATACCGATAAAGGTGGACAAAGATGTGTGCCATGTTTCCAGCTTGGCTAGTCAGGTAGTCCAAGGCAGCAAGAATTGTTTCGAGTGACATAGTTGATCTTTTGCCCATGTAGCCTTTCACACTGGTGGATGTGTTTTGGTGGCATCTAAGTGGGGCAGACATGGGTGTTGGGTGGGAGTAGTCCTTTCCTTAACAGAGAGTAAGTGCAGTGGAGACAAAGAGCTCCACCAAAAAGAATGCCAGGTGAAAGTGTAGTATCTCTAGGAGACATGGGGATTAAAAAGCTAAGAGCTCCCTCTTCAGGTTCCACCTGTGGTTCAGGGAATTAACTAAATGTCATTGTAAATGTTACTTAAGATACAATAGGAGAAGTGGGAAGGCAGAAAATGTTCTTCAGCAAACCAGAAATGGAAGACTAGAAGTAACGAACTAGGGTCATCTTCAGACTTCCCTTCAGAAGAAGGGAAAGTCTTTAACAAATTAGGTCAAAGAATATACAAAATTCTAAGACAGAAGTGTGTCAGGGGAGTGGTTGGAGACAGGAGATGGAATGAAAACACTTATTACTATATAGTGTGCTAACCTATGACTTTAGAGTCTGTTAGCTGGAATTTTGAGGCGTTTGTACAATAGTCTTTTTTAAGGCATTAATTTTACAAAAGGAGCAGTAAATGTATTATGTCTTTGCAGTTGAAAAAGGCTGTTGCTGGCTGTTAAGGTGAGTTAGGGGCTGGAAGGAAATTGAGTGCAGAGGTAAGTACTTCGGAATCATCCAGGGGAATAAGGGATGCATCCTTAGATTCACATTACTAATACTTTATGTTCAAAAGTCACAAAGGTTGTCTCTCAAAATTGTGAGAAAAGTAGTTTTGAGTTCTTATTGTTAAATTAAGGCATGCACTAGAGTCTTTTTGCACTTGCCAAAAAGAAACTAGATAAACTCTTAAAATTGCAGTCTTCGTAGACTTATTATTTCTGGAGGTGATATGCCTGTATATTATAAGATTCATTAATATTTTGTTAAAAGTTCATGCCGTTCTAAGAAGAATCTGCATTTTGTATGTGAGAATTTCTTCTAACCAGGTTGAAGCAGCTGCTTCTGGCATAAGGAGAATAAGACACTTGGAGCAAATGATCTTGTTAAATTGAGAGATAAATGAAACTAACTTTTGAGCTGTGAGAAGGCAGGGAGCATTAAGAACTTTCAGGATACAAAGTTAATTTAATTCAACCTAGACTAGTTATGGTGAGCCAATCTCAGTCTCTGTAAGTAAGCAGTGGCCTCCATTTTCAAAGTGGAAGGATATGTAGTGTAGAAGCTACAGGCTGTGGTTTTATTTGCTTTATTTGAGGTAGTAATGACAGAGTCTGGGATATAGTAACTAGCAAAGACCAGAATGAAGAGCAAGACAGATTATAATTTCTCTTAGCAGTTTATGGTGAGTTGATAATCGCTTAGGAGACTGTCCTGGAGCAGGGTTTAAAACATCTTTCACAGAGCTTTTTCAGCAAGTGTCCTGCCACTCCTTGGTTTGTGCCCTGCAGGTAACGTCTCTGCAGAGCTGGCAGCTGATGTGTCTGTGAGTCTCATGTGCAGTTTCTGGTGTCTAAACTCTGTGATTGCTCTTACGCCTCTTCATAGATCTCTATTAAGATGGGGCTTGTTAGCTGTATTTGTTTTGCTTGTTTTTAACTTTCCTCTTGCAGGCAATGTAGTGAAGGTGGAATATCGGATGTGTCCACTTTCCCCCTGGTTTCTTAGGTGATTTCTGTTCTCTCTCTAGTCTTTCAAGGTCTTAGATGTGATGAGGGCCAGTTTACCTGGTAGCTG
This sequence comes from Limnodromus scolopaceus, assembly GCA_028565335.1. Taxonomy (NCBI): domain Eukaryota; kingdom Metazoa; phylum Chordata; class Aves; order Charadriiformes; family Scolopacidae; genus Limnodromus; species Limnodromus scolopaceus. Next base: position 10,900,301 of record JAOXNO010000002.1, on the reverse strand, counting down.
TAGGCTTCTGAATAGAGAGCGTACTAAAACAAGGCGAGGCTTCAGTCCGAAAACATTGGATACAGCGCTAAGTGTGCCATGTGCAAGGGAAACATTTTCTTGTGGTAGTCCGGTCCTCCAGTGCAAGCAAGATGTGATTTAGGAAACTGTTTTTGACAGCTAATCTGCCAGAGCTCACACTCCATGACAGGGTGAGGAGAGGAACTGTGTAACCTTCTCGTTATGGAAGCAGATCTGTTCCCACTGCGTGTCACTTCTTCACCAGAGTGAGGAAAAACACGGGCGCCTGAACAGAGAGAGGTATCCCTCTTGCCGTTTACCGTGCCTCTAAAAGATTTGTTCTTCTTTCACTCTCAGCTGCTATAGAGAAAGCACTTTTTCTTTCTTTCAGTGAGATGATAGAATACAAGACACCGTTGAGTCTTTTGTACAAAAATAACTAGTCTGGTTGCCCAATATTGAGTTCCAGAAAACTTAGTATGAGGAAACCAAGTGGGACAATGACAAATGTCTGGGCAGGCATCTCGCTTTTCTTTTTCCTGAATAGATAAGGTGTTTAATTCAGCTGGCAAGCCTCCAAAGCACAAAACATTGTGCAGCTGTCAGCCTCTAGGGCTTCTGGAAAGATTTTGTGATTGATCTGCATATTGATCTCTCAGAAACATAGTTAAATCCTGTCTGTGCTTATCTGGCAAGAGGTGGTTTCAGGGATAGCAGAGGGAGTTTGTCTTTGGGTATAAATGCTATTAATCAGCTACTCTGGCCTCTTCCTGAGTCTTCTGTACGTTGTGGATATGGTGATCATTTAATGCAACCAAAATAAGTTGGCAATATGAAGCCCAGAACATGAACTAAGGTGTTTAGAGGCCAAGGCTGTCTGCATTTCTGTAATGGTACGAGTTTCAGCTTCTTCCTGCCAGCTTCTACAGAGAGACATTTGTCTGAGGAGAATGTTGCATCGTTTGACTTGTTGTCAGCTACTTGTGTCAGCTTGTATGAGCTAAAAATCCCATGATCCAGTTCACTGGGCACCATTTCAAAGCAATGAACACAGTCTGTCCCCCAAAGCATTTATTGTCACTTCAGTTGTATTTATGTGACTAGGAAGGAGTGGAAGGAAAAACACGCACTTCATCTACAATGGTATTACTTTTAGCTAGAAATTTGATGGGATTAGGAGAACTCTGCTGAAGCTTTCATTGAGAGCCCAAGTTTGTCTGAATCCATCTCTGTAAGAGGCAGAAATGATAGGAGAGTGAGCTTTTTGCATTTCAGCTCAGCCTGTATTTCTTCCCGTTTCCTTGGGGCTCAAATATAATTTGCAAACATATCTGGAATATTGTTTCCTGATGTTGTCTCGGGTAGGGGGAGGAATCTGATAAGTTACTCTTGCTCTTAAAAGTTCTTAAGAAATCCTGAAGGGATGTATTACTTTAAGAAATGTGGTTGTTCTTGTTTGGTTTTGCAGTTTGGGTTTTGGGGTTTTCTTCCTTTTTTTTCGTGGCATCATTTTTCTTAGAAAAGATGGTGATGGATGAGGATGTATTTTACTGCTTAGGAGAAAAAAGTGATCTTCAGCTACGGATAGACCATCACTGCTGTCAGGAATAAGGTGAATTGGTAGGGATGGTAGATGTGTAACATCCTGTGTCCAGTCCAGGTGGGGTGGTGCAGTGGTTTTAGGCTTGCACTGATTAAATGAGGACCTGTAACTTAAAATCCATTACCTTGATACAAGTAAATTATTGTGCTTCTGCTGTCTCACCACTGAAGTGGTGGTGAGGTAATGTCTAGGAAGAAATCCAGTACTTCCATAGATACCTAGACCACCATACAATTTATTGAAATGTCTAACTAGTATTTTTAATGAGAACTGCATTTAATCTTGAATTTTTCAGTTAAAATATTTAATTCTGATTGTTTTGTGGGTTGCTTTTTTTTCCCTGCCCCTGACAAATTCCTTTTTGGCCAATTTGGTTTCCAAGAAGATGATGGTATCATGCTGTTTCTCTAAATAAACCATGGTAATTAAAAAACAGATTTCCACTAATTCTTTTTGGTGTTAGGATCACTAGCAAGAAGTGGGAATACATAATATATTCAAGACTGCTCATTCATACAGAAAAGTCCCACCACTGTCTTTCAGTTAAAGCTCAGCTCCTACGTAGAAGTTAGTAAAAAGAAATGCCTTGCAGAATTGCTGAAGATTTGTTCAGAAGCTTAATGATGATGTCTGCAAGAGCAGACCAAACGTGAAAACTGAATGAATTAACGAAGATAGCATGTCTTTCTGAACCGGTTCCCATTCATCATTGGCAAAGGAGAGGTTGTTAGATTTAAAAGTTGTCACTCTGAGACATGCTGGGTGTGTGTGAACGAGATACTTGTTTCCAGAGCATGTCAGTTGTGTTCAGAGACTGTTCTTGCCTGGTAAAATGGCGGTGAGTGAACGCTGGGTTAATGACTGCTCTCAGAGCCTTGTGCCCGCGGGTTGCTTGCCTTTGTAGCAGCTGCCCTTCCAGTGCCAGATTATAGGTCTGAACAGCCGCCCTCACTGAGGGTTGCCACGGATTGAGGTACTCTGGTTTCACTGTTGTAAGAACCCGTTTCCATTTATTATGATGACTAAAGGTCACTGAGCTGATTGAATGTTGAAATAAAAATCCAGTTCTTACTTAAATACTATGTGGCAGGGTTATTTAAATGATTTGCTTTTTTTTTTTTCCAAAATGAATCCATTTCAAAATTTGAAGTGAACTTACGGCAACCATTTTTAAATTGTAAGTTTGCTATAAACTGAAGATCATTTTTCAAAGAATAAATAAGCTGCCTTAAATTATTTTCAAATATTGACAAGTTAAAAAAAAAAAAAGTCCTGCTCTTTAATGTCAGCAGAAATAGGGAGTAATCATCTTTGTCTTTTGGAGAGCAATTCAAGTTGTATAAAGGCACTGGTTGTGCCAACTCTTACTGTTTTATAGTTGTACTATTATATAGCTTTCACAAAGGCCAGTGCATATTACCTCACAGCTTCCAGCAGTGTTAGAGCTGGGACAAGTTGGATGAAAATTGCAAAGCTAATGACATTAAATATTTTCATAAGGTGAGATCTAAATTTCATCCTGTGTTCTGCTGTGAAAATATGTACAGGAGTCAGGTCTGGCCTTGCTTATACCAGCTGACTGTGAAGAACACTTTCTTAGGAAAATAATGGATATATATGCTTGTTAAAAAAGTAAATTCTTAAAACTTAGGCAGCTGCTTATTTAGATCATGATTTAAAGTGGAATTACTTGAAACATCATAGAAATCCTTAGAAACATCAGCTGTAATCAATATTTAGGATCAGATTTTAGTTTAATTGCAGGGTAAGCATATGCCTTGTCTTTAATGTTCTTTGGGCACACGTAACAAAGTAAGGAATTCCTGTAAAAGGTGGGGAATTTTTAGCCATATTCTGTTTACATATCAAGTCATGCCTGGACGTGCAATAAATTCCACAGTGTTTTATGGTCATAATCAGGTGTGCCAGTTGTCCTTTTTATATACATAAAAGTTACAACACAGAAGCACTGGCTGTTGTGCTCAAAAGAAAGGAAATGGAAAATTAGCAGGTGTGAGAAAAGAGCTGAACGCGCTTTGAAGAACAGCAGTTACAGCACTAGATAGCACCTGTTTGAGAGCCAACTGAATGTGTGCCCTTTGGGAAGGAAGGCAACATAGTCAAGAGCATAAGGCAGAGGAAGAGCTCTGACAAAGATGGGGTCAAGAACCTCCCCGTTACCACTATTCTGTGATTTTTGAGGGAGCAGCAGGAAGAAATGGTGGAAGAAAGAAAAATCGGCCCTTGTGGTAAAGGCAGGCATTTATTGTAGCCTAGGTAATGGATAACCAAGACCTGCGTAGGATGTTAGCAATGGAGGGAGGAAGGAAGGGTAGAGCTGGTAACATCAAAGAATAACTCATCCTGCCACAGCAGCAAGGAGACCGCAAATGCCAGGGAAACAGGGAGACTGTCAGCTGTGTAGATAGGAGTTCAGTGAGCAGAGCCTTGCAAAAATCACAAATTAAAAACTTACTTCATTCTCTAGTAGATAGATCTAATGTATTGCAGTTATGAACATTGAAAGCAGAATAAGCATGTACTGAGCTCTGTGCATGTGAAAAGAAGTGTTTACACCTCCTTCAGGTGTGTAAAAAGTAGTAGTGCCTTGTAGGCAAAGGCCGTATTTTGTAAAAATTGATGTGACAAGTTATGGTTATATAAACCTACTCTGATAAATGTTTTCTTAGGGAAATAATGAATGTGTATAAAAGGGAAAAAATAATTAAGAGTGCATGTTAAAATCTGCTTTTTCAAATCATAATTTAAAATTGATTATTTGAACCACTTTGATGCCTTCCGTAGTGCATGGGGGCATACTGCAGTCCATTGTAGTCCCAGTTTATGAGATGCTAATTTAATTACAGTCTCAACTTTTGCCATAGCTGTGGTGTTCCTTAGTATATTTGTCATTCTGAAAGTCCTCTTGGAAAGCAGGGGATTTTAACAAACACCTGAGTAGATAGCAAGTTTAAAAAAAAAATTAAAAAAAACTCCAAACAAACCAAAACACAAAGTAACTTGGGTCACTCTGAAGTATGTAGATATATTAGTTGGTATGTACAGAACACAAGGCCTGCCTATGCAAAGAAGGAAGGGAAGGGAAATCTGCAGTCGTGATGAGGGATGGGGAAGTAGCCTTGAAATATATGATTTTCGGGAAGGCAGTTGATGGGAATTGGCTTGGCTACAGCGAGGTGACTGCTGTGATGAATAGCTGGGCGGCAGGGGTGTGCTGTGAAACCCAAACAGGGCTACTGCTGCAGCTGGGGAGGAAGGGAGCTTCTGGCAGCCGGCGAGAGCAGCCTCAGCTCGGTGGGGAGACTGGGAATGGTGAGACAAACCTTTCTGTCTCTCAGTGGAGAGCTTCAGCTTCTTACCAGATTTCAAAAGCTAACCTGTTTCAGTCTGGTGTCTGCATCAGCAGGTTTCTAGTCACAGTGTAATGAGTGATTATCCTGAATGGGCAGTTTAGCCCACGTGATGAGTGGGAAATTTTACGCTTGTACTTTCTCTCCCATGAGGAATGATGAGAGTCTAAGCATGTGTATGATTTGAGACTGGTTGAAAAAAAAAAAAAAAAAGAACACTTAGGTTTTCATGCACCTGCATTTATTGGAAAGTCAAAATATTTCTGCCAAGAAGCAGACTCATGCATTGGAAAAAAAGAGCTTAAGTGGTGTTGAACAGTTCCAATAAAAAATATTGTTCACCTATTAACAGGTCATAAGAAAAGGGGAGAACTGGATGACAGAGAAGGAAAAAGGCATGTGAGTGCCAGAAGGGAAGAAAGCAATATGAAAAGAGAACAGTATCAAGGGCAGAAACTGCAGGTGACTGCAAACACCAGATGAGGAGACATTTAAAAAGATAACCTATATGATCATAGTTACTGGCACAGACATGCTGAGTAGGGGACACAGGGAGCCAGCAATAGCAAAGGTAATAAGCAGATTATGTGAAATAATGATTAAGAATCAAATAACATAAGACTAAGAATAGTTTCTCTTACAGGAGGTGATGTGTCTTCAGCAGAATGGATGAGAGTATGTAGGCTGCAGATGCTGTACATGTTGGAGAACAGAAAATACAGAAATGGACTGCTCTTCCATGCTTCGAAGCAGCTGTCACTGATCCTCTCTGGTCTGAGGGCTAAAAACACTTTGTAGGTAACACCTTCCCGTTTGCTCAACCAAAGCTGGGACAGTCTCCCTTGGTAGCAAGCAGACTTGGAGGTTTGTGGGCAATACTTCAGACTCATCTGGTGCTCTTTCAAGCAAGCGGTTGATTTGGCCTCTCCAAACTCAGAAATACAGGTGCAAGCTGAAAGGCAAAAGTGTAAACCATTTAAAACTGTTCCCCTGGGCAGGCAGCAGAGCTTCCCACCACCGGCTCCGTTTCCCCTCTGAGGGGTAGTTGGTGCGTGGTGGTAAGCTGCAGGTTTGTCTTGGTATCACAGTAGCTGGAAGGCTTGGATTGTTGTAACAGCAGAGACCGAGTAGCAGCCTGCCTTTTCCACGCAGAAAACAAATGCGGCGTCCAAGTAGCACATGCTTGAGGTGGATGGTAAAGTTACACTGCAGTTATCTATATTTAGAAAAATAAGTCTTTGTAAACACTCCTGTTGCCAATATTCTGCTGTAAACATTTCAGAAGAAAAATGTGTCTTTTTTGAGGTAGGTGTTGGCAGCAGCTGTAGTGCATTTACATTCCAACACTTTTCAAGTTTAATTAAATGAACATAGCTGGAAATGTCAGTAGCCATCATGTGATGAGGTTCTCTTATGCAACTCGTCTCCCATCTCACCTGGTTACTTTCCTCTTCTGTATTCATTTTTTATTTCTTATCATGCACACAGGAAGAGAAGGCGATGGTTCTATTCAATGCTAAAAAAGGCATAAAAAGTTCTTTGGGTATTGTCGGGGTTTAACCCCAGCCAGCAACTAAGCCCCACACAGCCACTCACTCATTCTCGCTCCTGGTGGGATGGGGAAGAGAATTGGAAGAGTGAAAGTGAGAAGAGTCGTGGGTTGAGATAAAGACATTCAATAGGTAAAGCAAAAGCCGTGCGTGCAAGGAAAGCAAATCAAGGAATTTGTTCGCTGCTTCCCATCAGCAGGCAGGTGTTCAGCCATCTCCAGGGGAGCAGGGCTCCATCACTTCAAACATCCCTCCCTTCCTTCTTCTGCCCCCAGCTTTACATGCTGACCACGGTGTCACATGGCATGGAATGTCCCTTTGGTCAGTTGGGGTCAGCTGTCCCGGCTGTGTCCCCTCCCAGCTTCTTGTGCACCCCCAGCCTACTCACTGGTGGGGTGGGGTGAGGAGCAGAAAAGGGCTTGACTCTGTGCAAGCGTGGCTCAACAGTAACAAAAAGATCCCTGCGTTATCAGTGCTGTTTCCAGCACAAATCCAAACCAACCCCATACAAGTTCCTGTGAAAAAAATTAACTCTACTCCAGCCAAAACCAGCACAGGTGTAAAGTCTTAGTAGGTTTGAGTTAATATGTGCCAGTTTCTTAAAATTTTTTTTATTTTTTTTTTACTTTAAGGAAGAAAGCCAGTTGGATGAAGCAGCTGCCATTTTAAGAGGCAGAGATGAGATGTACTCAGTGATGTGATTTTGCTTTTTTATTTTTCTCTTATCAACAAAAATATCTTGATATCAACAGAGTCATTCTTGGGGGATGGGGAGAAGGAGACAGTAGTTCTTTGTTAACGGAGAAGCATAAGACCTTGAGTGTGAATCTGAGAAATAACCATCTTAAAATCAGTGAAATTAAAATTGGCTTGGGGAGTGAAAAGCTTTAAAATGGATTTTTTTGGCATGAGAGCTTTAGCCATTTCTATAGAGTATAGAACTGCTATACGAATTAAAGGATTGATTCTGTGTTAACCAGCAAAAATGTTGATTTTAGAAGTACAAGATGAGGGCTCACATCCATATGTTTCAACTGTTCAAAAGAAGCCTGAGATCATAAAAACAACATCGATGCTCTGTTGTGCCATTCATTTCTCTCTGCATAATTGACTGAAATGTAAAAGTATTTTCTGAGAAGCTCAGTAGTGATGTGAACTAAAACCCTTACTAGAGTCTGAACGATTGAGGTGTGCCAATGGTGAGGCAGAGCGGTTCATAAAGCAATTTGAAGATAATACTATCTGTAGCAAGTGGTGTTAGTGGTTTGATCCTCGAGCCTTGCTAATGTTAGCCTTGGCAAAAAAAAAAAAAAAAAAGACTGTCAGGCATTAGGAATCTTTACGATATTTAGATATTGCTAGGTAGGAATGTAGAGATAAGCTTTTGGAGCTAAAATTGGTAGATAAAGGCGTGACCTGATTTGAATGGCAGCTCATCCAGAGCAAGAAACGAGCCAAATCCAAAACCTGAAATATGAAGCCTTTGAAAATTGGGGGCTGGGGGAAGAGGGGCAATGTACGTGCATCAGAGTGAAGCCTTCTGTCCTGCTGCAATTCCAAGTCTGAGCAGCTTCCAGGTACTGCTCCCAGCTCTTACGGCTGTGTAGCTCACAGTGTATTCTTGTATGTGAGACCCAAATCTTACCAGAATAAGTTGTGAGAATTAGATGCTGCAAACCTAAACTTTTGCATTATTTGAGAGTCTAGAGTCTCAGCTCTGCAGTTGATCTCTGCTTGAAGGACTTCTTTTCTTTCTTTTTTTTTTAGTGCCTGTTCTCTGAACCTTGATACTGCGTTGAATTTGATGAACTTCTTAATCTTGATTGTTAAATAGAAACTCTGTAGCAGACTTAATTATCCAGATATAATAGATACTGAGAAGTTAATAATAAACTTGGAAATCTGCTGCTTAACCATCTCTCCTGTTAATTATGTTAACAACACATTCTCAATTATTTTGATTTAAACGCTCTAGGTTTGGTTTACCTTTTCACTTCCAGTTCACCGTTGTTTCAGCTGTGCTCTGTGCCTTTCCAAGCACCCAAAGGAGCACACAAGGTCACCTAAGGAGGCTGCTGTGAACCAGAGAACAACCACTCTACATCAGAGTATCCCTGTATACTCTAATACTCAAAGCCAAGTGCTCCCTTTTAACTGGTGGGACACTCTCTTAAGCAGTTAGTGGCTTCCTGATTTTGTTGAGTAAACTGCTTCTCATAATAGGAAGGGCTGTTTCTTTTCATCCCTTGGAAGTGCAATACAAAGGCCAAATCTCCACCCATTCTGAACACAGCATTCCTTTCCTTTCCTTATAAAAAGGCAAGGTTGTTGCTGGAGGCAGACCAGAACACTGCTTCAGCCTCTTTGAAGACATCTGACCAGTTGGAAGGATGAAGCTCCTGGCGTTTTGTGGCTTTTTGTTTGTCCTTCTTTTGTGTCTCAATGCCTTTACTGCAGAAGGTACAGTATATTCTTCTAACACAACTATCTCCTTTGCTTTCCTATTCCTTCCTTTTGTGATACAAAATGCTTATTCTCTATGTTGATTTTAATTAAGGAAAACAAACAGTGCTTGACAACTGGAAAGGATAGAATTAATTTAGAAAAAGACTTAGTCTGCAGAACGTGGTTGCATATCAATGGTTTGCTTTGTGTAGTAGTGTTTCCTCTCTGTTACTGCCTGTTGCATGTAGTACAGCGTGATTAATTTTTACCTTAATCTGCATTCTGAAACCCGCTCCTCTGAAAAAAATTCCAGTTATATTTTTCTGGTATATAACTATCTGCCAATACAAAAATAATATATTTTCTGAATTGTGAGAAACACATTAACGGAAAAAGTTTCTACCTTTATGAAACAAGGGAATATGAAACAGTCTGGTCACCAGAACTGGAGTAAATGTAAAGTTCTTTATAGAATAGTGAAACTGGTGAGAGTTGCTCTTCTGTCCTTCAATCTGTCTTGACTTTTTTTTTTTTTACCACTGATACTCCCCACTTTAATTACTATGTTACCTTGTAGCATCCAGTTACCATTTTGCAGTATTCCAAAGCGTACAAATTCATAGAGCAGTTTAAATCTTAAAAACAGAGCTTTTTCCATCTGTCTATAGCCACATCTCTGGAGATGTTATTCTGGGTTTGCAGGGAGACAGTTTAGTAGGATTTTAAAATTCAAAGGTGTAACTTTTAGAGTTACCTGTTCAGATTTGATGTATGGTATTGTAAATCTCAGAGATCCACCATGGTTGTTCTATGGTGTTTATTTTACACAAGATGTAGAGAATGAGTATAAGATAAGGAAAAACAAATAAGCTAAATGTCTAAAGATCAGGACCTCCTAAGAATCACTTTATGTAAATGCAAGCATGGAGAAACACGTGGAAGATGTCTTTCAAACTGGTCAAGTCAGCTGCCCAGTTTTCTCCTTTACTGGAGAGTTTACAGTCTCCTTTACTGTTCTGAGTTTCGAACTGTTTGCCAGAACAGTGGTAAGAGAAATGAGTTGCTAGAGCAATGTCATCATACGTGTGCATGAAGTCCTTCTGCTCCCTTTGCATTTTCTATTTCTGTTTATTCGGATTTCCCGGGCACTTTGAGGGAAACCTCAGGAAGAGTGCAAAAGAAGTTGGAGAATACCTAGATGTGTCTCCAGAAGCCTGTCCATTAAGGACAGGAGACAACAACAGTAAATAAAACCCAAATGAAGACACACAGGATCCTACAATGATATTCCTTTTTGTTAATGTAGCAGGGAGGAGATGTGCAAAGGAAACTGTCCCTTATTGATAAACAAACTGATGGGAAGGTAGACATGCCTGGGTATGCAAGATGAATGTACTTTTTATGTAAAACCTGTTACATTAGAATGAAATGATGGTGACAAGACACCTCAAACCTCTTAGATGCTAGAGCAGCCACCATTACTAGCCTTGGCTCTAGAACTGGGCCACAGGGATTTTCAGAGACATTGAGTATATGTGAGATTTTGTTGATGAGAAATCACCTACCTCTGTCCTTTCTGCTACATTGCTGTTCCAGAGTCAACTTTTCTTCTCCCTTTATTATGTCCAGCACATAATGTATCAAGCGCCATCAACAGCTCACTTATTTTGGTCTAGTATGGAGGGAATAATTAAATGCCTTTGCCTATCCAAAGCAATTTATTCTACCCTCCTGTGCATATGGACACAGAGATACTCTTTTTCCCTCTTGGTAATCTTTAATATTTTCACTAAGTGATGCAAGTCGAAAAAGAGTGTGGAGTCTCTTAGGTTTAGACAACTGGAATTTGCTGCTTGTATTGTCTGCCAACATGTGACATCTTCAAGCTGTATCTGGCATATCTACTAGTGATGGAAAAGAACAAATTAATTCCTGTTTCATGCTAGGGACAAAGTACAAATGTAAAAATCAGTCATGATGATCCTTTGTTTCACAGATCTCTCTGTTCAAGGATTTCAGCAGTAATCAAAATGTCGGTGGACTCTAACATGTTTGCTGTATTACATGTGCACCTATATGCAATACCTGTTTTCACTGGTAATGTATTATTTTTCACCCTTAGGTCGGAAAGCTAAAAAAGTCTGCTGCTCAAAACTGATCAAACTCAACAAAAAAGCACATAAAGGTAATAAGATTTACAGTTTCGTTATATTAATTAGGTAATCATTATAGATAAATTATAGCACTTAGAGGTTTTTCCACATGCAAACTTTGCAGAATTTTCTGTGCAGGTGATTATCTTCATTGTACCACTGAGAAATTGTTCTCTTTTCTCAATCACCACATTGAGTGTTTGGACTGGGAAGAAAGAAGAGTAAGAGAATCCATTTAACACTCACAGTGTAAAACAATCAAGAGAAATATGATCTCATCTGATCAAAGCATAAAGTGTTCGTATCAGTTCCTACTTTGTAGAAGGTTTTACTCTTGTTTTAAGGGCACTGACTAGAGCAAGTAGAAGGCAAGGGCCACCCTGTAGTCTTTTGAGACCATTTATTCTAAGGGGAAATACGGAAAAGTCATAGCCTTCAAAGTGAGGGCAAAGCATTTTGTTGCTTTTTAAAGTAGCCACATTCTGGGTGGGAGTTTCAAACAATACAATTGTCCTTTTAGAACCTTCGCTGGTTTTTTTCTATCCCTGTTTTCTGACTGGTGGTAAACTGGTAGTCAGATGCAAGTACATCCAGCTACAAGCTCAGTATTCCCTGTCTGTGTACCTTTCTGTTTACTTAAAACAGCCTGAGTACCTGCACAAAGCTGCAACCAGCTTCATTTGCTTGGCTCTGGAACAAGATAATGCAAGGAGAGAGTAAGTCAGCTGGGAGTTAATTTAACTTCTTGTTCAGATGCGCAATGGAAGAATTAAATGTAATTTTCCAGTTCTAGTTAGAGCTACTGTTGATAGCAAAAGGAAGATTTCCTGCAGAAAGAATCAGTGTTTCTTAAAGTAGTTACTGGATTTCTGCTATCATATCAGTGCTTTCCCTGTGTAAATATTACAGGTTTATTTCTTGGCAGTCTTGTCCACTTTCATAAATCGTTATTATGGTGATACGGCACCATCACTAGTCTGAAAGCACTCAGTTTGTTCTTTCTGTATGTTCATAATATATCCCTGGTCTCAGTGAGATCCCAGTAAACAAAACCTAAACCATACAAGTCTAGGATAAAAGGATTAGTATGCTCTTTAGGATAACAACATTTTAAATCTTAAAAGTTTCTAAATTAATTAAAATGGCTAGCTGATAACTTTCATTAAACTTTAAAGGCAATTAATTTGATCTACAATAGTCTATTTCCTACTTGCTTATTTAGCCTTTCTTTTTTAATCTTTTCATCATAAAATTACCAATTTGAAGTTCCCAGTGAATTCATTCCAGCTGGTAAAGTACCTTAAATGCTTTGTTGCTTTTTATGTTTAGGTAAGCCAGGTGGAAATCCTTGTGTTTCTCTGCAGTTTTCCTTTAGCTGATGACATTCATTCCTTTCCAGTCTCCCTGTGCTTTGCTTTATAGGCAGAGCCCCATTGGTATTGGGGCAGCGAACACAATGCAGTGGGACAGGGGTTTGTAGCTGTTCGGGGCTCCTTTCTTATTTAATTGGTAGGTGTAATAGCGACTGAGAATTTCAGCTATAAATGATCCATAGAAACAATCGTGGGCTCCCAACACATCCAGAAGGACTGGGGAACACAATGCTGAAAGCACAGAGGTGGCTCTTGTCACTCTTGGCCTGAGACAGACCATGTGTACTAGACAGACCATGGCTGAACCGAAGTACTGAGATTTCACACCATGAGTATAGCTATTACTTTTCAATCTGAAGTACCTTCTACTGTCTGACAAAACAGCAGGTATTTCAGGCATTTTTCATGCAACAGCCATGAAATCTCTCTGATACAAAGTGCTGCCAAAGAGAATGTTCCTTTGAAAGCAGGCTGCTGTTTCCCATGGGGAAAATGGAGTGATATTGGTCTCGCAGAGCAATGGAAAGTACTAGGCTGAGGGGGAGAAAGAAGTACAAAGGAAGCGCTCCATTAAAACCTGCAAATTCACAGCAAAGATCCCCTACAGAGGGAATCTGAATGCTTTCCTCTGTTGCAGACCCAATAGTACTTGATGATCTTTGCTTGTCCCCTCCTAGACTCTGCCCTGGTTCTCTGAGCACTCCAACCTGCTTACTGTAACCATCTCTTTTTTAGGTCAGGGATTGCTGTTTAATTGCTGTCGTACAGGGCGCACCTGCCTGCTGCACATGGCTGCTTGTCTCTCTTACAAATCTGCTTATATGAAAATGCTTGATCTGAATCAGTTTCGACTCTTACCAAGAGGCAGATCGTGTGCAGTTCTGGGCTGCCTTTGCACACTGGTGGCTTGGTTTTGTGTTGTTGCTGCTGTGAGATTACTGACTCACGCTTCCCTGTTGCTGCCTTTTCTAGCAGAATGTTACTGGCCTTATACCGTCTGCAGGCAAGGCACCCTGACCGTTCTTCGGTGTTACTCTGTGCAAGGCTTGTGCCCAGGGGAAGCGGCAGAGGCACTCGGAGGCTGAGACACTGTGGCTTAAGGAGGGGGGATAATTTAACCATACTGGCAACTTCTTTTGAAGAAAAACCACTGATTTCTAGAATGTTGTTCTTCCATCAGAAACAATCACTGCTCCAGAAAACAAATGTTTCAAGCTAATGCCAGCTTGTGGCTTCTCTCTAGGAAAGATGCTGAATGTGATGATATTAAGGAGAAGATACTGTGTAATGTGTTGATTGTGGAACTCAAGCACTAGAGAAAGAGTAGTTCTGGCCCTGTGTCTATAAAGACCTTCATCTGACTGTGGAAACTTCCAGAAGCACCAATCAGATGTTCATTGATTGTGCAGCCTAAGTACAGGGAAAAAGAGATGCTGGGAATGGGTGACCTCCAGCAATCTCATGAAGAGAAAAAAAACCAAAATTGCCGTCACATCACTTTTTATTTTCAGATCACTGATAATCTAAGCCTGCCCATACAAACACTGTTCAGCTTCAGGTGTTAAAGTTTTGTGCCATTCTCCACACCCCTAATTAAACATCTGTCTCCATTTTCTCTCCTTTTCGTCTTTGTTTTACAGGTATAAATTCCAAAATGACTCCAATGGAAATAAAGAAATACTGCAAGCCTTGTGCTCAACCAGCCCCTCCGATGGTTCCTGGACCCCTTCCACAGTTAAAATGAGTAGACCCAGAGCAGGATGAAAAGCATCGTCTGCCAGCGCATCTCACAGAGCTTTACTTGGTTGAGGGCCCTCCTTTCACAGATAGGACAAGAGTGTATATTACTTTTATATTTTGTTTGGGAAAGGCTTCAGTCAGTACTGTTTATTCGTTCATTCAGGCTCCTTCATTTTGTTAACATTAGTCTGGCAGCTAAAGAGTCGGGCAAAACTGTGTGGCTGCCACCTGATTTTGTGTCAGTTGCATATTCCTCTGCACCCAACAGGAATTTAGCTCCTCAAATAAGAGAAACAGGAGAGCTGGCTGAATCACTTTGGTTTGCATTTTTGGATTGCCAAAAAAAAAAAAAGGTGGGGAAGGGCTGATGTTACTGTTTCTAGTTATCAGTATATATGCATATTTAACCTTTTCTATGAATGATTTATTTCGTACTGACAGAAGGATTTTGTTTGTAGCTAGGCACATGATGATTCTCCCTGCAGCCTTTGCTCTCAGTGCTTGAAATCCTCTTGGAAGTTAATTTCTTCTGAGAAACTACATAAGCAGGTTGATAAAATAGTTGTAAAGGACCAGATTCAAGTACAGTGGTAAGCTCTTCAATATCTCACCTAGGGCTTTAAATCTGGCTTTAAAAGCAAAGGGGCCTGTTCTTTAACTTCATAGAAGATTATCATCAGGTGGTTTTTAAACAGCATACTGAAAAGGTGTTAAGGCTAATCAGATTTAACCTCTTTCTCCTGAAGCCAGAAGACAGCTGTTCTTTTAAGACACCTGGGTTGTGTGATCACCTCGATAAACAAAACTTCCTGGAGAACAAAATAAGTGCTAAGAATAATACCAAAGGGCTGAATAACAGAGAAACTGAAGCACCCTCTGCTGACATCATTAGCGGCAATTGGGGTCTTCACTCATTTATCTCCTATCCTTTCCTAACTGGCCCCTGCATATGCTGCTGTTTCTCTACCTGAGGTGAGTCCTTAAACCAGAAAAACCTGGATGTTCAGAAATTTGGTTTTTTCCTACTAGCGAATATGAGGAAGAGTAGAAAGCTTTTCTGCTGTTGGGCAAGTTGCAGATTGCCAATAGTAATTTTTCCCTTAGTACTCAAGTACTGCTTCTCTTAACATAACTTCCAGTAAGATAGAAGTGGACTACTTCAGAATTTGGGAGAGTTGAATGGGGACAGTCAGAGGCCTGTTGTAACCCACATAGGCAAATGCAATTCCCAAGGATTGAGTTTATGGGTACTTTCATGTGGCTGTGTTCTCTTACTGGCAACGTTTCTATCATACTGAGCAATTGAACCAATTCCTGGGTCTTCTGTGTGCTTGTTATTACTTCATTTTCTTATTGCTTTTGAGATGAGATAGATCTGACTCTCAGCTTCCCATTTTTGAAGAGCTGACCATGCATAGCATTTTTATATCAAGGATAAAGGAGCTGCCAATCCTTCTCTCGAGATCTGAGTCAGGAGGTTGGTGAAGGAGCTGTGTTTGATTGTTCTGCTGCTGATCACTAGGCAAATATATTTTATTTCTATTTTGGCTTTTGTAGCTCACAGAAGGAATCTGTAGAATACAAATGACAAGTAAATGTAAAAAGCATTTTTGGTATTAAATGTGTTTGCAGCGGAGTTTTACTCTGTTGAATATGGCCATGTGTGTTTACAGCTCTGTATAAAGCATTGATAATGGGTATGAAGATTCTGTTCTCTAATGTGATCTTAAGGCCATTTATTTTGTATCTGAAAAATGCTCTATGATTTTTCTCTTTGCCCTACACCATCCAACCAGTGTGCTCCACAGTCTCCGATCTTCCTGCAGGCAAAACGTGCTCTCTGATAGCAAAATATAAGCCCCAAAGACAACTAGCACAATTATAGAAGTAATCTGGGTATCTGGAGGGACGCAGGGACATCATCCAATGCACCTGAGTATTTTTACTCAGTTTCCCAGACAGGCCTCAACCAAAGGTTGAGGGCTATTCAAATTAAAAATGTTACTTGTGTGAGGTTCTGGCCTTGGCCAAACAAATTTAAAGTGGGAATACTCAAATTATTTCAGCATGGATTGTGACTGCTGCCCAAACATGCTTTTTTGCCTCATTGAGAGGTATGGGGATGTCATGTGTCAGCCCCTGAAGGTGATTCCTCAACAGAGTTTGACTTTTATATACCATGCCATGTTCCCTTGTGGTAGAACAGAGCTACCATCTGATCATGGCTTCATTTACAAGCGTCTGTTCCTCCTTTTGTTTTCTTTTCACTTACATGTATATTTTTTTGGCATTACCTGAGGGGAAACATTTGCTCAGTGGCTTTTCAAAGTACACAAGCTGCATGCTTATATAAAGTAGTAAATTTAGCTTGTCCAAGCTGACAAATGCATTTGTTTGTATCTTGTGTTTTTGTGTGCATTCGGCTGTCAAGCATGAAAATTGCACAGCCTTGAAGTTCCAATAAAGATGTTTCTGAAGTATCTCTATGCCTGCCAAAACAGATGTTGGATCCTGGTCTGACCTTGTCAGCTAAGTGAGCCAGGTGGCCCCTTGCTTTGTTTAGAGCTTAACGCCACCAGCCAACACGAAATCACAGAATCATAGGGGTTGGAAGGGATCTTTGGAGATCATCTAGTCTAATCCCCGGTGCTATGACTTTGAATTGTTAGAAGCACGGGAGAAATTGTTCCTGCTGACAAGGATTTCTGGGGCAGAGACAGGTTTTGGTGTCTCTTTGTTCAAAGTGGGTATTAGAAGAAATAAAATTGTGTATTCTTTATACAAAAAGTGACTCCAAAAGGTATAATGGGGACTCTTGCTCTTTGACCTTTCACCCTCTAGACTTTGTGGCCCACAACTGATGCAAAGGCCCACATATGGTTGAAGAGTTAAGGATTTTAGCTCTGGAGAAGCTCTGTTTATCCAAATTATGGACTACAATGGCAACTTCTTGTGATGGCATTTGCCAAGGAAAACTAAATTCCTGCATGGACAACGTCATCTCAAATGATAAATTCAGGTGGAACATAAAAGCAGAGGGATGAACACTTCCTGTTGTAGATTTCTATATTCTTATAAGGTAACTCTTGCCAAAGCTGAGTGGAAAACTCCTGGTGACTTCAATGTTCATTGGATCAAGTCTGGAGATCTGTTGCCTGATTCTCTTTTGGCTGACATTACCGCTTACTGCTGCCTCATGAATAGTTTTAGCAAAGTATTCTCAAAGCGTGAACACAGATCAGCTTCATATCTAGCTTGTACTGAAGTTTGTTCCGAGATGAGTTTGTCCAAAGCTTAGCAATGACTCTTTTCTCTTGTAGGCTGAAGGTGAGGGGAAAACTCCCTTACATATCAGTCTTTTTTGCCTCAGATCAACCAGTTCTTATTAGATGTGAGCAGTTGTCTCTATCACAGATAATTTTTCAGCAGGACTCATCAAGTATTTTTTAAAATGCTGGTGGGGAACAAAGAGAGCTCTCTAGTCCTACATTAAGTGACGTGAGCAAGGGTGGTGATTCCAACCCATGTATGCCTGTGGTTTCGAGTAGCCCTTCAGTATTATAAGACTTATGGCAGCCATAACATACGTTGGTTTTGAACACACAACTGTCTCATCATGCTTTGTCTTTTGATCTTAGAGCAGGGCTGTCAGCACAGAAGGAATTCCCCCAAATTACTGCTGTTTTCAGTGTCTCAATGGTGGGAGTCTCTGCTAGAAAAATTGAGTGTCTGGATATGGATTTGTCCAAGTCATCATTCAACCCTTGTGCCAACATATGTTTATGTGTTACAGATGCACTGACCATGAATATCTTCAGGTGTGGGGGATTTAATTCCACATTTTCAGGCTGATCTTCCACAAGGGAGTGGCAAAGGCCAGAGATTTGCTGTGGGATAAGCACCTTAGATTCACAATGCCATCTGGTCATCCTCTGAAAGCATTATCAGAGAAATCAGGTCACTAAGTGCCTATGAGAGATCCTAAACTGAACGTGACTTGTCCATCTTCTGCAGCCTGACACAATTGCAATAATCTCTGTAGTTGTAAGAAGCTGCCATATCAAGCCCAGTTTCTGTCAGAGACTCAGGCTGCACCCAGGATGTCCAAGAGCCAGTTAGTCCCTGCTGACAGTACAGGTGATATCTAAACCTGATATTTGAGGCATTCAAGCCCAAACATTCAAAAGCCCAGTGTATGCAAAAAAGTTTGTTCAAAGGATGCTTGTGGTTAACTGCCTGCTGGTCACTTGTAGATTCTTAATTGTATTAATGTTCATTTGCGTTTGTGATAAGTGTAGTGCAGTCAAAGCAACTAATGTATCCTGGCTAATAGGATCTCCAAGTACAGAAGCTAAATGGCAACAGGGTTTCCCTCACCTGCCAGGCAAGATGGCACTTAGAACTTAGGTCAGTGAAGAAGAGTGGTTTTCTGCTGGGTTCTGTGGTGGTGTTTGGTCATCAGCACTGATCCCAACCTCAGCGGGGAAAAAGGCATATTCCTGAGGCACCATTTGGTTAGTCTGTAGGCAATACAGCTTGCCTCGTCTCCGTAGCATGTTCTTAAAATTGGCTCCCCAAACTGAAGTGCACTGGAAAATGCTGTCTGTGCTAGGTGGGTTCTCATGGCAAAACTTCCAGTTTGCATTGTTGCAGAGCCTTGTGTCACAATCAGTGCCAGCTGTGTGGCGTGTTCACTGAGCAATGCTAAAACCTATTTGCATCCCGGAATTTTCCCCAAGAGATTGTGAATGAGGTAATGCAGCAGTGTCTGCAAGTCCCTCTTTAAGGTGTTCTTTCCAATTTGCTGGCTTTCCAGTTGTTAACTTTTCATTACTTGGGAAACAATAAACAATGGCAAGTGTCACTGGGTTCTTTTCTTGAAGTCATTTGAATGTACCAAGGTTGAACAATTCAGCATTATCCTTTGACTTAGCTACATATATACCAATGTATACTGCTGCTTTCTTCTGCAAAAATCTTCAGGTGAGTGGTTGATGAAAAGAGAGATAAAAAACAAAAAATCTGAGCTGAACTTATGTCTAGCAAAGCACTGTGTGAGTGGTTGACCTTAACCTCGTAAACTCCACCTTTCATGATCTTTGAAAGAAACTCCACTAGATTTCCACCAATTTAAGTCACAACTCAACAGTTGTGAAAACAGATCCTTAAGTGTGGGAAGTCAACCTGCTCTTTATAATTTTATTATAAAATGTGCTTTGCACCTTTTCCTGTCTATTGAACAAAACTTTCTCTCTACTTCCTTCCCCAACTTTCTTTCCATGCTTTCTTCTGTACCTAGATGTGATTTTACAGTTTTTTGAAGCCAAGTCTTCCTCATCAGCTATTCTCACTGACTAGACAAGTCATCTTTTGTCTCTTGACATGATGGTCTCCCACCCATTCTCTGTCTATGTGGGATCTTATCTCACTGAAATTCTTCTGCTGTCTAAATTCCCTGAAGTTTTTCTGCTTGTGCTGAACTGTTTTAATTTGACTCCATGAATTTCTGTCCATGAGACTGACTGGAGTGCACATTGTTAAAAAGACATGATATAAAATGGTTCTGCATTGCATTTGTTGTTTCCAGACATTATTTTTATACCAAGGGCAGTTTCAGTTACAGGACTTGAGCATCCCTATTTCAAGGCACCATATAACCACCTTAAAGTCACAGTACGAGTAGAGATGTTTCTGTCTCTTAATTTGTATTTCAGCCTTCACTGCAGTAACTTTGGATCATGTCATCTCAGTTACCAGATGTGGAAGTCTGTTCCAGATATTTTATTCATTCCTCAAATTAACATCTGTTGTTGAGATTCTTGCTATGTAGTTCTATTGATTTATCTTACTGACGGATTGTTGTAAAAAAAAATTCAAATAAGAACAGTACTTTGAGATGAAGTACTTGAAGATGTGGTAGGAGACAATATGAGCACAGAGCTCCTAGGTAGAGCTAGTGGGCATGAATTTGGCTAGAGCCAACCTCTGGGCTCTAGCCAGGTTAAACTACTTGTTTTGAGAACCAACATACGTACAGGGCTATTGACAGTAGAAATGTCTCCGGGCAAAGGCTAGATAGTTGCTGAAAATTGTAATAGAGTGATAGTCCCACTTGTTTTTGAGGTAAGGTAAATTACCTCAAAGCTGAGTATTTAGGCCTTTTGTTATAGACAGAAAATCTATTGAAATATACCTTGTTTTATTGAAATATACCTTTCTTTAATATAATAGGTTAAGGACAAGCACTGCTTTGGTGTGAGGCTGCCTGGATACTCAGATTTCCTCTTGGTACTGCAAAGGCAAAGGCTGAGATATACCATGGCCAGTTAGGTCTCCCAGATCCCAATGATGTAAATACCTCAGCACTTAGTTCAGTTTGAAGGTTGCTGACTTGTGGGATTCTCTTCTGAGACAGGTTAAAGCACACACTAGCATTCTCAAGAGAGGTCATAGCAAGACCCATCTGCAACCACACATTCACCAGAGTAAAATCCAAGGACTGTGCCAGCCCCTGTGGCTGAAGTCCTGCTGTGGTCTAGAGCCGATCTCTAGCGAGGGCTTTAGTTCACCTGCAGTCTTTGCATTCATGCCATTCCTCTACTAAAGAGCTGATTTTGGTAAGACATGGCAGTGGAGGGATCATGTTTAATTTTCATACATCCCCTGGTTCAACAAGTCACGTTACTGGCTTGTAAGCAGGGCTTATATACGATGACATCCTTGGCATGCACGCCAGCCAGAAGATTTAGGGGACAACACAGACATTTCCTTGCTCTGCCTTGACAAGTCTTGTTATTTTTCTCAGCCACACCGAGTAAGCTATAAAATTTTGATTCATTCGTTATTCACACCTCAACTCTGAGTTATATGTACCATTTTTACAGGCAAAACTGTACACAACACTAGTTCTTCCGTAAATAACCTGGACTGTCTGTCTGCTGCTAAATGGCATCCTTCACACAGATCTGTGTCATGCTCCATGGCACCACATCCATCAGAGATCATGCTGCTGAAGTGAATGTAGGCTATCTAAATATACCTGGATATTCTAGGGACTATTTGTTCTTCTCCTATCCCTGTCAAAGAAAAAAGAGGAGAGTGATATGTAGCTTCCAAAGAAGGAAGGCTACTGAATTGTAAGTGGATTTTGCAGCAGTCTTTAAAAGCCTCTAAGCAAGTAAAATGGCTTAGCAGGAACTTTAATTACTTAGCAGCTGTGGCAAATGTTCTCTTTTCCCCAGTTACCTGTAGCACCTTTATTGCAAACACAGTAAAATGCTCTTTGGTAGACTACAACCAGGTAAAGCTGTACCTGAGATGAAGCACTGGGAGAGTTACTTTTTCCCAGGAATTCCCCAAGCCTTCTCTGCTGCCACCCACAGCAAATGACAATAACTTATGATAAATCATGCAAGGAAGTGCTACGAGATTTTTGTTTTGCAGACTAGGATTTTTTTTTTCTGAGGGGATGAAAGCACTATCTCTTTACGTATCTGGAAATTGCCCACCACAGTTTGTTGGGAAGCACTTTGACATTTGTTTGAAAGTCACTGTGGAAGTGCTAAAATTGCTAGATGTTTGCTGTCTGCTCTCCCTCTGTTTTTCTCCCATTGTCATTTCTTAATTCTTTTGGAGACAAGGACATAATGGCTGTGGTTCTCTCATGACAGTGTTGTATGAAACTGTAGCATGGCATTAAAGGTATTGTGGTATGCGAAATAACAAGGCTGTCTGACCACACAGAATGGTGTTATTCGGGTTTTAAGACCACTTTGTCCTAAGGAGCCCTGGGTTCTTCCTGTTCCAAAACCATTACCTTGTTGTGTTTGTTCTGCTACCTGGGTAGCTTGTACTGGTTCCTGATGCCATACAGTGAGTCATTTCTCATGGCTTGTGCCTAGCAGAGATGCTATCAGAAGTCTAGTAAAATGGGGCCCACAGAGTATGAAAATTGGTTTTATTTAGAGATATGTGTGGAGTTTGGCATTTAGAACACTTCCCTAGCAAGAGAAGATTCTGGTCTGACTCAGCTGTATCAGGAGTTAGGGACAGGAAAAGCTGACATTGTTTTGTGCTTTATGAAGTATTGACCATATATAGCTCCATGATTTGGTCTCGGTCTTTGCATGCTTAAACAATAAAGTGAGTATTTCCTCCTCCAAGTTCCGTCTTGTACCTCACAAGAACGCTTCGCTAGTAGTTACTGGAACATGACTTCTGACTTCCTTCTAGCTTTTCATGGCAGTTGGGGTGAACACAGGTATATATTTTTTACTGCTGGTAGACTTCCAGTTTTTGTTCTTTTTCTTTTTAAGCTCTCTCTCTCAGATTTGGTCACGATTATAAAGTGCATTTTCACAGGCATGAGACTGTGTATGGATCTGATTGTGTACCTGCTCTCTTAGAAAGCCTTGTAGTCCATTCAGAGAATATGAAAAGTTTCTTGCTCTGTTTATTGCTTTGTATTGTCAAGTGTACAAGGGGTAAAAGAAAATAACCTCAAAGAAATGTAACATGAGGATGTTACATGTGAGTATATATTACATGTTCAGCAATAGGACTACTGCAAAACCGTTGAGGGCAGAAGAATTATGATTATTCAGGGATGTATTTTCTTTCTGTCAATTTATTCAGTAATCCGTCATCAGCGTCCGACAGTATGAAGCTTTCTTGGCTTATGAGACTGGGTACAGTGCTGATAAGAGAGCCGTGGGTGCCTGGGCTGAGGACAGCATGCCTGTGGAAAGGAAGCTGGTGTGACACCTCTGCAGCTCCTCATGTGCCACTGTCCTCGCCACCAGACGTTTCTGCATAGACATGCTTGACCAAGTGCATCCCAGCTGTCACGGTACTTCATCAGTGGGGCAATGGGGGATGTGCTTGCCAAGGGAAAAAAAGTGCATCCCGAAGGATAGCGGAGACCAGCTTTGTTCTGGATCAAGTATGAGATCAGGCTGTGAGGTGGGAGGGTGTGTGCAGAGTGAAACACGTGCGATACAAACAGGAGACTGCAGAGCTGGGAGAAGGCTTGTGAGCTTGAGTTCTCTGGTTTTCCTTCTTATTCCCAACAAAATTACCCCCTTCTCTCCTTCCTCCTCTGCTCCATTGCAACAAAAAACATGCTTACTCCTCACAAATGGCTGGAGCAGGGGAATCTACCAGTAAGAGTCTATACAGCAGGATGGAAAACAGAGTTTTTCTCCCTAAGAAGGGCTCAAGGGGATCCATGTTTGTGTTCCCCCTGAAATTTTCAGTTTCTCTGTGGAATAATATTAAGCACAATATTTATATAAAAAATTAAAATATTTCAAATCTGAATGTGGTTCTACTGCAATATGAATGTTTTCCAAAGACAGAAGTTGAAAGTGTTTGAGGTCAAAATCTGATTTCCATATTAGGAAAAATGATGATGAATGGAAATTTTTTGCTCTTACTAATTTGTCAAAGCCTAATTTTAACATGTGAATCTTAATTTATAAGCTCTCCAATTTATTTATAGACACAAAGCAGAAGTAGACACACAGCAAAATATGGACACATAGCAAAAATAGATCATTGCATACACTTTTAGATAGAATCTAAAAGTGTATGCAAGTCTTAAAAATGACAAATAAGGGAAATGAAAAAAAATTGCCTTCTGACACTGAGAAGTAACCAAGTACCAGAAAACCTAGCTCTTGAAAGGAGATTAAGCCTTCTGGTTACATGATTTTTGCCAACATTTTCTGCATGAAGGAGGAAAATAATGTGCTATATCTCACCTGAAGAAACTGCAGTTTGTGTGCAAGTTTTAATGATTTGTTTACCCAAACTTTGTCCCAGAATTTCAACAGCAGCCAGCCATGTTAGGTGCTTCTGTTCTTGTTATCCAATTTAGAACACTCCAACGATTTTCAAATTGACATAATGCTTGTGGTCAAATGCTTGTAGTCACCTCTCTAAATCTTGGTTTTCCTTTCCATGAACGAGGAATGGTTTCCTTCTCCTATTTTGTGGGGAGTATCTTCCTGAATCAGTTGAGTTACCAGTTTTCTTCACGGCATGTGTTTTATCAGAGTAGATGGAAGGAAGAAATATTTTACAATGAGGTTGGTGAAACACAGGAACAGATTGTCCTGAAAGGTGGTAGATGCTCCAACCCTGGAAACATTCAAGATCAGGCTGGACAGGAGTTCTGAGCAGCATGCTTACTTGAAGATGTCCCTGCGCATTATTGCAGGGGGGTTGGCCTGGATGACCTTTAAAAGTCCCTTTCAACCCAGACCATTCCATAATTCTAGCCAGGGTTTTACCATT
The DNA here is from genome assembly GCA_028565335.1 of Limnodromus scolopaceus. Lineage (NCBI taxonomy): Eukaryota > Metazoa > Chordata > Aves > Charadriiformes > Scolopacidae > Limnodromus > Limnodromus scolopaceus. The sequence continues at coordinate 10,875,770 of JAOXNO010000002.1, read as the reverse complement.
CTCTTGTATACTGCTGAGGTTTAGTGTAGCTGCTTAGAGGAGCTGCAATGTGAAACAGTGCGTGTGGACAGCTGAGTTATAGCTCGTGTTCTTCAAACTCCTGAAACCAAACAGTACAGTATTACTTTCAGCTTTCTATTACTGAGCAGAGAGAGGTTTATAAATGTGACCAAGATCATTAATGATCGAATCACTATCTTTTAATGACTTTAATGTGAATTTAATGGTCTTGGGCTGATTATTTATAGACTGTCTGTGATAGAGATGAAAACTGAACTTAGACCCCTGTGAGTCAGAACGGTAACAATGAGAACATTCTCCTTGCAGATGTAAAAGTGTTAAACTCAATTCAATTAGTAACAAGAGAATAACACAGGGAGAGGGAAAAAGAGGTGTTTATTGGCATGCATTTGAATCTTGCACAACTATAAAAAAATCAAAGTCATTTTAACAAATTTGCATATCCCTAATGATGGGAGTGGGCTGTGGAGAGATGCATAAACTCTTATATAGAGGGTGGCATGTTTGTTCTGGCAACAGGGAGGATCAGAGTTTGGTGATCATGGCCACGAGCTCAAGCATATGTCTCTCATTAGATTTAACCACCAAAACCATGGGGTTGTTTCTCTTTTGCTGTTCCTGCTGTACTGTGAATCTGCTTCTCTCTTATAGCTGGTAATTCAAAACATAGGGATAGTGACAGATGGTGAAGACATCTAAGGGACTTTAGGCTCTTCTCTCCTGCCCTCAGGCTGGCTCGAGTTCCTGCAGATCCCCCAGCACTGCCCATAGTTTCTCTCAGCAGCCAGACAGAGATATGGTGCTGTGCTAGGAAAATGCAAAGCATAGCTCATGTAAAATTCTTCACCACCAAAAGCAGTCATCTGAAATGGACTTCAGCAGTTGTTGCTGGGTTTTCACGATCACTTGTACCCTGTAGTCATGGAAGTTGGTGGAGAGTGGTGATGTGCCCCAGTATAAATCACCTCCCAGTCCTCTGGGGGGAGATTTTGAGGGGAAGGAATGATGTGGTTTGGACAGGTGAGTGTTGTGTTTTCTTTTGTTTGTGGTGGGAACTGCACATTTAACTTTGTCTCAACTCTGCTTATACTGGCTCAGCTCTGCTGAAACAAAGACCCAGGTCCCAGCCAGAGAGGAAGCATCCAAACAACTAGTGAGTTTGTTACTTTTACGTTACCTTAGCACGTCCTGCTGCTGTTAAGATGTCTGGAGAACAGGTTGGACAATTCTTGCTCGTGCCACGCTGTGGGACTTGCTAGTGAACTGACCCTTCAGTGTGCAAGGCACAGCCCAGCTGTGGTTACAGCTGTGTCAAACTCAGGGTTGTGTCTGTCTTACCTGTGGTGTATGTCACAGGCCCACCCTGCTCCCCTTCCTTTGCTTTCAAAGCTAAATAAGAACTTCCCTATCACATTCAAAGATGTGAGTATGGGGAGAATTTTGAGAAAAGTCTTGAAAATGGCTGAGGCTTCACTTCTCTTCTTCCTGGCTATTGCATCCAGCAACTCTGAGCGAATGACGCTGCAGAATGCCTCCAGGCATCGATGGTGACTCCCCTCTTAGCATGGGATTTAGAGAGAGAAGACCAGAGTGTAATTTGGACTTTTCTGCACATGCTGAGGTTTTTATAGTTTACAGCACATTTTATGTTGAATTTATTTGCACACACAAAAAATGCTGAATATTCCTCTCCAAAGTAATGTTTAACGTCAGATGCACCCAGAACTGGAGGATTACCATAGGAAAAAAAGTAGCTGGAGTTGTTATTACATGAATGTGAACTTAATTTCTTATCAGCACTGGCCAGAGCCTAGAACAGAAGGGCTTTTAACTCAGATGGAAGCAGGCATAAAATCTGAAGACTGTACATAGTTAATATAAAGCAAAGCAGTGCGGAAGAAGGCAATCTCTATTATTTCTTTAATGTTATTTTTCTCTCTATTTTTAATTTGCTAATGCATGTAAGCATCCGAAAACTGATTGAAATGCAACTCATGAAAACCTCACATTTATATGCCAAGCAGGCAGTCCCCAGGTAGGCAGCTCTAATGTGACTGCCTTGAGGTGGAAGGGCCACCCACAATGTGGAAAGAGTAATTTATCTCTGTACCAGCTCAGTCTGCCCTCTCTGCTCAGACTGCCGGAAGGGGTGGCAGCGAGTGCCAGCTGGGATGCCAGGGGCTGAACAGGGGCACTTGCTTATTTCTGGCTATGAATAGCCCTCCTCCCACCCCCCAGCAGGGGAAACCCTGAGCTTGTATTGGTGTTTCTGTGTAGTGTGAGGGGCTGTGGTCTTATGGCATCTTAGGCGCAGTTTTAGCGTTGGCATCTTCGTGTGGCATCTTATATGCAGTTTTAGTGTTGGCTTCCCTTCCCAGTTCTAGTCTGGCCTACGTTTTGGGTTGGGCTTTGGGTCCAAGCTCAAGAACAGCCATCTTGGTGGGGCCCATGTATTGGGTTTGTGTGGCAAGGATTTGGCAGCGGGAGGGCTACAGGGGTGGCTTCTGTGAGAAGCTGCTAGAAGCTTCCCCTGTGTCTGATAGAGCCAATGCCAGCAGACTCCGAGATGGACCTGCTGCTGGCCAAGGCTGAGCCCATCAGTGATGGTGGTAGTGGCCCTGGGATAACATATTTAAAATGTGCAACAGTAACTGCAGCGGGAGAGGGGAGTGAGATTATGAGAGAGAAACAACCCCGCAGACACCAAGGTCAGTGGAGAAAGAGGGAAGGAGGTGCTCCAGGCACTGGAGCAGATTCCCCTGCAGCCTGTGGTGAAGACCGTGGTGAGGCAGGCTGTCCCCCTGCAGCCCATGGAGGTTAATGGTGGAGCAGATCTCCACCTGCAGCCCGTGGAGGACCCCACACCAGAGCACGTGGATGCCCAAAGGAAGCTGGAACCCCATGGGAAGCCCCCATGTTGGAGCAGGCTCCTGGCTGGCCCCATATAGAAAGGAGCCCACACTGGAGCAAGGGAAGAGTGTGAGGAGTCCTCCCCCTGAGGAGGAAGGAGCAGCAGAGACAAAGTAGATGGACTGACCACAACCCCCATTCCCTGTGCCCCAGCACTGCTCGGGTGCAAGAGGTAGAGAAATGGGGGGTGAAGTTGAGCCCAGGAAGAAGGGAGGAGGGGGGAAGGTGTTTTAATTGGGCTTTAGTGCTAAGAAAAGTAAACTTGTTGGGGCCCAGGTTTTTCCAAAATTTTCGAAGGCTCAGAGAGATTGGAGGGCAGGAGCCAGCAGGGGCTTGTGTGTGGTTAGTTTTGTGTCTGGCCCCTGTGCCCTGGAAGGTTCTGGCTTTGGTTTGGGGTATGGGTTTGTACTGGGAGAAGAAAAACCTGGGGCGCCCAGGGAGCTTCAGAGTGTACAACCAGCAGCTGCAGCCATGCGGCACTGGTACACCCAACCTGCAGTCTAAAGGGGTGAATTATGCATCCTTCAACATTTAAACTTTTATTTGGGTTGTCTGACAAACTATCATAGATATTGCTAATCAGTGACCCGAACCCAGAATTTTTGTGTGGAAAATATTGGATCTTTCTAGATTTGTTTTCATACCGAATAGTAAACAAACAACTTCCTGGGAAACGAATTGGTTCAGATCAGATGGTATATTTAATTCTTCTTTTATGTTTCTTGCTACTTGATACACTAAAAATATATGAAATATAGACATAGAGAAGAGGAATTCTTCCATTCCTGAAACTGTTGGGACAGAATATATTGTTCTCCTGAAACCCGCTCCTGCCCCTTTTCTTTCCAAGGAGAAAATTCATCAAACTCAGCTTGGTTCCATGAGCTGTACTAGCTTTGATCAAAGAATGTTTTCTGACAGCAAAAAATACTCCGTCAGAGCGTTGCTGTGTTAGGTGTGTATCTGAGTGTGCATAGATGCGCATTAGCTAGGTTTTCAAACTCTAAGGAGATTAAGAGCTCAAACTCATTGAAATTCAGGAGGAGCGAGACATTTTGCTTCCTTGGAGATACAGGCCCTAGAGATTTAGATCCCCAGGGGATGCAACCAGGGGAACAGACAGCTATTAACTTTGACAAGAGCTCTCCATCACTTTTTCTAGGAAAATACTCTGCAGAAAAAAAAAAAAAAAGTGTGTTGTTAGCTCTGGATTGAGGAGGCAGGTGAGAGGACGTTTGAGTGCTATTTCTGTTTCCTTTTGGGCACCATGCAGGTGCATTTTAGTGATTTTATCAGTGATTTAGTATTACTTTTGACAGCGCTGGCATGGTTAAATCTGTAACAGGGATTATATTTATATCTGTCTTCTCCATGTGTATTCCCTCCCACACAATTTTCAGTTTTGGATCCCCATATCGTGAATTTAAATGCACTAAAAATACATTTGTTTTCCTTAGTTGCCTGCTGCAGGTTCCCCTGAGCTTTACAGGCCGCTGCTGAAGTCACACATTGGTTCCATGTGGAGCCTTTGCAAACGCTGCTCTACAAGAACAGTCATACGGAGTCACACCAAAGGTCTGGGAGGTGGTTAGAAAAAGCTCAAAATGACAAAAAGCCTTCCCCTGGTTTGACTTTTGAGCTTCTGGCAGGTGGTAATTTAGTACCTTACTGAGCCAGAGTTTGCATCTGCATCATCACATTTGCTAGACATCGATGAACCTAATCTTCGTTAGTTTGTTTAATCTGTTTTGGAGCCTTTTTAGGCTTTTGCTCTCTGTACCGATCTCTGGCAGGTTCCATTATGGCTGGTGAGTTTTGTTAATATCGTGCGCAAGAGCTTAACTTCTACCCTTCTGGGAGCCTTACAGTTGATCTGTTCTGCAGGCAGAGCTGTCCTCCCGGCAGCACCCCGGGTCCAGGGGAACCTGAAGGTGCAGAAACGCCCTGGCCACAGCACGGGAACATCGCAGCACTGCGTCTGCAGCGAAGACGTCTCTCCCACGGCCTCCTCCATCTCACGTTCACCCTGCAGTTTCAGCAGCTGGTGGGTAAATACACGGCAGGATCTAACTGCCAGTTCCCTCTGTAGGAAAAATACTCAGAAACTGCCCAGTCTGTCCCTCCCCTGTGCCTGTGACAAAAGCTGGCCCAGGAGCACTGCCCACCTTTAGCTCTGCACCCCACAAGGAGATGCTGGGGAAGGAGCCTCTGTCTGTAGGGTTGTGTCTGGGAACACTTATCTCCTCTCTTCTGAAACCTTAGCAAACAACGATAAAACACATGGATGAATTAGGGAGCCAGATGATCTCCACCATTGCCCAGCCTGAAGCTGCTTCCTGGCTCTGCACTTGCTTTCCGTGTCCTGGGCCTGTCCTCAAGGGATGCCTGCAGCAACCCATGGAGTTACATGGGACCCACGCACTCGGCAGGGATGGGAGAATGGGCTAGAATGGCCAGGGGACGGGCTAGCATGACGGAGGGACTGGTGCTGGTGGCACCACCCACGCCACCAGCATGTTGCTCCTGCAGTAAGCGCCACCATCAAGGGGCTCTGCCAGGGAGAAAGCATAGCTCCTGTCACATTTTAAAGCATTTCAATGGAGAACTCTTTGACTGGTTAATTTATTAGACGTTCCTTTCAGGCAGGCCGCTAATTAAAAAACAGAAAACTCAATTAACACTTCCTTAAAGGGCAAGTGCTTTGCCTCAGGTCATGTTTAAACAGCTAAGCCACTGTGTAAACATCTCCTTGATTGGAGGCGAAGTATTACTACTGATGAAGTTCCTTTTAAGCATCCAAAACCTTTGCCTGTGAACACTTCCCAGAGGGGCTGGTTTTTTAACCCTATAATTTATTGGATGAAATATATTTTGAATTACTGCAAACACCTTTTATGTAGAGAAAACCAAAACGAGCAATTGAAAAAAGCTACTTTATTACCTTCTTCCATGTGTTGGTGGTTAAACACACTTTTTAGTATGTTGGTTAAAAATTACCTGCTGAATGTAAAAGATGCTTTCAGAAATTCATGCAGTTAAAGAGTTAAATGGTTGGGCCAGCTCATGAAAAGAACATCTTGACTTCTGCGTGTTTAGTATGCAATTTTATGTATTTTTTACTATCATAAATGTGATTGTTTCCTTTAAAACAGTAACAATCATGCTTACTGCTTGCTGCTAATGTTAGATTTTATTTTTTTCCTTTCTAGTTTCTCAAGACTACCGAAGCTAAAATAAAGGGAAACTTCTATTTGCTCTCAAAAATAGACTGTCTTGGAGAATTAAAATAGGGTTCAGAAAGAAAACATCTTTCTACTTTCCCTTTCTCTCTGGCGTGTGTGTTCGGACAGCACAAATACAGTGCTAACAGCAGAAGCTATGAGAGTTACACTGATTCCTCCAAATCTTGTCTCAGAAATGAGTCCCACAGCTCCCTGCAAAGTAATTGGTCTAATTAGGTGGTAGGAAGGAGCTTCTCTAAATTCCTCAGAAATTAAGACGTGTCATCCGCTTAACATCTTAGCATCTGTTACTGCCTCTTGCACATTTCTCTTGCACATCAGTCTGAAGGACACTTTCCTGCACCTTTCAGAGGGGAAAAAAAAAAAAAAAAAAAGCCAAGCCCTTGAAACACAGAAGAAATTGGCCCTTTCTTCAGTGGGATGAAGCATGTAAGGCGTCTCGCCCCCTCCTTATTTCTCAGTTTGGTGCATATTTGCCTGGGTGAGTACAATAATAACTTTGTTAAGTAAAATATAGGAGGATACAAGCATAACTTTAAATCCTGTAGTATTCCTTGCGGATGTGGTAATGTTGTCCTGAAATATTTTCCTTGGCATCTGATCCCTGTGCAAATGTTACCCTTAGCGTTTATACATTTGGAGTTTTGTTACAAATTGGCTATTTTGAATCTCTAACAGTCAGTCAGTAGAATGACAACTAATTTGTTGTTTCTTGTTTTTTTTTAACTTTGTTTGCTGTTGTCTGGCAGCAAGTAAGTAACTATTTAATTATGGCTAATTGCTTATGCAGTAGGCGTAATTTTAAGACAGAATGTGCTTAGAATACTGGGTGAGGTACTGAGGCACTGGGAAAGTTTCAAACTTGCATGTGTAGAGTAGGGGAGAGGTATAAAGTCATTGGAAGCTGAAAAGGTTAATTTTGCAATGAAGCTGTCTGGAACTGCTTGAGATTTTTTAGAGAGATCCTGCTACTTGATTTCTGTTGGTTGGGTTTTTTCCCCATATACTCTCTCTATCTGAGGCTGTATGAATACTGGCACAGTGGCAGTTAGAAGTAATTCTATTAAAGATATCTGTACAGGTATAGTTCTGAAAGTTCATTGCAGCAGCTGAGTATGTTACTCACCGTTAGTATTCCCAAAACAGCTCATGTTTACTGAGAGCCAGGTAACAAAGCCAAATAACTGCCGTCTACAAAATGCTTTTCTTTGGCTTCTGTTTTGTTTTAATTGCAGTTCAGGCAAATTATGCCCCCTATTTCTTTGATAATGGAGCCAGAAGCACAAACGGGAACATGGCACTTTTCAGCCTTTCGGAGGACACACCTGTTGGTCAGTATTAAAATGACTATGTTTAAATTGTGAAACTGAAGCTGCTTGTTCTTTTGATTAGCAGTGTATATTCTGTTGTAGGTTGTTGCTGTATCCTGTGGTCTTACATGTTTTTCTTGGAAACTTTTAATTGGCCTCGATTTAAAATGGCATATTTGAATTGTAGCTGTTATTTAAAACATGAATTTTAGCTCCCCTTTTCTCGGTCCACCAATCTATTCACAGCATCAGAGCACAGACCTTTGGGGTCAGAAAGAAATTTATGGTGGTTAGGGACTTCTTACCAATTCTGTAAGTGCTTGTTAGAAGAAAGCCTAGTTGCTAGTAATTTTATTAGCCTTGGTAAAAGCAAACTGTATGTTGAAAAGTAACAAAGGCATGATTTTCTTTAAACAGCTATCACATTTTTCATGTTTACCATTAGGAAATGTTTCTACTTGGAGTGAAAATTGCATTGTCTAAATAACTGGTGTTTTTTTAAAAGGTTTAGGTTTGGTCTATTGAAAATTCAAAAATTGATACATTTTTCAGCTTTCAGCATTTTGAGGAAGGTCTATTTATGCTGCTTCTAACTGTAGTTGCATTAAGAAAAATTAAATAACAAAAAGGTGATTTATAATCAATATTTTCCATGGGGGAAGAATAATTTACTAACATTTAAAAAATGTTATGTAAAATATATTACAGTGATAAACACCGCCTTGTCTTCAAACATTGCACTGAGTTTTTGTTTAGGATTTGCTCCTGTTTGTCTGTAGCTTTTACAGGCTAAATCAGAAAAGTGTTTAGCTATTGCAAATCGGGTACCAGAGCACCCATTTATTAGCTGTCTCGTGCATAGAGGAGAGAGATGGCTGCACAGAGGGGTGCACCCAAAACCCTCCCCTCCCAAGGCTCGGGCAGCTGGGGGAGGCAAAGGGAAGGGAAGGATTCAGAAGACACAGCCTCCTCTGGAAGACCGATGCTGCCACCTTTGCCTTCCTAAACATGCCCAGGGTCACTCACTGCTTTGGGAAGAAGCTGCCTGGGGCTTGCCCTAAGTCTCCGTTTCTGGCCCAGTGGTGTTAATGCCAGCCAAGAACAACACCGGGCATGCTAGGGGGTAGGGAGAGGGTGACTGAGAAGCAATGACTTCTCCTTTGCCTACTCAACCAGAGAAGAGGAGAGGGAGAAGGTGGCACATAGCACAGGAGTGACGCATCTAGCCGACGAACTTAAAAAGAGCTTGCGTATGATGCAGTAGGGATTTGCTGTAAACTCAGTCAAGCTTAAGTGGAAACTTCAGCTGAAGGCCAGCAGTAATGTACTGGCACTTGAAAAAGCCAGAGGCAGACCAAGGAGCTGTGATTTTTTGCTGTACTTCTGCCCGGATTCACATAGAAACCACACTTGCTCAGCCTTGGCAATCCAGACAGCTCTGCTGATTGCTGGAGTAAGGTTAGCCAGTGACACCACTTGTCTAATAGTGTAGATAAGTCTCGTAATGCCAAATACCCCCAAAATGGGACCCCAACTCCATTTGTTTGGAGTTGGCAAACACCTCCCCACCACTCAAACTGCAGGCAGTACAACTCACTTGCCATCAAACTCCCTTCTCCCGGTGTGGTGGCAGCTCTCGGACATTTACAGAGCATCAGCCTCTCCCTGCCACTGCTGGGAGCCTCCAGGCACCTGTGTGGGGATGGGGATCTAAAGATGGCACAGAGCTGCCAACACAGTCAAAAACATCCTTCCTATCAGGACTGCAGCGCCAGACAGGCTCTCAGATGACAGCACTCCCTGCAGCAGCAAAGCACAGCAGTAATTTTACAGCACTGGGACCCGGTGCATCTGATCTGGGGCTGAAGGCAGGTGAAAAAGGAGAGTGTGCACACCACAACAGCAAAACAGCAGTGTGAGGGATCAGAGCCTGTCTTAGCATTCTTGTGACTAGCCTGGGTAGGAATGGTGACAAATACGTGATGGGCTTTTGCATGTGCTTTGGTAACATCAGCAACCAGACTAGGTACGTAGAGGTCCCTGGGGAGTTTATGTTTTGGTTGCAGCCCTGATAAAGCTCAAGCTTCAGTGCTGCTGTGCCTCATGCCTGCTGGCTTCATCCAGAATGTGTTTATGTCTACATTGGCTGGCTTGTACTTCAAATTTGCTGTATAAATGTGCTTTAAAAGACGAGAGAGAAGCAGCTTCTGGCTTGAAGCTCCAAAGGCGCCATCGAAAGCATTTCTCTGAGTCGAAAGGTTAGGAGGTGTTGAGTTTAGGCTTTTGCAAAGGGTCTGGAGAAGCCCTGGGGAAAGGAGGAGGCAAGAGCTTACGTTTGAGAAGTTCAAATATGGCAGCTTTGCCACACAGCTGCCAGTGCTTCTTTGGGCTAATTCCCAGAACACCTTGGCTAAAAGCTCTAAGTACTGCAGGGTCCTCTCTTCTGAAAGCGCTTTGGGAAGTTCCCCTAGGATGTGGCTGCTTGAGGTTTGCTCAATGCAAACTGCTGCTGCTACCCACTGCCCATGTCAGCACAGCCTCTCCTCAGAGATGCTCCGGCGAGGAGGTCCCAGAGGAGGGCACAAATGACACTGGTGCTTTGGTGCCAGGTGTGTTGCGCAGGGCGAGAGGACCCGTGTTTGCATCAGAGCATGGTCAGAGCTTCATGCCAGAGTTCAGTGAGGGCTCGCACGCTGCCTGTGATAAATGGCTGCCAGGCCTCCTTTTCTGCAGCCCCAGTGAGGGGTCTTGCACTGCATAGGAGACTATTGCTCTTCATCCCTCTACCCCAGTCCCCTCCAGAAGAAGGAGGAGTCTGGTCTCTGGTGTCTGTGTGCAGTCTCGAACACCCACACTCCAGCAGCCGTCTTTCATTTTGAGCAGGATGATCGGTGACAAAACAGGGGAATTAAAACTTCTGTATGTTGGATTCTGTATGGCTTCACTCAGGCTTAGGTGCTGCAAAAATGGGCAGGTTGCCATTAGGTCTTCCCTGTGCTTACATAAAATTTAGAGTTGTAGGCAGGATGCTTTTCTTGGCAGTAGCCAGTGTCTGATCTGAGCAACGAGCAATAAACCTCCAGGACTTTTACGGTCTGTGGCCCCGCCGAGATTACAAGCAGTTGGCAAAGCGGTGTGTGTTAGTTATTTTCTCAGGCATCTGCAGGCAAGGGGCATGCAATGTTCTGGAGCACCAAAAGCAGACAATGGATTCTCTATGTAAGCCTAGAAAGAGAAATTGCAGTGCTGCAGCAGCATGAACTTGTCAAAATCAAGAAAATCACATTATCATGCTTATGTCATCCTTAACTTGACCTTCCTTTCCCTTGTGCAATTGTGCTTACTTACAGATAGTTGTGATCTACCAAGTTACATACACTTTGACATGTTATCATAGAAGCAGCAAATACTATTTCTGTATGAAAGCTTGAAAGTATCCGCAGGTTCCCAGATCCCATTTATTGCTGCAAAGCATGAGACCCCTCAAGGTAAGAAGGGCCAGAACAGCAGCCCCTTACAGTGCCAGATTTAAGAAGAATGGTAATAGTTATGAGCTGAAATACAGTTGCAGTTTGTGTGGCAAGGCAGGTGGGTGATTAGCTCTTTGCAAAGAGTTGCCTGTGTACACACATAATGTACGCGTGCTCTTAATCAAGGTCTTAAGGCATGTGTGGGATGCTATTTCAGGTTGTTTGTTTCATCTTACCTCATTAATCCCTGTAAGCCCTCATAGAGGGGACAGAGTGGGGCTGAGAACAGCTGCAATGCAGGGGATTGAAGCACACTTGGAAGGCCTAAGTTCATTACTCTCCCACAGCCCAAGCATCGTCGGTGCTCTGGAGATCTTTGCATGCCGCTCATCCTTGTGTTTTTCCTTTCTGTTTTTCCCCATGCCCCTAAGTATGCACTACCCCCAGTTAAAAGCCAGTTTGCAGTGGCAGTTACAGCTGCCAGCTATCTACCACTGCCTGACTGACCACTTCAGGTCCCTCCATCCTTCAAGCTTCCCCTGTTGTTCCTACATGCTGCTGGTCTCCTTTCTTCCCATTGTTCAGACCTGTCTGTGGAGAGTCTTCTTGTCCCCTCTGGTACCCATCGTTCCTTCCCTGTTTCTATCACCCTGATCCAACTGATGCTCCCCAAACTGGTGAGAGTCCCTGCTAGTGTGTTTCCTGGTCCTTCCTTCAGCGATCTCACCCTGGTGCTCTGCCTTCTCTCTATATGTGTTTCTGGATTTTGTCACAGATATAGTAGCTGAATTCACAAAGAATTTTTTCTGCCCACAATTTCTTTCCAAACCTCCTTGTCACAAAAAAATACTTGAATGAAAGAATTAACATGATACTCTTTTAAATGATAATTCCTTTCTGACTAGAAGGGGCACAGACATGGACAATTTAGCCCAAGTTGTGTCTTGAAATCTGAAGACACACTAAGACATTCAGATGACTCCAGAAAGGGTAAATTTTTTGAAGGTGCAGAAACTGAAATGTCTCCCCTAGGAAAGCCAGGAGCCACCAGAACAAAACTGTTAAACAGAGCCTGCCGTCTGCATCGCTGCAGCAGAGCTAATGCTGGGCAGAAGGGAGCCCCCCGCCAGGCAGAGCACTGCGCGGAGACGCACTGAGGGCTCCCAGGTGTTTTATTCCTCCTACAGAAACCGCAGACACAGAAAATTGCCCTCGGATGGCTCCTCCTCGGAGTCGGTTGCTGTGGGGACACGCTGCTGCTGTCTGTGGAGTGGCGTTTCAGGCACTTGCCCCCTCTCCCCACTGCAGGGCCTTGCAGCTGCGAGGCCAGTTTCGGCTGCAGCTGTAGCAGCCATGGCTTTTGGGCTGCTGGTCCTGACCGTGTCCCCAATTTGCCAGCCAGTAGCGGTGTGTCAGGTGCAGGAAGGGAGCAGGAGCCACCCAGCTGAGCTCAGGAAGGAGCGGTAGATGGTAGTGAATGGGAAAGGAGCCCTTTTTGACGTAGTCTTGGTGTATGGTCCGTGCCCTCCAGGAGCCTGAGCTCCCCTGTGCTTACAGTGTAAAACAGCCCTCTGTGAGCTGCGTGTTAACTGTCCCTCACCTTTCCTGGTGGGAAAACAGGCCTTTGGCTGAGACAGGTGGAGGACAGGCATCTAACCCTGGGCAAGATGGTGTTTGCTGGGACATTGGGAACAGAGGTGTCCTGTCCTGGGAGCATGCCATGAATATCCCTCTCTGCATTTTGTCAGCTGTGGTGGCAAAGGACAACGGTGGGACTGAGCATGGGTCTGAAATGTGCTTGCCTTGTTTAACTCGGCAGGGAGGGGATTTGCTTGCTGAGTGTCACACAGCAGAGAGGGAGAGTGTGTCTTCAGTGAGAGGGCAAGACCAGCCCCAGAGCACATGGACAGAGGCTGGCTGTGAATAAATTTAAGTCAGAAATGAAGTAAAATGGAGCAATGGCATCATGGGACAGCCATTCAGCCCGAGCGGCAGGAGCAAAGAGCAAATTACTTTTAAGATAGAATGGGAAAATGAAGTGAGAGTCTGGTGTGGCTCCTGGGAAGCAGCTGTAGCAGGGAGCAGCATCCAGCTCCCCAGGACTTCCCTATCCCAGCCTGCTGCACCATTCCCATGGTACTCAGAGGATCCAGCTCTTCCAGCCGGGGCCCTTCCATGGCATTTCCCGTACCCCTGGATAAAGACTCTTCTATTCCCTTATCTTTCTGTCAGGGGGAGGCTGTTTACTTGCTACTTACCAACAAGATTTTAGCTGTTTGGTTTTTTTTTTCATTTATTTCCTTCTCAGCAAGTAGAGGCAGCACACTGAGAGGAGATTTTTAATTGGCATTAATGCTGTGCTGAGAAGTGTTCCTGGGTTGTTAATGATATGGAGAGTATTGTGGAGTGAAATTACAATTCAGGGAAAATTAGGAATTATAATGAGCTAGAAAACAAATTTTGATCCACAATCCAATTTAAAAGGCACACAAGTGTCCTGTATTATGAAAAATTAAGAAGTATCAGCTTTAGCTAGGAAGCAAACAGTCCAGTGTAAAGATCAATGATGTCCTTCATTACTTGCTCAGAAACCTCAGTAATCTCAGTCTGTACCAATATCAATCTTTCTTCTCACATTTAGCAGCAAGACAGTTCCTGTTTTCCTTATAAGAAAATTCCTAGAAAATGCAGGAGAGAAAATTGTGAGACTGGAGGAACAAGCCCAGGTTCAAGTGTATTCACCTAAACTTTCACAGCCTGTTCTTCTCTAGCACATGCCCCGTGGTCCCTGAGGAGTGGGTTGCAGTTCGTGCACTGCCAGGGCTGGTCATCCGGGGCAGCCCCAGTCACAGCACTAGACTCTCTGCCTGGCTGTCACCCGCAGGCTCCAAGACACCCCAGACACGGGCTGTGGTGTCCATCCTGTTTCTCCCCTGCACAGGCAGTGCTGCTCAGCAGGTGCTGCAGGCATCTGCGTACCTAGAAACAGGCAGGACAGGCAGAGGTATAGGAAGTGGAAGGGACAGGAAAAGTGAAGAAGAAGGGCAGAATCATAGAATCATATGGGGTTGGAAGGGACCTCTGGAGATCACCTAGTCCAACCCCCCTGCCGGAGCGGGTCTACCTAGAGCACATTGCACAGGAACTTGTCCAGGCGGAAATGCAACTAAGAAGTAAAAACTTCTAATGACTGGAAAGGGCTGAAGAAAAGCACTGTGTTGATAATAATGTCAGTGAAGTGCTGGCAATTGACACCCGAATTCTCCATTTGGCCCCAGCTATGATATTAAGACAAAGCTTTTAAAAACCAAGAGTAAATGCAGTCAGTACTGGTGCTGCAGAACCTTCAATAGCCTTGAAATTTCTGTCACTTATATAGAGAGCTGTATCAGGAGATATAGCTGTCCTTTCAGGACACTATTTTATATCAGCCCCAATTTATTCCTCTCCTTGTATTTCTTTGTACTTATACCGTTCAGTTGTTACAATCAGAGAAGCGTCTCATCACACTGCTCATTGTCTTTCCCTAATAATGTTGGGAGATCTCAGTTACAGATGTGTTAATATTTTCTACCCTGTTTTGCGGGAAAAGTCCAAGAGAAACATGGAATGTGTTCTGTAGTTTTGTGAACCTGTTTTGCAAGTCTTGACTATTTGTTGGCAGGCTGAGCCAGCTCATAACTCATCACAGGGTGAGTTGCTTGTGCACCTTGGGGCCCATTCGTTTTTGCAGTGCGAACGTTTTTCTGTATAAAGTTGCCCAAATTTTGCCCTGGTTATTGTCATAAGAGAGTTTACTCATAAGAGAGCACAGATCCCATGTGGCTTGGCATAATGCCTTGCTATGCAAAGAAGACAGTGTCACTGTTAATGCCTGGTGGCTGCATGTCGATTAAGCCCACTGATCTGTTTGCTTTACATTTTGCATGCTGAGGAATAAGCAAACAAGCAGCAGAAGGTTGCATTGCAAAACTGAGGACACATTTGAGAAGCTGACCTGTCAGTGTTGTGGGCAGGACCTCAACCAAAGCTCTAGAGTTAAACAAAGCTGTGGATCTGGTCAGTGAAAAACTCCACTGCCACACAGAGAGGATATGCAAAAAATATTACAACTTTTGAGTACAGAATTAAAAATCTCTTGAACTTAGGACCCAGAGTAGTTTAAAACTGGAGTCATCCGTGTTCCCTTTAACTGCATTCTTCCTTAACTTCATGCTAACTTTCTTAGCAGGGATTCTTCCATCATATCTTTGTGTCCCATGCACAGGCAAAACCCACTACTAACCTGTGAGTCACTTGGCTACACTATTTCCAGTGCAGGGAACTTTGTTAGATGTAAAGCAGAGTTTCTGTTCTGAAACTGTATGATGGATATCTCAGGTAACTTACCCAAGGCATTAGCAGATTGGAAGGAAACAACGGTGGTTTATATTTCATGCTCAGCTAACTGATATTTGTAAAGTGCTTGAAGTTATTTGGGTGAAGATATTAATGCACAGTAGAATGACAGACATGTAAGTTTAAAAAAATAATACCAATAAACCCTCACCATGTTTTCAAAACGTGGGTGTTATAACTCCCCCAGGAAGTATCACTCCTGATAAACAAAGTCAGTTTACTGGAAAAACTGGCACCAACTTCTCAAATGTTTAAAAATAGAAATAACAATCTCTCTTTCCCCAGCTTGTGAAAGAAATACATTGATGAGTTTAGAGAATTTATTCATTGGTATGAGCATGAGTGGGTGTGTTAAGTAGAGAATTTAATGAGAGGGAGCTAATGAGGGGGAGCAAATTAGGAAAGAAGACTTTTGCATCTATTAGTTCTCAAAGTGGAAAAGTTTGCAAATGTCCTTGCATCTTCTGAGCTTTAGAGCCCGGGTCCAGTCCTGTGGGAGCGCTGCCTTCAGTTGCCAGATCCTCTGCCTGCAAGTCTGTTGTTCCCATAAAGCAGAGGTGTGTGAGGGCCTTTTGGTACTTCTGAGATTGCCACCAAGTCATACAACAGCATCACTTCTGACTCACCTGGGCTGAGAGTTAGTCAAGAGCTTGTCGTCTGTGTAAACACTATGGTGTGAACAGTATTGATCTCAGCGCGGTTCCACAGGAAAGAGCCTGAAGTGAGAGAAACCAGCGCTGATAAACTCGGCTTAACCAATAGGCTAAAAAGTGGCAATCAGGACTATTGAACTGCCTACTTACCCATATTTCCCAGTAAGTGGGTTTGATTCACAAAAGCTTTGCCTGCCACAGGGGAGCTAAGTTCCTGAGGAACAGACCAGTGAAAAACTCGCTGATTGAAGTAACTACAAGGAAATGCTGTTGAATGCCAATTTTTCAGGTACCCATGTGTACACTCTGAATGGAACCGATCCAGAAGGAGATCCCGTGACATATGGCCTGGCCTATGAAGCTGGATCAAGACGCTACTTTTCTGTCGACAAGAACCTTGGAAATGTTACACTGATTGAGGAGCTTGACAGAGAGGTACAGTGAAATGGCACCACTCTGTGTGTTCATGGAATTTCCTTCAGTTTAATTTGATCTGTGGCTTTGAGGGACAATGCCAACTTATTTTCCCCTGAAACATCTAATATACTTTGCAATTCTGAGACATTATACTTCACCCATCATGTTGTTTTCCAGTTGAATTGCACCACTGGCATTGCTATCAAATTTTTCGGCAGCTGTCTGTCCAGCTTTTGCCAAAAGAGAAATTTACTCTGTATTCCTATCTTCCCCCAACCGCACCCTGTCAAGAGTGTAAGGGCAGTCACAGTTCTCTGATCCTCAGACAGGGGACTCTCCTGTCATCGGGAGGAAATAGAGGTTTGTTTAAGCAGTGTTCCAGGACACTTCTCCAGTTACATCATAGCCCTTTAGCCCACGTGTAACCGTGTTGGGTTAAAGATGTCCCCAGCAATACTGATCTAAAGGCAGCCTTATTCTGGGAACACAGGCGCTGAATCCTTCATGTCTCCTTTGCAGGGAAGGGCACACAGTACTTAATAAACCCTTCAAAATGCCGTATACTGAGACAGAAGAATTTTGAACCAATGTGCCTTTTTAGGGAGTGTTTCTTGAAAAAGATGATGGATTTTCACTAGCACATTACAGGACAACAGGGATTCCCAGACCAACTGTCTCTTGACAGTAGCCACAGAAAGTCCAAAGAGTGCCACAGCTGGAGCCTCTGAGGGGTCTTCATAGGCTCTGCTGTGATTGCTTCGTGGTATTAGTTGTTGCTTTCATCTACCTGCTGATTTATTTAAACTTGCAGTCCCTTTTCCAATCAGGGCAAAGACCATCTCTCTAACAAAAGAATTTTCTTGGTTTACAGAAGGAAGATGAAATTGAAGTTATTGTCAGTATTTCAGATGGCCTGAGCACAGTAAGTATTTAATTATGCTGTAGCTTGTTGAACTGTCTGTCCCCACATACATCCTCCTATTAATTTACCTTACAGCTACTATCTCATTTTATCAAAAAACATATCAAAAAACATCTCATTAGAGTCTTGCCTCCTGTTTCAAGAGCCACTGAACTCCCAGTAACTCAGGTCTTACTCCAACTCCTTGCTCAGCTATTTGAGAGTAATTACAATGTAGTGTGAGCTAAAAGATTGACTTAGTGGCCTGCAGAATTACAGGAGCTTCCTATGAAATGTCACTGTCAGCTCAGTAGGATCAATACCTAAGAAAGAACTGGAGGCTTTTTGGAGAAATGCATGACTTTATAGGCACTAGTATTGGACACCCAAGAGCTGGCTGTCCCTCCACACCTGCAACGTTTCTCTAGCGTGACATTAAGAAGATTTGCTTAGGCTGAGGGGGTGGGGGTTTTCTAGTCTGCTGTTGAATAAAGCTTTGATCACTTCGAATCATTAAGGACTTTTCTGAGGCATTCATTACACAAGCATCCAGTCCTAGTTCTACAAATTTCCTTGGCACTTTAGTTCATGGACAAATGCTGTCGCAGCCAGGATATTAGTCTGCCAGTAAGAGGACCTGGGCCACAAAAGTGGGACCCTCTGACTATCCAGAGAATAACTCTCAAGCTCTTCCTCATCTCAAAGAAATTATTTGAAATTAGTACAACAAATTTTTGGGAGGTGCCAGCACCCTACAGGCACAACTGCTCTGGTAAACTCTATAAACAGGAAATAATGGGACCACATCCACGGGTCCACTTGCAAACAACTGGGAAGTTTAGTTGGTCAAATATGTTTGCTTCTGTATTTTTAGAAGGAGAACACATAATTTGTTCAAGATGGATTGTTACGTATTAGTAGCATGTGTTTATCCATCCAAATTATGCATGCTATTAACCTACTATCATGATATCAAATAAGGTGCTCTTGGCTGTCAGGTACCATCTTTTACAGTCTTTTAGGTATTCTCGTAAAATACATCATGGTATCCTGAATGGCATAAAGAAGAAGAAAGACTTGAAAATTAGACCAAATCTGTAACTTATAAAGTACTCTGAGACTCCGTACTTAGTTTGGAGATATCTGGGTGCTCTCCACAAAGCAAATTCTTCTGCATCATGGAGTTTTTCTGTATTTTCTTTTATGTGCTCAGTTTTGGTAGTGCAAAGATACTCTATTGCAATGTAATTTCTCATTGCCTTTTACTGCACCTTAGTAGCCAAATTAACAGGTACATGTTGAAAATCAGCTTGAGTCATAATACGTTCTTCATATTCTACTCCAGGTTTCTGAAAAAGTGAGGATCCTTGTAATGGATGCTAATGATGAGAGCCCGGAGTTCATCAATACACCTTACATAGTCCAAGTCCCCGAGGTTGGTGAAGTTCCTTTGCATACTAGAAGTATATTTCAATGGGATGTAAAGAGGATGAAGTATTCTTTCAGTAAAATAAGATGATGTGCAGGACTAACTTGCATTCTTTTGTTTTGGGGGTTGGGTAGATATTTACACAAACTTAGGGAATAAGTGTGTAGGTACTTTAGGTGTGCTCTTTTGTGGGTAAGCTCCAAGATGTGAGTTATTGAGAGTTTTTAGTATTTACTTCAGCAGGAATAGGATGTGCTCTGTCTTTGCTGAGGTTTCCTGTCATTTGTATTCCAAAAATTTTTTCTTCCTTCTTGGTCTTCTCCAGTTTCCTCCATTTTTAATATCTTCCCTCTTTTTTTCTGTTCTTTGGTTCCCTTGATGCATTTATATTCTTTCTACCATCGCCCTCTTGCTGCCTCCTTGCATGCTCATTTTTCATTTCTTCTAACTCACCTGGTATTCCACTTCTGTGTGATGCTGGTAACTCTTCCTGGTCACAGAACACTCCCTCCGGCAGCAGTATCTTTAAGATCGAAGCAGTGGATAAAGACACAGGTTCTGGAGGAAGTATCACCTATTTCTTGCAGGTAAGGTATTACTTGTACCTTCGAAAATCACCTCTCATTTACTGAGTTCTCAGAAATCAGGTTAAAAAAAGATTTTGAAGGTTGAGCCTGCTACTAGGGTCTGTAGGACCAATTTTGTCCCATGCACAAGAAAACAAGCATTGATGGAACGAATACTGTCTGCCTGCGAGCAGCCAAGTGCAGTCCAGCAGGCAGGAGGAGGAGCTGGAGTTGCCACTGTCACTCCTATGCTTGCCAGCAGGACTCCTCACAGCAGGGCTCTTCCCGGCCCTTTCTTTGGAGTAATGGGGAGAGCAAGTCTAATGTGTAAATCTTGTCTGCATATAGGATTTCTAAAGCATGAAATAGCTTTCTTTAGAAAGCAAAATGCTCTGCAAACCCAAATGTGCACTCCGGTGTAGCAGGCTGGTGCATAACTGAGACCCAGATCGTAGTGTGAAATGCGAGGTACTAAGTCTTCTCACTGACAAAGCCATGCCCGCTTGTAACCAGCCTTTCAGGTGTTGCCAACAGGTGAAGAACAGAAAGGGCTCTATGGTTAAAGCTAGGTTTCTTTATTACAGACTTTCTGCATGCCAAAAGGGCAACTTTTTGCATTTTATACATCAAATTTCTTCTTCCTGCAAGCACCTTTGTCCAGATGAGCTGCAGTTCTTCTTATTCAAGAGGCAATAGAAAGAAAAAACCAAAAACCAGTTTGTTGCAATATTTACTTTGGATACAAATATGGAAATGAGTTGGGAGATATTTACACAGTACTAAAGCTAATCCTGTTAAGAGCTTGGGCATACTGTGAAAAGGACACCTTGAGTGCCTTGTTGAAATTTAGGTTTGATTTCACCAATTATGATCCATTTAAAATACAATATCTGCAGGATTCAATTTTGTACAGGGATTTTTCCAGTAAGCTGATAGACTGTGAAGCCAAGGAACAGCAATTTCAAACTTCTATATCTAGTTGATATGTTTGTGTGGCAGAAAAGGCTACTAAGTATGTGTATTTGTTGAAAATATGTTGCTGTGTCTTCTGGCGCAGTCTCTGGGAATTCTCAAGTGCACAGAAAAAAAACCTCTCCAGAAGTCTGATGAAGGCAGGTGGTGATGTCTACTGAAAATGCCAAAATTATCCAACAGTGGCCATTATGTATGGATATCCAAATGGAGGTGTGTTTATAGGTATCTCCAGCCCAGAAGAATGGAGGGAGACTGTTTTTTAGGGGTTTTTTTTTGTTTTTTTTTTTTGAAATCAGGTGCCTTTTAGGTTTTATTTGTATGTCGCAAAAATCACCAAACACCACTCCATTGACAATAATCTATGCGTGCAAACTTCCTGCTTTTTTTTAAGCTAGTAGAACTTTGAAACACTGAGGTATAACCCCTTTTTTCTCTTTCGTTTTCCCCTCATCTTTTTTTCTGTTAAGCCTCCCTACAGCTTTCCATGCAGTGAACTGTGTTAACCAAAGTTTAAGATTTCATGACAAAATACTAAAAGATTAAAAAAATCTACATTGCAGGTAACAGATTTATTCTGAATAATGAGAGACTTGTGGTTGGTTCATGAATTGTTCATAAACACACAGAGGTGAAATTCATCAAATACATTATACACCCAAACCGTATCATTATTCTAGTCTTTTCCCTTAGCAGATGAAATAAAAGATGAATCCCTACGGCAATCTTATTTCCATACCTGTAATCTCTTGCTGTTTCTTCTTTTCTTCTAGAACATCCATGCTAATAAGTTTACAATAGACCGTCACAGTGGGGTCCTGCGCATCAAAACAGGGGTCACCCTGGACTATGAGAAATCAAGAACACATTTTGTTGTTGTCGTAGCAAAGGTATAAAGCTTTTTTCTGAGACTAGAGGAGGTGGGGGGTTGTGTTTGAGTAGGACTGATTAGTTTGAATACAAGTGTGACTTAAAGGGTTGCTGAAACATGAATTATAACATTGAAGCAGCACAGTCACTCCCTCTGTAACATCTGGGGGTGTGTGGGGTAACGTGGAAAAGGGAAGGAGGAAAGATGACCCGTGTCTGCTGCTGAACAACGTCTGGAGGCATTTGGAAGTGGGTTTCCCACATTTTGCTCAGGCCCCTGTGCCAGGATAGTGACCCCCACTGCAGAATTTGGAGAACCTTGGCCCTACTGCAACAAGGGCGAGGTGTGGGTCAGTCATTAGACACAGTAAGACACAGGGCACAGCTGGACCCAGTGCAGCGCAAGTGGCAGACTTCTTTTCTGGAAATATCTGTGGATGTTTCTTTCTTTCACTTCTCTGCTGCCTTGTGGCAGGAGCTTATTCGAATCCTGCAAATACTGCTGCACACCCCTTCCTGCTGCTGTCATTCTCAGCAGTGCTGTGCCTGTGACACGGCTGAGGATTCATAACAGGCATTAAAAGTTTATAGATTCTGGAGTAAAGTCTCTCAGGATCCTGTGGGAACCTGTCACACAGACAGGCTCGCATGGGTGGAAAGAGGACGATTTTGCTGCTACTAATGGGGACTTCGAGTTTCTCATGTTTTATGAAAAACATACGGATCTTTTTATGTATTTATTTAGCCAGGGTTCATTTGAGAAGAAGTAACAAAATTTGCCTTAAATGCTGCCTTCGGGGTAGTAAGGCAGGGAAAAAAAAAAGAGCATATCTTACCCAAAAAATGGAATTTTTAGAATTGGTGCGGCAGACACAATGAACAATTTACACTTTTATACACCAGCATGAGTACTGACCTCCAGCCAGTGCCCTGAGACTGAGGGTGTTAAAAGCTTCTGAAATTGCGAGTCATCTTTCTAATTGGCTCTGCTGTATGAGTAGCACAGAGTTGATTGTAGTCAGGTCCCCAGAGATTGTTTATACACTGTGGCTATCTAACAGTTCTTGGCTGCACAGCTCCTCCATGCTTTCACCTTATCATGTAAGAGTCCCTAGGAGACTTTAAGTGCACACCCTTTAATTTCCCTCTAGAAATGCACTATCTTGCTACTGCGCATTGTCTTGTGTTTATGACAAGACTATAGGTGGGATGAAAAGCTGTAGACCTTAGTCACTAACTTTTTGCATCTGTTTCTAGCATTCTTTTTTCCCCTCAAAAAACTTGACTTCCCTATCCCCTGTGGTGTTGATAAAAGATTGTATATGACTACATATATTGGCACAACCACTTTTAATACAAGAATTACTTCTGAGACACCGCAAGCTGTCTTCCTAATCAAAGAGGAGCAGGACAAATGGAAAATAGAAGAGAATAGGGCAGCAGAGATTAATCTGTGTGTTGCGAGAGAGAAGGGATTCCTGGGACTGCTTCTGAAGGCTCACGAGGTGCATGAAATGCCATAAACTGATTTGCAGATACGTTTTAGCAGAGGGATCTAATGATGACTTCTCTTCTAGGATGGTGGTGGGAAGCTCAGAGGAGACAACAAAGTGTTTTCAGCCACAACAACCGTTACTGTCAATGTGGAGGATGTTCAGGACACTCCCCCCATGTTCATCGGGACTCCCTACTATGGTTATGTTTATGAGGATACACTCGCAGTAAGTGCTGATTTTGCCTGTAGGAGAACAAGTGCAATCTTTCCCATCTCAGTCAAGATGGTCCTCCGGTTTCTAGCTCAGGTTTTATTGGAAACTGGGACCTAAGCTCTGATATGACTCCTAGGTGAAATGAGCTGACAAAATCTCAAACTTGTTCTTATTTACATTCATTGCAAATTTGCCGTGCAAAGCTTCCTGTTGCTGTCATTAAAGTCAAAACAATATTCTGCCCATTTATGTTGGTCTAAGCCTAGACAGTGGTTAAGAGTTCTTCTGTAGCTGAGACCTGCGGAGGCACTTGGCTGAAGGCTTAAGCAGGCTGCCAGTTACCTCACCTGAACACGTAGTGCTTAGAAGCCTTTGTGTGTTTGTGTGCTGTACGGTCTCCCAGTGCTTTTATCTTTTAGCTGGTATTTAGCTAAAGTTAGCTTTTACCTCAGCTGATTGTGCAAGGTCTGGGGAGAATTTATGCCCAAATGTTCTAGACTCTGTGCCGTCCCATGGACGTCACCTGGGGAGAAGCAATCCTGACACTCCCAAAACGCAGGATGGTTTCTGCTCAGCGATGGCTAGATAGGCAAAATGAGCCAGGAAGTCCTCCCAGCCCTAAAACCCACCAGGTTACCAAGCAAGCAGGGACACACTTAGGAGAACCACTTATAAATGAGGACACTGCATTTGTCAGCATGTGTCTGCTGCTGAAGGTACCACTTCACATCTATCATGGACACAGAATCCAAAGAGTACACTGAGCTCCTGGCTGTGTCATCGCCTCAGAAATGCCTCATAGCAGATTTGCTTAAAAGGAAGTATACAGCTTAGCAAATCGGTTTATTATGTCCATCATGATGCTTTCAGCCACTTGAAGCTACAGACTAATGATTTTTCTCTATATCTAAACAGTGGCACGATAGTGTGTATAGATCAGCTTTCACCCTGATACAGAAGATATAATTTAAATTTTCTTCATACATAGGATGAGAAATGGTATCTACTCGTGAAATTACCCAACACTAGACTTTTTGGCAGTGTGATTGCACACTGTTCACCTGATCTTCCCTTGAGTTTCAGGAAAGATTGTGTCTCTACTTTCAGTCCAGAACTCCAACGTACACTGCAGCCCCTGCACGACTGTGTGTTGCCGTTCAGTGCGCAGGCTGTTACATTTCAGCGGGGCAGAAAAGTAACGCTTCTGTACTTCACAGGTGTTTGGAATGAATGCTATTACATGTATGGATTTATTCTGCATAGTTGCATATAGATCTTAAAATAACTATCAGGTGCACACAGGAGTTAGTTTTTACCATGGAAATGGGAGTCAATAAATGTTAATTACATCCAGCCCAAGCTCATAACTTACACCATTATGATATTATAATGATGGAAGCAAGAATTGGTCTGTCCCAGTGTGGGTTTTACTGTTAGAATGAACTCCACAGAGAGAGAGCCACTAGCTGATTTTATTGTTGTTTACAAATTTGGTGTTAATTTTTTGAACTTGCTTCTTTTCTCCTTGGTGGAGTTGTCAGGCTTTACAAATACTCTGTCACCTTCAAAGGGACTGCACTGCATTTTGCCCAGTAGGCAGATTTTATTGCAGCTTCCAGCATAAATGATAATAAATACAGTTCTGTATTTCCAGTTGCTGTAACAGAACTTTGCTCTTGCTTGAAAAATTCATTCAGGGCTTGTCATGAAAATGTTCCTTGTTGCCATTTATGATTAACTGACAGTTACTTCAGTGTTTCCTGTTTTGCAACCCCAAACATTAATACTTCAGTTCAGAGGCCTAAATTGCACAGAGTAGTCACACGACCAAATGGTCTCCAGTACACAAGTTCTTTACATATGGTCAACGGCCACATTACCTGCACAGAAAGAAAAACAGTGAAGGTTCAAGGACAGTTAAATCACCATAATCTTCATCATAATTTTATGCCCTAAATGTTCTGTGGGCCAAGTTGCTTTGTGATCCACTGTTTGCTCTTGCTCCCTGCCAGGCCTTAGTGAGGTCGGAGTGCCCAGCAGCTGCCTGTCTCTTGGCACACTGTGTGGCCACGGGGCAGGCACCGACGCCAGGAGCCTACACAGAGGGCATCTTCGTAGTCACCCAAACTGAACCTCAGGTCTCAGATCAGTTACTCCAAATCCTCTGTCCGAGGCTGTGGCTCGAGGCCGGTGTCCCTGGCCACGGCTGGGACTCTTGGGGCAGCTGAGGCCCATGCACCGAATCCGGCTGCTCTGCCATCGGTGCAGGCAGTGGCTCTGGCCACCGGCTAGTGCCGGCAGGTCACGCAGTGGCTCCAAAAGGAGTGAGCAGCAGCAGGGGGGGGTCCCAACTTCTTATAGAGGTACAGCGGATGGACTGCGGCATCACTGGGAACAACTGAAACTATTGATGTAGGAACAACACGGTGTTGGTCCAAGGAGCAGCATTGAGCTCCTGCTCTGCAAAGCCATGCACTGATTTTTTTCTGGCTGGGAGCCAACGGCCCTTGCTGTGTTCCCCATACAGCGCAAGCAAAAGTATCCACTATGCCCTCCCACGCCTCACTGCAGGAAGACTTATGGAAGTTCAGTTTATTAATACACAGTTGCAATTTCACTGTTCTTTGATCTCTGGACACAGACTGAGATTTCTCATTTCTCCTCAGGGCTCTGAGGTCCTTACTGTTGTTGCTCTTGACGGAGACAGAGGAAAACCTAACAGTATTCATTATTGCATCGTGAATGGTGAGTAAACTTGTTTTGTATGAAATCTGAAGGGCATTCGAAACTAGATCTGACATTAAATTAGAATGGGATATGCTAGGGTTTAATAAAGCTGAGACAAACTCTCATGAAATAATGTCAGGTACCTCAAACAACTCCAGGGCCCTGTCTACCACAGAACAGCCAAGATACGATTCACTGAGTTTTAGTATCTGCTTCACAGAACTACGCTTGGGGTTGTTAATGTTTCTGATTTGTTAGGCATCAGTAGCCTGCCTGTCATTTCAGAAAGTGCAAAGGGAGATGCATTCACTGCTACTGAGTATCTCTATCATTTAATCTGGGAGGAGAGAGGATGCATTGGGACACCCAGACGTGGTATTTAGAGGGATAATTTTCTTAATATTATGATCAAAGTGGCTAAACATTCAATCCTCTGGTTTCATGGAAGAAATTGTATTTACCAGTGAAGAGATACAGGCTGTACATTGCATTGAAAGAAAGTAGATGTTATCAGAAGATTAATGATTTTCATCAGCTATTCTGAGTGTCTGTCGCACGTCTTTTAATAGCATAAATGTGAGACTTAGCTGAATTGATGAATCATTAGCTGGTGAAGTCAACAACTTAGCTCAACTAAGCTCCAAGGTACAACTTCAGTTTTGTTTGGTTCTCTCTTCCTCCAAAACAAGACTTCCACGGCATCTGAGCACCTCAAATCCCAAGTGTGAGATATCCCAAAATTTCATAAGAGAAATCCGAGGTGTAGTTGCAGAGCTATGCACTAAGTGCTTCATTGCATTACATGATCTAAACGCGAGGTCTAGAGAGAACAGAGAGGGTTGAAATTGAGGTTTTGCCTTGATATGAGAAAAAATGGAAAATGGGAAAAGGTAAAAAGAAAGGTGGAGAACGAGGAGTAAAAAAAATAAGTGGTATGAAAATATACTAGACAAGGGAGAAATTGAGTAAGGAGAATAAGCAAAGGCAGATGATTCAAGGAAAATGTCAAAGGGAAATAGGATTTATTGGGAAAGATACTAGATTTCCAAAGAAAATAGAGGAGGACCAAAAAAGTGCTGTGGGGTAAAAAAGGTAAGTGATTAGGAAAGAGTGGAAAATGAAGATGAAAGGGGATGACAGCTAAGTAGCACAAAATATGACTTAATGGAGAGCAGGCTTTCCTCATGCACATTAACACCAGATTTTGCTAGCATGAAATGCTAGCAAAAAGGGGGAAGGGAATATGCTTTTAGTGCATAGAAAGTTAGAGAAATAGATAGAGAACAAAAGATGACAACAGATTTCTGCCCCTGCACCTCAGACCCTGGCATTACTTGTGACAAGCCATTATCCCGATACCTGCAGGCTGGGTTGTCAAAGGGCAAGAAAATGCTAACAGCAAATAGGAAATCATTTATTCTTTGTAAGAATTTTTTATCCAGGGAGTGTGGGATAATTTTAGAAAATACTCTAGTCCTCTTGCTGTACAAAGGAACACACATAATGCTACACACTCTGAGCTACCAATTTCCCTGTGATAACTAGACAATAAGATGAAGTATGGTGGCTTGAAACCACTATTGACTTAAGCTTCTTCTCAGTCAGGATGTACTTTCCAGGCCAATGTATCTTAATAATTGACCATTGTATGAGTCGATATCTGTTCAATGTTGTGTCTAGTGTACTTTAATGAAGTTGCAGTTATTGCAGGTATTAGCAAAACGGGATACTATCAGATGGTTTAAAACTCAGCATTGGAATTGAGTGAGAGAAAAAGAAAAATGACTGGGTTTTCAGATCATCATCCTTTATTTCCGAAGCCTTGATCTCCTTCATTGTGAGGGTTTTCCTCTTTTCCTTTCAATGGTAGGCTCTGCCATGAAGCATAGGTTGTGGCCACTGCTGTACATGAGGTAGCATACAGGGGTGCCCATAGCCCCTCAGCAGAGCAGGGCGGGGACCCCTGAGCTGCCGGCTGGTCCCCTCCCTGGGCAAGATGGGTGCAGACATCATGACGAGACGCCGCTGCCTCTCTGCAAGCTGGCATTTGTTTCAGCACAAATTCACCCGCTGTCAAGGGACTGCAGCCCTGGAACTGATCTTCTGTTGAGATCAGTGGAAGTGAGGTCGGCGGCAGCAAAGTCAGCCTGCAGCCCTGTCCTGCCTGTGTCAGACTCAGCCTCAATGACAACAGCCTGGGGTTTAGCCCAGATCCTCCAAAATCCCTGTTCATTCAGGGCAGCCTTGCAAGAGGCTGAGAGGTTTTTAACAACTGAATGTCTAAGGCCAGAAGATGCCTCTCAAGAGATGCTGTCTACAGAAAGAGTGACTATGTTTTTTTAGACAGATTGTCAGACTTCTCACCTTAGCTGATATTAGTGAGAGAAATGTTCTTGTTTCTCAGAGGCTTAATTATGCATTTGCTAATTAAAATGAGGAATGTCTATTTTTGTCTAAACCAGCATATAAAGAAGACAGCATAATAGAAATGAATACCAAATTTGCATTCCTGGTTGCTGAGACTTGAAGGGAACCTAACCAGGGTGGGAAGAGGAAAGTGAGGGCAACTGCCCATAGGGACTGAGCTCTACTGAGCCATTCCTAGGGGAGGCAACCCTTTTTGGTCTTCATCTGTGTTCTTATCTGACTGTGACCAGGCATAGAAATGCTTCATTTTTGAAAAGCAGCTTCAGATCTACTAATAGATATGGATACACATATGGACAAAGATATGCTAATGAAGTGTATAGTTGATTGCTCATGCTTGTTCAGACAAAGGAAGCGTGGCGTATAACTGGAGCATCTTGGTTTCATTGCAGGAAGTGAAGGTTCATTCGAAATCAGCAACACAACCGGAGCCATTTCTGTTATAAAAAGCCCAAATCATCTCAAGAAAGAAGTGTATGAACTAAAAGTTCAGGTATGTTCTGTGACCACCTGAAGACTTTTGGTCTTGAATGCCATGAGCAGGCATGATTGTCTGAAATACCTCAATTTATAGTTGACTTTGAGCAGAGTGCCAGAACTATCTATAGAACAGAGCAAACTAGTTTTGTTCCTTGGGATATTTAGTGTCTCAAATTACTTCTTACAAATGAAGTCATCTTGTCCTAATTTCATCTCTGAGTCTGGAGAATCAACATCCTTTACAGTATGTAAAGGCTGGCTGAAAGACAGAGCTCAGAGGGTTGTGATTAGGGACACAGAATCCAGCTGGAAGTCTGTAACAAGTGGTGTTCCCCAGGGGTCAGTACTGGGTCCAGTCCT
>JAOXNO010000002.1:10829835-10846808 GCA_028565335.1 Limnodromus scolopaceus | reverse complement strand
CTAGGTAGACCCGCTGCAGCAGGGGGGTTGGACTAGATGATCTCCAGAGGTCCCTTCCAACCCCATATGATTCTATGTAGGTAACTGTTCCTCTGTGTTTTCAGATTTTATTGCTAAACTGAGAGTTAATGTCTTGTAACCTTGATGTGATGAGATAGGTAACTGTCAAATCTATGATTAGTAGTAGGACTGAAGTAGATCATGCCAAGTCATATCAGTGTCTGCTCCCAAAGCATTGATCAGCCACGTGCTAACACCTTGATGAGCTAGTATCAGTGTGACAGGCTGCGTTATTATAAGCAATTTCTAAAGACCAAGGGTTTAAGAATGTTGAGTTAAATTGTGAAGACTGCATCAGTTTTCTTCAGTCAATGCATATTACAACCATGAGAGTTTCTCATGGTAAGGACAATGTTGTCTAAAGGCAGCTTTGAGGCCTTGCGCAGTGCCAGAACCAGTGCAGCATCCCCAAGGGCACTTTCTTGTTAGTGGGCTCAAACAGCTTTCTCAGTCTGGGAGATCACAGAGTTCCCATTGTCCGAGTTAAACTCAGGCACCATTTCTTTCCCTAATCTCTCTGGTTTACTGCAGTCTGCTAGCACTTCCCAGACAAAGGATTAGTTAAGCCCTTGCAAGCTTTTCTGATCCCCTAATTATATCTGTGGTGACCTGGAGCTCATGCAGGCTACAAAATCTGCCTGAGGAACCAAGACGTTTTTGTATTTGCCCAGCGTAGGTAGTGACAGGCACCTCAGTTACCAGACTAGCATCTTTGGAGAAATTTAGCAGTCTGGTGCCTTTGGTTTTGAGCCCTTCAAGTAAAGAGCATGTTAGAGATAGCTGTTCTGTTACAAAAACACTAGTTGGAGTTTCTGTCCTGATGGAAGAAATCTCTTCAGCTCAATCCAGTGAATGAGGCTGCATGTTGGAACTGTTGAAACCCAGACAGATTTGGTCTTTCCGTTCAGAAAAATGCCAGCTACGTTTGCTTGTCTGTCCAAACTATATCCTGTTTAATTTAAGCTCATCTAGACAGCAAAGCAGAATTGTAAATCAGAAAATAAATCTAAAAAAAAAAAAGTGCAATGTTTCTTTTTCAAATATTTGCCTAAATACTGCAAGTACAGTTTTTCTCGCAGTCTTCAAGGCTGCAGTCCTTGCAGCAACGTGAAAATCAGCTACCTGTGGTACCACAGCAAATTTAAAGACTGTCTTCCTTTTCTATTCTGTCAACACTTTGGGCAAGCAATTATCTTGCCTCTATTAGATTTTCTGTCTTTAGAGAACTGTTTTCACCTAGCGTGAGTTACTAAGCTCACAAAATGAGGAAGAGAATTTTTCCACGGGGGCTTTATTGGGACTGGTTTATTACCATAATCTTCTAATCATCATAAACTTCAGTGTGAAATGGACTGAGATTTCTAGAGAAATATAAGGCTGTGAATGTTCATACAAGTTTGTGTGTTAGGGTGATTTGTACATGCAGAACAAAACCTGAACATGGAACTGTGGAAAGAGAGTATACCTGCATCATTCTTGTCTCTCTCCTGCCTGCTGCAGGCATCAGAAGTCAGTCAGGAAGGTGACATCTCAGTGTACGCTTTTGCGGTGGTGACTATACGGGTGGTCGACCTCAACAACCATCCACCAACGTTCTACGGAGAAAATGGTCCCCAGAACAGATTTGAACTAACCATGTACGAGCATCCCCCAGAGGGTGAAATCTTGAGGGGATTGAAGATTACAGTCAATGATTCGGATCAGGTAAATCAAAACTATGTGAACTTTAAGTTTTCCTGCCCTATTTTCCCAGTGACTAGAAAAAGTTGTCAGATGGGAAATATCATTTTAGGAATTCAATTATTTCACCTGCATTCCCCAAAAGCCTAGGGCAGACAAGGTAGTTGTAGGATCCATTAACACAGAGAGTTTGGACTCAGAAGTATATTTATTCTGTCATATACTGTTATGTTAAAGCTACCATAAAGCTGCAGCCCTAAAGCTGCAGCCCAGTTCTTGTGGCAACTGAAGTTGAACAGTCTTTATGAACTTCCCCTAACTACTGGTTACATACAGGTGTTGTCAGTGTAATGTCCAAGAATGTACTGCCTTTGGAGATTTACTTAGAGTTTCTAATCACTTTTGTAACTTCAAGTGCAATTGATGTCTGTATCTTCTCCGCCCCTTCTGGAAACAAAAGAGTCCATAACTTACATTGGTTTTATTACAATTTATCATCCTTCTGGCCCTTATGTTACAGCCGGAGTCTGCAATACATGCTTTGATAAATTGTTCCCGCTGGAATGATATTTTTAGGTAGTCTTAAAAATTATGCCAGAACCAAACTAACTCTAACTAGATAAAGGAAAAGGAAAGAAAGCTCCATCCATCTCAGCCTGCTATCTAACTGACCTGTGATGCCCGCAGATACTATGGTGATGGTTGCTATAGGGATCCCTAAGCTAAATACTGTATGAATGGCATCCATCTGAGTTAGCCTGAGGTTAGGTGGTGACAAGAGAAAAGCTTAATGCATCTGAGAACTGTATTACTATTGGAAAGAGTGCTCTTATATAACTGTGCTCAGTATTGTGCTGGTTTGATGGTATTGTCCTCTATCAAACCCACTTGCTTCTTCCCCCTCCCTCCTGCTGCTCTGCAGCAAGCAGATAAATGACTGCTTTCAAAGTCTATCCTGCTGTTGTCACAGGGGATGTTGCTGCAGAAGGAAAGAAGCAAAACCCGTCTCTTCTATTTTGAGACAAAATATATACATATCATATGTAGGCTGACAAAGTATTCAAGCTGCAAGTTAGGCTATAAAATAAGCAGAAAACATTGCAAAATACACTGTATAGATTTCTCGAGAAGCTTCCTAGTACAGTGTAAGACATCACTCTAGGAGGGTTGAGTTGTTTTTCTTTTAAGGCATAGAATGCAACATTTTCCCTTCCACGCAAGAGGACTATATAGAGAAGAAAATTCAACATTGTCTGTTTCTGTCACAGCCATTAGTGACTCTTTCTTTTGGGGGAGTGGATGGTACAGGTGAGGAGGAGGAAACTGTGGGCAAGGTCTGTTTTAGGCCTAGAGTTTGATGGAAATGCCATCTTTACTTGCAAGAACATTATGCAGAAATTTCTGCCGCAGCCCTCTTCATCAGACAGACCCAGTGTAGGGCTCAGTGCTGTTCCCTTGTCCTATGGCTGTCTGCTTGGAGACACGCAGCAGCTCCAAGCAGATCTGGGTTAGGTGGGCATCACTGTCAAAAATCACTCAGCCGTTGGAGGGAGTTAATTCTCTCTCACTGCCCCTCCAGTCATGTACCGTTCCAAGTGCAGTGGACTTTGTACGGTCAGCCAGTCCCCTTTCCCCATCAGCACTATTTTCTGTTGTCCAGCAGCTCCAGTTTTGTGTGTTTGGCTTTACTACCCAGCAAAAAAGAGCCTGTTGTCATCTGTGTAGCTGTGAGGGTACAATGCAGACAACACAGACCACTGAGTTTGGATCCAAAATCATTCTGGTTCCCTTGGGGGACTCCCATGGAATAGTTTTCGTTTTGACATGAGCTAGAGTTGCAGCCAGAATTGTTCATAACAAGTCCTCCAGGGATACTACTGAAAGCAGAGTTATCCTGTATGAAAGTTATTATTAGAAATTCTTCATCTCAAGATTCTTGCTAGGGGGAGAACATGGCACCGGCCAGGCACTCGGTTTGGCTGGTTGTTACAGTGCAACTGTGACACTGTTTGAGAAACTCAGCGCTGGTTAAATGGGCTCAGCTCATTTTCACGCCTCCCCAGTAAGGCAGAAAGATGAGAATCCCCATTTCATCTTTCCTCTTCCGTGCTCCAGTTTGGTGTAAAAGAACTGGTCTGTCCGTCTGGCTCACTCTTCCCAACTCGCACTCGAGATATTGCTGCTTCCCATGTCCTCTCTGGCTATAAGTTTTATCTGTATTATGGGATTTGACTTCTGTCTTCATCTGGAGCTGTCAAATGTGTGTCAGATATTCATCCTGCACAAGTCGAGCACGAACTTCAGAAGGTTCCGTGGCTGTAATTCTGGGCTGGCTTAACCCAGTCAGTGCAAACCATGGAGTACTGCCTCTGTAAACTGCATATCTTTGTGGCTCCACACCATCACCCCAGTCTGTGTGCTCTTAGGGCACAAGCTGGGGTTTTGAGGGGTCCGTTGTCCTGGATTGGGTAGTTCAGTTGTATTTCCTTGGCAGGAACCAGGAGAATGCAGGACTTTCCTGTCAATGTGCATGCGGTGTCATCTATCACCCACACTAGCTCACAGCACGCGGTGCGAAGCCCAAGGCTGCTTGCCACAGGAGTCTCTCTCTTAGCCAGTCCTGGTGCAGGGTTTTTCCATTATGACTGAAAGAACAACCAGGCTTGTCAATCTATTTTAAGAAAAGCTGTGTCCGTCTTGTGACCAGCGCTGGAAAGATTATGTAAGTAAGCTTCTTAGCAGTCTCTTGCCCAGGGGATGGAGAGTAGAGGGTTCTAATCAGTAAGACTCACTCTAATTTTATACAGCATGAAGAAACCGAGCCAATCTAGGCCGTAAGAAATGCATCATTCACTGAAAACGATCCATATCTGGTTTTATTCACAGGGAGCCAATGCTAAGTTCAACCTCCGTCTTGTTGGACCTGGTGGCATCTTCCGAGTGGTTCCCCAAACTGTCCTGAATGAGGCTCAGGTTACAATAATAGTGGAAAATTCTGCTGCTATTGACTATGAAAAATTCAAGGTGTTAACCTTCAAGGTAATTCTGGGTCCTCTCTGCCTGTGTATATGATGTGTATGATGGCTTACATATCTGACGGGACTTAGCTTCTTAATCCACCTGGAGCTGTCTGATGCACTGTCAGTGGCATTATAGTCCATGTAAGGGATACTCATTTCTGCCCCTGGCTCATCAAGTTCCAAGGTTTAATACACACATCTGTGGACTAATTTAATCCAGTCAGTGCAAAATGTTGGGTATTATCTCTCTATGGAAACTGCATGTGTTGGTGGCTCTGAGTCATTCTAGACTGAACCCTAAGGGCCATTTCTGCTCTTACAATAAATTCACAGGATGAGATCCTAATTTCCCTGAAGCCAGAACTTTACCTGCTTAGTCCTAAGTAATTTGGTTCATGGTCATGCTTTTGAGCATTGGCAGGCTGAAGACCCCAGCTGACTGGAAGATAATTTCCCAAAATTGCTCACTGACTTTGTCAGAGTGTATCTATATGGCCTTTTGCAGACTGATCTGGGGCTCTCTAACCCATGCTCCAAGCCAGCCATACAAGAACCAGCTTTCATCCAAAAGCTGGACACTGGCATTATCACTTTCCCTGATGGACTCATTGGCTCATCAACAAAACAATGAAGTAGTCTGGTTTTGTGTCAGCTCCCTCTGAACACGAGTGTAGTTGGTTCAGTTCTGACTGCAAAGAATGACATAGACAATTCCTGTAGAATTAAAAAAAAAAATTGCCAAAACCAGCTGAGTATTAGCATATACTAGTTTCGATTTTCTACAGAAAGTGGCATTTTTAGCACAGACCAGAAGGCAGCTTCATGGATTTTGTTCTTACCCTTGCTACGTGGTTTGCTTTGTGTCCTTAGCGAGTCATTTCACTGCAGTACGGTTCATGTCTCCTCTTGTAATGTTCCTTAGTCATTTTGAGCTTCATAGGCTATAGATGCTCCAGAAATATGGAGGCATCATTACTGTATTAAAATGGAAGATTCTGAAAGCACTATAAAGTGCTACCGAAACTAATTATAATAAGCACACATTTATTCAGGTTAAACTACCAAAAGACCAGTAAAGAAGTTACACATGGCCTCCTCATGAATACTAATAGAAATCAAAGTAGTTAATGTGATTGCCGTGAACACTGAAAGAATTAATTACCAGGAAAAAGGATATATATTTTTTTAGCTTAAGCAGTTACTTTTTTTTTTTGGAGGATCAAATTATTTCTACTGGAGAAAGACTATAAGGCCTTGCTGAAAATGCAGAGCCTTTGTCTAGATTCCAAATGAAGAAGGTGCAGCTGGATGGTATGGTAGAAGTATATGGCAGCAAATACTTTATACCTCATTGCTGTCTCCATTTCCCTGAAAAGTTCAAATTGCTTCCTACCCAGTTTCAGTTACCAATGTAGTCATTCCATTTAGAATTTTGGATGAAATATATTCTTATTTCTGTTTAACGTGTATCCCACAGCAGCTTTGACAAACTATTTTCGGGTTGTTTTTTTTTTTTTTCTGCAAGCAATGATCTCTCTCCTCTCATTTGTTATTGAGCAGTAAAATGCCAGAGAGGAATTAAAGCTAATTTGACTGGAAGGTTCACTGAAAAACTACCTGAAGCAAAGGCTACTAGAGAAAATCTGTCTTCCATTTAGGGCTGGCTCTTAAATGCAGTTGGTAGTCAGGACCTCCTTCCTTTTCAGCTGTCCAAGAGCCTGAGTGGGTTTCCCAAGGTATGGCAGCTGTGGCAGTTTGTACCCCTCCAGCCTGGCTTCTTAGGTCTCAAGTCCCTCTGCCACAGGGGCCAGATGTTGCTGTCCCACCTTGTCATGGACTGACATGCTCTGGGGACCAAACCTCCTGTCTTCAGCTCAGGGTGCATCCCGCCTGGACAGGAGCCTGTACCTGCCCCTTGCATTCTGCAGACACTCACGTCTCCCACAGAATGGGACCAAGTGAGGCTGCAATTATCTTCAGCTGCCAAAATCAACCTCTATTTTAAAAATTTACCTGCCACTTTTAAGATTATATCTCAGTTTGCTTTTCTGGCGCTTGTATTAATTGTTGATACGTAGTCCTGTGAAGTAATAGTTTTATACTACTTTTTTTCTTTCTCTGCATAAAGCAAACAATAAATCTCTGCATAAGGCATTGCAGGCAGGTAAGCTGACAAAAATCCCTCCCTGAAGGAAGATGTTGTCAGCATGTTGACATAGCTGGGCTCTGGCTGCTAAAAGGAGAGGGGGGAAAAAATGAATGTAGAAAAAAAATAAAAATACAAAGCCCTCATGAGGTGTTCTAAGATGGGCTGATTTCAGCAGCAAAGATTATTTCACTGCAGATGTTATAATATAGTTACAGCTCCACATGCACAATAAGCAATAAGATTTTATCACTGTGCTGTTTTAGGAGCTGAGATTGCTCATAAGCAGATTTTTGCTGACGTTTCTATGACTGCCCCTTTAAAAATTTCTTTTGCTGTGACACCATCCAAGACTCCCAAACACAAAGTTAGCACAGACACACAGTAACCAAACTCCCCTTTTAGAGCAGATGTGTCCTATAGTAATGACAAGCAATCCTTTGAGATTAATTTCTTCAAGAACCCTTTCACTGCTTATTTGCAACCGTTATAAATGTTCACACAGTAGGAACAGCTCCAGGGGGTGACACTGAGATAGCCTTTCCCCTGCCTACTTAAACTGCTCCCCACCCTCCCCAGACCCTGTCACCTCTTGGTGATACGAACCTCTCTGAAGGTTGTGGGGACGTGAACGCAGCGTGTGCCCCGCAGCCAGTCAGTGGTGCCACTGCTGGTCTGCATCACGCACCGCCTGCCCCACGGGGAGCTGGGACATGGTGGGAGAGAGGGCAAGTGGCACAGAAGGGATGAGCTCCCACAGCCCTCCTCTCAGCCAGGCGCTGCGCCGATGGAGCAGGAGACGCTGTGGCAGCCCTGCTCCACCTTCTGAAGCTCAAAGCTTCATCCTGCATGAGAGAGCTCATGGAACATATGTCTACTGGGAGTTAAATCCCACACAGCTAGATTTTTCAGCTGAGTTTCCCATATCTCAGTTAATTGTCCTGTTTACTAGTCTATTAGTACTGTCTTGAGCCTTCCTGCTTTGTGTTAACTAGGTCTCTGCCCAAACTTGAACACCAAATGGTTGACTGTATGTGTTGGTCATTTGGGTGCAGCCCTTACTGAGGCTAAGACTGATGTCCTGGTGCTGATTCTGTGTGATGCAGCCTTCATCAGGGACCAGACCTCCAGGCTGGAGGCTGTGAAGGCTCAGTGTCTCTCAGTACCTGTTGCTGAAACTGCTCTTTCTTGCTTAGTCACAGACTGCCCGAGCCATAGTCTTGCTGCTCTACCAGCTCAGGCTTCATACTGACATTCCCCTAATCTACTGAGGAGCAAACAGAGACACAGTAGAAACACTGCTGCTATTTTGTGTTAGACTAAGAATAAGAGAGAAAACACACAGTGCAAATTAGCTGAAGTCCTGTGGAAAAGTGCTTGTCTGAGACTTTGGATGTGACTTATCAAATACTTGCTCAGGTCTGTTCCCAAGCAGGGTTCTGAGAGCTCCCTGCTGCCTACTGAGAACTGCCACACACCAGACGCCTGGGTGATCCTCTTCCTTCTCTGTGGTGGCTGCTCTTCCCTGCATCAATTAGCTGTGCATTAAGGGGCAATGTGAGAAACCAACTTGCTAACCCAACAGTGCCATCCCTCAGCTGAGGGATGAGACAGGCACGTACTAGTGTGAAGCTCTGCTGACAGCCAGGCAGAACATCCATGGCACTGGCTTGTCCCTGGCCCTGGTGTTGCTGTAGGTGGTTGCCTGCCCTTTCACGTGAGCAGAGTTATGAGAATGTGTTATGCCAGTGCTCTCTGTTCCTCCCCAGAGACAATGAGGTAATTTCAAAAGTCCCAGTGGGTATCTGATAAAACCCTAATTAGTATAAGGCAGCGTGGGTAGAGTCCCAAGAAGCCTGGTGTTAGGACTTCTCACAAACTTAGTGAAATGGGATTCTGCTGTTCATGCCTGATCCCTGGCCATCATGCGTTTGGGGTAGGGGTACTGCTGCTTCCAAACGTCCCAGGGCACCAGGTCTCTCATCTCTTCACCCCGTTTGGTGCAGTTTATTTCCCTGACTTCTTTCCTGATGAAGAACTTATACTTCCTCTGCAACAGACCATCATTCAATTTGTGTGATTATTCAAAATTATTCAGCACTTATGGTTCCCTAAATTCTAGGAGCTGCCCAGGGATGGGTGTTTGCTTGCTTCTGTTATGGATTTTTGAGCTGTGTTGGTTAGTTATGACCAGCCACATCTACCATGTGAAATCTAACATGTATACAGGGGTTTGAAGTCTCTTTCCACAGCTTGATTGCCCATTGCAAGCGTGCACAAGAAAGCCTAGGCTGCACACTTCTCATCATCTCCATGACTTTGAGCTGTCTGGTCCAACCAGGAGCATTCACCAATGTGCCATGGGTAGTGGGAGGAAGCTGCTTTGTGGTAATTTCCTGTTTTTCTCTTCTTAGCTTCTTGCAATAGAGGTGAACACGCCAGAGAAATTCAGCTCAACAGCTGACGTAGCGATACACTTGCTGGATACCAATGACAATGTCCCGAAGTTCTCCTCCGACTACTACAT
Organism: Limnodromus scolopaceus; assembly: GCA_028565335.1. Classification (NCBI taxonomy): domain Eukaryota; kingdom Metazoa; phylum Chordata; class Aves; order Charadriiformes; family Scolopacidae; genus Limnodromus; species Limnodromus scolopaceus. The sequence goes on along the minus strand of JAOXNO010000002.1, from coordinate 10,837,375 downwards.
TGCCAGGATCCCCGAGAACTCCCCGGGGGGCTCAAACGTAGTTGCTGTTACAGTAAGTCCCATTAATCCCTTAAGAAGTGCTTTTTTTTCTAGATGTCTGTGGAGCCAGTTCAAGTGCCTTAAAAATAGTGGACAGAGGTAAGTAGCAAATCTTCCTCGTCATCCAGCTTCCAGACTGAACTCCAGTTTCTTTCCAGAATCAACAAAAAAAAAAAAATCACTTCTGGTGAAAAGTTTTAGGCAAACATTTTTCAGAACAACAAATTTAGTTTGGTTTTTAATTAAAGGCCATCTGCTTTTAAGACAAATCACATGGTCTGTGAGCACTAAGAAAGCCCTAGTCAAATCAGTGTCCAGCAGGAAGATTCAGCTGTGACTAAGTGGAATTGGATTTACTGGATTTGCTTGCTTAAGTATGAGTACAAAGAAAACAAGATGGCTGCTTAGTAGGTATTAGTCTCCTCCTCCTGGGAGGAATCTGGCTGCTAAATGCATAATTAGATAGTTAATGAAGGCAAAAATATACCATTAAAATGTTTAGAACTGGGAAAGAAAAATCCCTAGGTAAGTATCTTTTCACAGTGGGAAAAATATGCCTATAGATTTTCCAGTATCTCACATTTTCATAGAAAGAAAGTCAGGGTATTACATGGGTCCTACATGCTGGAGAAATGTTTCCAGCTGCTGGTGTGAGCTGTATCTCTTTAATGCAGCTGCTGGGACTGGAAACAGATCTCACATCGCAAAGCCGAGAAAGCTCCTGGCCACGCGGGGCTCGGTGGGTGATGAAGTCACCTTGCAGAGGCCTCACGGGTAAGGAGGATGGAGGCAGGTTGCCAGAGATCTCCAGCACAGGCTGGCTGCAAGTCAGAAAGAAATTTCAATAATCGGAAAGTGTTGAGGGAAAATTTTAGGGGTGGAAAAATGAAAGAAGTGGAACATAAACAATACAGAAAGGGTTATTGGTGGAATCTAAAAGGAAAGCTGTAGAAAATAGAGACTCCCAAACATCACTATCTTTCCAGCAAGAGGAATAAAATATTCTAGGAGGTGGACAGCAAAAAAAAAAAATTTAGAAAAATTTTGCAAAAGCAACAAAACTGGCCATTCTGAGCCAAGGTACACAGGACAGCACAGCTGAAAAGTCCGTGTAAAATTTACTGACATGGTGTCAACTCAGTATTTGACCCAGATTCACAAATATACTTGACAAACTGAGATACTCCAAGTACTCAGGGTGGCAATTCTGGCAGAAGTCCCAGGCATACAAATGTTTTAGGAAAAGTTAGGCAGTCCTGAAATGGACTGCAGTCAAAATAATGGGGTGAGAGAAACTAATAAACTCATGCCAAAGACTTAAAAAACATCTACCAGCAGGGCTGCAGGTATGTTGTGTTAACCATGCAGGAAACAAAGACATTGTTCCAGTTTTCAAATATTTAAAAAGGAAGACGAATGAACCATCCACTGCCACCATGAATTTTGATGGCCAGATACAATGGTATAATATAACAGCTCCTCAGAGCTACCGGAGAAGCTGGAGCTTATGGAAATAGCTGTTACCAAATCAATAGCTTTCCTAATCCTGAGCTATGAAAGGAAAGCAACCAGAGTCTGTAACAAAGATATCATCTGGTGTAGTATCTGCATTACTAACAGTCACACAGGCACAAGAGTGATTAAAGTATAAACAAAGCTGAAATAGTGTGTATAGATTGAAACATTTGTTGTGCGTTACTTTAAATTGAATCAATTAAACAAACAGGCTTAAAAATACTCTATATAAACTAAATAGTTTTGTCTGGGGAATATACATTAATATGTAACTGATAATTAGGAAGGCTTGAGAGCGGGCAGTTTGTTCGCGTCATTGAGATTAGCTTCATCTCTATTAAAGGAACGATGTGTTAAATGTCAATGGATGGAGCCATCTAGTGGCTTTCTCCCTGCTAGAGCCTGGGCACCAGCCTGGCATCTTGGCAGCTTTCCTGGGACACCCAGTGACATTTCCTTGTGTTAGATTTTGCAGTTTTCTAGGTGCATATTTGTTTATGTGATTTCCCCCTAAAAATGTGATGGCAAAAAGAGGGGAAAGCATTTGGGTTTTTACATGGCCTGTTGTTAAAAGAAAAAGGAAGCAATGCTGTTTGCAATTTAGTAAAGGATGACTCTCCTATTTTCTTTTCTTAAGGCTACAGATCCAGATTCGGGGCTGTGGGGAGAAGTCAAGTACTCTATCTATGGAACAGGAGCAGATCTGTAAGTAAAAAAAAAAAAAAAAAACAAAAAAGAAAAGAAAAAAAAAGAGGAAAGAAAACTACATATCCTCTAAGCAGAGATTTAAAAGAATTAAAAAAAACAACCACCCCACAATAGGCTTATTCTTGACCTGCTTATTTTCAAGGACATTTATGTCATGTTCTTTGTGAGTTCTGTGAAAACAGCAACAGAAAATCTAGTGTGATCATTAAACATCTGCTTCATGAACCCATGGAATTTTACCCACAAGCCCCCAAAGAGACATAAGGCAGCTGAAATACCAGTGCTCAGGGTCTGTTCAATCACTATTTGAAAAACACTTGTAAGAGAAAGAGGAGGTTTCGGTCTAGTTGTCATGAAAAGTCAATTCTGGGGGAAAAAAATCCCTTGCTCTTTCCCCTTCCCTTTCCATATAGCTGTACGAATAGTTCAGTTTCAAGTCTCAGCAAAATAAATCAAAGATGACAAGACTTTCAAGAATATAAACTTTACTTTTGGAGGCCAGCTGCATTGGATGTTCAAAGCATTTTATATATTTAAAACTAATAGTCCTGCATCAAGGAAGAAGGGAATCTGATATCTGATGTTTACTTGATTTTGTAATGATGTCTAATCCCCTGTCCCTGTCTTTGGGGACAGTGCTGGGGTAAGAACATCCTGAAACACTGGTTTCTCCCATGCTGCTTCCATCCCAGCAGTTGCCCTGGCCCATTGGTTGTGGCTCCCAGCCACGGCTAGCATCACGGACCATCAGAGATACTGCTGCTGGAACATGCAGCTCCTGGACGTGGTGGGAATGTTGGAAATGAATGAGCTTTTCAGGCACTCATCCCCAGAATCCATTTTTCTCCATACATTATGCACCTGGAGTTAAAGCTGAACTCCTCTTGTTAAGGTGAAAGCCATTTAGGAGGCACAATCAAAGTCTAAAATCCAAGATAAGGGTGAACCTCTTCTGTAGCCAGAAGGATACATATATAGGAGCATTTCCAGGATGGATTATTTTGAGCTCTTCACTAAGTCCTTAAGCTAGCTGCTAACTGCATAGAGGCAAGCAAGCAAAGGTCATGTCGTGCAGACAGACCGCTTTGGTTTAAAATGTAGCAGCTGATGCAAAGAAGCTTGTGAAGGTTGTTGACAAAGGATTTAGGAAAAAATGTGAGTGCAACTTTATTCTGTTTGGAGCTACAGGGATCCTCGGGCTTACTGGTCTTATGCTGTTGAATGAGGAAATTAAGATGTGAAGGGTTTTTTTTTTCTTCTTAAGTATGATTGTTTTTTTCTTTTCCTTGTGCCAGAATGGCATGGCTCTGCAAGGCTGGGTTGATTTCCCTAGAACCTCCAGATCTGCTGAACACACAGTTTGATGCAGATTTGAGAGTTTCAGTTAGTGGCATGATTTTTTTCAGTGATTTTTCAGGGATTACATCAGCGGATATGCAGTTGTGTTGGCAGAAAGATGACTTATACTGGAGTAAGAGGAATAGTGTTAACTGTTGAAGGTAAAACCATTTATCTTATTGTAGGTAATCCTACATCCAAGGAGCCAGTGGGAGTGGTATGCACTACTGCAATCTCCTCACATCTCAGTGCTTCTATTCTTCCACTAAAATGGGGGTGATGAGAATCCTCTGCATGGTTAGACTGGGTTGGCTGCTAAGGAGGCACTCAGCACAGGCACTATTTCCTACCAAGAGTTCGCATACCTCTTTCCTCCTCCAGGTCTTGGCTTTCTTCAAGACTTGTGTTTGTATCTAACAGAGTAAAGAAAATAATTGAACATTCTGGATTATTAAGTGCCCCTTTTATAATCGCTCTCAACTGCGCTCACAGTTGGAATACAGAAAATATTTTGTTATCCTGTACTTTAATTAAAGGATATATAAAACCTTTCATCTGCTAAAAACCTTCTTGAAGCTTACACTGGCGGTCCATTTTAAAAAGACACTGGGTTGATATCTTCTCTATAAATCCAGTGTTTTGGCTGACACTTTTGACAGTGTCTGAGTAATTACAAATGTGTAGAATTGAACTTGCTACAGATAAATCTGAACACCCACTCCATCCCAGTGCCAGTCTATGGAAAAGTGATTATTTTTGGAGGAGATAATTTGCCCTGCACTTTGAGGGCTTTGAGAGCAGCCATTTTTCTTTCTGAGAAGTGAAGAGCTTAAATATGATATGCAACACGCTTCCCTTAGCTATTGAGGTGATATCAATCAATCTTAATTTATGCAGGACATGACCTAATACATTGTAGTTATAAACTGGAAAAAAAAAAAAGGCAGTTCCTTAATGTTTTAACGCAAAGAAATCACTCTGGGAGAAGGCCATCACACTGAGCATTTATTGAGGACAAAGGCTTTAACAAAAAATGCAGCTAAAATGCACAGTAGATAGAAAACCACCAGACTCTGATAGTTCTCTAGTTTTTCAAAGATAAAGAACTAGCAGAAAAAATAGGTATAGTGAATGATTTGGAAGCATCAGCCAGACAGGAGTTAGGTGAAGAGTACCAATCTTTGGGCACAGCATTTCAGCGGTTAGAACCCACCTTTGCCCCAGGCTGTAAACACACATTAAGTCATCAGAAAACCCAAAAGTCTTTCCATCCTTCTTTTCCAGGTTCCTAATCCACCCATCAACAGGTATAATTTACACCCAGCCCTGGGCAGTGTTAGATGCTGAAGTGAACTCAAAGTATAATTTCTATGTGAAGGCAGAGGACACAGATGGGAAATACAGCTTGGCTGAAGTGTTTATCACTGTGCTAGATGTCAATGACCACTCTCCAGAGTTCAATGAAAACATCCAGGAAAAGACGATGATCATTGGGTCACCGGTGAAGATAGAGGTGAGAGACTACACAGTGTGTCACAAAGCAGAGTGCTTTGGAAAAGCCCCAGCTCTGCTGTTTATTGCTCAGGGATCATAGTGAATGCCTGAAAGTTGGCTTTTCCTGGGGCTTTATTTTGCACATCCATTTGTATGTGTAAAAAAAATGGATTAAAGCATGCAATGATAGTATTTACAGACTGCTGAGAAGGAGAAATAAATTCTATAGGCAAGAGATAAAGTTCTATTACAGTATTTGAACCATCAGCTGGTGGAGGATCCTGGATTATTCAGTGATCATAATAAGCCCAAATAAAAGGATTGAATGAAAGTACAGGGTTTCGAATACTTAACCTTCCTGCCATGCCTTTATGCTCAATCACACAACTTCTTTTGCTTTGCAGAATTGTACTCATTGATCCAGCGTGGAACAGGAGGGAAAAAAAACCCCACAATAACAATTCACAGGCAAAGGAGCAGAACATCCTATGTTACATGTATTTGAATGTGTATAGTGAAGCCTGATTACGCAGCACCTAATGGTAGTAGAGCAAATACCACAGCACAAAAATTAAGGCAGCGGTACTTTAACGTGTGTGCAGCTAATCCCATTGTTCTCTATTCACGTTTGTTCCCCATGCTGTGTGAGAAACTCCCCAGCAGTGGACCATTTGCATTCTACAGATAGGTTACGGTTCAGTTTTTCCTCTGATTTTATTTAATCTCAAATAGAAATCACTTATACAAAAAGAACTCTAGTCCTGCTGTTTTTCACTAGAAAATGTAACACAGCTGATACCAGAAAAGGGGAAATTGTTTCCAAGATGAAACAAAAACAGCCCAGTCATTTCACAGCATGGATAGTATCGGAATTGAATGCTCAGGAGCTTTTAGAGTTTTGTCTTCAGGCAAACATAGAAACAACAACCTCTTTGTTCTTTACACTTTCCCTACCAGGCTATAGACCAAGATGCAGAAGAACCCAACAACATTGTGGATTATTCCATCATGCAAGCAGATCCAGCCAATGTGTTTGATATAGACCAAAGCACTGGGGAAATCAAGCTGAAATCCTATATCCGTTCCCTGGACATCATCCACAACATCACGAAGAACAAAGACTGCATATGGTCATTGGTGGTGCAGGCCAAAGACCGAGGCTCCCCGTCCTTCAGCACCACAGCAGTTCTGAAGATTGATATCACAGAGGAGGTAAGCAAAGTTTTAGAAAAATCCTTATATGAGATAATCCTTGAGAGGCACCAGAGAGCAGTCACTGCCTGCTCTGTTTCTGAGACTACTTTAACAATGCTTCAGGAGTTAAAATCAACAGCCAAAAAGTTGCCAGCCATTGCTTCTGCTTCCTTGCTTGCTCTGCTTTGTAGAGCGTTTCTAGAGCCTTGTGGTGAAGCTGGATTCTGCAGCCACAAATGTAAAAGACATTTTGATCAGAGAAAATGCAAAGGTACAAAGGTAGGAGCATGATGTGGTTGGGAGATGAGTTTCTTGCGTCTGATTGTTAGAGATGTGCAAATTAAGGACTGTAGACTCCTGAGAGTAAAGGTAAATCCTGACTGCTAAATTTATGATACTTTTTTTTTGTTTTAGTCAGGAGAAGAAAACAATCTTTTTCCCCTACAAAAAGTGAGTGGAAAGTAGTGGAGTCAGAGTGAAATATATCAGACCAGTTTTGCAAGTCAACATAAGTGACATAGGAAAAGTGAGAAAACTTTATAGAAATGCTTTAAAGTACATAGATTTTTGGATGTGAGTTTAATAATTGCAGTATCATTAGCAGACAAAACAAGACTCTAAAAGATAGGATACGTAGGTTGAGAGTTTCCTGTTAGTCCAACTTTTACAACACCCACAGAACAAGCAGCGATTTATGGTGAGCAGCACACGCTTGCACGATTCTTATTTATTGTAACTGCCTTGCCATGCCTATAAGTAGGTACCAGCAGGGAGGAAATGGGCTTTAAAGTAGATGAGAAACACACCATTAGCCTGACAGTCTCTGGACCACACACATACTGGGCAAAGATGCAAATCTCTTCCTACAGACAGCAACTGGCCACCTCTTTGTTGGGTCAAAATGCACCCGCTGCTCCTTTATCTATTACAATCTTTCTCTGTTTCCCCCGTCTTTTATCCCAACCATACTCCTTACCAGGTGCATTTATACGATACTTCTTTTATACAGTTCAGGGCCTGCTGGCAGTTAAAAGGTGTCTGCAGAGATCATTTGTGCCAGGCAAACAGGGACCAGCAGCCCAGGAGTAGCTCCTGGTCTCTGCCGTCAGTGTCTGGCCTGCCAGGGCTGCGGATCTGCTGGAGCAGAGGGGGTGCCTGGCGTGGGGCTGCCTGTGATAGAATCATAGAATCGTTTGAGTTGGAAGGGACCTTAAAGATCATCTAGTTCCAACCCCCCTGCCATGGGCAGGGA
>JAOXNO010000002.1:10803496-10817076 GCA_028565335.1 Limnodromus scolopaceus | reverse complement strand
CGGCGGGGGCAAGCGCCGGGGCAGCGGGCCAGGCAGCCGGGGCGGGCCTCGGCGGTGCAGGCGTACATGCCGGCGGGCACGGCCAGCACCATGGCGCAGACGATGACGATGATGTGGATGAGCTTCTCACGCTGCTCCAGCTGGCTGACATCGCTGCCCGTGACGAAGACGACGCACTGGCCCTTGCGGGGCGCCTGGTTGCGCACGGCCACGCAGACCTCGTACTTGGTGGCCGGCAAGAGGTCAGTCACCGAGTAGGTATTGACTCCGGGGCCAATATAGATGGCGTCCTTCTGGACGGCATCGTAGCGGCCCACCAGGAGGGTGTACCAGGTCTCACCTGGCTCTGCTGCCGCCGCCGCCGCTGCAAACCACTCCAGGGTGATGCCATAGACCGTCTGCTTGGCGATGCGCACCTCTACGTGGGCGCCCGGCTCAGCAGGGGCAATGGGAGCCCAGTCTGGGGAGGTGGTGGACGCCCAGGGAGCCCCCACCCGGAGGCTGATGGACACCGAGGTGTTGCCCAAGAAGTTGGCGGCCGTGCAGGTGTAGTTGCCGGCATCAGCTGGCCGCGCCGCTGGGATCAGCAGCTCTGAGCGGACAATCTCCTCACTGATGGGCTCGGTGGACACTGCAGGCAGAGGGGATTTATGTCAGCAGGCGGGGGCCACGCAGGCAAGGTGCCACCATGCCCGTGATGTAGCCCCAAGAACACTCCAATGTGAGATGGGGGAGAGGCAGGTCCTGCCTTGCCCAGGGAAAGAGGAAGAGGAGCACGGGAGTGTTCCGAATCCTACAGAGCCAGTCAGCAAAGGGCTCTCCAGGCCAAAAGGCAATAAATGCACTGGGACATCTGAGCATGGGAGACAGGGAGCGCGCAGGCGGAGACCAAGCAGCCCATGTGCCACCTGCCATCAGGGTGCTCAGGTCAGGGCGAGCCGCTGAGGTGCGGGAGGCACAGCTGAACTTTGGACACATGCTCAGTTCCTCCAGTAGGATTGAATGCGGAAAAATATCAGTCTCAAGAAACTGGGGCCAAAAAGAGGCGTGTGGAGCCAGGGAGTGTTGGGCTGGACGTGAGATGCAGCTCTCACAACAGTATGAAGCCCCCTGTTGCCTGCCCAAATAAGGGTGCGTGGCTGTGGTTAGGAAAAACTTGTATGTAATTAATTCAGCAAGTGGTTGTGGGAAGATGCTACAGCGCCGCAATTAAAGCAAATATCAGCCCAGGATTAAGGGCTAATGCTGTCTCATTTAGCTGGCTGGCTTATTAGGAACACACATAACCTGTGTGGTGCCCGTATGCATTATTAGCTTACCTGATGAAAATAGCAACGTGTCCTATTCAAGGCTCTTAGTAAAAATAAATGTGAGGGAGAGTGTGCAAGAGCCAAGCTGGATGAGGAGGAAGAGGAAAAGGCCTCATATTATGAGGCCCTCAATAAAGAATATAAATAAGCAAGGCTTATGGAGAATGACAACCTCTAATCTGAGTGCAGGACAGGAATGGCCACAGAGAGACAAGAGCACTGCAGGGTTTGTGTGGGTATTTCTTAAGGAAACATGGAACTGGTGTAAAACGTGTGTGTGCGTGCGCGTTCCTACACATACATGTACATGCAAAGCTAAAGTGTATGCATATATATGTAGCATATAATATATAGCATAAATACATATGCATGTCTAGATAACCACAAATTTATTATGTATGTATGACTGTTGTATTATTAATAGTCCTTACATCATATGTCATGATGAAAGAGCTACTACTAAAAAGCCACACATTAAATAATTGTGTAAAAATGAGGCTGTGCTTCTTTCATCTTTGACTGATATCCTGCATGAAGCAGCTCTTCCCATGCCGGTCAGACGTGCTTAGACACATAGGATGATTAAGATTATTTGGATTATTGTCACCACAATAACTGTGATGCTCTAAAGGGGCTGAGAGCTGGTGTGGTGACTGTGATGGCCTGAAGACCTTCATAAGCAGAATAACAGAACATATTTTTTAATGAGAAAAAAAAAAAATAGAAGAAGAAGAAGAAAAATTTTTGCTTACCATTAAATGCCCTTAAAAGTTTGAGTGCATAAGTCCACCAGACAGCTGGGGAAGGGCTGGCTTGCACAAAGCAGGTCAGGGTGATGTTCAGCCCCACCGGGACTGTCAGGTTGGTGTCAAGGGCTGAAGTCAGGGGCTTCATGCAGCTGTTGAGCTCCACTTCATGAAAAAACTTCCCTGCCCTGAATTTTGGGCTTGAGCAAGTTAAATAAGAATTCATCAGAATAATAGGTGGGCCAATCGACTTGATAAACTGGACAAATCCCCGCAGGCGACAGTCACAAATCCAGGGGTTGTCATGAAGGGCCAAGACAGCGTTGGAAATAGCTTCTATCTGCCCCTCCACCCTCTGGCTTCTCTGGTAGACAGGCCAGTTGTAGAAGACATCCCTGGATATGACAGTAAGCTGATTTGAGGATAGATCTAAATAGGTCAGGTTGGACAGATAGCGGAGTGCATGTTCTGGAAGGACATCCAGCCGGTTGTGCTTCAGATCCAGGATTTTCAGAGCCGGGGTGTCTTGAAATACTGTCCACGGCACCGAACTTAATTTGTTTCCTTGCAAGCGCAGCTCCTTCAGTGCTGGCAGATATTCCAGGCTCTTGATGTGCATCACTGTGATGTTGTTAAAATTGAGCCAGAGATACTCCAAGGCACTAACGTTCTCAAAAGACCCACGAGGCAATTCTGTTAGGTGAGAATTTTCTATTCTAATTTTCCGCATGTCCTGAGGGATGTTTGCAGGGATCTGCCTCAGCAGTGCAGACATGCACAGCAAACTCCTAAGGAGGGAACCAAAAAATTCTCCAGGTCACACACTACATTCATGGTTAACAAACTCATTCCCTATACAGGTCTGCAAGCACTTAAATAATTATAAGACATTGTATACAGGGCACGCATAAGCCATACATCCACTTTTCATTTTGGTTTTACACCCATTTTCCCACAAAGACAACAATTAAGTCATAAAAACTGTTACATGTGCAACTACTTATCTCAGAGAAATAAGATAAACCTCATTCCATGCTCAAGCTAGTACTAGTCAAGAATTAGAGGAGGCACACCATGCGGCCACCTCTTCGGTTTTGGTGCTCACAACATCGGCAAATATATATTATGAATCTCTGAGCTGCTTCGCTGGTGCTACAAGGAGGGTAACGAGCATTCTTACCTTCCAAAGCTGTCTTGAAAGCAAGAGCATCCTGTGACACAAGATGAAAGAGATGGGTTTATCTTGTCGAAGGCCAGAAGAAGAAGAAAAATATGACAAATAGGGTCCATATTCTCCTTTAAGAAAGCACTGTGCAGGGTTTGCACCAAACATGCCAACAGCCTCCAAGAAGCAAATCCTATTAGCTGTAATCTTCCTTGACGCAGAAATAAATCCTCCTGGGGACCCGACCCTAAAGAAGACATGGAGTATGGTTCAGAACCTGTGTCAAAGTGCTAAAAATCACCCCCGGGACCACTCTTGGCATTTATTCTTTAGCTGTGGGGACTTTGACAAACACTTTTATTTGGTTGGTAATATGAAGATGGAGCCAAAAGCATTTCTGTTCCCAAGTCCTTGCATGTAGTTAACCAGGCCTATTCACTTTTTTTTTTTTTCTTTTTTTTAATTTTCAAGGGAGTCTGTCTCAATCTCCTGTATTTTCATAACATTTATCAAGGCAGAAAACCACAGTAAGGGCCAGACTTTACAGCTGTAATCTGGCAGTGCATAGTGCTGTCTTGCAGCCCCCCCAAACCTGCCCACAGCTCTGTCCAGGTGTACCATTGCACATGCTGAGCGAGGAACTTACGTTTCTGTCACAAAGCAACTGAATTTGGGGAGTATGGCCCTGGTTTTTAACTCTGAAACGTCATCCCCTCCCTCCATCTCCATTCTTATGTGCTAGTAATGAAAACTGCAACATAGCTGTAGCCAGTCTGTGGGCTGCACTAAGAAAAAAATACCTTTGAAGTGAATCTCTGTTGTATAAATATAAAATGTCAGTGCTATTTCAATATTTTAAGTGCTCTGGCTTCCTCTGGAAGACACGTGCTGATTGCCCTTCAGCCATCTTGAAAAATTCAGCCTAAATAATTCTATGAGAAGGAATTTGGAGTAACCAGATTTTACATTTTTTTTTAATCCAATACAGCAGGTTTCGGTTATGATTTCCAAGCAGCACTGCGTTCTCCTGGGGCCATCTAGTGTGTATGGGCTTCATTACAGCCCGCAGAAGGCAGCATGCCACTGGAAAAGGGCTTAACCTCACTGCCAGTACATGTGAAGCTGGGTCACAAATCAAGATTAACCTCTAACCTATGGGACCAGGATAGAAAAATATTTATAGTGTGACGGCTTAGATCTATACATGGCTGCCGGTGCATGTGCAATAGCATAGACACTGTAAGCCTATAGATGATGTAGGGTTGATTCTGCAGCTTTTAAATTGGCAGGCTCTTTGATTTCAAGAGGAATCGGCAAAATGAACTGGTAGGGAAACTGCTGGGGATTGTTGCAGTGCTTTGTGATGGCCTCCTGTGGACAAGCAGCAGGCCATGAGTGGTGGGCCTGCTGGGCTTGTTGCTCACTATGCCCAGAGTCTAACCATGAGTGTATGGCATTATTATTCTTTTAAGATTAAATATTCCTTATCTGTCCATGGTGCAGTACTTTTGATAGTTCAACATTTTACATTTTAACATGTTGGTAAGCCATGAGTGAAGGAGAAAAGCTGCACAGTGAAGTGCAGGTAAGCCATGAGTGAAGGAGAAAGGTAACACAACAGATGCAGCAGCTATAGATCCCCCACCCGACTGTGGTGTGCAGCATTAGAGGCAATGAGGTGCCTTCCCATGATGCGAGAAATGGCTGAATCCATCCAGGTAATTGACTTGTCCAGTCATACTGGCCAGGTATTCATGAGGTGATGGAGATGCCCATCAGTGCATGGGGTTGACAAGGGAAATGCACTAGAAAACTACCCACTTTGTGTGCTGCACACATGGCACCAGCGAGGCCGCTGGTTCAGGGACAGCTCAGTTGTCTCCAGCATTGGGCAGGTCAGCAGGAGAGATTCACGGCTTCTAAAGCCCAACCTTGCAAAAAACTCCTTTGCCTGCAGGGAAGGCACCTCCTTTTCCACTTTACAACCCTCCTCAGGGATATCCACCTTATATCCCTCCCCTTCAGGGAGAGTTTTAAAGTATGTGGCAGCTATGTTTTCAAAAAATCTTTCATTAAAAGCTCTATTTATTAACAAGTTTATATAGAGAGTGAAAACTCTTGGTGGTTCCCCCCATGTACATCTTTGGGCACAGTACAGCTGCATAATAATGTCCAATGGCCTGGGATGCAGTAAGTAAAATTTTGTCTAGGCTTCTCTGCTAGAAATAAATACATTAATTTAAACAAATGAGTTGATTAACAGAAAAAGAATTATAGTTGCTTTCTTTGTCTCGTGTGAGCTCTCCTCCCAGTCCCATCTATCTTCTACAGGGCCATAAAATGGCCTTTTAAAGAGCAGTGTCAATCAGTACCATGGGCCAATGCTCTGGCTGTTTTCAGGCTGATATGTATTCGCTGCTTGAGAGGACATTTCTGTAAATATTCCCAAACCCCAACTGCAACTCAGAAGGTCCAATACTAACCTGAGAAACTAGTGGTGAATTACTTACTAAAAAACAGATGAATTAGCAGGTAGAGAGTCAACCCACTCTCTAGGGTAGTAGGGGGGGAAGAAAAGAAAGGAAAAAAGAAAAAAAAAATCCCCCACAACTGTGTTAGCTGCAGCCATTATGTTTATGTTCCCTACTGAAGTGGGATTTTGTTGCCTTTTTAATTCAGCCCAGTTTATGCCTGCCTGTAAATTTAATGGTCACTTTTGTGACAGCAGATGTCCACTCAGTTCAGCTGCTCTTTAATGTCATGTGGCATCCTGGCCGAAGCCAAAATGCAGAACAAGCTGTCTAAAACCCAAACTGTCAAAATAAATCTCCATAGAGACATTGTGTGCTAATCTATGGGAAGTGGAGTTTAAGAGACTGCACTTATTGCCAAAGCAAACGCCGAAAGGACGCCCACTGCGTGTTCCCAGCAATGGCAAGGGAGTCGAACGACATCTTGAAATGACAGACACACACAGGTCTGTAAGAAATGAAGTCTGGGATGATGCTTTGCAATTGCAGTCCCTCTGCCAGGGCTTTCAGCATTATAAATCCCTGATGGGGAGGACATATGAGGTGAAGGCTGCAGTTGGGCATTTCAGATATGGTGCATGTAACTCCAAGTGGTACAGGCTTGAAAAAGCAGCTTTGAACAAAGAGGATAGTGACATGAAAAGAAGTAAATAAGACTTTTATTTCACAAGCTTTCAACAAAAAAAGCAGCTGTGCGAACTTGCAGGTCTTTACTCCATTTTTTGGAGTACCCCAACACCCCTGGCAGGGTCCCCTGAGGCACCACAACTTCAACTCCACCACAGCAAGTCCCACAGAGAGCTGGCAAAGGGGCACCACCTGCCCCCTTTCACCCTTCCAAGGAAAGGAAAGGCTTTGTCCCTTGCTCAGGGCACCAGCAGAGTCTGTCTCCCACATCGAAACTAGGGGCCAAAGGCCAATGCACTCCGGTGGGGTGCAACTGCAGCAGCCCCGTGTCACCTCCAGCAGCCCTAGCCCTCCAGAAACATGGGCACCACTCCAAGGCTTGCTGCCGCCTCTGAGAAGCTCCTGGTCCTGCCCTCTGGGGTGTACACGCTTATTTCTCATCAGCTTGAAGCTTTACTGGCAATTGCTAAATTATTTCTTTTTAATTCTGAGTAATAGGACAGTAAAGTGGGGGCTAATTCTTTTGCTCTGTTTTGGGCAAAAATTCTATTCATGGACTTCAAAGCCGGAGAAGTTCCTGCTAAGGCACAGTACTGTAGCACTGAGTGTTGATTAAATACATCCTGAAACTTTTCAGACATTCCCGGAACACTCTGACATTGAGGGACTTTGATGGCAGCTTCTTCAGGAGCTTTTTAACCTTTAGATTTTATTTTACTATTGGAACACTTTCAAAGTCATTCTTCAATGCCCATTCACATTTGAAAGTATCTTGAAAAATGTTTTACTGTCCTTCTTGATATTTTTGTATTCTTCTGGTTTTTCCCACAATTCATATATATGCACATGCACATTTTTGTGTCCTACACTTTTTAATCATTTAAAGATGTTTTAATCTATTCTTTCCGGGCACACAGAAATAAATGTGAAAGTGACCACACAACGCAATTATAGCCTTCCAACATGTTTAATTTCCACATTGTGGAAATAAGGTGTTTGTCAGCCTGAATGTTATTTTGCATTTGTGGAATTTTTATACATATGTGGCATTAAAAATATTGCAGAGTCAGTATTAGCCTTTGTCTGGATCTACTCACCAGAGTTGTACACTTTTTAAGATGCTTGAAAAAACATGTTTCAAAGCTTCAACCTGTTTTTTTACATTTCTTCTTGCACTTCAACTACTTGCAGTACTCCCTTTTAATTACTTTGGGCACATTATCTCATTTATATTCTGCTCAGTTCCTTCATTTTGATAGCTGCTTTTCACCAGAGCCTTGTAAGAAAAAGAAATAATAACAATTTTTCAGTGCAGTTCAGAGCTATTTGGATTGATTTTAAAAAAGCTATTACCTTCTTTTTGAAAGTCATACTTAATTTTTCAATTTTACACTAATCTGATTTCCAAAATAAGTATAAAAAGCTGCTGTGGAAGGGGGAGCTTGACTTTGTTATATATCCCATGATGCGCCCATTGAGGAGTGGCTCATACTGCTCTCCAAAGCACTGAGCCCAGGCCACCGGAGCAACCTCCTGAATAAAGCAGGTGGGAAATTACTTTATTCCTAAGTATTCCTGAAATGGTCCAACACTCATCCGAGAATGAATTTTAAAATGGTTTAATCGTAAAAGTAAGGAACATTGTACTCCAAGAGATTGGAAAATACATTGTTTGACAGTGCCAAAATATTTGAAATAGACCCCCAAAAGCAACAGATTAGTCAAAACCTGACACAAAGAGATTAGTAACAGTGGAAACATTTTCCAGGGAAAAAGAAAACCAAACTTTACAAAAGTTTGGTTTACAAAACCAAAATTACAAAGTGTAAAAAAAAAATATTTAAAATGCTACTAATGCAGTAATTCCAAAAGCTATTCAGGTTTTGATTTCATTTCCTACACCCCATGTTTGCCCAAGGTCTGACTTTAACCAAGTAAGAAATTGCTTCCAGGGATAAATATTCTCCTTGCCTGAACTCTGAGCCAGCTCCATTCACATGTCTTACGACCAGAGTCTGCCCAAGTTAACCCTGCTGAAACTAGGTGCCTAACACCCCTTCAGTTAAAACAACAACAACAAAAATCCAGCAAGTGATTTATCTGCTTCTTTACATGCCTCATACCACTGAAAAATCTGACCCAGAGACTTGAAAGTCACATTCAGAAGAAAATCAGTTTAATGGCTTGAAATTTCACCAGCAGCTTAGCAAGTACAGGGTCAGTCTCTTCTGACCGACACCAGATGACACAGAGCTTATATAAGTTTCTATCTAGTGCCTATTTTGTGTGAAACACCAGTGCAGTAGAGAGAGAGGCTTGTTTTGGAGCGGCAGCTGTTGAGATGCTAAATGGTGATGTCTCACCTATGAGACAGTGAGAACAGCTATAGGAAACAGAAAAGAAAAATCACGTTTCTTCTACTTGGGGTCGCTATTTATTCAAAGTGCAAAAAATATCCAGTAGAGTCCGTAAAACTCAACACATCCTGTGAATGTCACAGTATGGCCTCTCCATCCTACCCTCCCCGCAAGCACAGAGTGACAACAGAGGCCCAGCCGGTGCCTTTTCCATTGCCAACTCACAGCCCATGGGCCAGAGCACACACCGATGGAGCAGGTGAGAGCTGCTCCTCGCCAGGGCTGGATGCGACAAATTACCCAGCTCGTGCCCCCGAGGCAACCAAAGGGTAAATACTTTTCCTTCCCAGTCAGCTCCTGAAAACCAGACTTACAGGAAAGTCCTTAGGCAGTTGGTCCACTCTGTTCACTGCATGAGAGCCTTGATTCTTCAGGGCTAGCTTATCCATCCAGGGCCATGTAACTTCTGCACAGCGCAGTGATACTGCTGCAGATGTGGGCAGGAATCAGGCTCAATAATACAGCAATCCCTGTAATTCATCCCATATTGGAAGACTATTTTTGTTCTCTCTGGAGAGAGACTCTAAAACTCATCCTGGAAAATGCAACTGTATAAATAAGTAATAGATCTATTACATACTACACATTTCATCAATTAATTCTTTGTATTAAAATACATAATTTTGCAAAATATTATTTGTAAACCTAAAAATCTATGCAGTTCAGTGACAGAAGTAGCATGCATTCTTTTATACAAGGATTGACAAATTCCCCCAATACTCTTTATCATTAATGTAAGAAATACAGGGAGTCCTATCAGAAACTATTGTAATGTATACCCTGTTGCTAGTATTTATGTTGAGATCAAATGACGTGCTTTTTCCATCAGGCCAAGTAATCTGACATAACTGAAACCTTCTGTACAAGGAAGACTTGCAAAGTCCAAACAGGTCTCCATTCCAACCAGAGAATTTTGCTAACCCACGCTGTATGTACATGTCCAGAATGTGAGTAGAGATCCTTCCAATAAATTTAGAAATACACGTTTCAAAACAATTCAGCAAGGTTTATCAGTTATCATTCAACTTGGCTGGAAACCTCCCATTCAACATTTGGCAGAACATATATAATTTTCTTCATGAAGAGTATTTATTACAAAGAGAAAAATATTATATACAGTATTACTACATGAGGGACTGGAGTGGAAAATTATACAGCTGGGAATTGCTTTGTGATAAGCACTCAGATCCAAATTCCAGTGGAGCTGCAGGACTTAAATACTTGATTAGCTCACCCTGGATATGAATATACATTTAGATGAACATTGGGGTTTTTTTCAAGGTTCTTAAACTTGTAAATGTTTGAAACCCGAAAGTCTACACTGAGCCTCTGCCACCACTGATGCCATGGTATGGCTGATGTGTGCCTGGCCAGGGGTCTACCACCATATCATACACCCCTGCTCTGCATGGAGCAACGTATTTTCATGCCCAAGCCACAAGTGCGTGACTCAGCCCTCTGGTCTTCACCACCAGTTTTGTCAGGAGAGCCAGCAGCAATGACAGGGCTGGTCTGAGAGATTTTTGCAGAACTGTATAATGTGGGTTTTTCAGTATTATTACAAAGCATTACAACACCACACAGGATTTGCAGAGTGGGATATTATATGATTTTTAACTAGCACAGCTGATCTAAAACATACCCTACTAATTACAATACAGCTAGAAAATGCCAGCCAGGCCTGATACTGAAAGACCTGCGTGGTACTGTTGTTTTAAGAAAATCTTAAGAATAGCGTTCAGGAGCAAAATGCAATCACAAAATGCTCTCTATTATGTATTTTTAGGAGTGGATTGGGGTTTGTCTCTTGATTTCTATCTCCTTTGCACATTTTTCTGAATTCAGAGCATAGAGCTCTTGTTATGTTGGACATAGTAGAAAGGTTTGCTGTACATCGACTTTTAGTGATCTATTAAGTATCAAGCTGCATGTTTCATGCAAACATGGGAAATGTGAGAGGTGAGACTTTCAATCTTCACCTTTATAGCTATTTATATTAAAATTACTAAACACTCCCTTGTTTGTCAACCAAAAGAACATAAAAAGAGCTGAGAATAAAATACTTAGCATATTGCAGAGCAGATACTAAATAACGCCAAGCAGAGCGCACTCAGAAATGTTGCTTAGTGTCCTCACACTCAGTGTGTATGCTTCATTTTACGAAAATAAAAGTGGTCCATGAGAACGAGGCAATTATCATAGAAGCTTTTGACTGGGTACAAAACAGCAAACCCCATGTGGGATCAGCAACGTGTTTCTGTGAAGTTTGGGCACCATTTACCCTCTTGCATCCTTCTCCAGAACATGTTGGAGACAGCAGCATTGACAGGGTGGCCTGCAGTGCTGGAGCAGAGAGTCGTACATACAGCCATGTGCTTTCCACCTCACAAGCTGGCAATCAGCCTGGTTACTATCAGCAAAAGTATTCATTAGGTTGCCCCTCTATCTTTGGTATTGCTTCTGAGTCCACGCTGGATCGGGCAGACAGCAGCCTGTTTGACTCATCAGGGGTATGTCTAGTCAAGTATTCCCCTTCCACACCTTTCGCCTTGGCCCCAGGAGACAGGCTTTCAAAGGTGACATAGGACTCCTGAATTTCCTTGGGTTTCCGCACAAAGCATTTTTTGCAGCGCCTTTTCAGTGCTCCGCAGCAGACCACCAGCGTTAGAGGAACAGCAATGACACAGGCCACACTGATGACAACCACATTGATGAGCTTCTGGGTGCCTCCTGCACTGGCAACTTCATCAGTGGAAAATATGATGCATTGCTCCTTCCTGGGGATCAGCCCTTTCACACAGACACACACAATGTATTTGGTCTTTGGGAGCAGCCCATAAATGGTGACCTTGGTCTTCCCTGGCTCCACGTTGATACGCCGCATGTCTCTCTCTCCAAAGATGGCGTAGAGGACACTGAACACTGTCGTGTTCTTTGCCAGAGGTGCCTTCCAGGCCAAGGTGATACTCTGATCGCTGTCTCCTATCACCCTGACGGACCTCACAATTCGCTCCGGCTCCTGCTGACCAGTAGGCGGGCTCACCAACAGGTTTCTGGGGTTGCTATCTTGGGCCACATCTGGGAGGAGGCCCTCTCCAGTGCCTACTCCAGCCCCCAGGGTAGGCATGGTGGAGGTGGTGATAACGTACCTTGCCACTAGCTTGTCATTGTAGGCAGCTGCCTCCATCCCATTTGCCTTCCCACTCCATGCGCCTTTGGCATTAGTGCTGGGATCATCCGTGCTTTCTGAGTCCGTGATGATGAGAGATATGAACGCCTCTGTTGCGCCCAGAAAATTCTTTGCCTTACAGATGTACTCTCCAGAGTCAAGATAAGAGACTACAGGCAGGCCCAGAATTGACCAGCTCATCCCATCACTGGAAATCTCTTGGTGAACTGCAAAAAAGGAAAAATGTGAAATAAATAGTCAATAATAAATAGAATTAAGAACATGTTTTGTAAAATATTAAGATTAAATCAGCCAAATGTCTGCTCGACCCAGTAGACATAATTTCTTTTTGTAACCGAGGAAATTACAAAATCAAAGTAAATCCAAGAAAAGGACATGAATGCTAAATTTAGGTTTTGTTGGGATTTACACTGTTTCAAACTGAATATATGTGAAGTTTTTGGTGCTATTTCTTCCCAATTCACATACAGTTTGAAAACGAAACAGGAAAGGTTCTTCCATTAAAAAAAAAAAAGCTTAAAAGCTCTTATATATGTAAAATACTTAAAAGAGTGGAAGAGGTAGGCAGTAATACAACCTAGTTGAACATTATATGTGGTCCTCTGAGCAACAGAAAATGCAAACAGCAGAGATTTTCTTCTAAAAACCGTATATGGACTAGTCTAGAGGACATGGAGAAAAATAGCTGAAAAATAATATCCCTTTTACTGCTAAATTAGTGCAGGTTTTTATATTGAGCCAAACACAGGGAAGTTCTGATCACTTAGCACTGAACAATATGGACACAGCTGAGTGTTGATTTTCTCACTTGGTGGCTAAAACTAGCTTCTTTCTTTTTTCTTTTTTCTGTTTGTGCAGAAAATAAGAGCTGAGATCATGCAGAAGGGTAAAGCACCTTCTTCATTGTTTTACCAGCCTCCTTAGGATGAGTATGTACTATCTCTGCCCTCTCTCATTTTAAAGGTAAACCAGGCAGATGTCTGAAAGGCAAAGGTAAGACAAGATGCAAACATCTCCTAAGCCCTCATGGGGTCAGAATCCAGCCTTGGCAACCAGGGCATGTTTCAAAGGTAGGGAAATACACTGACAGCAGAAGTTACTTTGTCAGATTAATTATTTACTGAATGGGTATATTAAAAACATAAAGCTACCAGACTTCCTGTGGCACTTCCCCATACATACAGACTGTGGGCTGTTTCTCACTCCTTTCAATTTCAAACATTTCAAACAGTCATATTATAGCATTGGCAGAGAAGCTGCCATTGCTGAGAAATAATGTATATTTTCAGCCAACTTTTTATTGAAAGGTGCTAAAGTCTGATTTAACGGGGCACAAAACACATCATTCTCAGTTGTAGGTCAAAGTAAATGCAACACACGCTTTCAGGAAAGCATTCTCTGTTTTACTTTTTGTTGTGGGTCTTTTTCAAGTGTAGGAGGGATGTTTGCAGCGCAATGGGTAGTCATGATGATTATAAGGACCAGCTCTGCTACATCCTTCTCACAGGTAATTAGTTACAGAACGAGAGGGAATGGCTTCAAGCTCCAACAGGGTAGGTTTAGACTGAACATTAGGAAAGAATTTTTCACAGAA
>JAOXNO010000002.1:10755209-10803396 GCA_028565335.1 Limnodromus scolopaceus | reverse complement strand
GGGGGATATGGTGTAGGGGAGAACTTTGTAGAGTAGGGTAGATGGTTGGACTCAATGATCCCAAGGGTCTTTTCCAATCAAAATGATTCTATGATTCTATGATCCTGCAGAGCATGTACAACAGAGCAATGACTCGTGCAGATCCCCCAAAAAGGCTATTTATTACAAGTGGTTCTGTTGCTTTGAAAGAAAAACGCTCTCTCCCCTGTTTCTATGCACTGAGGAGCCCAGTAACCCTTTGAAGATCAGATCCTGTACTTAGTGATTTCTCTGCTGAGTTTAGACCCTCTATGTCAGGGCCAGGCCTGGGATACAGTTGCATTAGAGGAGGCTGGAGGGATGAAGGTTCAGGTTCTGATCTAAATCCTCTAGGGCAAAAAGCTAAGGATGACTGCCTCAAGTGCAGCAAAAGTTTATTCCCTAAATTCCCAAAATGTTAACAGAGCAACATGGCAATTTTGAGTCCAATCATTCTTGTGAATCAAAATGAAAACATGATCCATCACAAGAACAGCGGTTGAAGGCTTCCCCCACAAGAGGGGTGAGCACAGAAGAGGAACCTGGTCAGTGTTTCTCCCACAGAGCATTTTCGCCAAGAAACCTTGTCAGAAATGAAGCTTCAGAAATTTGTTACTTCTTGGAAGCATTGTCACTGAAGTATTGTATCCTTCAGCACTTCAGTGGCTCTTTTCTCTTTTAATATATCAGTAATGTTGCATGTTTTCAATTTTTTCTTTCTTTGCCACAGCAGATTTGAATTCCAGTGGAATTCAGATCAGACATCTCTCTGCCAGACATGTTTACTAACTGATTAATAGTAGCTTATCATTACTCTCAGAGACCCATAAAATAATTCAGTGGGAAGCCTTTTCAGTGACTGAATAACTAAATAACCAGCCTCTTGCTACAGCTGGACATATTTCATTTCTTCAGCTCTAACAGATTTGCAGAAAACCACTTCACTCATCTCACCACCACCACAATTGTTATGAAACAAAACCAAACCAGTTTTTTACACATGATAGTATACATTTATCTGATTATATTTACATCAACATGTAAGTAATTTTATAGTCTACAGAAAATCACAATGCTATAGTGAATTACACACTATTGTGGATCAGAGTGAATCTTAATTTTGCACTACTTTCTTTTTTTGGGTCTTATCAGTGGAAAGGATCTATTGTCATAGAAGCTTCCGTTTGCTGTACAGTCTGCAGAAAATAAAGGTGCTTCATCCATTCTCTCTGTATAACAAAAGCTTAGACCAAACCCACCTGTGCCGTTCAGTTGAGCACCGTCAGCTCTTCTCCAGCTGAGCTCAGGAATGGGCACCCCCGTTGTCCCACATCGCAGTAGCACAGTGCTGCCCAGGATGGTCTTTACTTTGGCTACGGACGTATGTACAACTGGGCTTTGACACTTCCTTAGCTCGACTTGGCTGAAGAAGACTCCCGCAAGGCTCCGGGGGGTGAAGCACTTCAGCCTGGGCTCAATGAATGCTATGTTAGGAGACTGGAAATTTAGGAAATGGACCATTTCATACAGACTGCAGTCACATACCCAAGGATTGTCTTGCAAGCCTGTCAAAATAAATCAGAGCACTAAGTCACTCCAACAGCACCTTCTGTTTCTGCCACTTTTGTTTGTCTTTTTCAGCAGGACAAACTGTGATAGGTTCTTAATCTGCCCGGCAAGGATTGCCTGTGCATATGCGGGAGTATACGGGGGCGGGGGGGGGTGTCCCAACAGCCCCTTGCTGTTGTTGACTGAGCTTGACAGATCCCATAGTTGCCAGTTAGCAGAAGGGAGTAAATATGGCTTGCTAAGGTATCTCAAAATCTGGAGCTGAAATCATATTCTTTAAATTCAAAGCAGGATTATTCATATAACGAAAACATCACTATTTATGCACATAAAGAAGCAGAACAAGTAGTTACTATAAACACATTTGGTTCCAGGATGGAAAAAACAAGTAGCCATAGGAGAAGGCTGGTTTGTTTTGGGGTGTGGATTTTTTTGGTGTGAAGAGACTATGCAGTCTCATCCTTAGACAGGCCAGGAAATTCTTCTCACTGGAAGTTATTAAACTACTAGACAGATTATCAGGCCAACTGTCAAGACTGCAATAGGTGTAGGTGATCCTACCTGACTGTAAGAGTTCTCTTTCAGCCTTGTTATTCTGAGGGTTTTTTCCATTATTTTAGTTTCTCCTGAAATGCTAATTTACACTGGATAAGATGAAAGAACTGTTTTAAGGAGTAAACTGAAGAATATACATGTTATGGTATATAAAACAACACAAATAGGCAACTTAATTGCATTAGGAATATACACATAGAAACAGGTATATTGAAGAATGCGCTCCTGTTTCAGAGTCCCAGAATGTTTCTCTTTTTCTTTTTTCTGCTATCACAGTGTGTGCTCATCAAATTCAAATTCTGAAAAAATGAGACATTACTCTATTAAAAATAGACCTGTGAAGATGGTACTGAAAAAGCAAAATAGAAACTAGGGCAATGCAGGAACAGAAGTTACTGCATTCTGATTTAATCTGTGTCATCCTTCTTACAGATATTCACATTCACCTGTCCTGTGGACAGTTTACGGTCTCTAACAACTTTAGCTAGCAGAATTGGCACTGGGGATATTTATGTCACCTAACCCCAGGAATGCACTTGAAGCCTAAGGCAGGAGCACAGTGTTCCATGCCTCCTGCCTGCCACAGGAGTGAGCTCTGCTCCCTCCAAGGGGGCTTCACCTCCTCTTTTCCACGAGAACATGGCTCGGGGCTGGCATCTGCCTGAAAGTAGAGAGTACTAATACTCCCTCAACTCCTAGTAGGAGGAAACAACAGCTGCCCACCCTACAGTGCCCGTTCTTCCTGGCCACTGGCACACTGCAGCAGTAGTCATGCAAGCAGCAGCTTTCCAGCAAGAACGAGTTTTGACACAAGCACAAGAGGGTGCACCACAAGGCTCCATGACTGTCAAGAAGCTGCTTGAATTTGCTAGAGTCAACAGAAACACAGGGTCAATTAAAAGCCCCTGAGGACTCAAACTGTTTTAAAGGCTGCTGAAAAATCTCTTGCTGATACCATTGCATCCCATCCTAACCAGGCTTGGATGGGGTCTGAAAGTGGTGGACCTTGGTGGGAGAGCATTCCTTACAAATTAATGCATTAAAGTTAAGGAGATTATAAAGAACGAAAGTTCAGAGCTTAACTTTGCCATTTTATGGCATTTTTTGCTAGCAGCTTACTTCTGATTTCATGCACTAGATAAGAATTTATTCCAGACTCCCTGACAGGTGCCCCAGCCCCAAAAGATGTCATGGCAATGGCACCCTGAAAGTCCCAGTGAGCCCTTTCCTGCCCTGTATGGCACAGTGCTGTGGGCTCACGTGGGCAATCCTCATGTGCAAAAGCTTACAGCCCTGGCACAGACTATCGGTCAGCAAGCTACTGCTAGAAGTACTTCTTCTTGAAGTAGTCTACAAACAAGGGCTCTGAAAAGGAGTCACAATGATGCACTGTAGACAAAAGAAGGGCTGGGTTGACTCTTTATTATTCATGGATTTTTTTTATACCTCCATGAGAAACAGTCATAGGCAGAATGAAACGGAAACATGCAGCTGTGTTCTCCCATTCTGCTCCTGCGAGGGACATGTGTTTCATATACCTGGTCCCTATGGGTGTCAGCAGGATAGGATCTAGGAGCTGAAGTGTCTATACATTACTGTATTAATCTTAGGATTATACTCATTTCCCTACATTAATTTTTTAGAATCCTGGCACAAGCAACCTGTGCACAGCTGGCTACATAAACTCTCAGGTTGGCCACCAGCATCAAGGCATGATCCGTTCTTCTCGATAAAATACTCTCCTAATCTATATTGAATGGAATAACATTTTTACATGTAACTTGACTCTAAAAATTAAATAAAGAAAAGAGTATGATCTAGGTAGTGTCTTGTCATGCCACAAATGAAATGATCATCTAGTTGGAACTAGATGATCTGTAAGGTCCCTTCCAACCCAAACCATTCTATGATTCTATGATTCTAGGAAATGGGCAATCCCAAAGAGCCAGCTTTGGCTTAAAGAACTTGATACCACATCTGGCAAAATAAGATGACAAAACACCTGCTCCTCTCCTGATGCTAACAAAACCTTATCTACTAAGGACACTAAAAGCTTTGTAGGTGCCAATTTGAATCTTTTTAAAGTAATGTGTCTCTTTCCACTGCAATCTGGTTTTAAAAACTTTACCACCCTAAATTTATCCAGAGAACAAAGAGCAGTGGGTACTTTCCAGAGTGAGAGAAAACCTGCAACATCTCTGATGAGATTATCAGTGAGTGCCTGAACTCACATCCATGGCTGTTGAGGCAGTACATACAGATGCACACACCCCACAGATCAAACACAGTCAGTGGAGCTGGGTCAGCTCACAGCAAGTGAAGACAGCAGATGGCAACAACTCTGTACCATCATCAACCTGCTGTGGATTTGAACCAGTGAGCGATGGCTAAAAGGCTGAGTAGTAATCCCCTGAACTAGAAAATGTGCTCGAACCCTCATCTGGGGATACTGCAACTGAGAGGATTTGAGACAGTCATCTGTAATATGACCAAAATGGACAATTGTCCAAAAGCCATACTTCAGAGGAGCCCAGAATTGTCACCAAAAAAAAGTGGATTCCTGTAACTTTATAGCTGCCCTTGAAGCTATCCTATCTTGGTGACTTCGGGGAGACTAGGACTTAATTCTCGGTGAACAGATAAACAAGGCTCTGGAAAGACACAAACTGGCAGTCCTGACCTAGATTTTATGCTCAGTGATGGCTTTATTCCTCTTTAATTTGGACCTAATAAATATCCATCTTTTTATTTAATGCTGCTTAAAATGGATCGATTCCATAATAACTGCTATTAGAAAAGAGCACATGAATGATGTGGAGCTCTAACCTTATTTATATTTCTGTCATAAATGGCAGTATCAATAAATAAAAAGGGCTTGAGCAAGAGTGACTGGTTTTGTGTTAAAAGATTCAAGCAAGTGATGAAGTTTATGGTATAATAAGCTGGGTGTGGGAAGCCTGAGGTGAGTTTGTTAATATGTAAATGAATTTGGACACTTTATATGCGGTATTAAATTGTACACAGCAGTGTACTTGCTGTGGTAATCACAGTGGGTGAAAATGCTGCAATAAGATGCAGAGCTCTTGACATTTGTGCCCCCTGCAAAATGGCAGGTGCTTCTCTTACCTAGGATGATCTTGGAGTTATCGTTGGGGAAGTAAGGGACGGCCTGGAGGTTGGCCCAGGTGGCAATAAGAGCCTGAGGAAGGGTCATCAGTTTATTGCTAGACAGATCCAGGTATGTGATATTCTTGACATAACGAGCAGCATCCGGAGGGATTGAGGTAAGTTCGTTGTTGTGTAAATCCAGAAGCCTCAGCTGTGGCATGTCAGCCAGGGTTTCCCAGGGGAATGATATTAAGTCGTTCCCATCCAGCCTCAGCTCCTGCAAGCGACGAAGGCCCTTGAAGGTGATCCCACTGAGGCTGGCCAGGGAGTTATAGGGCATCCAGAGGTATTCCAGGTTGTGGAGCCCGTGGAAAGCCTCTCCGGGCACCCTGCGGATGGCTGTCTTTTCTATCCGAAGCTTGGACGTATCTGCAGGGATGTTCACAGGAGTGAGAGTCATCTCCGGGTCATTGCACAACACTGTCCTGGTGGGGAAACACAAACACAGATGTGACTTTCTTGTACTTTGGAAAGGTTTTGAAACCTTCATTTAATGCAAGATTTCAATCTGCTTTTCTTTTTTTCACAAGCTTTCTTCTTGTCATGTCTTACTTACTGCCAATCTCTGCATTATCACCGTAAATACATCAACTTGCAGTAATTCATATGTATCTTTTGACTGCAGAGATTCCAGTGTTGTGCCTCTCCTGGAGTGGTGTGAGTCTGAATCTTGCCCATACAGTGCTCCTGCTTTTTTTTCTTTCCATTTTATTTAGAGTACTTATGATAGACAACGGTGACAATATTCATGCACAACAGAGGTTTCTAGTGCGTGTTAAAACTAAAGGATCCATAAATTGAACAACAAAAGGCATACGAAAAGAAACTTTACTGACGTGGGATGGCAGGAAGTAATATAGACTAAATACAGCACAAGATCTTTGGTTCGCGAAATGAGGATAAGAAAGTCAGCTAACAACTCACTGGAAATACACTACAACAAGCTCTGCTTTACTATGAAAAAATCTGGAAGGTGTGTACAGATGGTAGCAGTCACTGCACCACAAGCATGTACAGTTATGAGAGTGAAAGTGAGAAAACTAACTCTTTGGAAAATGCTATACTAAAAGCAAGTCATATTTATGTGTCTTAATTGTTCCTTCCCATTTCTAATCTCTAGAGGTCAAATAATGAAAACTCCATGCTGCATTTTCACAGCCTTCATAAAGAAAATTATGACTTTGACTCTGTGAAGATGTGGGGATGCAGAAAGCCGTAAGGAGTGAAGGGAGACAAAATAGGTCTCTCAGATTGCACTTTAATATGTAATATGCCTATCAGCAAGGAGAGAATTAACAAAATACAAAGCCACCTTGCAAAAGGTAAGAGGTTAGATAGGCATGTCCCACTCCACATGCTATACAAGATACCGCAAGAAATGTAATGTGATCAGGCAAGTAACATTTTCTTGTCACACTGCCTGGCTGATAAACAGAATATTACAAAGCTGCCAAAAGCAGATTGGTTTTGGCTGAAAGCAATTATTCCTCTACTATCAACAAAAACAAATAACATCGCTGAACTGCTCACACAAGTTTCCCAGAGTTAAACATTATTTGAGCCTACAGTTAAATCGTTAATTTATAATCAAAGCATAGTACATTATTCTCATCCAGCACTTTTATTGCGGCATTAAATCCTGCCCACCCTCAGCTGAAAGTTGAGATTTTGAGGAAGAGAAAAACCTATCAAGTAAGAAAAATCCAGAAATCCTCTTTCAATAAAACATTTTTTTTGTGTAGGCATGACACAAAATGTTTAATAACAGAGACACTATGGCATTAAAACAGCATGCTTCTCATAGTGTCCCTAAATTATGTCAGTGAGCACTAAACATTTAATCTATGGGATAATCTCCTTCTATTAGTGAAAAATATGAATCCTAATGGAGACAAAAAAGGTGACATGATGCTCCTTATTGGACTAATGTATATTTGCTTTATTATTTATCTTCCCAAACCACACTACAGCTTTTTCCAGTCACTGAGAGGAAACTTCCCTGGGAACTGTGACATTTATGGAGCAATAATTGGCTCTTCCGCTACTGCACTCCCTTTTAACAATTGCAGACTAGTTGTATCTCTACCACACTTCTTACTGGGAAAGTTTCTGGTACGAAATCTATAGCACCGTAAAAGAGATAAGAAAGTAGATTTCATGGGGATCCAAAATATAGGGGACAGCCACTCATTTCAGTACTGTGGTCTTGTCTAAAAAAATTTCTTCCAAAGGATTTTGCAAATACTGTATCTCTGACTAAAAATCTCCTCTACTGTGAACCACACCTTATAAAAATGTAGCCTGTATTTCATTAGGTCAGATCATTACTTTGTGATTACCCTTCAGAAAGCCTTTTTTATTACAGTCCTCCAGAGAAATGTCTGTACGATGGCGTTGCATTCAAAAATGGATGCCCTTCTGATTTTGTCGTCTTCTTTAACTGAAAGTTTCCAGTCTGATAATTATCTTATTTTATTTTTATTATTATTATTATCTATATTTTTGGTTCATTCCCACCTAGAGTCTATGACTTTGCCTAAAATCTCCAACTGAAGGATTTTTTAAGTAAATGGAATTGCAGTTTTTGTTAGCACAACATAAACCAACTCTAGTTAGAAACAAACCAGCAGAGCAGAATAAAGCCTTCTAAAACTAGCATTTTCAGCATAAAGGAAAAAAAAAAGAAAATTTTGCTTAAATTTTATTCCCTTTTTGCCACTGCACCAGCAGTAATTATGTCACTTCTGTTCTCACAGAGGAGATGCCCAAATGCTTTCTCTGAAATCAGCTTACTGCGTTTTCAGAAGCTAATCCTCTGCAAATAAAGCTAGAGCGCAAAGCAACTGGAAAAATAATGGACATGAAGTCTGGATGCAATATTTTCTCCTCCGAACATCCTTACAGAGGAGAAGAAATAAAATCCCCAACACCCAGAGAAAGAGCGGCGACCCCCCGGGGAGGGTATCGGCATACCTGGCTTTCGTCCCTTCGCTGAGGCTGTGGAAGGCGCAGCTACACTGCGATGGGCACGAGCCGCCCGCCCGTGGCAGCCCTCCGAGCGTTAAGCAGCAGAGCAAACTCCCCAGGATCCACATGGCTACCTGTGCATGGGAAGGACACCTGGGCACTAGGCAACGTGGAGGGTTTCGCCTATTGTTTTATCCATTGACTGGTCACATCTTGTTAACTCCCTTTCGTTTTCAGCCGCGCTGTGATCTTCCAGCCCTCGCTGAGTCCATCAGATAAAAAAGGATAGGCAGGGATTAAGGATGGGGACTTGAGTTATTTTCATGAAGGTGCTTATTGCTTCCTGGAACCGTACTGACAGCATTTCTTCCCTCAGGGAGCCCCATCAAAACACCTTCCTCGTTCAGTCTGTGGCTCTTGTACAAGAAAAAATCAAACATACTTTTTGGGGACCTGCATCCCAGGCAAGATGACTGTTATCTGACCGGGAATTAGCAATAATTTACTTCCTCACAGGGAACTGGGAATACTTAAAAACAGTTTCTTGTGTTAATGGGACATAAGCCTCCTATATAAGAATACTAAAAATATATAGTGATACTATTAAAAGGTTTCTTTTAAAAACTCTTAGTTTGATCAAGCAATTATTGAACTGTTGGCAACATGTCTGATTAACAAACAATTAATAAGCTGGTAAATATCCACGTATTTCAGTTTATATCAGGGCTAGAACACACCTGCAGGACTGAGCGCTGTGCTCTGACATGCTGATGCAGCAAAGCCCAGACCAAGGACCATTTTTGGGAATGCCACTTGATGCAGGGCCACGGGACAGCTTCAGGAATGCTAAGAAAAGCTCAGCTCTTTCTTAAGGACAGCCCCGGAGCAAGTGTCAAATTATTTTTGTCCACTCCCCTTGAAGACAGTTGTTTCCCATCTATTAGCAAAGGCAGCCATAATTGCAAAGCTAACGGAGACCACCTATGTTTTCAGCAGTCTTCATCTGAGTTCAAAGAACACAACACATGTGAGAAAAGTAGAGCCCAAATATGCACAAATATAAAGCTTCAGAAGTTGCTATTGCTACTTGAGAAGGGAGCAGAACTCTATTCATACTAGCAAGGACATCTGTTTATAGAGTATTATTTTCTGCTGAGTGTGAAGGTATATAAATCACTCACACTACAAATGTGCAACGCTCCTTTAAAAGTAAAAAGCTTTGGAGAAACTAATAGATGATTACTTTCAACCTGGTCAGATTGCTACTCCCCCACTTCCCAGCTATACTGCATTATAGCTTTGGCAGAAAATAATGACTCCTGTGTCAGACACAAAACAGAAAACACAAGTTAAAAGTTAACAGAAATAAGGAGTAACTGAATGGCGCTGAACAGCTAGCATTAAAGCACTGACCAGACACTACTCCTTCAGAAATGCTTTAGGAAAATATTTCTCTTCCAGTTCTGGAGCTCAGGAAAGCCTCAGTGCCCAGCAGTGTTACAGGGGAGAGTCCCAGATGCCTCACTCCAGCGTAAAACATGAGCAATTCTACTAAAATCCTGGACCCTGGTAACTCAATAGGAACTCCACCATCTGTTTCACCTAAAGAAATGAGAGTGTGGAATCAAATGTGGCTGACTTGAGGCAGAAACCACATGGCATCCTGTTGACCTTTCAACACCAGTCACTTCCCATCTTCCCTTTCCTTTACCTAAGGTCAGAGAAGAAGGGGAAAGAAATTACAAAGATTTCTCTAAAAATCAGGTTTTCTTGGATCTTAGTTACAGTCATATTGATCAGAAAAAGTAACCATCCAAGTCTCTTCTGTCAGTGCTTGAAGACGCCACGGCTCTTCTGTCCACCTCTTTTAGATAACCATCTAAATTCAGATTTCACTAAGAGAGAAATACAGCTCTGCACCTTTTTAAAAGCCTGGTTGTATCTCCAGCTGCCCTTCAGCAGAGATGCGTAGAAGAATCAAATCATATGAATTGCCATAAAGCCAAAGAAGAAATATGAATAATCTAGCCCAAAAGACATTTTGGAGGTTAGAAGAAAAGATTTTTAAAAAAACAAAAACAAAATCAAAATAAAAAATCCCACCACCCCACCACAGACTGCTCAACATGCAAAGCTTCAACCTGAGAGACTATGAGAGACAGACATGTTTTGAAGAGTTGCTGTGGATGTTACTTCTCAAAACTCAAATTTCTTCCATGTTTACGCAGCCATCTCAGATCTCTAACAAAAGACTAGTCCAAGGTAGCTGTCAAGATGGACAGGATATTCCAAAATAAGCATAACACAGACAACTTGAGTTCCATGTTGCTGAAGCTGGACTCTATTCCTGTTGGCAACAGAGGGAGCCCAGTTCCCCAACTAAGCTGGATGCAGAAGGCTACATGGAGTAACCGTCCTCACATCTCCAATGCTTCCCCACTGCCTCTTGCCCTCCTGCCCATGCTGATGATCTGCCTGTGCAAGGCGGATCCCTATGGGATAAACTGGCTGAAGTAGCTCCAGCTCCAGACTTCACATCCCATCTCTCCTTTCCAACACCCCTCCCAGTTGTGGACCTGTTGATTTTGCTTTTCCTTTCAAATATTTAATGAGAAATTACCAGTCAGAAGTGCAGCAATAACATACCTATTCCTACCTGAAGTATTCCTACCTAATGAGTATGTTACAGCAACAATAAAAGGCATTGCTCCTAACAAAGATTGCTTACCAGGATTTCTGGCGTATAGCTGTTTTCATGCAGAATTCATCCTGTGTTCTTCAGCAGAATGAAATTACACTTGCAATTTTTCAATAATTCTGGGTAATGAACTCTCAGAGCTTCAAGGTAATCTAGATGTAGTTTGGGGCTAACTATTAAACAGACATTTTATAGTGCCATAGTTTCGCACAAGCTTGTTTCACAAGTAACTCCGATAATTAATTAAGGCTTGTAGAAATCACTTACTGAGAGGATGGCCCAAAGGATCATTCTTCCCCATGCTATTTTCACATTCTACATTTATTGTTGTTCAAAGAGAAATTCAACTATCTCATTATTTATTTCTGAAGAGATGAGAACATGATGCAGTGCTGCTCATTAAATATCCATAGTTGTTCTCTCATCGACTTCCATTAGGTCCCATTTCTAGATTTAATGATTTCTTAGTTCCCTTAATGATCTCCCAGCTAAGACCAAGCTCATTGGGTTTTTTAGTACACTCATTGGTCAACTTGTCTTCTGCCCAGACTCTGCCTCAGCTCAATACTTGCAACATTGACTGAAACATCTCTTTCCCCAGTGAAGTTAAATTCTACTTGAAAAAGCAATTCAACACAATTAACCTCTTGCGTCTACTTTTTTCAATGCATCTGACAAAGTGGTTTCCCTCTACTGGAGCTCTGGAATAATAAACTTGTAGAAAGTAACAGTAACTGTATGGTAAGATTTGCTTTTATGAACCTCAATTTGCCTCACAAATTAAACATCTAAGTTACAACTAAATGCTGGGAGCAGTAGAAGTAAACTTAATTTATAAAAAACAACAGCAATCAATAAAGCATGCCTTAGCAGCTGCTAATGCTATGCACTTTGTCAAGAAAGCTGTTATTTAGTTAACATCTCAGACTCACTTCTGAACAAGAAAGAGAAAGAGCTGGTGGTAGGCTGAGAGATTAATAAAACAAGATAAATAAAAGTGGTAGCATTAGCATATTTCTCACCTTGGAGTGTATCTGTGACTGTCAGAGACATGTACAAAAGGGAGGGGAAAGGACCAGTCAACTAATAACCCAGTTCTGTATTATCAGCACTTACATGTTTGAGGTTTTCTTCCCTGTTGGCTTTATTCTTTTACAATCCTTCATCCGTACATCACCACCAAATTATGCAAATGAGGGACTAAGTGTCAAGCCACAGATACTTGCATGTTACACTTGATCTTAATGGCGAAGAGAGTGGGACTGGCCTCACCATGAGCAAACTCAACAAGAGGCTCATCAAGAGGTGAGGAAACCAGCTCAGGTAGGCTTTGAACATAAGGAGCTGGAGGAGGAGGAAAAGGAAGAGAAGAAAAGCCTTGGTGCACAGGGACCTGATAGGTTCCTCTGGTGCACAGGCTTGATAGATGTAACAGAAAGGAGAAGGCAGAAGAGAAGAGAGAGAATTGGTACAACAAAGGCAACGAAGTGAGATGCCTAAAAACATAATGGTAAATGCCAGAACTTGCACTTCATGGACTGTGTGACAGGAACTGCAAGCAGGCACGAGGCAGCATCGGTGAGTGGGCTGCAAGAAAGTGCTGCTTCTGGTTCCGTCCATTCTCCCTCTCTAATTCAGTGAGATGGAAAAGATAAAACTGGAAGCAAAATTTGGCTCCTGTGTTCAACAGACCGTGTGCATTCACTTTTACACACAGTTCTGGTCTGTCCTGAAGCATGTGTTTGCAGTGCAACAGCTTTCTAGATCTTCATGGTATCTTTAAGGCTTAAGTGTATTATCTTCTCACAACTACTGAATAGTTATTCACATATTATGCTACTTAATTTAAAATGAACACTCATTAGCTAATTTTCTTGTATGCACAGGTGATATTTATATGAGACTTTTAAAAATCAATATCACCTTTTGCAAGTGCCAAAGGTACCAGTGCAGAGTAAAACCGTTTCTCTCATGACAGCTAATTCTATTCCATAATGAAGCTGGTGGGAGTTAGGCCCTTCACTTCCATGGGCACAATTCTGCACTCTAACTCATAAAAAAAAGCACTTCTGACTGCTTACTTAGGAAGTAAAGAGTTTCTCCTCTGCATCAAGCTAAAAATATCAGCTGGGGAAAATAATCATACAAAGAAGCAGCCAGCAAATGTCATTCAGCAGAACTGTAAGAATCCGGTTTGCATTCTCCAAGAACAGCCGGGTTCCCTGTTTATATTTTTGGTGTTTGTATTTTTGATCCCAAAACTAATGGGATCAAAGTCCACTGTCAGCAAAGTTCAGCACATGGCAATCTTTCCTATCTAGCCTAAGTAGCATATCATTTAGAGAATTTTGTTGTTTTTTGTTTTTAATAAGATTAAGTTAATTAATTGACATTATAGTTTCCATTTTTTTCCCATATAGACTTTTTGAATCCAGAAATGTTTTACCAGCAAATTCTACTCACAAGCTCAAAAGCAAAACTTGAGTGACAAACTCAGCATGCTCCACTAAGTCGCTCATTTTTAATATTGCCATTGGACAGAATTTATTTTTATTTCTTTCCCCCATATACTTAGAGAAATATGGCATAAAGCAAATAAACCAGCATATTTTATCATAAATGAAAGCCATAAAATACCTTATTATAATGATTTTGTCTGAAAGGTTTTATTAGCAGGCAAAACAGGCCAGACACTAAATCAATTTCATTAGGTAAATGCATCTCCAAGAAGCTTCTGGCAGGGCACATCTTGTAAAGTGGAAAATCCTTCCCACTGATGCACGTTGAGAGCATGTTAATGCATTACGTCATTCTAAATTGGATCTTGCACTTAATGCTGATGAAGGCCGCTCCTCCAGACTTACAGGACTGAAGTCATTAATAGACCTCTAGGCATGCTGAAGAAATGAAAGAAACCCAGCCAGTATAGAATAGCAGAAGTGAGTACAGACCTCGAACCCAAGGGTCAGATAAATATATACACCTCCCTCATGAATGCAGCATTTGACCCATTTCTGTCCACACAGCAGAAGCCGCTTCACAAGGCCATGTTTCAGCCAGCAATGCCCAGTGAGGCAAAGTCTAGCAGAAGATTAGGTGTACATCAATCCACCTCGTCTATCCCTCCCTCCCTCTTCTATCTGGGCTCGTGCACCCAGGCAGGTCTCATCATGACTGACACAAATTTAAAGTGCTGTACGTCCATGACACTATTGTACCCAGGACCTCCAGATCCAATGGGAGAACAATCCACTCAGTAACTCAGTAACCAGTTTGGCCCTGGGGTGGAGGAGGTGACACTAACTCTTGCCTCACCTTAAGGGAGCCACCACAGTCACTCTTATTCTCCAATGGCCCCAGAGGGACTGGCAAATGCCTCTGGGGTCAGACATACAGGACCCCAGAGCAAAATTCTCTGGGACAAACGTTCTGTAAACTCCTCAGCAGAGGGAAAAGAGCAGATGATCTCTTTCTTAAAAGCCCTTTGCAACCTGTCTTTGAGGTTATTAGTCTTGAGTGCTAATGAAAGAGTGAACTTGTCTTGCCCACTAGATGGAGGCTTGAAGACGCTTCCACCCACAAACAATAAATGCACAGATAATACGTATAATTCCATGTCAGTAAATGCTTTACCTATCATAAAACCATCCACTAAGGTAATGTCAAAAAATAACACAAATGGTAAAAACACAACTGAGTTGCACAGAGGGAATCTTTTGATGATACTGATGTTTCTGACTAGTTTTGTTAGACACAATAAAAGACCTTTAAAGCTCAAAACAGGTACCACTCATACATGCTACAGTCATCTATCAGCTTTCTGCTATGCCAACTCTCTTGACACCACAGTTGGTAGTAGGGGGTGAGGACGAAAAAGAAGAAAAGAGAAGCATTGCAGCAAATTCTCATTGATGGAATGTATGGTTTACAAAGTGCTTATTGTTTCACATCTATAGGGAAACCATGCCCAGGACCTCTAGTAAGGTGTAAGCACCCTAAAAAGTTTTATCAAAGACCAACACCTGTAACTCTAATGGAGCACAGCCAAAAAAGACATCACACAGAGATTAGGGAAATAAACATAAACAAATCAAGTGTGTCATTGACTTGTACATATAAATATATATATATAAAAAACGTCTAGATTTAAAGGTTAAGTTATCATGAATAGAAAAATTAACACATATGCTCTGCTAGCCATAAGCTCTTGACTGATTTCCGATCAGAACAGTAGCTAAAGGGGAATTTTCACAA
The DNA here is from genome assembly GCA_028565335.1 of Limnodromus scolopaceus. Classification (NCBI taxonomy): domain Eukaryota; kingdom Metazoa; phylum Chordata; class Aves; order Charadriiformes; family Scolopacidae; genus Limnodromus; species Limnodromus scolopaceus. The sequence goes on along the minus strand of JAOXNO010000002.1, from coordinate 10,788,167 downwards.
GTCTTCTAAAGAAGGAAATAAAATATACAGAGTGTAACTCTGGAGAAGTATTTAGGTGTCTGTACACACATGCGCACACCCATACAGTTACCAACTGTACCTAGAACAGCATAAATGTAATGTCCAGCAGCATCGTTCCACAGAAAAAAAAAATATTACTCTTCTCTGAGATGCCACAGCCACATACCAGTCCACTGTAGCCCATTTTGATGATTGGACATACCATAACCATATCTGACATATGTATTTTAAATGGGTAAAACTTTTTTAGGTTTCTATTCCTAGCCCCTCTTCTCTATTGTACCTCCATCATCTAAAATCCACTAAGGTTCCTACAGGTTAACAAAATCAGCTAACTTTGGGCTTAGCACCCTTGGCTGCATGACAGAGGGGGTCATGCAGTAATATTGCTGACTGCAACAACCTTTTCTGATTTGGACCTTAATAGTATTAGTCTAAGCCCTGCAGAGTCACCTCTGCTTAGGAAACAGTGCCTGTTTTATTTTGTTTCCTCAGGCATGCAAGAAGAATTAAACTTCTGGCACTATTTGTGTGGCTCCTGAATGCAGACGGAGTGTAACATTTGACACAGCAGCTCTCTGCCTTCTTTCCAGTCTGATAATCACCAGCTTTCCTATTCTGATTTACCTGCCCACAGCCTCCAGATTTTGCAGGCCGAGTACATGCCCTTGTGGCAGTTCTAGTAAACCTCAAGCTGCAAGTCAAGTCTCACACAACGACCAAGAAAAATAGGAAAAAAAGAAGGCAACAGAAGAAGGGAGAAAAGGTAGGAAGAAAGGGTAAAGGAAAGATTTTGCCCTGATGTATTCTATTTTCTTAACACTATTTTTCTCAGAGTAATAAGCTCCTCTCAATCTATTATTTTCAGTGATGCAATGTATGCATATATATGCATGTAGTGGGATCATAACAGGAGAATTACATTGCCTGTGTAATTATTCTTATTTTTATTCTGATTATTTTGGGGCAAATGCTTCATTATTTACATTTTTTTTCAAATAGGATCATTTGTGAAACAAAAGAGGGAGAGTTTGGGGAAGAAATAGAAAACCAGAGCATGCTTCAGGTAGCTTCTCACCACCACAACTGTCATACTGACCCACAGAAGGGCAAAAAGGAAAAGCGCCATGCTTTGGTCCTTCTGATTTGCTTCGTGGCCCATCCTTCATTTGCTTAACCCTTGAGGATATGTAACTGGCCTAATTTTGATGACCTATCTTACCAAGATAAGAATGAGAAAGAAACCTGGGAAGATGAGGGAAGCTCGTGATGATCAAGAGCTTCCCCTAAGCGCTGACTTCTCTGTCTCATCTGCCTGCAGACACAGTAATATTAAACCCGTCCAGATGTGTCTTCAGAGAAACTCAATTTACTTCAGAGGATCTTTGCTAGGGCAAAAGCAGTCCTACAGTCCCACTCAGACCAGAAGAAACATGGGGAAGGCTGATGCTCCACAGGCAACAGCAGGAGGCACTTGTGCTGCACCCTGCAAGAAATGTATAAGAGATGAAGTTCTGGTGCGGGCTTTCCCTAAGGAATTCCCACAGAAGTAAAGGGCTGTACAGGGTCTTCAGAAGGTCCGGTCATCTGGGGAGAGTTTAATCATCTATCATAATGGACATTAAGCTTTTTTACCAACATATTGGAAAAAAATACCAAACATCTCTCATTTTCTTGACAGTTTACTCATCAGAGCCAGTATTTTAACCTCAACAATTCTAGGCATTTCTACCTTATTAAGTAAATGCATCCATTACAGTTTTAAAATAACCATTTATATTTGCTTCAATGTCTCATGTAAAGTCCTTGGCAGGTTACTTCATTTTGCTGGAGAAGCATAAGCAAAACAATTCGTTTCCTGGCATTCTCTCTTTTTCCAACCTGGTAGATTACTTGTAAGACATCTAGGTAACATACAGTTCATATATTTGTCTGTCTGAAAAGCAATTTCCTAATCAAGACTTCCACTTTATGATGAGATTCTGCCTACCAAAGATTCTATTCAGGAACAGATTGGGGGGTTTTCTGTAAAAGAAAAAAATTACCAGGACTAAAGTAACTGAAAGCTGAGTAAGAGAGCCTGGAACTATCATTTTGAAATGGCACATTATGAAAACTCCTCTCCTCCTTCATTAGCTAGCTACAAAACAAACAATATTTCAGCAACAGTCTCACATTAGAGATGACAACAAAAGCACAACTGAAGGCTTTGCCTTCATCATGATTCATTTTCTTTTGTGAGATAATATAATGTAGTTTTTACAAGACTTGTTCCACTCTATTATAAAAGGCAACCCAGCTTGAAGAAATTGCTTATTACACTGAGCTCAAAGGATTGGATAACAGAAGCTAAATCAATTAGGCAATCTTTAAAAAAACAATAACACTTATTTTATGGAAATGTGGGGAAAGCCCTAGTTAATTCATAGGTATGGTTTATCAAGAGTTCTGTTGATTGTCCCTAATGTGCACTAAAAAGTGCACTCGGATAACACAAGGGGCCTTGATACATCTATTGCAAATGATGTGTATTCAGTCAGGTTTCCATAGAAGCCTTCAGAAGAAGAAAGAAGCCTAAAGAAGAGAGAAGCAAGCAATGATTGTAGTTAACCTCAAGCTTCAGAAGAAGTAGAAAGCCCAAAATCTGTTATGTTCTGTTACAAATGATTGGAGTGCTCTTCAATATAGCCACCTGAAAGGTAGGCACCGATGTGTAGTAACCCCTGGGCTCTCTCAACAGTCAGTGAAGAGGAAGAGGTGTCTCCAGAGTACAACTTGTCCTACCCTAAAACAGGTGACACTTAGGAGCTGACCATTCCCTCCGGTAACAGTAGAGAAAGACTAGCTTAGACCAGATAAATAGCACGTTTGGGTTTTATACGGAAAAATTTATACGTGATGAATCCTTCTCAATGTAAACAGAGATCTTAAACTGAAGTCAAGGAAAGCTATGCAGAATTCAGGCTTAAGTAATGTTTTTGAGGGAAGCACCATCAGAAAGTTTTGGGGAAACCCTACAGAGACACACTGGCAGAAGTCTTCTAAGACAAGCAAGACATACTATATCACAATGATGGGAAAAATGAGGTGCTTTTGTCATACATGGCCTAGGAGTTCCTTTACATACACGGTCAGTAGCATAGACACATTGAGGAATGGTTCACAGAGAGTCCTGTTGCTTCTCTACAAGAGCAATAGTAAACAGAAGTAGAGCTGCTGTGTGCAAATCCTCTCTTAATACAACTGAAGCCCCTCTTGAAAGCAGTTTCCTTTGACAACCAAGTACTGGTTTTTGAACTGTAATTCCTGAAAGAGTTATTATTCTGCATGTTGTGGAAAGGCCTGAACCCCGAAGGACAAACTAAACAGATGGTGTCAGGTATGTCGTCTGTTCTGCAGGACTGCCTTCTCCTCCAAAGTCCTGAAATATGCTAATGTTCAGCAGAAAGATACAGAATATGTTTCATTGCATCATGAATATGTATATGGCCCTAAAATTAGTAGGCTAACCAAAGGCAAAACATATTATTTATAGGTGTCTAAAATCCCTTTTGAGAGACAGGTAACAGATCAAGGCAACAATTATATATATTTGATCATGATCATGATTGGTGTATCCAGAAAAGCCTAAGAACTCTACAATGCAATTAATGTTCTAGTAACTTCATTAATTTTCCAGCTTGAGTGGATATACATATATTTATCAAATATGTATTCAATTTACTATTAATTAAGCTACCTGTCTCTAGAGGGGCAACCCAAACAGTAGGAAGAAAAAGCGATGCTTCTCAACTCTACAGCATATTTTATCTTTCTTACGCCAAAATTGCAGGGGAGGCAGCCCCAGTGGTCACACAGTGTGGAGACCTGGCAGTGGCACGGGTGTGAATGACCATCTGGACCCTGGCAGCACTGCATCCTTGTACAGAGAAGCACAGGGTCAATGCATGATATTTGGGGAAGAGATGAGGGAGCTGCATCCTTGTTTTGAAAGGATTTTCACACAGCACCGCTCTGGCTCTGACTCTAAAGATGACTTCCTGCTTTCTCACTTCCCACTCCTTCACTCTGCCTCAGCATGGCCAAGGAACCTTCCCTGCATATTATCCCTGATCTTGGCTCTCTGCACTTGCAAGCAAACCCCTTCCTCTTCCTCTGCACAGGCAGCACTTCCCACCCCCGGCCCCCAGCCTGGCCACAGAGATCACAAACCCCATTCTGGAGACCCTCATGTCATCCCCACTGGCCCCGGGGCTGCCATGCTCATCCCCCAAAAGCACGGTCACTGGCTCCTGCCTCCCCCAAGCCTCCTAGGCCATCCCCAGTCCTTCAACACTACTTCTTCCTCCAAACAGCTCTGGAGGCAGCTACGCAGAACATCAGATTGAGGATCATGTTAGACTGCTGGACTGTTGAGGAGAACAGTTACTACGTGGCCACAGATTTGTCCGAAGGGCTGACATTAGTCCACATGCTGCTTTGCAGGCTTGTCCCCTGCGTCATCCCTCCCACGGCCAATGCTGGGTGCCTATTTAGGGTTTGGGGTGTATTCCCAGTCACCGCTTCCAAATCAGAACAAATTTACACAACTGCAACTAGCAGGTCTCCAGACAATACGTTTTCTGGTTTCCTTTCCTTGATGAGAAGAATTTCCCATGGGGACCAAGTTTACCACTCATCTCTGTAGTATCAAACTGAAGTCCTGTGTGGCTGTATCCCCAGCCCACTTCTGCTGAAATGCTGCAGTTTATCATTTAAAGGTGTTTTTGAATATAAAAAGTCAAAGACAATTTGGCTAAACCTGAATCAGAAGAAAGGATTAGGAAGGCAGAGGAATAATAATACATCAATTTAGCAAAGTTCTTGCTATGAATATAAAAAAGTATGTCAGTAATCTTCATTGATTGCCTGGAGAAAATTCAGAGTGCATGAGTGCTCTGTTATCTTTGCACTGCACCTTTTTTTTGTTTTGCTTGTACCAACGCATATTTTACAAAGATTAATATGCTCCCACCAAATCCATACAGTCTTATGACATCCATAGGGACATCTGGCAACAACCTGTCAGATGTTTTTTCTCCGAGCTCCTTGCAAACAAATTAGTAACCAGTGAAGTATTCTTAAGTGAGAGACTAAAATAAAATGAACATTTTACTGATGCAGAGAGGATTTCAGCGGGAATTCAAAATACAAAGTTGCTAGATGACATCAGGTTGAGTGAAAGACCTTTTGCCCTGAATTTGGAAACAGCAAGTAGCTGTCAAAAGAGTGCAGAAAGTAGAAAGGGATCACTAAAACCTTTATAATTTAAGGAGTTAATAAATGTCTTTGGCAAACTTGTTATCCTTTGCATGTTTTCACTGACTTCACAGGAATACACGGTGCAAAGTTGTCCTACATAAAAAGGAGTGAAAGGAAATGAATGCAGCTTTGCTTTACGAACTGGATAAAGAACTGTCATTAGTAGATTCTATCAAATTCAATAATTTATTCCCCATTTACATCTTCTCTTGGCTTAAAGAAAACCCTTTATAACTAAATTAAGCAGCCACATTGGACCATAAATCATCCCATACCATCCCAATGAACTATTAGAAAGTCAGTTTAACACAGCATCAAAAATAGATATTAAGACCCTAACGCATAAAGTTTCTATTGATACTAATTGCACTTGAGTCAGACGCTGAATCACCACTGAAAAGTTTGCCTGTGACTGACTTCTGTTGTTAGACTCAGCATTAATAAAGTAAATAAGGTTTAGACGTGAAATTTTTTTAAGATACTTAAAGAAAATCAACCAACAAACTCACAATATTGATTTAGCAGATCTGCTAAATCTAAAGGGGCTGGGGTAGACTTTCATGGAAACAATAGTTCTGAACGAGCAAAGTCTGCACCACAGACTTTAACACACACCACAAAAAATACCAGCAGTGTAACATATTTGGGAGGTTTGCTTAGGAATGAGGGCGAAGTACAGTTGCAGGCAACCAAAAGCACCTGACAGCCCTCATGAGGGCAGTTCACACAATACCCGTGTCCTTTATCCGTAGCCTAGAAGAGCTGTGCAGCTTTATGTTGACAAGCATTACAATGAGCCATCTATTTTCAAAACAATCACGCTAAAAAGATTTACGGCACATTTACAAGATCTAGCACTAATTTTTTGCAAGAGCACACAATGGATCACTATTAAAACACAGGCTTAGATCAGTCATTTGCCCTGCTAGGAGGCAGTGCTGTCACCTTCTTTGTCATCAAGACATGTAGGTGAGTGAAAGACAAACATAACGATGGATTTATGAGGTGCAATATAATTTTGCTCTGCTTAAACCAAACATCTGTATAGCCTAACAAATATCATGCCCTCCTGAATCCTACTTCAAAATCCAAGAGCATATCCATCAAGGCAATTACCTACATCAAAACCAGCTGTAAATTGAACACCAGAAATCACAAAACACACCAAGATGGTTTCACAACAGCCTTGAAGCTCTGATCAATTCTCCTGGGCACCACAACCTGTAAGCACAGATTTCAGGAAAATGCCAAAAATCCACCAGTGTCTTCAATCAAGACCCCTGACTGTAAATGCACCTCCACTGTGTAGTCTGAAGAACCGTGAACAAAGTGTGGCTGCACCTAGAGCAAATTCACTCTTCCTGACACCTCAATCAAACAGGAGCCAGGTCAGCACAGTGTGGGGCCTGAGCTGGGGGAAGCCACTATCCCTTGTGCTTCAGCTCCCTTTTTGCTCCCATTTCACTGTAGGATTAGGAGGGTGAAAAACTTATGTATCAAAGTAGTAACTGTCATGCTAGTGGTACCTTGTTGTTAAGGCAAGGAGTAGGTCTGTGGAAAAGCAGAAAGGAATGAGAAGTGAAGAAAAAGGAAAAAAGGTGGAATAAAGTACCAATAGAAAAAAAACCAACTCTATCTAGTAGTTATCATAGCTATTTCTACTCTAAATGTAGGTTAAAAATTGAGAAGTATGGTCAAGTTGCTCACTTTTAATCCATTCTGCAGGATCAAGGCATTCAAATTCCCAAAGAGTTAGTTAATCTATCAGTAGTACAAGAAATGAAAATGGTTGACCCTGCTGGGAAACGATGAGGGCTCATGCACATCTCGGATCCATCGTGTGGTGGGAAGTGGGCTGGCAGTTAAGGATCTGGAGGCTGGACAAGCTGCACATTGCACATACTCCAGAGCCACACTACACCAAGACCCCGGTCCGCAAATATCTTCAAAAGGACAGTAAGGTAATTCCTGTGAGTGCTTACTGTTGGGCAACTCATATATGTCCTTGTATGTCCAGGGCCCAAAATCAGTAATTTGTAAGTGTTTTCTTTTAATCAGGCTGTGCCAGTGGGCACCTTAATTTAAGCCTCAGTTACGAAGAGGAGAGATGTTAATATTCAGAATAGTCATTGCCAGAAAAATACACTGGCCAGTTTCTAAGAAAGGGGTGAGAGTATGCTGCAGAAATTCTTAGTTCATACTTTTCCCCTAATTACCAACTCAATGAGTGCCCCTTTGTTTTTCAGGTCACTCCCCAATTATATATTACATGTTTCCTTCATTCCACAACATTTAATTCTTTTCCAGTGTTGCAGAATTAACTGGACAGGGTTCTTAATCTTGTCTCTACAAAGGACTTGTTGTAATTGCAATGAATGCTTTCATTTTGCTGGTGTCTGAAATACGATTTGCAGGGAAAGGGGGAGTGCGGGTTGATGCTAGTCCCATCATTAATAACATTCTTGCAAGGATTGTAGCGGTGGGAGTAAAAACCCCAAAGCTTTTATATAATAATGAGCATGTGTCTGCACGTGAGCTGCTCCTTTAAGAAGCCTTGGGCTAGTGGAAGAAGGGGGATCCAGAGAAAAGGCAGCCCTACAGCTATAACAGAGGGCAGAGGTTAAATCTGTTGGCATTTTTATCGCAAGTATGGTCACTGCATACCCTCTCCCTGAAGGCTTCACTGAATTAGAGGTATTTGCCATCGGCACTGCCCTGCTGGTAGAAGGTAAGCTCAGTGCGAGACCTCAGCAGCAATAAGATTTTTGCCCCTATTATTCCTGGTGGGAGGGGGAAGGAAAATTGAAGTAAACAGCATTCGTGGTATGCTGACCCAGACCTATGGGGGTTACTGTGGCTACATCACCAGTACTTCTGGTGAGTCAGTCAGGGTGAGCTGCAACCGTTTGCAGTGAAGATCTGTTCTGTATCCATAGCTGCCCTACAGCAGGGAAGTACCTGCTACTTAGCTTTCTTATCAAGAATTTGGGATGTAAGACTTTGTTGTTGACTTCTGAAGGCAATTTTCTCTTCCTTGGGGGAAGGATGTTGAAATGACTGATGATCTCTCAATAAAATTGGGCTGCTTGTTTTGTGGGCTGTGATGGCCATCTTATAATCAAAGATGATAGGTCCAAAATAGCCTGTTAACTGTTGGCATACATCCAGATTGCATTGGTAGCACTGCAATTAATGCCTGCTGGCTAAAAGTAATGAACAGAAATATACTTGCATGAGATTCAAAAGCTCTCACAGTGTTAAGAAGCAACATTTGAGGTAGGAGCCCGCATTCATTTAATTTAACTTTTCTAAGGCATGTGCCACTTTGAGAGACTGCAACAAAACTATGCATTTGTATCTTCCTGGCAGATAGCAAAGGACAGGCTTGTAGCTAGGATTATTTCAGTGTCAGTCGCTGGCATCTCTCCTGAGCTATGTCCCCATCAGGGCCTGGTATCCCATCCCTGCATAGTGCTGCTCAGCTGGAGATGCAGGGATCATGAGGACCAACAGCAGAAGAGGAGAAGCTGTAAGCACCATCAGAATGGGATAAATACTCATCAGCTCACCCAATAAACGTGGAGCATGGGAGAAAGGAGGATGCTTGCCCTCTCCTGGCAAGCAAGCTCAGCTGGAAGGCAGCATCGTATCTGCCTGCAAAGGAAAGCTGGAAGAGCTGTGTCAGAAAGCTCTGTCTTCCTTGAAGAGAGAGAGAAGAAAAAGCTTCTACTACTGGCCCAGGGGCGAGCTGATGCCTAAACAGGGCTAAACTGGGCCAACAGCCATTAAGCCATCTGCAGGGCTGGGCAGGTCCTGGCTTGAGCACTTCATTACCGAGGGGTGAGACGAGTCAGGACGACAAGGACACCATCGGGTGCTGGCAGAGCTCAATGGCCAGGGTCCTGCTGGGGAAGGGCTGGTTGTGGTACCACAGCCCTGCCAGCCCTCACCTGCTCACCCACCCACCTGTGCCCGGGGCTGCAGCCTGCGGGGAGCCACCGTTGCTGAAGTTCAAGTTGGCAACCTTCACTTAAAACTAGATGTGGTCAACGCATTTACACTTTACTAAACACAAGTATTTTCTATAGGGTTTTTGGCAGGATGTGCCCAGCAGATCAGCAATAATACTTTATTGTTTGACTTAGAAGATCAAACTAAATAATTAAAGATTAATTCACTTTCTCAGAGACTCTGAAAGAAATGGCAATGACAACGTCCTTTTTTGCTGCAGCTTCTAATTACACTGTGCAATAAAGTCCTGGGGAAGAGAAAAACCTTGCATTCACTTTATTAACTGGACATGTTTGCTGTTCTAAAAATGAAAACTCAAAGCTTTTTTTTTTTTTATTTAGTAAGTTCTCTACTTGTACACTCATGCTGGCCTTCAAGAAATTCTACACTGTGAGGGTGATGAGCACTGGAACAGGTTGCCCAGAGAAGCTGTGTATGACCCTTCCCTAGAAGTGTTCAAGACCAGGCTGGATGTGGCTTTGAGTGACCTGGTCTAGCGGAAGGTGCCCGTGGCACAGGGGTTGGAACTAGATGATCTTTAACGTCCCTTCCAACCCAAACCATTCCATGATTCAAGAAAGCAGAGTGGGGTGAAGCCTGGAGCTTTCAAAACCAGGGGAAAGATAGAAAAAAAGGCGATACAGTAATAACTCTTCAGCTGTACTCTAAATATGGTCACAGCATACCTCTGCTAAAGGCTTGATTGCATTTGGGAGAGTTGGCAGCAGTTTTACCCTGTGGGTGGGAGGTAATCTGGGAGGGAAGAAATAAGAACAGCAGATCTCAAATGGTTCTAAATATTTCTCCTGGAAATATTTTGTTATATGTTGTGTAATGAAAGACGCACATCAGCTGTTACTATGGTTATGCCATCAGCCATTAATGCAATTAAAGTAGAAGCAGGATTTCTGACTAGACAAAATCATCCATCTTACGTAACTGCTCAATTAAGACAATGAGCATAAGTAACTACACTACTTTACAGAATTAGGGGCTATGGATTTTTTTCTGTGCTACATCATTTCTCTTTCCAAGAAGAACACAAAGAAAAAGACATACTGCCTTTCATCTAACTAAGACTTAGAGATGGGATGTTGAACCAGAGCCTCATCAGAGCTAGAATAATTCAGGTCATCTTGAAAAGGACATTAAAGGACAAAGCTTGAGCTTAAACCAGTGAAGAATGGGTTTCAGCGTGGCACAGATCTGTGCTGGGCAAATAGCTGGGGCTGCTTAGATGTTCCTCGTTGAGAAACAACATTAACTTATTTTTTTAAGTCTATCAGTGACTGCTTTTTATAATTAGATTATTCCTTTCCATGTATAGTCCATTGACGAAGGGCAGTAATAAGATTGAGCTGGTGTGATTCAAGCGCTGTCTAGGTTAACCTTAGAGAGGAGCCCAAAGGGAGGCAGGCCGACTGAAACACGGCTGAGGGATTTCTATGCCTAGACACAAAAGAATGTTACAATTGACATTAAACACGACCCGTTTCTCTACCAAAGATGGGCCTGGAGACATGTGTCCAGCATGTGCTGGCTGTCAGCCCCTCTAAAGCTGCCTCCTCTCCATCTCCCTCGCTCCAACCCACATTTCCCTGGATGGAGCCTGGCAATCAGGTTTCTCTATTAAAACCAAAGGCAGAATTACAAATAAGATTGAACCATTTCTGCTCCACATGACTGGCCATATCCCTGATACAGTCTGAGGCATTGGCTTCAGCTGTCACCTATGACTTCTCTCCTGAAATTCTTTGTAACCTGCATGCAGACTGTGACCACTTCGGATATATTCCCCGTGCAGAAGTTTCCACAGTAATTATTGTTCTGTCATAAAAAAACCAACACACCAGTATCATTACGGATATTTTCCATTTCCAGTTCAATCACCCCAAACAATTCTGTATTTCAGCCCTGCTTGGTTTCTGTCTGAATGGCTTGACAATTATTTCTTTCCGAAAAATCAAAGAAATCCGAACACCCAGCAATCTCCTGGTTCTCAGCATTGCACTGGCCGACTGCGGGATCTGCATCAATGCATTCATCGCTGCCTTTTCCAGCTTCCTAAGGTATATCTTATTTTTTTCCTTTTCAGAAGAATCACACGAAAATCAGCAGCTTACATTCTAAGAGGACAAATTAATGAAATGACTCTCTTTCTAGCATACCACCTAACCAACCTTCTCATTCTCTCAAGATGAAATAGCAAACTGAAACTATGTATAGTTCTACTAGGCAAGTAAAAAAGCAGACTTTACTGCATATAATCACTGACAGACTATAAGACTGATTATAAAAGACATTTAACTGGACAGCTTTACCAGTGGTTACAGTAGAAGCTACTTGAATATAGCAATAGTAGTATATTTTCATTTGACTAAATCTCTAGATTGACACCAAATTTATTTGCAAGTCTTTCTGTTTTGTTATGAACCTTTCCATTAAAGCACTTATTTGAGAAGTTTGTGGAAAATGAAAATGCAGATCTGTTAGCAAGGAGCTCACATCAGTTATGACACATTTGATTTGCCACGTTTTCACACATGTCAATCATTTAATCAGAGGACAGAAACAGTATCAAGCATTTCAGCAAATAAATACAACAAACAAATCACAAGCAAACCATACTAAAAAAAACCCCACCACATGAATAATTCCACCTAAGTAACATATTTTTAAATCCTGGAAATACCTTTAATAGAGAACAAAAATACATTTCAAGCTAGAATGTGACTATTTTATTCTCTCTTAAGGGATATTATTTTTTTTTTTGCAAATTAAGAAATCAATAATAAGCTCCAATGAGACCTCATTCAACACAATTTACCTCCTGTACAGGCCACTCTTGTTTCAGACACTTCTGTTTCACTGAAGTCAATAAAGATGCCTTTACTGAACTGGAGCTGAAAAGCTAAGGTCAATACATCAAAATGAGCTTACTTTTAATAATTGCAGGACCTTTTCCTTTAAATGGGAGCAGAAGTTTCCCAGCCTCCCAAGAAGTCAGCCATCTCCTGTTCAAAGGGACTTTCAGGGGTGATGAATTAAACTGGTGTTCTGTAAATACATAACAAAGGAGATTGCTGAAGATTTCCACCTTGCAGCCAGCTTTATAAGAATAAAAGTCAGGTTAGATGAATACTAAGAGAAAAAAAAAAAGCCATGGCTCCATGCTTAGGGTCACCAGAAAATTGAAGGCATGTCAGCAGACGTCTGCTACATCAGATCACCTCATGGTTCTTTTCATTCCATGTCTGCAAAGAATTGGTCTTTCCAAGACCAAGGTCTCGGAATATTATTTGTTGTGAGATTTGGTACTCTGTTGCATGGTGAACACTGATTTTCCAAAATGTTATTACTCATTGGGTACTTTCACACGTTGACAAATAGACTGCTCCCAGTGGGTGCAAATTTTGAAGATACGAATAATTGGATGAAATACATATTTCAAATAAAAACCCCAAGTTTCCAACACATAAATGTAGGGTTATATTTTCTTCTCCACATTAAGAGTAAAAATAGCTGTTGTACTATATCAGACGCCACAGCAAGACAAATGCTAGCAAATACCTAAAGGCAAACACAGTAACAGCTTTCACAATGTTTCTCAGACTTAGAAAGCACATGCACAGGCTATCATTTTACCTTCTCTGTTAATGCAATTTCCAAACACATCTTCACCTTTTTTCTATCATTTCCTTAACATACTCCTTTTTTATTGACAGATACTGGCCCTACGGCTCAGACGGCTGTCAAATTCATGGATTCCAGGGCTTCTGGACAGCACTAGCCAGCATAAGTTCCAGTGCTGCAGTCGCTTGGGACCGGTATCATCACTACTGTACAAGTAAGAGCTACAATTTACCTAGAAACGTTACCCAGATCCCACGATAAAGCAGCTTGCTTAGATTTCAGAGAATCCAAGCAAACACATATTTATTATCTGCATATCTTATATGTAAGTTTATTTATCTTACACACTAGAGACAGAGCAAATACAAACAACCTCTCCAAAGGACCTCTTCCCATAGAGGGGGCACAAACCAACAACCTTCAAGAGAGATTTCCTCTTCCAGATCACATCCAAGTCCTGACCCTCTTGCCGTGCTTTCACCTTCTCCATAAGTAAACTTCTGAGTCCCAAAACAAAATCCAACTCCTCATATTGAAGAAAAATCTATGCACCTTGGGCTTCCATCCAACACCCTGCTGTGTATCAAACAGATCTTCATGCCCATGCAGAGTTTACTAATTACAGATAAATTTCGTGTAGCTAGAGAGATGCTTCTGCAGATACAGCAGCTGGAACAGAGCCCAGAGCAAAGCACTTCTGCAGAGGTAGGATTGGGCAGACAAAGCTCAGCAGCCCCACTGTGTGACATACAGGCAATTTGGGGCACAAGAAAAATCTGTGGGGTTTTGCTGTGTTCCAGGCCCCTTTGTGAAGACTTGAACTTGGCACATTTGTTTCCAAGCAAGAAACAAACTATCTGCAAGTTTCAATAACAGCGGCAGAGGTAGTTTTGAGTACTGATAAAAGGGGGAATATGTTATTTTTTGTCTCTTAATGAAGGACATTTTTTGTTTTTTCTTGCAATTTAGTTTTTAACTAGCTCTGACACCTTAGCTGGATTTAATGGAAATCTAATACTAGACGGGGAGATCAGCCCAGGAAAATAAATTTTCCTTTTCTGTGGACTTATGAAAGCATATTTTTTATTTAGGTGAGAAATAGAGATTGACAGGATTGTCAAATATACGGATTTATAGAGATATAGACACTCTGTCTTTTATCACAGAACTACCTGCTAAACTTTGGCGGTACTGTATTTGTGCATTCATGTAACACGAATGGAAATTTCTGCTGAATTAGGGTGCTGAGTTGGATTTGGTGTCTGCGGAAACTGTTAGGATTTGTGCTGAGATTCCAGCTATGTTCCAGCCACCACCTTTGATGGGGAGAACAGGGGAATAACTATTCTCTTAGCAGAGAAGTCAGGAAGCATATCAAGGGGTGCTACCATCTGCCATAAAACAAACTAGCAGCCTTGCCAGCATTGGAACTGGCAAAACCCGCTTTCTCATGAATATGGTGCGCAGGGATGATGTTTGCTTTTGTCTAATAAGGTAGACTTGTGCTGACTGCTCTGTGGGTGCTTTAACGGGGCCTCATCTCTCGCCAGCCACCAACTTTCACAGTAAATGCAGCAGCTTAGTACTTGTCAGTCCGCACTTCCCTCTCCAATTTACTTCCAAGTAGCCAATATTTTCAAAAGTTATTAGGAAAGGACTGAGTGACAAACACAGGGCGTACAATCTCATGGCTCTCATTAGAAAAAGGGTAAGAGACATGACATGAAATGCAAGCTAATTCTGAAAGGACAACTTAGCACTCCGTAATGCTAGGAATGCCCTACACCGTTGCCATTTTGGCAATGGTATAGGAGCTCTGCCACCTGGAAGAAACGGATGAGGTCCTCCCATGCAGATTTAAACCTTTCGTGTTTCTGGCTAAAGCCAAGCCCTTTCCAGAGAAGTGAGGAGTCCACGGCACCTCATGTGACTGCCCCATTCCCAAAAACTTGTGTCCCTCTGGCAATGTTGATAGATAAATGAAGCCCTCCTTTTCTTGTGCTAAAGCACAGGTTGCTCAGACTACTTGACAAAATATTTTCTAAATGAAAGTGTAAAGCTGGCTGGGGAAGAAACTGTTGAGCTGCGCTGCTTCAATTCCCTCCGCCATTCGCATCTACACAGCCTTTCAGACACGGCCTCCATATGATTAAAGGAGCAAGTGGCAAAATACACCCAGAGCACACAACAAACATGTTCAATCTGATGATCCTGTTAAGGGTGGAAAGGTTGCCAACCTTTTTTTCTTCAACGTTTGTCAAGAATTCAGCTCAGGCAAGGAAATGTTGGGGTTTTTTTTCATGTCCAGTCAAAGGCCCCAAATAATGCAGGCTGTAAACTTAATCCATACCAACACCCTTTGGACACTGAAATGCATTTGGAGCTAGAAGAGTAGCATCTGTATTTTACAAGAGAGACAGCCTGAAAATAAGCATGCCTGTGGAAAGACATTTTACTCTCTGCAACATTGACTTTAATGCTTTCTTGTCATGCATTCCTCCAGTCAAGAGCATCCTGCATTAAGAGCAGAGGCAGAGAGACCCTAAGGGCACGAACTTCTTTACTTTGCTCAAATTGTTACTTACTGACAGCCAAACATCGCTGCTATTACTGAATACTGTGAACAACAAAACAAGAGCAAAAACCCAGAAGGTTTTAAAAGCTTGTGCTCTGTGGCTATTCCAGTAAAACCAGTCACTTCTAGTTTCATCCTTCACATGATGATTGTGAGGAAGATTAAGCCATATTTCATAGATCTGATATATCAAGCCTACAGGCTATACTGTGTTCTCAATCCATACATTAAACTCCTGTTGACACTGGTGCAAGTTGCATGCCTGTACAGAGGGTACAAAATACCTTTGCCTAAAAAACAAAGCTATCAACATTTTATCTTCATTCCCTGGGAACTGGTACTCCTTCCAGGCTCAATTTCATCATCCCAAATATTTTTGTTATGTCCTAACAGTTTCCAAGAAAATGTTTATTGTGGCATCCCTCATCCTGACACTTGATTATCCACTATCCATATTTCTGAGGAAGAAAGAACTGATGAGAATGTGAGAGATTACTATGATGATGAAAAGAAAATGGGACCTTTCAGCCATTCTGGATGCTAATAACACAAATATGTCCACCAACATCCTGAAAATTAACTGTTTAATTTTGGAAGTCTTAGCAATCCTCAGTGACAAAGTGCTAGCCTTTAAAGTGTATTCATAACTAGGTATGTTACTCATCAGCAAACAGGTTGATATTGATTCGCATATGGAACAAAATAGTATGACCACCACACATGAGAGAGAAACGAGAGTTTCAAGACATTTTACACTTCCTTCTCTTTCTTTCTTCCTTCATCCTAGGCAACCATGCTGAGCAACTCGCTTTTCATCCCCTAATGTGGCTTTGGGGCCTATAAGATGCTAGTTTCACAGCAAGGAGGAGAGAACTACAGAAATCTGTAGTCTAAAAGTACGCAGTAAGAGGAGAAAAGGCATGGGAGTCTGAAGGGTTTGAATGTCAATCACTAGCAAGATGGGAAAACAGATTATTATATTTCAAAAATTGATCATTAGGGGGAAAAGGAGAAAAAAGTAGCAGTTTAATGTTAGTGCCTGACAGTGAAGGAGGAAAGGGCAAACTCTGAGGAAGCTGTCTATCAATATGCAAGCATTCAGGACAGAAAATGACATTTTATGTCAAAGTAGACATTATTAGTTCTCCCTCCCTGGCCATTCAAATGAGGAAACTGTCCTGAATTATGTTCTTAACATAGCAAGGGAGGAAGGAAGCAGCAGCCTGGGAGGTCTGACTGGAGCTGGGATCAGGCAGGCAAAGAGCAGCTTGTGGACAGCCCAGGGGCTCAGCGATCTGAAAGCAGGCAGCCACCTACCACAGAGATGTCTGTGCTGAAGGCATTTCAATCTAACGGACGGTTCATTTTGGTGAGAGGGTGGCATGCTGCCGTCAGCAGGTTATAGAGAGGGGAAGGATTCTGGTCAGATTTTTCCTTTCATAACCACAGCATACAGTTACAGTTTTAAAAGGAAAGAAAAATATCTAGAAGATTTTACACTTGCACTTAAGAATTAGGGGGAAATGGAAAGTCTGACGTGATTTATGTCAGCACTTTTCTCATTATTACAAGAGAAAAGACAAACAAAATCAGCAGGGATTTCGCAGCAGCATTCAATTTCAAGACGTAGAATTGCAGCAAGTTTTATCTAATCCTTAACATTCAAGGAAATCTAGGTTGTTCTGTCAGTATTCAAAGATTAGCAAACTACCATTTGCTCCAATTGCAGCTGTCAGCTCTGTCAAATTAGAAGCATGTCCCTGCATCCTGTGACAGTTACTGCAGCCACCCTGCCATGCTTCCTTCATCTAGTCTTGCACCTGCATCAGTTTTCCCTGACAAAACACCAGTGTTTACACAGATCTGGCATTTTCACTGAAGCAGGAGATAATCGCCAAGACAGCTTCTCTCATGGAGAACCACAGTAAAAAATTAATGGAGTAAAAAATCCCTTTATTAGGTTATTTTAAAGAGCTTTTTTTGATGATATGGACAAAAGAAGCTATTATGCAGTGCAGCTTTCTCATTCCTACAACAATGAATACTTGTGAGCACCAGTGACTGGTGCTTTTCACACTGCAGATGAACTAGCAACCAACACCTCTTTTACTTATGACTGATACGTATTTTCCCTTATAAGACTTTCAGATATTTTTGTCTTTGTCAAACTTTGCCAATTTTAAGTGATGCATGCCATAAAGTCTGGTACAAGCCATACTTATTGCTCTGGAATATATCAGCTATTGTAACGTAACCATTTGCAAGAATGAGGAAACATTTCCCTTCCATCTTAGAAAATTCTGTTGACCTTTTGTTTGAGAAATTCCTTTTGAACATCAGCCTGAAATCTAGTTGAAAGGCAACCACTGCCAGAGACGTATTTTTTGCTCTTTCTGTGACAATGAGCTAAATATTTGACCAATTTATAAATCGTCAAACAGTCTAAATTCATAAATGTCCCCACAGCCTAAAGACAGACAAATAGTTTATGATTACATCACTAAAAACTGGCCAGCATAATCAAAAGGAATTGTTCCATGCTCTACCTAGAACTTCCTAAAATTTAAGCTTTTGACATCACAATTTTAGTAATCTTTAAATGATGGGGGGGGTTTGTTCATAAGAGTGACCTCTTTCATTTCCAAAGCTATTGCAGAAGCCATTTAAAATCCCCTATATTCATGTTTAACTATGGAAAACAGAAGCTTCCCTCTTGCTTTTCAAGGTGAGAAAGCCAGTGCACAAGAGTGATTAGACTTAATAGGACCAAATTGCCAGCACTGGGCCATAAGTAGGAATTATATTCTTAAGCGTATGCTGAACTCCATACATACACATTTAACCTAATTAGGACCTACCATGCCTATTATATTAAATTTTATCAAGCCAAAAAAGACATTTAAGGTAAAGCAATGGCCTGTTCTGCACAAAAACAACTGAATTGCTCTCTTGCTGTTGCCCCTTTCAGAGAAGGACATTTTTGCTGTGCGAATGAAGCACAATTCTTTCACTGTTCTTGTACTGAAAGTATTTTTCCTGGGTAAAACTAAAATAATATCAAGTTTGTTTAATTTTAATTCATACATTTTTAGCTACTTCTGATGTGTCATTAAATGTTTTCTGGATGGCCAACAGTCAGTTGATTTCACTAGGACTATTTCACCATTATTGTCATTTTGCAAAAGGCCAAATCCAGGATGAAAAATTTACTTTTGTAAGTTCTGGTTCTCTCCTTTTCTAGTGTTCAAAATGGGACTCCTTGAATGTAAGGAAAGAGAACATATGAACTAAGCTCCAGAGATGAGCTCTCCAAACTTAGGCTGTCGAGACATGTCTGGTGCCAGACTCCATTATCAAAGGGTCCTTTTATTCTACTTCTAATAAGAAAATGAGTTTCCCTAACATCCATGGAAAGTAACTAAAATAAACTTTTTCTTACAGTTTGTCATAGAACAGGCACAAATGTTAAAGCAAAAAAAAAAAAAAAAAAATGGGAAAATAAAGGAAAAGTAAGAAAGCTAATGGAAATTGAGGGGCCTTCCCAGCTGCAGCAGGGGGTGAACTGAGGCAGGGCACCACCAGCCAAAGGCACAGGGAGTTTTCCCCTAGAGTGGGCTGCACTTTTCCTGTGCTGTTTCCAGCAGGGAAGGCGAAATTTCCACCAACCTCCCTGCAAATGCACACAAGCAGCTGGATCAGTTGCCCTCTGTCAGTGCTGGCACCCACAGCTGCCTTCAGCACACCATCAACACTGCCCCAGCAGCTGAGGGGACATTTTGTCAATGTAAGGTTTTTTCCTTACATGCAAAGATCCATAAGGTGCAAGTGCGTGGCTAGGACGCAGTGACTCTACAGTGCCTCAGTCACGGCCCATCGCATTTTGAGACCTTCAACATATTGCAGTAGTCCATAAAGTGCAAGGATGGGGTGGAAAGGGAGCAAAGTTTCTGTCACAAGATACTATGAGAAATAATTGGTATTAACTATCTTACAGGACTTACTGAGAAACAAAAAAAAACAAACCCAACCCCAAGATTTAGGGGTTTTTTTTCAGAATATCAGGGGGGCTTACCGCTTAAAAAATTGTATTCCTAAAGACATAAAGCTGCTTTTGGCATGAGCTTGGTTTAAAAGAAACAAAATTCAGATCCAGGTTTCAGTGCAGCTGATTTTGATAATGCTCTTAAAGAGTTGATCAAATACATAAAACACAAAACAAACCTGACAGCTTGTGTAATAAGCTTTGTCCTGATTGAATTTCAAGTTACAGTTGTGTAAAGCCAAGCTACAAGAACCGCTATGTAGAACACAAATGGAAATGGAAACCTTGGATGAATAACAACTCTAACATGTTTGTTTTAGCATATACCTAAATAGGATGCAGTTCTGAAAAACACAACTTAGACTACAGTGCTTCTTTGGACGTGGAAGTTAATAATTACAAGTTACTAAAACGTGGTATTTCTAGTCCTCTGAATCAGAAACTATTCCTTTATTTTCATCTATGTCATCCTAGAGTTGTATTATGTCAGCACTACAAAGCAGTATTTTAGCCTTTTCAGCCAAACTATATCTTCTATGTAGGAATCACACAAAACACAGACATTAGTCATTATTAATCATTCTTCAGTAGTAATTATTTAAAAATAATGTTTTAAATTACTAAAAAAATCAATAGATTTTTTGGTAACTACCATCTTAAAACACTGAGTAGGTAATAAAAAGGATTTTCTTTACTTTTTCCTTGGCATTTAAATTGCAGTGTGGACACCTGTCTTTTCCCATAACTAATTTTTGAACACCTGCACCAAGCAATTTTTCCAAGTTGATTTTTAATGCAATTCAAACTCTAATTATTTTCCCTGAAGAACCTCTGGGAGATAAGAAAAAGGACAGAGGTAGAATCAGAATTCCTGTAAAAGGACAATTTCACTAACATACCTACTTCATTATCCTTTAAAATAACCAGAGACAGCACAACACAAAATACCTACTGTAGAGTTTACAGTCCTTCCCCAGGCTGCTGACTTACGGGGATGTGCAGCCTGTGTGGCCCCGACATGCTCTTCACGCACAACAGCCCATGGCAGGACCTCACCTCCAATCTTTCACCTCTCTGAGAAAGTTCAGAATTGGCCTGAATCTTCCTGGCCTGTCATGACACTGCTGTTGAGAGCAGACAAAAAGATTACTTCCCAACCTCAGTGAAAATTACATCATTACTTCTCCCTAATGGCAGATTTGATTATAAAGGAGTAGTGGGCAAAGGCACCATGCTCCTTGCTGTTGCAGCTGGCGCCATGGGCTATTCAGCATGGGCATGATTACAGACATTAGCCTCGATAACATAATTATCCAGGCCTTTTTACACGCAAGCAGCAAGGCTGGCACAATGTCCTGCAGCAGCAGGAAAGGCTGCCTGCCTTCTCCATGAAGGAATACTTCCTGTGTCTTTTGAAGTTTCCAATCTTTCATTTCATTCATTGACCTATTCCAATGGTGTTTTACAGAACTGGATGAGATAGGCACAAGTGATCATTTTTACTATAAAATTAGAAAAAAATTACTAATGCTGAGCGTCACATTTCCTGTTCCAGGCTAAGCAATGATATTAAGGGCAGAATAATTTGACCAGCAGTATTTTTAGAACAAGACCTGTTGTCATGTTGTGTATATATATTCACATGGACATTGATGAGCAGTGATTTTAAAACAGGATGTATTTAATATCCACTCATGCCCTGCACTCCCAGCAGGGCAGAAGGGAGTAGGGAGGGGGGCTGTCTGCAGAGCCACATTTCTGAGTTCTTCAGACACTATTTACTGCATTGCCCTGTGCCTTCTACTCTCTGCCTCATCTGAGCCTTTAAACACATTCCCAAAACACAAGAATATAATGTTTGTAACAGCTTCTGTATCTCCAGTATGGTACAAAGCTGAGCAGCAATGCGGCATTTGTCTAAGTAAAGCACACGAAAGGGAAGTACAACGTGCTGTTTCCTAAAGTCTAAAAGCTGCCTTCAAATTTTACACAAGGTTGGTTCCTCCAGACTGAGGTCAGCTTTAGGCTGCAAGACAGACAACTGCTTGTTTCTGCCTGAGGCCCAGGGTCTGGGGCACTTTGCTCTGGCCCCACACAGCCGGACAGCTTTGCCCGGTGGTTTCATTCCAGGCATGGAGACCCGCTTTTCTCTTCCCACAGGGAGCAAGCTGCAGTGGAGCACGGCCATCTCCATGGTGGTGTTTGCCTGGCTGTTTGCTGCCTTTTGGTCTGTGATGCCCTTGCTGGGATGGGGGGAATACGACTATGAACCCCTCCGAACCTGCTGCACCCTGGACTACAGCAAAGGGGACAGGTGAGGGTTGGGGTCAGTTCCCGCGGAAGGCGAGGTGGGGTCTGCTGTCCCCTGGAGTGTCCACAACAGCACACCAAAACTCCCGGCTGTCCCCATCATCATTGCTGGGGCAGATCTCCCTCCCCAGCAGCTTGGGCCAGGCATGCATGCCCTGAGGGTGCCTTGACTCACAGGACGGAATACAGGAACAGCTGAAGTCAGCTTCCTCCCAGGGAGATGCTAACACTCAGGTTTCTGCTACTGCCTTACTCCTTGGTCATCTATAAGCTGCATCTTTTCTGGGTTTAGGACTTGACACTCTTTCCAAATGGTTTTGTTTTTATGCAGTCCAGCACTGTCTGAGTAGGAATGTTTGTGTTCAGAAACCAAACACCTGTTGTGATTTTCTGCAATACTATCCATCCCACACACAACAGCGTGGCACAACTTAACCAGCCTTCGGCAAATGCTGCACCTACAGCATGTTGACAAAACTGGTTTTGGCAATTTTAAAAATACAAGCTAATGAATATTTACAGCAAGTTTACAGAGATGCCCTAGAGAGGAATTAACAACCTCTTTTGTTTCCCTCCTCAACCTTTCCAGAAACTATATCACGTTCCTTTTTGCCCTGTCCATTTTCAATTTCATGATCCCGGGCTTCATCATGCTGACGGCCTATCAGTCCATACACCAGAAGTTCAAGAAAAGTGGGCACTATAAGGTAAGAAAGCTTCCTCAGCCCCTGCAACTGCCTTGCCAAAATAGGACTGCATTCAGTAGAGACAAAGTCCTCAAAAAGCCAATTTCATTCATAGTGGCTTTGGCTCAGCTCCTTCTGTGCTAACTCCCCAGTGTTACTTGAGTAAGTAACCTTAGAAAGTTTGTGGAAAGCCCATCTTTAGAGATGTCAAGATTTGACCAGGCAGCCAGGTCTGCCCCAAACTAGAGTTGTAAACAGTCCTCCATTAAAACAGTGGTCAGACTAGTGACCCTGAGGATCCCCCTCCACCAACACTGGTCCAGATCTAGTCACAAAACAAACACACAGCATGCAGAATATTTGCTAATAGCAAATCAGTATGTATCCAGAGAATGTTTGCTCAGGAAGGATCATTATTTCCTGCTTTGCTACAGGCTCTTAGCTTATCGCTGAGGAAGTCAGCCAGAACCGCAGCACTGCAAGGAAACACGCAGGCACCCCACGGGGGGAGAAGGGCCTTCCTAAACACACCGTGTTTACACTTGGCTGAGGAAATTCAGAAATCTTTATGAGCTGGAAACAAAGGAATTACTCTGGCGTGGCAGGTTTATGGGAATGTAATGTGGCGATTATATGAGTTGTTTCCTTAGGTGCAGGCTATACAGTCTGGGGCACTATGCATGGCTGGCAGGCACAGCCTGACCCCTGCACTCAGTAAAGACAGTCACTTCTCAAGGGGGATATTTGCTGGTATAATTACCAGCAAAGAGACAGTCAGGCAGACTGGTTTGTAGCTGTCTGGAATATATATATGTGCCCTCTACATATTTCTTGAACAAATCTCAGTGTTCATTATTATACCTATTACCTTTTTTTCAGTAAGTTTATGCAATAGCATGTGATTTTTTTCTTACGATATTCTGTAGCTATGCAAACTAGTTACAATGCAGAAAACTTAAGGATTAAATTATCACTTTCCTAGCATTAATATTTACGAGATACTTTGGAACGGCTGGCCATGAACACCATGGACAAGGCGCTAGCATGAAGGGCACAGGAATCTACTATCACAACACAGATGCCACTGCATCCATCTGTTGCACTGCTGTAGCAATGGTGTCGCACAGTTTACTTGTGTGCAAGAGCCTCTAAGAAGTCAGCAAAACATCGTTCCTTTTTATCTGGTTTTAAATATACCCATTGCCCTTCCCCCTCAGCAGCAGTTACTGGCCACGGCTTCTATATCTAGCACACACGCTGATTTAACTGATCTACCATAAGATGCTTTGTCACCTCTGCCCAGGAGCCACTGCCACTCCCCACCTGGGACCAGAGCTTTGGGGCTTGCTGCACAGGCAGCCCTCCGCGCAGAGGGAGCTGTGCTCACACGCCTCCAGCATCGACAACAAGGCAGCAATGGTGCGGCACATCCCGCTGCTGCCGAACACAAACCACACTCTCACAGTATCTGTCCCATCGCCTGTTGCAGTGTGTGGTTGTGAAACACAAATTTATTGTTCTTGTTTTTCAGTTTAATACTGGTTTACCATTGAAGACGCTGGTCATTTGCTGGGGTCCCTATTGCCTTTTATGCTTCTACGCAGCAGTTGAAAATGTGATGTTCATTTCACCAAAATACCGCATGGTAAGTCTATGTTGCCATAATCAAACAGTCAGGAATTCAAACTATATTTTCCTTACTCTCCTCTCTCCATTGTCCTATGGAACAATGCCAATTTACTCACAATCGGGTTTACTTGTTATAACATATATAACAAGTAGATATATACTTGTTATATATAACAAGTAGAGTGTTTCCTCAAAGCATTCTGTTCATCTATCACTTTTAAGGCAAAACAGCTAAGCACAGTGATATAACAGGCATTGTATTACTGTTCTGATCAAGCACCAATTTAGGAAGCCAGGGGGTGTTTTTCTTCAGCAGTCAGTAAGGGGTCTGTACCTTGTACTTCTTCATGGCTTGTAGGAGCTTTTTGTATCCTTCCCAGAGTCAAATATCAGCCAAAAATGTTCAGTTTTGAAGAGACTATTTGTCTCATTCATTTTTCTAAAACTTCCCTCTCCTCAGGGGAGCTGCAATTGATGACTCTTAAGGTTATGCTGCCTCTTATGCTGCCTCCTTTTTTCCCTTTTATCCATGAGTCTTGGCTCTGAGACTGCCTCTGGAACTCAGTAATACCACATCAAATCTTTCAACTTTTATTCAGTCCCCAAAAAATCAGCCCATTTTCAGGTCAGCAAATGCATTACTGTACTTAGGTATTCGGTATCCCACATAAAATGTGTTAGCGATATTAGCCCACTTATCCATCAAAAGGCGTCCACGGCACAACCTTCACTCTCAACTGAAATATCCCAGTTTCAGGCAATGCTGATCTAAATTCTTTCTCCTGGAGACTATAATTTCCTGAGCAAGGGTCTCCCACTGACCACATTGCTTTTACCTCTCATCTCTCCAGGGGTAGCAAGCTACTGTCATCGGAGACAGGCATTTCTTTGGTAAAGTGAAACTGAGCCTCAGCTGAAACTAGTCCATTGGCTCCTCACTGTATTTTTCTATTCATAATATTGTGCCTCAACAGATTCCTGCCGTTATTGCCAAGACTGTGCCAACGGTGGATGCCTTTGTATACGCCCTGGGGAATGAGAACTACAGAGGAGGAATATGGCAGTTCCTCACAGGACAGAAGATTGAGAAAGCAGAGGTTGATAACAAAACTAAATAACCCACTACGGCATTAAGCCAAATTAATGCAGGTACATCACTGAAAGCAAAATGGTAGAGGAAACTGTGTGCGTTCTCTGATATGTACGTGCAAAGGTGGTTCCACATTGGAAAGGCCATGCATTGGCTACAAGCAATGAAATACTGAAAGAAAGCTCTCCAGATAACAGTCCAAACCATCACGAGCTGCTTGTCAAACAAGCTGCCTTAAACCTGTGTTGATTGTCATCAGTCTCATTTTATATGTCACTGCAAATAAACTATGTGCTGGAAAGCATTTTTTTTTCCTGATACACTAACATAAAAACTCAGCAAATTAACTGAGGTAGGGTATTAGTTTATCCAGTGAGGCCTCCTCAAATCAATCTGTGCAGTTTGTCCATATGGTAATGTCTGGATTACCAAAAGATTAAAGGAGTATCCAGTATTACACCACATGTCTGTATAAATAGCTTGTTCATCTGAACAACACATTTTCAATACACCCAAAATGGGAGTTCCCAAATTTCCACAATGAATCTGCCATCCTAATTCCATAAAAACATTTCAGTGGGCATTTTACCCCAATAAGGAATATTAGCTTGGCTCCTATTCAAACGAATTAGTGTGTGACATTAAGCTTTGTCACACACTAAACTGCATCAGATTTTGCAGCTGCTGCTTACCAGGACAATCAACAAGCTCATAGTTCATCACAAAAACATTCATCTTTTTATTGAACACTGAGCAAAAACTAAAGGGAGGTATAGGTCAGATTCTGTTCTAAAAATGTCATAAGAATAAAAATTCACATCTGCCATTAAATTCCCCTATGCTCTATATGAGTGAAAACAGTCACTGAATCGGTTGTGAATAAAGAGTCTAAGCAGATAAAAAGCCACTTATTTAACAATTACCAGAATTCCTATATATATTAAACTATTAGAAATGTCCACTTTAAACACTTATATTTGCTCACATTTCCTACAGGATGAAAAACTGCCAGTTGATGTTGCCTGTTACTGCAAGATGAGTGATTTGTAAAAAAATATGTGCATGACACACAGAATATGAAAGATTGTGTGTACAAAAAGCAAAACCTAATTTATTCATACAGGGATCATATGGTTCATTTCCAAGCATTACCAGCAAAAGACCTCTTGAAGCCAACCAAAGAAAAAGTTGATCTGTCCCTATGGTGCTTCCCAACATATTAAAAGGGAAAACGGTTGGGTACGGATTATAAAAGGGTAAGGAAAAATGGTTGCATATGGGTTAGAAAAGGGTAGATGGTGCGATCCTGGAAGCTAAACAATCAGTGGGTACAAAGCACATTTCTCCTCATGGCTAGAGAGAGGAAATAATTGTCATTTTTGTTGCAAGTTAGCCAGCAGGATCCCATTCAGAGATGTGCTTTGGGACTTGTGAGGCTCAATCTAGTCACAAACTACCTGACAGAGCAGTGAATAACTCCATGACAAAATTAATCAGAATAGCCACATATAAAGCTGACAGCTAAGACTTACATCTTTGGTATACATAACATTAAGTGAGCAGATGACAAAATGTTCACACTGATAAGTGCAAAATAATGTGTATGGGCACAGAATTACCTTTAAGTATGCATCTACAGTGACAGGCTCTAAATCTGCAATTATCTCTTTCTCAGGAAAGAGTCCTGGGCAGGTGTTGAAATCATCAGTTCAGCTGTCAGCAGGGTCATTCTGACAAATCCCAGCAGAATGCTAAAAAATGCTAAAAAATGAATAGGAAACAAAAGAGGACACACGGTCACACCACTTGAGAGCCACTGTGCTCAGTTATTGAATAGGGTGCATTGTTTCAGTCATTCTAGCTCGCGGAGGGTATACATAAGCTGGAAAAGGGCCACAGGGATGATCAAACATAAGGAGAAGCTCAAACACGGCAGGGATGAAATGAAGGAGAATGCTAGTTCAGATGAGGTAGCTGGTGAGGAGACCAGAGAAAGCCTCATTGAACCAGGGGTTCAGGAGATGAGAAGAAGATATGACCATTTGCTGCTTCCAACAGCACAAGAACAATGAGACACAGTAAAATTAAATTGAGCTGTGTATTTTCTGAAATTTGTGGTTTGAGGAGTGTTCTTCATGTTTGTCTACTGGAACACACTATGGCTTACATAGTAATATAGTAATGTAATAGATAACAGCTTAAGACATTTGGTTAGGATCTGAGTCCCCTTTGGCTTAAAGGAAACATACCTCAGTTAGTAATTCATCTCAGGCTTTGCCTCTTAGTCCATTTTCAGACTGATTTCTGACTTGCTTTTACTGTAAACCTTTTGCCATGGTAGTACAAAGCAGCAGAGCTCTTTCTTCATTCTGTTGGACAGCTACAAAATTTAATGTGCCTCTGTTTAGGCTTGTGTATTCTCTTTTGTATTTGATTACTGAAACCTAGTCATGGGTAAAGCTGAGTATTATTACTTAGTGAGCATAAAGTTGCTTAGTGGTATTTAAGCCTTGAGGGGAACACGGCCTCTGTCCTGAGCAGCAGCCAAAGCTGTCCAAAGCTGTCCTCTAGGGCCCCACTGAAGAAATGCAAGGTAACAAAGTTACTGAAATCTTTCTGATATAGGGATGGTGCAAAACTTACAGACAAGCTTTGAAGAACATGGGACATGCTCATACAGACTAATGTAGTGCTATAAATTGAGATTATAGCAGAGGCAGTACAGTGCATTATGGTGACATAAGAACAGGCTATCCCACCCAAGAGGGGGCTCCCACAACTCTCCAGAGTAAGACCTCACTTCAGACGGTTGCCGGTGCCACAGCATGTTGTACTGAGTAGCTTTGAGCTCCAGTTGATCCCATCTGCTCAGAAATCCTGCCTGGTTTCACTCTGCACCTCCAAACCTAAGGATGTACATAAAACCTGAATAATTTCACCTGTCATTCATCTCCACCCTAAATACCTTAAACAAATGCTTCTCAACTAGTCAGGCCATAGCTGTGCCAACCTAGGAGCTCATTTGTGCAAGAAGTTACAAAGGCTCCTCACTGAGTAGAGAGGCACATGAAGCATTTGAACAAACTGGGGGGATTAAATACCTCAGTTCTGGTCCATAATGCCTCAGCTACTGACTTCCTACCAAAGAGTAGAGGTAAGGAGGTTGCTCTTGGCTCATTTATTGGATCATGGATAATCTCGCACTCTCTGCAAAAACATCTGAAACAAACAAAAAGAGACTGAAATAAACATAAAAGTTTCCAGGAACTGCTCACCAAGGTAAAAATCCTCTTCTAGCTCTAACTAGCTCTCACCACTAATTTATTCACATTAAGAAGAACTGGCTGATGACCACTAATAAGTGTATCACCAAGTGTACTGTGTTTCTTGCAGAAAAATGTCTGAAAGCAAACTGCAGTGCATCAAGATGCCCAACACACAGTTCTAGTTAATTACACATTTTATCCTTAGCACAGTCAGCCTCCACTACAGCAGCGCTGGCCTGGTGCCCTCTGGCACTGCTGGTTGTCCAGATCTTGCCAATGAATATCTGCTATCATCCTGGTAAAGCCTGTCACAACAAGGTCCCATATCTTGAGTATGTTAGCTAAGGCACACAAAATCCCATCATGTTTTCACACTCTGGAGAATCCCAGATGGCTAGAAACAGGATTTATATTAACCTAACCAAAGTACAGCCCCGGGGGTTATACAGGGGCTACAAAAGACTCCCATACAGACAGTACCCCACCTACTACCCAAAAAGAACAACAAAACAAAACCGAAAAGAACAAGAAAGGAAAAAAGTGTAACCCTTTGATGCATTCAGCAACTCAGCTTAAGCTGGAACAGCTGATCTGCACATCAGTGATTAATACCTGTACTGTCACTAAAGATGACAGTGTCTACAACCTACCCACTTTTAAAAATAATTAGATGGCACTTCAGGCTACTTCAGATTAGCTATTGTAGCCCTTTGTTGGGAAGGGTTTGGGCAATTATTCCCGATCAAAATAGAAGAGGAAAGTATCCCTCTCCTTAGGGTTCAATTACTTGATTCAGTATCCAACCTCTCTTAACACACCGTGATCTGCAGTATTATATCCAATATTACCAAAGCACCCTACTATCCCTCTTACAGGCAGCCTAATTCTGCTCATTTGTGTCAGAGTGAATACTTTGACACGCTGATGAAAAACAGACTTCTGAAGAAGAAATAGAAGGCAATTTTTCCTCCTTACCCCTAGACACAAACACCGTAATTTCTCCAGGTTTCCTTTCAGCAGACAGAAATGCCTCAAACCTTAAATAGCATCTTTTGCAGTCCTATTTTCAAGGCTATTAAACACCCAAACTCCAAATGAAGTTACTATGTCCTCAATAATGCTGCAAATCAAGGTCTTGCTGACTCGGCTTTCCTGCACTGCCCACACTTAAAACACCCTATAATTCAATAAAAGGGAGTTGATTTTTTCTGCAGTGCACATTCTTGATGCTTTCTGATGTATTTTTCCTAGCACCTCTTGTACATCTGATTGATACATTACAAACTGATTTAGGAATAGTGTCAGGGGAAGAATTTGCACAGTTCCCAGTCTATCATCATACTATTTTGAATTGCATTACTGTAAAATAGTGAAGTGAGTTGGTTTTGTCACCACAGGGAAAAAAGGATTGCCAGATTCCTAAATATAGACTCAAATGCTAACGATCGGTTTGGTTCAACACATTGGGATACAGAGACTAAAAACGTAATGTAAAATCCTTATAATATCTTAAAGGTCAGGTCCCTTCCAACCTAGAGGATTCTATGGTTCTATGATGATGGCAAGTGTGTTGGGCACAATAACTTATCCTTCGTGTCGTCTCTCACTTAAATTTCTGTTTGTGTTTCACCTGTGAGGATGGCTAAGTGGAGACTCACACCTCAGCCTACGATATTGAGAGTTTGCATTTTGGGGTTTAAATGCAAAACCGTTTGCTACCATCTGCCTTGTGTACATATCAGAGGATTACAATCAATGGTCTGTATGAGCTACCCTAGACAGGCTAACACGGTAAATACTCAGAAGGTGCTTTGTTATGAAAGGAGCCATTGCATTAAGATTATGTAAAATAAGAATTTTTAAATGGTGAACAGACATGGTCACACATCTGTTCTAGGTGTTGTTTGGAAATTTGCTAATGTAAGATAATCTCCTGTGTATCATTAAAAGACAAAAGGATGCAATAATAACAGCAACAGAAAGCACAAAAATTCTAAGAAGATCTCAATAAGATGCAAGTTTGAATGATTACGAATACATTTAAAATTGTACATGCAAGACTTAAGAATTATTTTTTTAGCACTTTAAGATCCTTGGATTTCCACAGGCGGGATTTTTTCCTGTATGAGCCATGTATTTTTGTAAGCCAAATTTTTCAAAGCAGGTTTTGTTCCGAACACAACATCAGAGCAGAGAACTGTCAGAAGAGAAGAGCTGGGGCTGAGTAAAGGCGCTGTGCTGGGATACAGGTGCACACTGGTTAGAGACAGCTCCCCTGAAAAATGCCAGAGAGATGAGGCAAGGACAGCTGAAGTGAGCTGCTTCCTCCTTTGAGACTCTGGCCCACAGAAATTGCCAGTCAATGCAACTAAGAATTTACACCTAAATGTTGATTTCACATTGAGAAGTATTTCAGATGCAGATTCTATTACCTGCTCTAATTTTAATTAACCTAAGTTTTAAATTAATATAACACATTTAGAAATATGCTTTAGAGAACAATACTTAATTCAGTAGGTCTCTAATGGTAGAAAATATGTTTCCTTTTTATAACAATCTGTTCTTGGGAATCTGAAAAATAATTGTGTGGTTATAAAGCAAGGTCTAATAACCCAATACAGTGCCATCATAAGTTTTTAAAATAATTATTTCTAACTGGTAGTACAAGAATGTGGCCATAGGGAGACAAATATTTGTGGCCTACAAACACATATACCTTATTTTTTAAGAAAGGACTGGAACTGTGCAAGCAATAGTTCACTTATATATGAAAACCAGCAATGAAAATTACACAATTGGAAGCAGAGAGCAAACTTTCAAGTCCCAACAGCAAGAGTGCTGAATTTTCAGTGCTTTACTTCTTGACAGTGAAAACAAACTATATTTTGGCAGACAACAATTGGAGGCTCTAATTGCTGGAGAAGTCACTATTTGAATTTTCTTGGTGAAGAGTGAGATAACAGATTTTTCCCTCATGGTCTGCAATGATTTGCATCCACTGCCCCAAGATTTGTTCCACTGAACTACACAAGGAGGTGCTATGGCAGCATCTTGATTTCTCTCTCCATAAGCTGACCTATCATTCAAATACAGGCAGTTTTGCAAGAAAATTATATCAAACTAGATGAGAGGTCATTGTGCTGAAAAGCAGCTGTACAAGCAAAAGCTGAAAGGATGCTATTAACTACAGACGGGGCAGGAAAAATGCCATTAAATAAATTGAGGGAAGACAAAATCAATGCTTTGATGACAGTATATGTCAGTTCTTTCCCTACTGAACCAGAGTCAGTTCAAACTTCAAAACTGTTTGGCACTCTGCAGTTATGCTTCTGGGCCAGCAACACATTGAGTGGCAGCATGTCCTAGATATCACCTTGAATGGAACCTCTGATGTATGGATCAAATGCCGTATTTCCCAGAGGGCTCTGGGAAATTCTTTCCTTCTAGGAAAGTCTTTCCTTCACTAGGAAGGTTTCTACTTTCTTGAAATAGCTAACAAAGAAAAATCTTAATGGAGACAAGACAGCGGGCTGATTTATGGACTTAGCCTTACGGACTTTATCTACAAAGAGGCTACATATTGAGATACTTCGCACAGACCTGCAGCTCCTGATGGATAGTCCCCAAGCCTAAGTTTGGAACATAAGCTCTCCCCCAAAAGTGGGATCCACACATAAAGTGAGGAAAAGCATCTTAAATATACTATAAACCTGGATCTGAAAAGGGTTTTTTTTTTTTTGTTTCATATCATGCCTGTTTTGGCCTTTGGCATCCCATTGAGCCACTTCCCTGCAGCCTGCTTTCAGCAAGGACTCAAAACCTGGGACCAGGTAAAGTGAACTCTGTCTTTTCATATAATGAGCAGGAAATCACTGTCATGGCCAGAAGAGATGCTTTTATGCAATAACACTTATCCGGGGAGTGGAGGGATTCAAATCCATTTGTTCTTAACCTGATGGCAATCAAACATGCATCTTCTATCACCCAGGAGAGCCAACAGGCTGTTCCAAAACTTTTCCATTTCCCTACTGACACTTTCCCTACTTTCCCTTTGCAGAAAGAAAATACAAGGTTTTGCCAACTGAAGGGTAAAAAAAAATGAGAACAAGCAATTTGGGATTGATTTGGCTTGACTAGAAGTGAAGAAATCTGGATCATGGTGTTTGCTTCCAAGACAAAAATGCAAAGGCTCATGTATTGATAATGAACACTTGGATTTCTCCAAGATACTTGTGAGGATGAGTAAAATATGTCAAATTACGCCTCCTATGGAATAAGCACATAATGTATTCTACGGACTAAAAACTAGGCCACTGGCAGATCTTAAAATACAGTTGGTAGTCAGATACCACTGAACGGGAACATCTTTAAGCCAGAGAGACTTTTTATTGATC
>JAOXNO010000002.1:10728713-10755199 GCA_028565335.1 Limnodromus scolopaceus | reverse complement strand
AAATTTTTTTGCTTCTCTATGCTATAATCACATATTTAGGTGACATAGAAATTTGTAGAGTAGTAAACCAAGAGATAGGTGGGTTATCATTATAGGATGACCCGAGCCACCAAGGTAAATGGTCGCAACCTGACAAAATGTATTCTGGTAAGACCAAGTGTTTGAGATCCAAGAACGGCAGTCACTTATAGTTACATGACGGAAGACTTTGCTTTGAAAAAACAGAGCTCAGAAAAGGATTTAGGGGTCATTATAGATAATCGCCTAATATAAGCTGTCTGGGTAATGCTGTAGCAAAAAGGACTAATGAGATTCTTGAATATAGGAGGTGAAATTAAAAAAAAAAGAAGTAAAGGGAAAAAAAAGTATGAAGCAGAAATAACAAAGGATTCCAGCATCTCTGGGCAGCATTGCCAAGACCGCTACTAGGTTACTGAACCCTGTCCTGGTGTCTGCATTTTAAAGAGGATTTGAAGACATTGGACAGAGTTCAAGTGAGTGTCACAAATGAATTCTCTGGCTTTAACAAAACAGCCCAAGCCTTCTGACGTGACGGGTAAGGAGCTCAACATATTCAGCTCACTGAAGGGAAAGCATAGACATACCTTCATCACACTGTGTAGGTAATTGCACTTGGGGAAGATATACGTAATGAGCTTTCCAATCTGGCTGACAAAGATCCAATGAATAAAATTTGAAGCTAGATAAATTCAACTTTGAAATAAGGGAAAATTTCCCAGCAGTAAAGTAATGAAAGACAGGAACAGCTTATCAGGGGAACCAGTGAAGCCACCTTCACTTGCAGCCTTTTAGACAAAGGCAGATAGCTCTGAAGGTACACCTTTAGCCTAGTTTCAGACTAGATGATTAGGGTTGTCCTTCCCAGCTCTGCAAGCTGTGAACCCTTAGTTCCCCTATGCATACCTTTATTTCCTCAGCCCCTGGGGAAACAGGACTGCCTACACGGTACTCGCCATGCTTGCAATGTTTCCATGATGGCTTGAATGATGCTACAGAGTTTTGCCTGGCAAGAATGCAGAGTTGGCATTGTGGGGCCACATTGGCCTCATGGTCAGGGAGAAGGGTTGATAGAGGGAAAATGTTTCCGACTCTGCCATGAGAGAGGCATCAGGTGGATGAACCATTGCTCCTTCTCAACAAGAAAAAAAAAAATAGCTCTTTTTCTCTGTATCTTGCTTGTCCTACCAGATGTTGCAGTCCCAGAAACATCTATGTGTAGCAACAGACATCCCACAGGAACTTTAAACGAATTAGCTTGCCATACATGGGAGGTGAGACTAGATGATCTTACAGTTCCTGTTTCTTTTTCTTGTATTATCCCAAGTATGTTTTCTCTTCCTTTCACAGGTGACTGGAGCAAAATGGTGGGAAGAGGAAAGAAAAAGTATTCATTTGGAATGAGGTTTTAACTTGGTGACCCCTGGGAGTAACTGAGTGAATGCGGTGACTTCCAGGCTACAGGAAGGTAAGCAAGACAAGATGAAACCCTGTCAGCTGCGCAGGGGACAATTGCTTGTCTGTGAACTCCAGCTTTCTCCCACTCCTATGTCCTGTTCCAATACAGTCATGCAGCCCTCAGAATCAGCTAGGATTTTGATGTCAGGTGTTTGAGAGATGATGATCCATTCCTAAGGCAGAAAAAAGCAATTGCCACAGCAGCAGGATGGCCATTAGCAAACCTATTTTGGCAGATAAACAACAACAACAAAAAAATATTGCAATATACTACCTGGGGCAGGACTTAAAAACAAAAAAGCACACCAAGTGTAAAATTTTGTTCTTGAATAGCAGGGGAGAGCGTTCAACCCTTGTGAAGCTAAGAAAGCTTTCCTTTATGTGCACTCTGAAATTGTTCTGAAATGTTCCAATGCTTTCTTCAAACTCACACACAGAACAGTTACAAAATGGAGCACATCACAGACACGGTCAGATCTGATCCCAGTGCACTTGCTGAAGAGAGTCACACTCATCAACTTCACTTGTTTAAGAAGTTAGGAGGCACCAGATCCTGTACGGTCCCTTTGTTCATTCAGATGCAGGGTCCTCCAGAGGACTGCTCAGCCCACCCACAGATGAACACATAAGGCAGCGCAACAATTCACCCTCCAAAAGGGCTACTGCCATAGCCCTATTTCCACCCAGCCACGGTGGCCTGTGCTTGGCACCATGCAGTTACCCTGCAGGCTGTGACAGCCACACAAGCAGACTGCACACTGGAGGGCATTGCAGACACACAGACACACTCTGCTTTCCCCATCTGTCTATTCCACAGCAGGCACCAACACCTCTGCTACTATCACCTGAAGATGGCATTTGAAATTAAAGTTATATAGCAGCCATACTCATAAATGCAACACATGAAGCAACGATGAATTTAGACCAGAAATACCAGTGGAGAAACCCAGGGTTCTTGACTCCAGTGAAAACCCACCCAGCAACTGAAACTGAAACATTAATCCCATGGCATTGCCCATAATTAAAGGCTCCAGCTACCAGCAAGCAGCTGTTTAACTACTGCTGGCTGAACCCCCGTGCTTTGAAATGGGATTAGGATGAAACAAAAGGAAAAGCAAGCATCAATAGGACAAGCAATACTTTAGTGTGTCTTGTTTTGTATTGACTAAATAAGACTGGTTTATTGGTATCCTTTTGCAGTTCTTTTTGATAATTCATTACCGGCAGAAATGAGAATATTGTAAACAAAAAAAAAAAAAAGAAATTTAGGACTAGAAGCATGTCAGCATCCTATTACCTAGTAGTCTATGCTTAAATCCTGCATAGAGCATTGACTAACTTCATTTTAGATGCCTGAGCTTGCCACTGAAATCTATTCCATTGACTTACCACCACAAGAGAGCATTATGCTTCAGACAGGGTATAGAAGTAGCAAGCTATCCAAAGAGATGACGATCTCTCCTTGGGTGTCTTTAAATGGTGCATGTTGTTTTTCTGGCTGAAAACTATTTGTAGATATGGACAAATGACAGAATAGCAACAAGAAAGAGTCATCCTGTGGGAAAGGTGCCATATGGCACACAAATCCCATTAAGAGGGTTTAATTGTTATTTTAAAGCCTACAGACAAGCAGGAATAAAAGGGAGCCCAGTTCAGATATTCTCCAGATGCCAATTTTGCTTACATTTTGGACACACAGAGAATGCAAGATCCATCCCTCCTCCTGCTGGCAGCCATTAAATACGACTGAAAGAAGGTGGAATAACTCCCAGTTAATGTAAGCAAACACCAGTAAGCCAGTGCTGTGCATTACCTCTCACCAAGTCACCAGGCTCCTATAGTGTTTACATTCTAGCAGCCAGTTCTTCCTCAATTGCACTCCCAGCTTAACTCAGAGAAGCTGTTTCATCTACAATGCACTGATGGGATTTTCCTGGTTTAAAATTTGTTTGCCTCTCTTTTCAGAAGTAACCCACCTTCCTGATAGAGCCATAAGGCCAGGGCTGCAAACAGCATTACTATTCACTCATCTGTTTCTCCTTTTTAAATTTTTTTCCCCTCAAGTCTTTTCAGGGAAGGTGGCTGTACTGTGACCAAGGGGTAGTACTGGAGCTGC
Source organism: Limnodromus scolopaceus (assembly GCA_028565335.1). Lineage (NCBI taxonomy): Eukaryota > Metazoa > Chordata > Aves > Charadriiformes > Scolopacidae > Limnodromus > Limnodromus scolopaceus. The sequence continues at coordinate 10,751,607 of JAOXNO010000002.1, read as the reverse complement.
AGAGCTGCAGTCCCTGTTGGTTCCTCACAGACCGGGCTGGGCTTTCTTGTCACTGTCATTTTGGAAGTAACACAGAAGAGGATCTGGTTAAGTACAGGCTCCAGCAATCACAAATAATGGCATAGAGGTGGCTTGTCAAACTTCAAGCAGTGGAAAAATTGACCTCTGAAAATGCATCCTAGCTGTTCCATGAAGTGTCTAGTCTGATTTTATTAAATTGGTGTATGGAAATAGTACGTAATTTAGAATCACAGGCTTTGGTTAAAACTCTGATAGCAAGATCTTAAGCAGGTCTGAGGCCCAATTAAAAAAATAAAGCCCACAAAATTTAATCCATCTTTACTTTTTTGCTTCAATGTGACTCTTGTTAGCTCCCTAAAATTAGATTTCTAATCATCTCAGATTGGCACCACACTCTCTGCCACTCAAGTATCACAAACAGTGAGAAGATTACGACCACTTATGGAGTATCTATTTTCCTATAATCCTTTTAGCACCATAAATGCTTAATATAGCATCCAGTTTAAATTAGCTTTAACCTCAAGTTGACTCCAGCCAGCTACACAGGAAAAGCCATTTAAAAAAAAAAACACCACCCAACCACAAACACCCAAAAAGACCTAGAAATATTCCCACACTTAAAAAAAATGGCATTAAGCTGGTCAGTGCATATAAACAGATCACCTCAACAGCGATGAATTCTCTAACAGCTTTTTGAAAATCTAGGACTTGTGAGCTATTTGCCTGCCACACATGAGTAATTGGTTACAGCACTCACCCTTACAGCCAGCCATCCCAAAAAGCACAGTAAGAAACTGGGGCTGCTCATGCAGCTTCTTTAAACTGGCTGTATTTGTAAATGGCTAACACTGAACATCAAAGCATTACTGTGAATCAAATTCCCACTAGTTTTTCCAGGAGAGCCCTTTGTAGGTCCCATGAGACCTTCACAATGAAAACTGATATATCCCTTAACTAGGGGGGGACCATCACTAGACCATCATAAGTCACTAGTGAAAAGAGCTAAAACAAGCTCAAAATCTAGAACAGGAATGACTTCAGTAAAACAAATGCAAGGAACCCTGTCTTTCTCTTGGCTATTGCTTCAAGAAGGAATATGTCCTCAGCATCAAAGCAGGGGTTTCAGGAAGGCTTCCAGAGAGCAGAGATCTGCCACATTCAGACAGGGATACCCTTAACTGGCCCTAGGGAGTTAGTGCCAGCTCCTGCTGACTGTAGCCAGCTTTACAGCTGGGGTGCACCCAGGCTGCCAGGGCCAGAGGTCAGTCTGTGGATTTTAACTTAGACATTTATAGGTTACATACTTACTCATTAACCTATATCTTCTATTTCTGTCTCCCCGGCATCACTTATTTTGTCTTTTCATCAGTCAGTTTGCCTGAGGAACTTAACAGCAAATGAATCCCAATAACCCAATCATCCTGAAGTAAACAACCACCAGGTGCAACTCTTAAGTTATAGGTTCATCTCACAACTTGGTGTTGGATTTAATAAGGCTGCAAGTTTCTCCATGTCTTACCTTTGCCCTTTTCAGATACCACATGGAGAGAAGGGAAGTCCACTTGCAGCAAGCCTGGTGTTTTCTTATACTCCAGGGAGAGAATGACTGCCAAACCCTACCCTGGCATGGGAAATGTCATAGAAATGCAAATTAAAGTATATCTGATTGTGTCTGCCTGTCCATTTTGCTTCAGCTTGTTAGGAACAATTAAACAGATGCCTAAAGCTGAGCAGTAAAATGAGTACCCAGGAGTTCTTCCCACAGAGTTTGCCTCCTTCACTTGGAGGACTGCCATGCACACAGATTGTGATATTCTCAAATGTTCATTACTGAGATGCACTCATCTGTTAAATACAGATTGGAAGAAGAGGATAGATAGAGCTGGTCAAAGGAGAAATAATGAATCAGAAAATGTTCTTGTGAACTGCCATGGCCACTATCGAGACATTTTGTGAGCTTCTGTTTAAAAAGCTGTGAAATCCCAGCAAAATAAACAAATACATTGAAAAAAATGGTATTAGTATTTCACACTGAAAGCAGAATCAAACTGGATGTAAAGGCAGCCAAAAAGCATGAAATCTGAAGCCCATAGTAACTCATGCTGCTGCCAGAATGTTTTTCCTTAAGAAGCATCAAATTTCTTTTGTTTTCTGGACGTAGTGTATAGTAGAAGAGTAAACAAAATGTTTTCAAGTACTCCTGGATACAAAACCAAAGAGCAATACAATACAGTAGTAATCAATACAGGAAATATAAGCTCCTTATATAAATAAGGTATTTATTTTGAGCCTCCTGAAGCTAAACTGAGCACCTTGTGGACCCCGGCAAGAGTGTGGCTGCCTGAGGGACACTTGGTTTCACTAAGACACGAGGAAAGAAGCAGCACTGTAGACAGGAGGGGGATACAAAGAGGAAGGACAAGGACACAGAGGTAGAAATAGGTATTTAGAGGAAAAATTTCTTCAGTTTCGCTATATTTCAATTTGCAAACATATTGAACTTGATTCAGCAACCTCTTTGACTTGGATCAAATCTACTGCAGTAGGTGGTGAGCAAACATCCCATGCAGGTTAAACACTTTATCTAGATAAAGAAGTTGTCTGAGTTTCATAAACTTTGGAATAAAGTGTTCCTGTTTACTTTCATTCTGCAGAATTTTTAAAACTTGCTCACTGGTACTTTTAAAGAGATTAACAAGTTAAGCAATTATCTATGCTCTCATTTCCTCGTGTCATACAGGTTAGTTTAATCTTCTTAGGCTTTGCAATGATACTATAGGGCATAGCTATAGTATGAAATAGCGTGCCACTCCAGATAAAAGAGGCTGCAAAGGTTCTGTATCCCTCTTTAAAAACCAAAAAAACAACCACACAACAAAAAAAACCAGACTTCATCGTAACTACAGTTTCCGTAATTGGCTTAAGGGACATCTAAAAGCAATTCCACTCACCAAAAATAAAATAAAATAAAATAAAAATGCAGCTCTATGCTGGCTTCATACTGTCTTTCCTTGACATTGCAGCTTCTGAGCAAAATGACTCATTACTAGTTTATCACAGTTTACTACCTGCACAACTATTTGTGGGGGACATACAAATAATTAACACTGACCTGAATTGGTGTGCAAATGAAAACTCTTCTTCCTCCCAACTCAAATACTCTTTAATCATCCCTGTGTTACCGTTACCAGAGAACACGGAAATGGCAAATGTCCACTGTAGGGATAAAGTGCTCTTACACCGAGTCACTACATCCTACACCCACAGCCAGGACAGCTGCACAGCTGACACACACCTGAGGTTGCTCTGTGGCATTTCCCATCACTAGAGCAGCCTTAGTAGGGCCAAAGAAAACCTCAATCAACCTTTTTTTTCTTCTTTCCTTAAAATAGTTCCTGTCATAAAAAGTCTTCAAAAAGGGGAGTGCAATGAGAAAAATATTTCTTTAATACTGCTTAAAATTTGAGACTTAGCCAATGCCTGGGCACTTGCCAATATCCTCAGTGCTGCATGTCCCCTGACCAGAGCACTGCAGTTTATTTTATTCTTTATCGTGGGATGGATGGGGATGAACCAATTCCACACTAGCTTTCTCCTCACCCTCTCTTCAAGACAGAACTGAAATCAAACTGATAGTACATTGCTTTTATTTGTAATGAAACAACAGATCTACGCCTTGAGGAATACATAACATCTAATTTCTGCAGGGGGCTGTCAGGTCCCACTGATGGCTCACAGTCTCACACCTCTTCAGGCTGTCTTTCCCAGAGCCCTGGGGGCAGCTGCCAGGAGGGCTGGGGAGGCACATTCCTGCTACAACCAACCATGAAGAGCACAAATAATCTGGATAAATTGTGTGCATGTTAATCTTGTTGAACTCAATCTACTACCCCATAAGTCCTGCTGAGAGAAGAATCAGTGGCAGAAGCATACCTGGCAGAGGCCTAAGGATGTGCAACCATGAGATCTGCTCAGCCTGATCAGTGGCAGTGCTGTGCCAATGCCACAGCTGGAAAAAAAAATATAAACCACTTGGCATCACTTGGTTATTTTTTTTCTGCAAAGTCAATATTCCTACCATATTATTGTTTCTCTCTCACTACAGTAAGGAGACTCACAGAGCCCACAGCCCCTGTTCTCTCGGCATGTGCATAGAGCACTCCAGGGTGCATATTCAGATGTAACTTGCCAAAGATGTCAGCAAGGCCTTTCCCACAGCCCACCAGGCCAGGTTTACAACACCCAGTGAAAGGATTTAGGACTAGCATCCACATGCCACAGCAGAGACAGACACTTCTCTTAAGGACTGCAGGGCACCCAATTGCCCATGCTGCTGTTTGTGACCATCGCTGTTTATTTAGCATAACTGGCTGAGCAGCACTGGCCACGTACGCCAAGAGAAAAGCCCTTCTCTCTCACCACCACACCTCTGGAGGGAAAAGGCACTGACACCTTCACCTGCTGTTAATTTTCCAGGCTGTCCCTCACACCAGAAGTACACCCACGTAGGGATGTGAGCCAAAGACAGGGAGTTCTACCCAACCAGCTATTCCCAGCTCCCAGGGTACTCTCCTTTCCTTGAAGCAAGCACCATCCACCCAGTCCTGGAGATATGTTAAATCTCCTAGAGACCTCTCTAGGCAGGGGGACCACTTCCAAATAATGATAACATAAAATAGTTTCCCCAGTAGACTATTTCTAGTAAGAGCAAAGCGCTAAAGAGAGGACTGTCCCTGCATCACTTGCTGAGGGGAAGAATCTGGTGTCCTGAGTATCCGTAAGTCCATTTAATACAGTGACCTGTCTTCATTTACTGAATTGATTTGGTGTATGAATGTTTACTGAGTGTATTTAAACTAATGGCTGCTAAAGCAGCTTATGTGACTTTTTAATCTAGCTTTTCCATACAGTCATATGTGGAATGACTGTTTTGAAGGGAAACAGAGAAGAAATTGGGGTAAAACTTTCACCAACTGACACTGGAAATAGTATGATGTGGTCACAGCACATGCAATTACACAGGCAGATTTGTGGCTCATTCATTACCATTAGACTACTTACCCACAGCTGAGCATTTCTACAGGCCACCTGACTAGAGGCACATGCCCGCTCCCTGTGAGTGGATCTCAGACAAGCCCTGAACAGGCTGCACTTTACAAAATTAATTTCATCCTCTGAAGCACAAAATAAAAATTCCCCCACCAGCCCCCTTCCTCAGGGAGAACCGGGACATGTCCAGTTGAGAGGAGAGGCCCAGCCAAGTGGCTCATTCCCCTGTGCTCCCTCTCTCAGGGGTTTTGACTCTCATTAAGCACTGAGGCAAAAGCAGCATTGCTAACTTAAATACGGTTTCAAGAGCCTGCTGTAACATGCAGAAACTGGCTCTGATCACAGATTACCTGATTTATTGCACAAGTGTAATATTCTGTGTCACTGTATGGTGAAAGTCTCTTTGTGCCATTTTCCCTTGCCATTATTAGAAAATAATGTTGGTCTCTTACAAAACACTAAAATCTGTTATTAAATATATCTGTATCATACTATTTTCCTTTTCAAGGTCTCCCATACTTTTCTATAGTAATTAAACATGCCACACCAAAAATCAAATTAGTGTAAAATCATATTTATCCACAACATGTCACATAACTCATGTTGTTTCAGCATATGATAGAAAGAGATAATGAAACAACCGCAAACTCTCTTTGCAACAGTAATCATTAGATTTAGTTCTCCTAATGTGTCGCACATGACATCCTGATGACCTGCCCAGCTTGTGTGCTGCAGGCTCACCTACCCACCACGCTGCAGAACTGCAGACAACGCAGGACCATGTCTAGGTATCGTATGTAACCCATAACTCCTTCACAGTTCGTCTTCCAGTCATTGCCACTGCTGTTTTAAATATGATCAATAAATTGACATAAAGTTCATTTTAAAAATGAACATTGTCTAAGCTTGCTGTTCTGACAATGATATATCCTTACCAACAGCGGTACAGACACTGCTTCAAAATTAGAGAAAAAAAACCTTGTCCAAGACATTCTCCTCTGGCGCTGCCCACTCCATCAAACATCTCCAACTGCATGTGCCCCCAAAAATACCAGGAGCCGGGGCCGCTCTCACAGTCACAGATCCCCCTGCCTGTCCCGCTGCACTCACAACAGCCAAGCAGCAGAGTCTGAGAGCCCCTGCTCAGAACAGGCAGTTGGCAATCCAAGATATAAGAAAATGAGCCAGGAAGGGATACATAACACAAACACGATTATAGTTCCTGGGTAATAAACACCGTCTTTAGTTTCCTGAAGAAAACTCTATTCCATCAGCACGACTCCAAAGGTGAAGAGTCAGTTCCTATCACCTGTCACAGCAGGAAAAGAAAAAATCACCTTTGAGTAATCTCATCCTGGGGATAATCAAGTTAGCTCAGCCTGGCAGACGCTGCAGATCTGAGAAGCAAGAGGAGCAGCTGCAGCATGATGTGGCCGGCCCAGCTAATTATGAAAGCCACCTTCGCTCCTGGGTGGCTGGAGCCATGCTCAGGGCAGGGGTCTCCACTTTTCTGAGCAGCAATGGCAGCACCTGACTGTTGCTGCAGCTTCCAAAAATACAGAAAGAAACAACATGATGTACTTAAACCACAAGATCCACTGGCAGTGGATTTCTGAGCGATTATCACACACCTCAGGTTGCCTCTGGGCTTTAATCACCCAAGAAGCGTGATAATCTCCAAAATACATGCCCTATTGTGGCGTATCAGTGGCAGAAAATGACAGTGATGCACAAACAAGTTGTGCTTTCCAGTCGCACTTGGATCTGGCATGGATCCCAGGAGCCAACTCATGCCCTCTGGTGGGTCAAGTGCAGAAAACAGCTCTCCTCTGCCACTGCCAGCTCAAAGGTCCGCCACAAGGTCATCTCCAAACACTCGCATCAAAGATTTGCTGACCAGATACTTGCACGCACAGCTGGGAAATGGAAAGGTCATTCAGTGCTGTACCTCCTCTCGAATAATAACACGTGGAAGAAAGCTTCTGAATATCGACTAAGTCCCAGACTGACAGCACAAAGTGGCAGAAAGCTGAGCAATGAGAAGGGAAAGCCACAGGTCTCTGTAATAACTTACAATTTCTTAACTTTCAGAAATTGCTTTGATGAGTTCTCAACAGGGTGTAACTGCCATTTCCTTCACTCTTCACTGAAGCTTTAGTAGAGGCATGGGCTGTTTCCGCTGGGTTCTGAATCAGAGAAGTAGACTATATGATTTCCTGCATAAATCAGGGTATCCTCTCCCAGCATTCATCCAGACTACGAAAGGGGAGATTGGGTAAGTAAGAACAGAACCAAAGGGGTGTTTAAGATCAAAGATAGAATCAGAAGGATGCCTGTAACATAAAAAATATTCTTTGGAAGAAGACCAAGATATAGAGGTGCATCTCAGACTGCAGTTACAAAATAGCTGAGAGGTCTAAAGCCCTGGCTGGCCCCTCCATTCAGCTATTTGTCTGAGGAGCCCAGCCACAGCTCAGCTTCTGATCTATTTTCAACTTACAGGACAGAGCTGTCTATAGCAGGTCAGGGGGAGGTTCATTGTGCGGTCTCTTCAGGCCAATGGCCACTGGCAGCACACCTCACTGCAGCTTAATCTGCTCTAAGCAGCCCAGACAGAGCAGCTGCCATTTGCTTTGTGCTCTCGCATAAATGCTGCAGATTTTACTGTGAAATCTGGATTTGAAAAACTGGAAGCAAATAAAGACAGCTGCTGATGATACCCATGCATCTGAGATTGCCCTTAATGGAAACAAATTCTGCCAGAAAGAAATTTGTTTCTCTAAAAAACTTCTATTTTTAAGATTCATATATTTGTTTGCCTTTCACCAAATACATAATCGGAACAACATTCATCCTCTACATTGTGACACATCTTCACTGACATTATCTTAATGCATTACTGGTGTGACAATAGAAAGAAAAAAATAAAAAGACAATATCACGACTGAATTAGTGGCTCCGTTGATCATAAAACATAATGTATCCATCCTCAGAGAGAAGAAACCTTTATGATGATTCTCATGAATGTCTAGGGAATAAAAAACTAGGACTTTCTCATACAAAAATCTTGTTGAAGCCAATAACTTTAAGGAAATTTCTATGTGGAGATGATGTTTCTAGATGTTCTATCAAGCACAAAGATATCAACACTTGTCAAGGAATGCATTACTTTTTATGAAAAAAATGCTGTCTTGTAATTCTCAATTCTTTTTAAATAATTCTACCACTAAATACATACCATCGCTCTGTACAGGATCTAGTGAAAATATGTAACATTTATTAACAAATTTTCTAAACATATACAACTGCTGTCAGAGTCTCAGAGGCATGAAATCAGAGAGTTGATGTTCCTGCGCAGAATTCAGTGGTCACATACACCAGTCAAGAACAATACCTTTTAAAGCAGCAAAGCAGTGCTTACACTGGTTAAGTAATGGAGAATGAAGTTTATATATCAAACACTCTAAGATGCAAGAGGAAATAAGTCAGCTCTGTCAACCTGAAGGTGGAATTAACTTCTTGATATGCCCAAATAACTAAGTTCCTTCTCACTTCAGAAAAGCAAGTCTTTTTTACATGCAAAAGGTGGCATCAGATCTTTGTGCTAAGGAATGAAAAAGCAGCAGTGGCTCCATAGCTCAAATATGAAAATAAAATGCTTTCACACAAAAAAGACATACAGAAATGCCATGCTGTCGGTAACAATAAAATACTATCTAGTAAAAAGAAGGAACCCCATTCCCTGCCAGGCAGCATCTCCAATAGCAAGCTGCATGTGTGCAAAGTGAAATTAAATTCTATCAAATAACGCTTCTCCATCTGCTTATACTCTGCTGCTTCTACGCTCTCTTTTGCCTTTGCTGTCAAAGACTTCCCTAAATGCTCGGCAGTAGATAACCAGATTTGGGGGCGAGATGAAAAAGGGCTTCCCCCGCTCTGCGACAAAATAGACGATCCCTTTGCACCCCCTGCTGGGGAAAGGGCCACGAGCAAACGGCGAGCCCTGCCGGGAGATCTCCCCTCCCCATCACCTGCATTTAACTACTAACCACTGGTTCTCATCCTAAACATTTTATTTCTTTTCACCGCCTGATACCAGTTCGATTCTAGTCATAATCTCTACCGACTTCAGTTGCAGTTAGCGAAAATTTTACACACAGGATTAATGAATAATAAGGGAAGCTCATGAAAATTCTATATTTTATGATCATGTTCTTGCAAGGTCACTCGATTCTTTGTCTTTCTTAAGGAAGGAGACCTCTTGTGCTGGGTATTTTAATACTAAAAAAAAAAAAAAAACCACAAACTTAAGTAGAAATGTATCATTAAATAACATGTCGGGAAGACAAACATTTGCTAGTTGCTGAGAACCAAGCCTTTGCTATTGACAAGCAGAAATCACTGTGGCAGATTTTCTGCACCAAAGATGGTGAGCCCTATTCTGTAACCTTGGCTCTCTCTCTTTAATGTCAGCAGCAGCAGATCACAGTATGATATTATTCTTATCAGCATTTTTTATTAATTTAAATAGTAATCCCAGGGAAAATATGCATCTTACTCAGTAGAAAATGTGTTAAAATAAAAGAATTCAAGAAAACTACTAAAGAAGTTAGATATTCAGCTATTCCAATTCATCGAATAAAAATAACAATAAACTCATTTTTAAAGAGCACCTCTGCTATAATATTTATAACCAGAAGGTGGCATTAAATTGCCACAGATCTGCTCCAAGTGTCCTTAACTGCTGTCTGCCAGAGCCTAGCAGAGAAGGGTCCTAGGCATGTCGCACAGTTACAAATTTGTGATTTAAACTACCACTTGGGTAAACTCCCTGGAATTAGAGCAATATAGCAAATAACTAACCCTTGCAAGACTGGCAACAAAAACACTTTATTTCTTCCCGCCTGTCTGTTTCCCCTGTGCAACTGGCCTCTGGAATATCCGCCCTGGCTTTTCTGGAAGACCTCTGGAACTACAGGACTCAGAAGGATCCCACATTCCCCAGCGTGTACAACACGAGCAATAGTGTCTCATGTCAGCAGTGGAGCGGAATCTCAAAAACTCAGTGGAGTTTCAGAGGAACAGGTTCCCATGATCCTTACCACGTACATTTATCTCCATTGAAAAGTTATGCTACGGAAATGGGGGGTTTGGCTGGATCCTCTGCTGGTTTCCAGCAAGTCTGAGGGCCATGCTGCCAACTTGCCTCTCTTACAGTGTTTCTGTGTAACTTCAGGGATGCGTTTGTATTGATCGCCCAAGCAGAGGCTTCCCAGGTTTTACTGAGAGAGAGGTTATCTCAGTAACTGGTCCGTAGCCTGGAGCCGTGGCCAAGTGCAACAGAAAGCATCCTGGGTGCACAGGCTCATGTTGAAAGCATCTCTCAGATGGTGGAAGTTTCAGAAAGAAAACCCCCACACATGCACACCTGCACACTGACATCAAAGAGAGTCTCAGAGCCTTCAAAGTTTCCTCTATGTGGTTCATTTGAGCAGGAGGCTTGATTCCCTCCTGTGCTGCTCCAGATCTGCCCTGCTCCCCTCGGTCCTGGGGCCGATACGCACTCCTGAGCAGTGGGACACACTGGGGCAGGCACTGGTCCAGCTGCTCCACCAGCTGTCTTTTATGGATGCAGAAGAGCTGTCCCATGACATAAAAAGAAGAGGTTAAAGGGGATATCCCGGAAAATCTCTTACAGAGCAACACTCACCTCTGCACTGTGTAAAGTGAAGGGCAGGGTGTAAGAGTAGCACTACAGACATGCACAGCTTGCCTGGCTCCAAGCTGTCCCTCAGTGCACGGGCGAGATTTCCAAGCAGACTGCAGCAAACAGGGCAGCAGGCACTGAAGGAGAGCCAGGATCCTGCTCCCCTTGGCCTGCCACATTCCTGCAGCAAGTCACAGCCATGCCATCCTCTTTGAAGGAGCGGGCTTTGTTGCCGCTGGGCTAGGTGCCCACCAGACAGCTAACAGCATGCAAACGCATGGTGCTCTGCCCATGAACAGTTGCTGTCTCAACACAGACTCTAACGTACTGCCAGAAAATAACTTTAAAACAAAAACTTTTTTTTTTACTAAGATATTTAATTTTCCATTTTTAATGAGTTGGTCATTATTCTTGTTTACTGAAGTCTTATTTTGTTCTAGTATTACTCCACCCCACCAAAAAGAACACATTTGGGAGAAGAAATTGCTATTTGCTAAAAAGTACAACAGAAAAAAATAAGTAGGCATCCAAAGTTGCAAAATAGAAGGATCAACACTCAGGATATTTCAACTCTAATATAAGGATAAGGTGACATGGTGAATAATGGGACTTCATTCTGTGGTCACTTCCATACAAACATGAAAGGAGACTCCAGCAAGGAAGAATCCAGGTGTTGGGATTATGCTGTATTTACACAGAATAGGTAGTAATTCTCTCAATAAGTTTTGAGATAAAGACAAAGCTCATTTGTAGCTTTGCTTGGGAAAGAAATAAAGAGAAAAATAGGATATTTTTTTCCCTATTTCTTTCAGATAACTAATTCAGAGGTTTCTGAGTGTTTGAGGGTTTTTTTGTTTTCAAGAGAAGGAAGGGGCTCCAGTGACAGACATTTAAAGAAGAAATCAGCTTTCCAACACTGCTGTGGCAGCCCAGATATGGGCTAGATGTGATCAAGAGCCATACCTGGACCCACAATATAAACATGGAGTGAGGGAGCATTTATGTATGAACCCTGAGAAAATGTAAGGCAGGGAAAGATTTGAAGTGAACAGGTAGTGGCAGGGGGCTCTGATCAAAAGCACAGTGATGCTCAGTCTGTAGCACGTGAAACTACAGAAAGATTGAGTGCTAAGAGAGACTGAGAGAAATGCAAACGTAGCCCCCGGAGGGGAACCATATTTCAGCAGGTCATGAGCAAGCCAATAATGATTTCCACTTCATTTGTATGTGTGCTAAACACACTTGGCATTACTTCAGAGACCGGGGTCAAAAGTTCAATGATTATAGATCTTTGCTAAAGGCATCGTGCTAGAAGACATATCTGGATTGCTGCTAGGGGAGGGTCAGAGCCAGGTTTGCACTAACCCTTACCCCTGTCCTGGTAGCGTTTCCCAGCTGAGATCCATTATCTATGTAACTGGCACACTGAAAAGCATCACAAAGCTTATCTTGCATGTTACCTCCCTGCCAGGATACTTCAAAACAGAGAGCAGAGCAAGCAAAGGCAGCATTCGTTTTGCATCTCCCAATAGCCTTTCCATGCTGCCAGTCTCCTCAGACAGAAAGAGCCTTCTTTTGCTCCTGCATGTCCTCCAAAAACATACCTAAGTACGGCATATACAAAAATTAAGTCATGCATATATGAGTGAGGGGGGAGGACAGCCATCTTTCCTATCAGCTGGCAGGGAAAGGTAGGTAATTACAAAAGGGCAAACTAGAGCACTTTGAATTATCCAGGACCTAACACAGAGAATGCTCCCCCTCGCCATGAGTCAGTGTACAGACTCTTGCTGCCTCCACACTGGTGCCTGCACTGCAGTTGTGGCCCTTGTACACATTTCAACACCCACTGCTTTCTCACCACACAGTAGGACACCCATTTTCCAGGTACAAACACAGCACCTGGTCTGGAGGATATCCTTCTGGGGCTTAAACTGTCTGCTGCTAAGGAAAGCTTTGGACCAGACTCATTCCCCCGGGGAAGTAGTAGCAGATGCCTGTTCCCAACCCCCCAACCCGAGGGCAGATCTGCAGCAAGCCAGCATCCCTCTGAGCACCCCAGCCCCAAGAGCAGCACCAGCAGGCAGCTCCCTCACGACTACTGCTGCAGCATCTCTGGAAATGGAGGACACCGCTCCCTCACTGCTTCGCTGCTTGCCTCCCTGTAATGCAGCAGCAGCAGCAGCAACAAAGCGACTCCCAGCCCTACCTGATTTGCTTTGGCCCAAGCGAAACACTTAAACGAAGGGTCAGACATCTGATAACTTAGTTTCTTGGCAACACTGACAGCATTTTAACCTTGCCCTTTAGGCTTCAGTGGTCTGGTGGACTCACAGTGTCAACCCCACATGCTCCAAGATACAGTGGAGTTCCTCCCATGCCTCCAAAGAGGTGGCCCTTATGTCACCTCTTATGACCCCAGTAGCACTTGGCTGTTGCTGCTTTGGGGATAAGCTGAAGAGAAGGTGACCTGCAAGCACAGGTTTCTCTGCCTGAGGAAGGTAAGAGACGTACAGCAAAAAAAGAGGGTCAAGTACACAGCCACAATGCTGGGAGTGTCCTTTTGCACCAGCTATTGATGTCTTGGCTCTCTTGCCTTTCTCCAAAGCACACCTGCATGACAGAGACTCTCATGACTCACTGAGTTTCAGCACACAGTTTGACTTTCTTTACATTGAACTGGCAGGAAAGGAGGAGATTTCTGTTGGCTCCAGGGGTATTATACTTACTGCGCTTTCCAGCTATGAGTATCCTCACAGGGAAGAAAAAAAATCTTCCAGGGAAACCTGAAGCAGATTCAAGGGAAATGGAGGACCAGAGGCTTTCATTAATTCACACAGGGATTGATTGAACTGGATTCAGGTAATGAATACTGGCTGGGGAAGACATGGTCCATTTTTCAAGGACTCCTATGCAATTCCCTTGAACTTTAATAGCAGCTTACAATGCATATTGTAAAGGTATAAGTCTGATCAGCATACATTGTCAATTTGACTTTTCACTAGTGGGGGGAAAAAAACCCTAAGGAAAACAAACCCAGTACTTTTATTTAGAAACTTCCTCCCCTCCCCCCCTTCTTTTTTTTTGTAATTAAATTCACCATAATGACCGCTGCAATGTAAATCTAATAAGAAGTCAGAGTTTCTGTTTTCCATTGGTAGCCATTTGCACTGCTTGATTTAGGCAACTCACTAAAGCATAGAAGGATATTGCAAGACAACCTTCTTGAGTCAGTGGGTAAGAAAAGCTTACCTCGACAGTATTAAATCACTAAAATTGATTGCACCCTATTGCTTACGCTCCGATTCCACTGGCAGGAAAGGTACAAGCTCACTTATTTACACACACACACTAGTAAACTCATTCACACACAGCTGCTTTCCATCTCAGAGCAATAAAAATTAATAATAAAAATAATTAAACCTCATCACCCTTCAAGCATTTGGAAGCCCCAGAGCCCCATCACCAGAGCCTCTGAAAATGCGTCAGCCTCCTCATGAGAGAGATCGGGGCTTGGTTCCTGCAGGGACTGGCTGCCAGAACTACCACGGCACCTGGTCGTCACACTCCAGTAACAGATTATTCCATGGTATCGACCCTCCTGCTCTGGGTTAATTCTTTTAATTGTCTCGCCACATCTTTTCCCATTAGGCTGATGTAACTTGTTTAAGCATACACAGATTGATTTATGACAGCACTAGGGATGTTAATCAGATGCCTGCTCTCCAGTTAATGCACGCTCGGCAAGAGATGCGGGACAACAGTCTCCCATATGGGAGCTCTAGCCTTTTGCCTTGAAATCAAAGGCAGCCTCACAGCAAGAGCAGAATTACACCATGCTAAGAATAGGCGGCTTCCACTGGTATTGCGGGTAAGGCAAGGTCATTGCCTCCTGCTCTCAATTCTCAAGTGCCATCTTTTTTAAATACAGCCGCAATCAAGGAAATGGAAAATCTCTTTAAAAGTTCACTGCTAGGAACTTATTGGAGCCCACTAAAATTCTAAAACCTCATCAGGAGGTAAAAAGTTTCTTTCAAATGCAACCTCATTTGTCTCCATTTAAAGAGGCACTTTCCTTCACAGTTTACATCCAACATCCTTTAGTTCACTGCTGCGTATTCCCTGCGTTTCCCTTTCCACAGTATCACAGAATTGTATGGGTTGGAAGGGACTTTTGGAGATCTAGTCTACTCCCCCTGCTAAAGCAGGTTCACCTAGAGCAGGCTGGATAGGAACGCATCCAGGCAGGTTTGAGTATCTCCAGAGGAGACTCCACAACCTCCACAACTGAGAGGTCCCCTCTCAGTCTTCTCCAGGCTAAACAGACCAAGGTCCTTCAGGATTTCCTCATCAGAGAGGTGCTCCATTCCCTTGATCACCTTTGTAGCCCTCCGCTGGGCTCTTTCCAGTAGTACACTGTCCTTGAACTGGGGAGCCCAGAACTGGACACAGTACTCCAGATGTGGCCTCACCAGGGCAGAGTAGAGGGGGAGGATGACCTCCCTCAACCATGGTCTTTTTAATGCACTTTTACTGAAGTGATGTGCATAGTGCAGAAGCCTGCATAGAACAGTCTTCTTTTCCATACACACAGTTTAGGTCATTGCGTTAGGTCATGCAATGCACAGGAGACATAATGTTCAGATACTATGGAGATAGTAAAAAAAAACCCAGAGTTCTCAATAATACCAATAAAAATTTGAAAACTCTTTAGATCCAAGGTACTTTTCATTCTATTGCTGTGTTCAAAATTAAACCGATTAGATACATTCAGTAAGGATGAAGTGCCTCTGCAGCTGCACCATCTCACTGAAAGTTAAAGAAAACTTGTCCCCTAACTTTATGCTTCTAGAAAACAAACAAATAAATAAAGATGAACAAAACCCCACATCCACTTTGCCAAACTGCAAAAAAAACCCTGAAGTTCTGATTCTGACTCTAACCTACATAATCAGACACTGTTTGGGATTACAACCAGGACACCACTAGTCCCATCACATTTTGACAGCAAATCCCATGTATTTTCCCACCAACAAGAGGGCTCAGAGCAGGAGCTCTCTCAGCTGATTCTCCCAGGTGCTCCTCCTGCTACCCAGCTGGTCCTGCCTTAGCAAACAGACTTCATCTCCTCAGATTTTCAAATCCTCCAGAGACCTTTCAATACAATTTCTAGACACAAAGTTACCGATGTGCTAACAAATCTCACTACTTCTTAAGAAATTTATTCCGCTTACGGCCTACTCTTCCCAGATTCAAGGGGGGGAAAAATTGGAGAAATGATGTCCTGAACTGAGTTCCAGATCCATTGCAGACACTTTAAACACAGCAGAGAGGAAGCTGATTTGGATATAACCAAGAAAACAGCAAATACAACAAGGCCTAAAAGCGACCAAATTGATGTCAGCAGCAAAGGCTTTGCGGAGGAGAAACATTGACACAATCAGAGCAGGGACACACTTCCAAAACCAAATAACAATGATACACCTGCCTTTTCACAGTTTTCTTACCTCATCTGACTTTTTCTGCAGCCAGGCCACAGTCAGCAATGCCTCTCCGTCAGTGCTGTGCAGCCTGGTGTCTGCTAGCAGCGTACATGCAGCCCCTGAGCGGGGGCCAGGACCACCCTGGTCAGGGAGCAGGATACAGCCCCACAGCACCAGCCAGGCCAGCACTGCCTGCTGCTCCGCTGCCCAGCCCAGCTCTCATCCAGCAAGGGTCTCTGGAAGCATCAACCCCAAGAAAGGTTTCCCAAAGCCCTGCATCAATATGGACACGCTGAGGATGAGACACCAGGAAGGAGAGGGGAAACTGGCACTAACTCCCTCACTTCCAGCCCAGGCAGGGAGGCAATGGGAGGTGCACAGACCCTGAGAGCCAGTCAGTGCAGTCCAGGTTTCTAACGTCAGGTATCTTATATTTACAGCAAGTTCTTTGAGAAAAACCTTCATGCTGAGAGCAACTCATAACATTTTCAAAGTTAAGTGAGACAACTGTAAAAGTACTTTCAGATGATTGATCAGCAAAGACCCAAAAAACCTTATCTAATGTATTATTAACTATGGATTATTATTCAGCTCTATTCAAAAATACCAAAGGCTTCTTTGATAGATCTAAAAGCACCAGCAGGAGCCACTGCCCTTTGTACCTTGCTAAGAAGGGCACCCAGCTGACAAGGGCCACATGGACCATATGCTGCTCTGAAGCAGCACTGACAACAGGGATCTCAGCAAATACCCCAGGTGACAAAAAGCACTGTAAAATCACTACCTTCGCTCTTCTGCCTCTGTCCACAACCTATCCCAGGCCCTCACTCCAACAGCAGCTTCAAACCAGCACTAGTTTGTCCCAGCCCAAGACTGGCCTCACCTGTGGCTTGAGTCCATCATCCCTAACTGGATACGATTCAGCCTTATACCTTCCTGAGGAACTAGCCTTGATGCACACCTGATATCCTTTCCTAAATTTGTGTGGATAATATTCCTACACACTTGCAGGTACCTATAAGGTGGCTTTTCCATGCTGCAAAAGGGAGCATTTTCTCTCCTTGTTCTCGAGGGTTTTCAATACTTTGAAATGCCAGAGCCATTCAAAATGTTAAGGCAAAGGATGAAAGCTACAGAAATGTAACTTCTTATGAGCAAAAGAATGCAATGAGGATAGGCAAGATCAGTGATAAATTCTGCCACAGCCACACCTAACATGCCTATAATGTATGCACACAAGTAAATATCTAAGGCACTGAGTAATTATCTATGTTTATCTTTTCTGACTTTCATAAGTCACACAGAAAAGTAGGATGCACTACAACATTATGTTGTTTGTCTCCGGACACTAACGCCTATTTCACACTTTACTCAGAATTGTCTCCTTTGCAATAATTTTGTAGATAGGCATTACAAAATTGCCAGATGCCAGAGCTTTTCTTGACAGTGAAATTTCTGTATGAAGATACAGGCTGACGATTTAAGTGAAATCCTGTCACGGGAATATGTCACATACAATATATCCTGCAAACACATTTTTAATTCTTTGCTGAGAGATTTGCCTTCCCATTTAAGTAAAACATTCATATTCAATTCATTCTGCTTGGGACAACGCTGATCACGTTACAGATTACCAAACCAAAATATCTGACAGGCTATTTGAAATATCCTTCTTCTGTTGCCAGCACAAGGAGAATGCCCAGCATGATGGAAACCTACATTTAAACTGTCAGCAAATCAGATTGCCAATCTTATACTGCTTTTAAAGCCACAGAAACTATTTGTGAGTGTGTGGAAGATGTGTTTCCTGCTGTCTTTGTTCTGAGAGGCTGTTAAGCAATGAAGAGCTAAAGAGGAATTTGGTTTGGGCTACAGCAAAGCCCCAAAAGCTGAGCAAACATGAAAGGCTAGTGGAGAAGCACGTTAAGAATCAGTAGCATCAAAACAATTCTTCAGTTCCTGCTCTCTGCAAAATTGGATGAGAAATGAGTACATGCACGAACTCAAGGGGTTTTGGAGCAAGGATGGATTACGTACATTTACAATTGAAAAGCTGAAAAAGAAAGTAACTTTGGAAAAAAACAACATTTTTATCATTTGTTGGAGAACATTTTGACAGGCTTCTTCAAAAAAAAAGACTAAGAAAGACATGATAGGACAAAAATGATGCCAAAGTACTAGGAAAAGAAGCAGTCTTTGGGAGGAGCAGGATCTTCCCAGATCTTATAGCTGCTTCTTGCATCTCAAAGATGGACACCATTTGCAGTCCTCGTCTAGTCTGGGACTGACAGAGCAAATGTTTGAAGGATGTAAAGAAGAGACAAGGGTGGCTTAAAGGTGGCACACACAGTAGATAATGAATAGCAGGAAGAAAACAGGAAAAGAAATTTCAAACTGAGCATCAGGAGACTACTCAAGCTGTGAATTTTATTGGACAGCTAACTATTCTCCAAGGGGGGAAGTGGAAACTCCATTCACTCAGCCATTTAGAAGTAGAAACATGACTTTATTGCAGAGACTACCCTGTACTTTCAGAGTTGGAAGACATGCTGTAATTTAATAGCTCTTTTTAACTCTAACTGCACAACTGTCTATTACAACTAACAAGAACATCAACTATTGCTAGAGCTAACATAAGCTTAGACGCAAACCCTTGAATTACTTTCTTTTTTCTTTTTCTCATCTATTTTCCTGTCTCTCTCCAAACAGTATTGCCAAAGAGTGAAGCAGCATGAAGTATGGGTGCAACACTAAAACAAAAAGCAAAAACCACCAGATCATTTACCATTCCTCAAAAAAAAAAAGAAGAAAGGTTATGACAAACATTTTTAAAGAGCAATTTTCCTTATTGAACACAGCTTTTACAGAAATAGACACACTTTCATGTACAATCCCCATCCCTCGTCACACCTGTATCACACATGAAGTTTTGACAGAGAATTACAATAGTGTCTCCCCAGAAGGCTGTGCCTGGTGGCTATTCCCGCTAACGTCAAAAGCCCTGTTGGCTGAAGGTGCTAAGGCTTGTCCAGCCAGTACTGCCAGCCAGCCCTGCCCAGCGGGCACCCAAAGCAGGACTGAGCCCTGCCTGGCTTCCTGGCTTTCCCAGTGCCACTACATGCTCCCACCAGCCATGAGACTTGACAGCCCCCGGCAGGACTCCCTCTTTCCCCTGCTCTCCAAATCTCCCCTGTGTGCCTTTGTGTGCCTCTGCCTGCACCCAACTGTCCATCTGCCTTGGGAACAAAGATTTTAGCACCCAGCAGGAAGGGCAGGAAGCTCAACCACCACTGACGGATGGGAATATGTTAATGACTAAGGCAAAATAGCCAATGTTTTCTCAATAATTCCACTCATGGC
Source organism: Limnodromus scolopaceus (assembly GCA_028565335.1). Taxonomy (NCBI): domain Eukaryota; kingdom Metazoa; phylum Chordata; class Aves; order Charadriiformes; family Scolopacidae; genus Limnodromus; species Limnodromus scolopaceus. The sequence continues at coordinate 10,731,987 of JAOXNO010000002.1, read as the reverse complement.
AATAATTTATTGTTTTCTGCTTGACAGCCCTGCTATTTTGTGCACAGAAGTGATTTTGAAATTATGTTGTTGAAAATTGACTTTACCTTCTATCTCCTCCCTTTTCTTCCACCGCACTTCTAAAGATCATAACATCCTTGTCAAACTAGGTGAGCCTCTCCTATTTGGCAGGATCAGTTTAATGGATCTTTTAATCAGAATTTAAATTAGAAAAGAAACACATAATTAGTTTAGCACTAAGTGCTAAAAAGTATTGCCATATCCTTAAGAGGACAAGCTCTGTATTGCAGACATTAAGTAACTTGGGCTATTAAGAAAATGAATATTTTGCAGACATGAGGAACTCTAACTCTCTGACTCATTGTGTTTGGACTCCTCACAGCAAAAAGTTTTTCTCCTGTGGAAGAAAGACACCTAAGGATGCACTATTAACTGAAGTCCATTCCTGACAGCAGAGTGCATCACAGCAGTTGTTGCTTCTCTCTTTCCCTCTGTAAAATCACCCTGATACAGCATCAAAAACAACTGTCATTCCAAAGAGCAAGGACTATCAATTCAGTAGGTAGCAGGACAGGCAAGCGAGATTGTACACAAGTCATTTTTTCTGTTTAACTACTCAGATATTCATTTTGATGTTTGGAAAGAAACCTTTCTCATTTTTCAAAAATTCCCAAGGTAGGTAGGTATTTCTTTTTAAACTAAAGTGAGTGTTAGAACTGTGACCAACTGATCATACTAAACCTTACTTTCCCCTCATAGTCAACTTGAAGTGACACATACCATCATCAGATGTGCAGGTTTATATGCTCATATGTGTGTTACATATTTTCTGTTGTTTCTGAAATCTTGAAGATGCTAAATGCAATTTCCTTTCCTGAGCCCTGGGCTTTTTCTTTGGACTCAAGAATAAATTTCTCTGTATGGCAAAACAGTCATCAGGAGCTGTATTTTCCCTTCATCTACAGCCTCTAGAACAAAGTAAGTGGTAAGAAGTTCTGGTGCAGTCAACTCTTCTTTATACAGACCTAAAATCTTCTCCATCTCCTTGACATTAACAGTGGCTTTCCCAAACCTTGTGTTCTGCACTGGAGGACAAATGAAGTACATCACCTCCTCCGCATTCCTCCTCTCAAACCAAATAAGCATCACATCTCCCGTGTTTTGGGACAAAAGTACAAAATTTTAAAAGTTGTCTCATCTCATGCTGAAGTCCCTTCCTAAATATGAGTTTCTAAACAAAACACCAGGGAGACTTTTTTTTTACTTTAATTTACTGTGGGTCCATCAACTTTGACCACATTTGAAGGTACATTTTCTCCCCATTAGTTCTGTCTAGTCAAAGAAGCTCACGTAGCGATGACGCATCTCTTGCAGATAAGGGTATCCGCTGATTTGATTTACTAAGAAGGCTAAATTTATTATGCAACATTTTACAAGTATAATTCTGCTTTCTCTTGATGGTAATAAATTCGATATCAGCTCCCCTGAGACGAGAAAACCAGTCCCTTTATTATCCAGACATGACCCCCAGAGCCAGATTCCATTTTAGAGACGGGAAATGGCCATATCTCTGATTAAAAGGGAAACTTTAATCAAATAAAGTGCCTCATCAAGCAAGAGCCAAGATTCCAATACTCCTGACTGCAGCACAGCAATGATCCAAAGTCATATCTGCCCCCAACCCATTACCGCTTACTGCAAACGTGATATCCATCCCAAACAGGAGGTGCATCCTTCAGCAGCTTCCTTATCATCCTGGGAGCTGCTCCTCCTGTGCCCACGGTCCCTCGCAGAAGCAAGTTCTCAGGCTGCTACCCCAAAGTCTGTTTGAGGAACCAGAGGATGGGCTTTGTGGGGTTGGGGGATTTTTTCCCCCAAATAGATCAACCTTGCAGGTGACAAGTAGCCTGAACCATGCAGCTAAGTGCAGCAGCCATGGCCTTCAGTTCAGTATTCTTCCAATAACACTCTGCTATTCTCTCAGACACCTTCCTTCTGCACTCTGAAAAGATCTTTTGAAGCATTTAGGAGACTACCTTAATTTAGAGTCCCAGGTCATCAGCTTTGTCCTGGTTGTCACTGGTGTATTTCTGCAATTTTACAGCAGCGTAGTAGATGAGTAACAAATAATGATAACAATGACAATATGGATGTCTAGGGGTATTGTTATTTTAAGTGTGCTTTAAGACTCCACTTCTGTGTAAGCACAATTGGATCTGTATGCCACTCCATGCAGGGATCCATCTTAAAGTCTTTCTGGCCATCTAGACAGTTTTCTTGCAACAGAGCAAGATACAGCAACTGACAGATAAATCATCTCCCTTTCAGCCACGGAAGCCCAGCTACGCAAGCAAATGAAGGCACCCAAACTCCACATCTACTCAGGAACCGCTAGGCTTAGAGATCCAGTAATTTCATACAGCCTTCTGCAGAGATCCTCCTTGGATCAGCCCACATCTCATTTCGGCTACAGGAGAAATGACATCTGCTTTCTGCTTTATGCCAGGACTATCTTCCTAAGACCAAGGCGTCTGCACCCAGTGAGGGCCCCTGCTCTGCAGAACTGCAGCATGGGCCCAGCAAAATGCGGGAAATACATAATACCACCACACTTCAAGATTATTTTCCTGCTATTTGTCTGCCTGCAGCACACAGACACGCACGCATGCACGCACGCAGGAAAACGGTTACTGCGTTGCTCTCTGCTTTCCAATGCACCTCCAGTGGCCTCCGAGGTGGGAGCGCTATCCCTGGGGAGGAAACACCCCCGGGGAAGGGCAGGGCTCAGCCCGGTTCCCGGTTAGCCCGAGCTCCTCCGGCCACCTTCGCGCCTTGCCCCGGCCCGGCCACGCCGTCGGGGGGTGTCCCCGGCGGCGGAGCTCTTGGCGGCCTGCCCCCGGCGAGCAGCTCACGGGAGGCACAGGGCGGCCGGAGAGGGGACGGCAGTTCCTTGTGGTCCCGGCGCGGGGGCAGAATAGGCTTTTGCGGTCCGCACCACTCAGGGTTCGAGCCTGTAATCGCCGACCGCCGCAGGCGAGCCGGGCACCGGACCACCCCACCGGGGCAACGGCGGCGCAAGGCCGCTAGGACACGGGCGCTCAGCCCGTAGCACCGGCGGGCGCACGTCGGACCCGGCCCGCTGTCCCCGCGCCGTTCAGGCCCAGAGGGAAACGACGGAGCGAGGTCTCCGAGGGGCTGGCGGGGCCGCTCCCGTCGCCGCCCGGGGGTCTGCGGGCAGCCGCGCCGTCGGGGCGGCGGGGACTGCCGGCGGGTC
>JAOXNO010000002.1:10687022-10724555 GCA_028565335.1 Limnodromus scolopaceus | reverse complement strand
CCGCACGCCCCCGCCCAGAGGGGACCCGGCCGCGGAGGAGGCGGCGGTACCTTGGACAGAGCCGCCGCGACGCGCGGAGCCCGCCCGGCAGCCGCTCCGGAGCGCCCCGACGACCAGGTACGGGCGGGCGGGCTGCGCGCCCCGACGGCGCGGCTGGGAAAACCGTGGGCTCGGAAGGGGGGGGGAGCGGGGTCGGCGGGTCCCGCCGAACCGAACCGAGCCGGGTCCCCTCGCCAAACTCCGCGGCGCCGGCGGCACCCACGGGGCCGCCCCGTTGCGGCCGCTCGCGGGTCCCACCGCGACGGGCGGCCCGGGAGGGAAAGGGGCTCCCCCGGGGCTGGGGCGTGGGGAGGTGTCGGGGTGCGCCGGCAGCCTCCGGCGGAGCGAGAGCGCTCCCCGACGGGCCGGGCCGCCACGGCGGTCCGCAGGGAGCTCACGGGAGGCGACAGGGCGGCTCCCGGCTCCGCTCTTAACGACAACGGCCGCAGCAGTGCGTCCTTCACACATCTGTCCCCGACAACGCATTCAACATCGCTCTTAACTTTAAACATAGATTCCCGAGAACTTTAAGCTTATCTTCCTGATAACAGCGAGAGCGAGGATGAATAGATGGGGGCTGAGTGCGATGCCCCAACGATATTACATACTGCAAGCTGCCTCCCCCGTCCACAGTGTACAGAGAACTTGAGTATAAGCACATGGGGCTTATTTCAGTCCTCTGCTATCTACTAACGGAGAGATCAGTGCCTTTTGTTGTGGATTTGAGCTGCTTTTTTGAGCTGTAGGGAAGGCCACTCGGCTCCCCAGCCTGCCGTAACTCACAGCCACCCTGCTAAGCTGCTCACCCCGACCCCCCAGCTAAGCCAGCTGTAAATAAAAACAGCTAGGATTAATTTTTTTTTTTGCCTAATGACTTTGACAATACACCTCACAGCTATCCGAGTGAGCAACTTTGAAGTCATCTTGAATTTTTGCAGGATTTTCTCTTGTGTCAGTTTTCTTGTCCTTTATCAAGCAAATGGAGGATTGGGTGTGATACTAAGCTGGCAGCACTTGAGCCAGATACAAAGCCTCAGTTCATCCCTGTGACAGAGAAAAGTACAGTTCAGGCTACCATCCCCAAACTCTTTCTCACGCTGATTTTACAGATACGTGAGTCTGTTATTAGTAGTATTTCCCACAGCCACAGAGCCAGATTTTTTCTTTAAGGGAACACAGTTCTAGGGGCTTTGTATTTAAACACAGGTGGGGAGCTGAGGCCAGCCCACAAACAACTAGGAAAGCCCCAGTCTTCCCAGAGTTACAGGACACGTCCATTATTTGAAGTGCTTTGAAGCTGTGTTGCTAGCAGCAGAGCTCACAGCTAAGCCGTGAGACCCGGGTAACACACGAGAGGGAGCGGAGCAGCACAGCGGGTTAATGTGGCCTTTCCGTGAGGGAAATCGTCTCTCACCTGGGTTGAAATCATGAGCAGATGACAGATCAACATGAGTTTGCTGTGTGGCTCATTGCGGGGCCCCAGGGACATCTCTCAACCTTATCCAACCTACTTCACGGCACATGGCCCCACTGGCAGCCGGTGCAGGACAGGATCAGCACAAGATGTCAGTGACCACATACTCATTGGCGGAGTCATGCTGAAGCCGCAAGGCTGGAATAGCCAAGCCGATTCCTCAGGAGGGGAATAATGCACAGCCATCCCTGCCCATTGCCAACCAAAACTCTTCATCTCACTTTCATACACTGTAGGTTTTTATCCAAATTGTTTTTAAAAGCTGTTGTAGAAATAATTCAAGTGCCCTGAACGTATAATCCCAAGGGTTTCAGAAAAGAAACATGACATTCTTTTCTACTTAGTCCACACATGTTGTCTTTTATATTTTGCATGCACACAGTGCAAAGTAATTTAAAAAAAAACAAAACCAAAACAAAACAAAAAAACCAACCACCCCTCCATGATCCATCAAGACCTGACTGAACACATAGAACTTACTCTGCTTTAGCTGTACCACCGTAATTGAAGGACAGTGTGGGCACTATTAAACTGAAAGAAATATGTGCACCACATAGCTTATTTTTGTACAGAAAATGAATAAGAATTTTAGAAGTGAAAATCAGGATAAGCACAGTACCAGAGAGACACAAGTGGAAGTATTTGCTCTGTCACAGATAACTTCAGTGACTTTTGGCAGGTTAAGCTGTCTCCCTGGATAGGTATATGCTATTGGGAAAGGCTGCTGTGAGAAGCAGCTCAAATGCAGCATGTGCCACCCCTCCCAGTCCTCCCACAGCCAGCCTGCCAACCTAGGCAGGCTCACCGGGTCCCCCACCCAGAGCTATGCCCCGAAGCACTGGCACCCTGCGAGCTTCTAGCCTGCAGGGGGTAAAAGGCACGTTTCCATCAAGCTCCTTTCCACATCTTTAACATGGAGATGACAGCACCTCACTGTGTCCACAGAACCGTGGAATGACAAATACATTTAAAGACTATGGTGCTTTCATATAAAATGGTAAAGGGAGGACATATAAGATCCTTAGATAGAAAACTGCAACCAATATTACCTGTGTCGACATAAGTACATTGAAAGAAAAGTCACCTCTTTCCTCCAGCTAACATCTAACATTAATACAAAGCGTGCAGATCATGGCGCAGTGCATTGGGAAGTAAATTAGAGTGACAAAATAAACCACGCTGAGAAGCGACCATTTATGTGCATCAGATAGTTCTGGGTAAAGAAATTTATAGCGAAATGAGACAAACAGAATGTCAGAGCGATCTCCACAGGGCTCAGTTCAGCTACTTCTGAATGTTGTACTTCTATTTCTCTTCAGTTTTGCATTCTGAAGCTTTTGTGTATGCTTGTGCAGGGAATACTCCCCATGTACATTTTGGTTGTAAATAATGGGTACTGACTGGACTTTAAATCTTTTCTATTTCCAGAACCGAGGCGTGAGGCTCCATAAATGCCCCCAAGTGGCTTCAATTTCTGTACTCAACAATAGTTATCAAAAGAAATGCAGGAATGCCTGTCCTAGAAAAAAACATGCAGAAGAAAGAGAAAGATACATGCAGCAAAGATGAGACAGTAAGTGACTGCTTCCAGAAAAACAAAAAGAAAGAAAAGGTTGAAGATAGATGACTTAACAGCTTTTAATGCTGTAAACTAATGTAAATGAATATAATAATTGTAAACCAACCTCTGTTCCAGAGCTGATTTCTGCATTTCAGGGAACACTAGTTAGGCTGCAGCAGTTTATAATCAGGAACTTTGATCTAACATTAGTACATCTCATATCCAATGCATTCTTCCTTCAAACATCATGTGAAGAAGTGAAATATTATTACACAACAGCAGATGCGTTACTACACAGTCAGAGATGGCATATAGTTATTTCTTAATAATAGAGAACTATCAAACTATCACATATGATTCATTTTCAAGCTGGTTTTAAAAATGCAAGATGTTTATGCCTATAAATAGTCAACCCCTTGGGTTTAAAGGTTTTTTCCTAAGCAGAGTCATGGACTGTACTGTAACCTTACCCAGAAAGACACGGCCAAAGCCAGGTATCCAAACGAAATACTGTTTGGCACATCTATTTCCACTGACCAAGAAACCAATGGCAGAAGAGATACACCCTGTCTAAACGTAGCTTGAAACTGTAGAATTACCATTCTTTTATTTCTGAGATCCAGAGTACATTACAGGCTAAATTGGATTTGCATTTCCATTAATATATCTATTCCTGTGACACTTCTTATGAGTATCTGAAATCTTTGGTTTCTAGATAGGGAAACATAACACAGCACTGACTTTTCTGTGGACATCAAAAGGCAGAGCTGGTGTTTGAGCTCAGAGGACACCCACTCCCTGCTTTCTGTGCAGTTTTCCCCCCTCCCTCCCTGCACGCACTAGCAAAGCCTTGCTCTGAGCAGCAGGTGGGACTAGGTGACTGCTAGACATCTCTTCCAACCAAAATCACACTATGGTCCAGAGATCCTGTGGAATCAGAGAGATAAACCCTCCAAAAGTTTATGGTCTACACTAACCACTAATGGACAAGCACAGTTGAATTAGATGACAGTTTCTCAAGTGGGAGACATGTCCAACTCCCTGAAGAGCCATGCCTAGAGCATCACAGCCTCTTGAATCTTCCAGGTCTTTCATGGATTACCTCCTTGCTTGATTTTCCCACTGCCCTCATAATTCCTCTGGCTTTTAAATTACTGATTTTGCTTCACTTGGTTAATTTTACATTAAAAAACAAAGGAAGCTTAATTGTATGGACAGCATGAAATTACTTTCTCCCCAGATACTATTGGTTTCTTGCTCCAAACAGGATAAGGATAAAGCAAGTATAAACAGAAATGTTTTATCAAGCCTTCTAGGAGGCTTCCAGACTGGCCAACAGCAGGGTAAAGCACAGGTTTATTGGGGATTGTATATAGTCAGTGCTAATAAACAAGTAGACCTGCACATTTTCTATTTCTGCAATTTTATAACTAGTCATATTACCAATCAGAATAGCATTAGCCCATGGTTTTGCTAATCACAAGCTAAATGCACTTCTTTGCTATTGAAATACCTTCAGCATTATTTTATTACACTTTAATATATTTGAAAATTTCCTAGAGTCTAGCTCAGACTATATACTTGCATCCTGCCTATCTGCCTGTTTGTCCTAGGATTTCTAGAATTTTTACCAAGGCATATTCTCTTGTTTTCCACTAGTTTGCTCATCTATCCATTTGAAATCCTCATTGGTGAAAGGCCTACAAACAGAGCTACTAGAGAGCTACCACTGCTTCAGTATTGCATACAACTGCATAATATGTCCTAAAACCCAGGCACTTTAAGACCCAATGACAGTTCACTGGAGTCACACAATTTCATTTGCAGTAATCAGGCATCTCAACTGCTAAAACAGAATAAATGGATTAATAAGGGATGCAATATATTACTCAGAAGAGAAAAAAAAAAAGGGCACTTTAGAAACAAGTAGGATTACTTGCTAATCTCTTTTCTTTTTTTTTTTTTTATGACTAGGCAGTGCCAAAACTTCCAGTCCCACCACTGCAACAGACCTTACGCATGTACCTACAGTGCATGAAACACTTGGTGCCAGAGCAGCAATTTAGAAAGACCAAGGTAATCGTGGAACAGTTTGGAATTGCAGGAGGCCTGGGGGAATCCTTGCAGCAAATCCTCGAGGAAAGAAGGGAAAAGACAACAAACTGGGTAAGCAAATGCAGATGAGAAAAATAACTGCTGTGTTAGATGATGACCATTCACAAACTCTTTGTGATGTTCTATGTGTGATCACTGCTTTCTTTCAGTGGGTCAGTGCAAACAGGGGTCAGATCAGATTCCAACAAAGGGAATGAATATTAGGCAAGAATTTTCAAACAATGTCAAAATCCGTGTCATTATTATGTTTTCAGATCAATAGCTTGTTGACATAAATGAGGGAATTCATGCACGTCAGGTGCATGCATGCAGGTGTCAGCTCTACCTGTAAGAATCACTACCTTACATCCTTTTTGGATGTAATTTCTTCCTTTCACTTTAATAACAGGATTTAGAGTTTTTATTAAAATGAAAAATGCTTACTGATAGGGCTATAAAAAGTGCCTTGCATGCCCATCTAGCCAAAGTTCTGATCCAGTCAAATTATTCTGGAATGGAATACTTTAGGATAGGAATTACTTTTTTTAAATTAAGCTATGATTTGCCATTCGTTGTCACACCATACCAATGTAGTTACCCTGAAGTATTTACTTTGCTGAATATATACATACTTTTATGTACACATGTGTGTATCTATCACATAGACCATGCTGAGACCTCAGCCTTTAAAAACGTCCAGCTTTCTGCTTCCCGAGACCAGAAAATTAAATCAGGCCTAGGTAAAACAGATTTTATCATTCCACAAAGTCAGAGGTCTTCCTGCCTGCATTAACCATGTTAGAATATGGCAGCTGAAAAGCAGAAACACTGATTTTATTGAAGTCCTTCCACCCCAGGAAGAAAGAGCGACAATGAATGCTTTCATAGATTCAGTGAAATCCTGCAGACTTGCTACTGATGTCAGTGAAGTGTGGTTCTCCCTTAACTTTTCAATTGCGTGACCCAGAAGAAAACTCCATCAAATTGCTGCTACAGGCAGGAAAAAAGTCTACAGTACGGGCAGTGCTTTTATTTTAAAAGCAGCGCTTAAATTCTGAACTACTTCTTGCCACAGTCTGAGGGCTCCGCTAAATGCTGCCCAATCTCATTTTGTTATTCTGATCATAGAACTTCATGGTTTTGGTGGCTAAATTAACCATCACTTCATGTTCCTGGTAATAAATAGTGTTCCAGGAGACAACTGTTCATTTAACCACTTGCAGCCTGAAAATTACAGAGGACGGATGTATATGCCTTTTCTGAAACGTCTCATCTTTAAATACTGGTTATTAAAATTAAATTCCTGAGTCTTAAGATAAACTAGAAATGTTTTTATTTGGAATGTAACTTGCCAGGAGTACAGCTCTAGCCTGTTCTCCTGAAGACTCCAGAGACTGTGGGGGAAGCATCTGTTCTAACAGCAATGAAATATCTCAGAGGAAAACTTTTTCAACTGATGCATGCACTCATAATTATTTTTGCATAATTTCATTGTTGTTTATAGTAACTGTATGCAAAGCATGACCACTAAACTCAGAAAGACCATTTGATCTTTTTATGAAAGCCTCCATTTTCCAAATAATGATTCTTCAAACTCTGCTCAGACGTACAGGAATGGTGTCACCATACATCTGTATTTTCAATAAAAATGAGAGATTTAATACATGTGTCTGTCTGGGTCAAACAGCAGTAATCTGTATTTGTGTCAGTGGACACAGAGGGAAGCCCCCAGGGGCCCTATCCACATGGCAGTATCTGCAGGACCGAATCATTAGGCTCGGGAAATTCTTTTCCCACTCTGTCTTGCTACAGGACAGTATCTGATGGCTAACAACAGAGCATCTTGGCACCATTAACAAATATTTTAAGCCCCCTGAGGAAAGCCATCACTAGTAAAGTTCTGTCCATTTCTTAAATATATCCCAATCACTATTCAAGAGTTAGCATGTTGTACTCCCATCATTTTTTTTTTTTTGTTGTAGAGAGAAGCAAACAACAAAATACCCAAACCACCACGATATGGGGCTTGTTTACTTTTTAATGGAACACACTACAAATTGCCATTGATTGAAAAATAGGATTATGGAATTGCGGCTGATTTCAGCTGAGCTGAGGTCACAGAGCCCAGACTGAAAATGCTCAGCGGCTCCATTAATCAGAGCCCATGCCTGATACCAGGAGCACCAAGCACTCTCCCCTCGCCCCCACACTGCCTTTCTGTTTGTTGTTCATAGCTTTAAAATTTCATGTCCTCTTCCTTCAGGTGTTTAACTACTGGCTGGATGATATGTACCTCAACAACCGGCTAGCTCTTCCAGTCAATTCCAGCCCAGCAATTATCTTTGCTCGTCAGTATTTCAAGGATGTAAATGACCAGCTGAGGTAATGTACTACGACTTTGCAGCTTTTGCTAAATGAACGGATATTTTAAATGCACTGCTTTTGCAAAAAGACAATCAACTTCCATTAAAAAATAAGAGCTGTAATGATGATTTCCTACTAGGCCTGTGGACTGAGGGCAGTGTTTCTGGAGTTACTCATACTGATATTCAGAAATAAAAGTGTTGTTACTATTATGCTTATTGCATGAAAACAAAATGCCATGGGATTTTTAATTTTTAAAGGAATATTTACAAAGATTTTCATTGTGTAATTCAAGTAAACCACTGTGCGATGGAAAAAAGAAATACTAATTTCTGACACATTGTTGAAAGAAAAACAATCTTTTACATGCCAGCACTATGACTTGTATTTACCCTTCAGACCGAAAAGGCCATGCTGGCATTAAATTGTCCCTCTCAGGTACCTAAAAGGGCACCAGAAACCCAGGGGATCTAAGAATAAGAATTCAGAAATCATTCCTCCCCAAGAACACAGTTCCCTTCAGGCCCATCCTTCCCAGTCCTGAATTGACCTTTCTCCATTGAGCTGTTGTGGTCAATTACAATAATTTTAAAAGTGAAAAGGTAAACAAGCAGCCAAGCACAGAATATACCTCTCTAGACACCCTTAAAACAGGATTCCATTCTTCAGCCTTTGCCAAAACATTTTCACCTTTTAAAACAGTAAACCAGATCAAATCTACCTTCATATAGTGCAATTTTCCTCTTTGCTTTTAGCACTCTCTAGCTGCTCATTACTGAAAGAATTAGCTGCATGTGAATTTATGCTATTATTAAACAGCCAGAATATTGAAGCCGATATGTATTATTTTAACATTTTGCAAAGACAGCCAATGTATCTTTTTACTTTAAACATAACTATAAATGTTTCCATTCATCACTGACCAAATTTATTGTGCACACAGCTTTCGAAAAACCTCCACTTTGCATTTTCTAATGTACTTGCTTTAACAAAGAACTATTTTTCTCAGAGCCTCCCATTCAGACACAGTGCAAATGGGCAGTGTCAGGAAACAATACACCTGTCCGCAGCTCTGCAGAAAGAGTATCTGCTTAGGACAGGAAGTACTCTAATAAATTGGACAGCTTATGAGTATTGATATTGAAACCCATGTTAAGGATTCTATTAAATATTCAGCCTCTGCTCCCATTCTCTAAATAAATGCTTTCAGGCTTCCTCCTGTGGTAGACTGTTTAACCATTTGAAGGGACCATCTCTAGGATTTCATTTTTTTTTTGACGTGAATTAATTCAGATTTTGGGTGGGGATGTGGGGCTCTTCTTGCCAAGCCAGAAGACCTTCTCTCCTTATGCTGTGTCATCAATCATTCAGGCTTTCCTCTGTCTCTCAGAAACAGCCAAGCATTGCCAAATGACAAAAGACTGATATCACTTCTATCTGCTACTTGCAGGTTTGCTGCCAATCTTATTTCAGGAGTGCAAGACTATAAAGCTTTACTGGACACGTAAGTAGCATGTAAGGAGAGCTGCTGCTTGAGTATCTGCAGGGCTTCTGATTCAAGCGTGCTCTAACATGCCCAAAGTCAGGCTGCATTGCGCCTCTCCACCATTTGGAAGGGCTGGGGCTCCAGCATGCTTCAGGCCAAGCACTTCAGCAATTTTTTATGCGCTTTCTGCTTTATTACTGCAATCTAACAGTTTTTGATGCCTGGTAGTCATCACTCTTGCATGCGCAGTGCAGCCCAAAGGACACTCACAATCTACTGAATAGAGCTATTGAGAACATACCAGGAAGTTTGTGCTCCCCAGACCCAAAGAGCGACAGCACTATGGTTACACAGCCTGCACACCTTCCCTGACACTGGACCCCTGCCTGGGTGCTGCACCCCCTCGACGTACTGCACCCTCCATTTAGAACATCAGCCTCCTGGCCTCCCTCCCACCAAAAAAGAAATAACACATCCCACCAGGAGAAGGAGGTCTTATCACAGACAGGCTGGTTCATTGGCTAGTGAAAATAAGTTACTTGTGCCATTGTTACTTTCTGTATATAAACACGGGGGAAATCCCGGATTCATGGTCATGTATGAGGTAGCTCATAACAGCATTTTACACAGCACTTCTTAGCCTTACTTAGTATGTTTCAAGTTTACTGCTAAAATCACTATTCCCCAAAGAATAGCAACAGTGGAGAGCCAAGTACGATGGGTACCACACCGTAGTGGGGAAGGGGTCATTCTCCTATCTGGAAACACAAGAGGCCTGTGTGATCTGCTTTAACCACCACTTGTTTGGATGAGGAAGGTGAAGTCCATATTCAAACAACAAAGTCCCTATCATCTATGAATTAGATAAAAGAAAGAGGAAGGGGCTGTTTGACTTTTCACTTAAAAAGTCTGACAGCTACTCAGAAAGTATAGAAGAGGTACTTATTTAAGAGCACGTGCTTTTGTCCAAGATATGCCATGCAACTGCATACACCAGCACTGACGTGCTGTGAAGTACTACCGCATACTAATGTAGTTCATTGCATCTTTATATGACAGCACCTGAGATGAGCTAAAGAAACCTTATTGCTCTAACAAGGGCTAATTTAAATTCTCGTTATTTTTACCTCTCTACTCTAGATCCAAAGAATCCTGTGATCAGATTTGACGGCCTTAAATCAATAATTAAAAACCTCACTGCTGTGTCCTTATGTTGTTATTATTGCTTGCTTATCACCCCTCCTGTATAATTATGAGGATACCATAATTGTAACATTTTCAGTTGCTTGTTGCTGTTAAAGAATTCTCTCTAGAACTCTAGAAGCTAGAATACTGCTACCTTCTCTTGATCATCCCACATGCAGATGCACAATATTCCAACCCAAACCTAGGCACTTAGTTTTAACTGTGCAGATATTCCACGCCGTTGCCAGGACTAAATTTTTCAAACAACGCCTAACTTGCTCACACAATAGAGTTATAAGATCTACAAAAATTTCTCCTAAATCAGTGGCAAATTTTCTGGTGCCATCAGGGTTAATAACTCCTTTCTTAATTACTGTAATTATATATTGTCTTAAATCTATACAATTAAATCCATGCTGTTCCAATATTTTAGATCACCATACATGCTCTTTAAAACTCTGCTAAACGTAAGGATTTCTGCATTATGCAAAATATGGGAGAATGATAACACTAATAACCCTGTTTTGCTGATGAGAAATAAACAAACAAAAAGTATTAAGCACCTGTAAAAGGAAGTCAGTGATACACAGAATTTGAGAGCCAGGAACTAAAGTGAGTATCCCTGTTTTAGAGTTTCAACAGTTCTAAAGAGACAGTTAAACAAGATAAACTAGCATAAAATGTTACCCCTTATCAGCTGTACAACAGTAACCCTCCTTGTGAGCTTCTTTGCCTCTGCCCCTCTCTGGCAGGCTGGAAGCTCAGTCGTTTTTTGCTGAGGGAAAACCTCTGCACAAGATCTTCTTCCTCCTGTGGTATCTGCAGCCTCTCCTGAGCATTATTTCCTGCTGCAGTGCCAGTGGGATATTTTACAATCCATAATTATAATTTTGATAACTTCTCTTTTTTTCTGACCACTAAAGAAGCCTTTTCGGAGGTGTTGTTCTCATATGCCTTCCAATAAAAAGGGAATAGGTTTTCAGCACTTATTCCCCCATAGGCCTAAGCAAGGATTAGCACTTAAGCGAGGCTCTGCGGAAAACAGAATTGTCCTCTGTATTGCCCCAGTTGTTCCTCAGGCAAGGCCCTCACACACTCTGTAGCCACTCTGCACAGTACAGGGCCACTGTATTTTGCCATTAATTTCATCAGGACTTTTTTTTTTTCAAGGTAGTATGTCTTTTCCAGCTGTTCTGCTGACTTCCATCCTGGCAAGTTTCCAGGGTCCCATCTAGGCAGGCTTCTCATGCACACTGCAAAGCTGCTTGTGACCTGCTATTCTTTCCATTTCCACTAGATGATAATGGAATTGCTTAACGAATATGCATGAAGCTGCCAGGAATGATGTATTTAACTTTGGTATGGGAATCCATCTATTTCCCTTATACTGTAATCTCGTTTTATTATTCAATTTGTGTTATACCTGATCTAATTGTAACAGAACAAAGGACAGATTAGATTTCTTTTCCTTTCTGTCTCTCTCTCTCTCCCCTCTTTTCCTCTGGCTTTGTTTTTCTCCCTCTCTCTCTCTCCAGCCATGCTTTACCTGTTGATTTTGCTCGTGGACAGCTGTCTGGTCATCCTCTCTGTATGAAGCAATACTATGGACTCTTTTCTTCCTATCGTCTTCCAGGACATACCAAAGATACTCTCGTGGCCCAGAAAAGCAGTGTAATGCCAGAACCAGAGCACATCATTGTTGCTTGTAACAATCAGGTAAACGGGTGGGTTTTTTTTATACCTGTCTATATTTCTTAGTTTGTTTAAATTTACTCAAGAAGAGCCTAATCTAATCACTGTTCAGAAACACAATTAAAGTGCTACACATGAGCTCACTTCTTACCAAGCATTCACTGTCAGTATTTCCAAAAGATGCTTCTGCAGCATTTTTGTTCTCAGCCCACATTATGTTTTAAGTACAGTGATGCAGAAAGGAAGAATGTGGCAGAATTCATTTGCTTTCTCATTCAAACAAAAATGTTTATTAAACAGAGATGAAACCACAGAGAAAAAAATATCTTACTAGAGTGCATTTGCTGGAAATGCTCTTCTCTTGACAGTCAAGTATTGGCACATAACGCATGGCATATATACCATCATCCCATGTAGGGGGGCCTAAGCTATGCCTGAAGAAGTTAGCACAGATGCAGGCAGAAATACTGAAGCATTAGAGTGAATCTGCCCCAACCAATAAACACTGTCAAACAGCAGAGTATATTGGCTGGGCAGAGTACCTTATAGCTCAGCTCGACTATTTGTAGTACTGGAGCCATGCCTGCTGGCCCCCTTAGGGCAGTGAAAGGGCAGATCCCTGTGGTCCCTTTTCCAGAAAGTCCTGTTCTTCACCTCAATGGGAAGTTCTCTAGATTCTCTAGGTCATTTTTAAACAAATAATACCATGGAAATTATTTACATACTTCCTGATTTTATCTATTCAGGTTTTTTTTTAAGCTTATTCAAATAACAGGCTTTATTTGAGCCCAACACATAATTTAAGTTCCCTATAGCAACTGGCATTATACTGGTGTAAAAACACAGGAGGGGTGAGTTCCAGACCAGTCCCCAGTGTTTTTGAGCTCCATTCCTCACACGTCTGTCTCTCCAGGCAGGACTTCATCGTCTTAACATCACCCAGGCAAAAGCAAAATGTTGGACCGGTAAGGGTCCAGCCCATCTGTGACTGTTCTTCTGACTTCTGTCATTTTTTTGCAGTTTTTTGTTTTGGATGTTGTCATTAATTTCCGTCGTCTCAGTGAGGGAGATCTTTTCACTCAGTTACGAAAGATAGCCAAAATGGCAGAGAATGAAGAGGAAATGCTGCCTCCAATTGGCCTGCTAACAACAGACGGAAGAACAGAGTGGGCAGAGGCCAGGACGATCCTTATGAAAGGTTAGCAGCAGCAACCCCAGCTTTCTCTTCTTCATCATCTTCCTCCTCTTCCTCCTCACCATCATTGCCTTTCTTTGCTGGGAGTGAACATGACAGCAAGTATAGGACTGAATGTGCAACCTCACTGCTGAATTTTTCTAGCAGGAGGAAACTCAATACCTGTAAGTGTTCAGACATATGTTACCAGGGAAGCAGCATATATGGTTTGACCCTTTGACTGTATATGTTTAAGTGTTTTGCCATGTAAATAGCTCTCACTCCATTCCGTGTCTTTCATCACATAAATTACATTACATCAGATTTTGTGATTTGTCTCCTTCTTCATATCCATTTTATACCAACAGAAATTATGTATCCTCCTAGCTTTTGGCAACTATTAGACGTTTTTCAGCTTACCTAACAGAGGCATCTACAAGTTAAACACCTACTGAATCTAGCTGTGTACTCTCTCTAGTCAATGGAGAAAAACAGGAAGTACCATGGCTGATTCATCCAAATCTTAAGTAAATATCTAGGAAAGGTGGCACCAGTTACCATCTGACGATAGTTCTCTCTCTCTTCCAACAATAGACAGCATTTAGCTGTCTTGGATTATGGACTCAAATGCCTAACTTTAAAACAGATGAAAATAAAGGGTGGGGATTAGTCACCTCTATCGCTTTGCACCTTAGATACTTTACCTTGATGCTAAGTGATGTAAACACCCTCTTTTTGCCATTTTAGATGAATTAGGGATTCATTTCCCCACCTTGAAAAAAATGTTAACTCATCTCTTTATCCTCAGTTTAGCAATGCTACTGAAAATATTGCTGTTTTACCAACACTCTGGAATATACAAGAGTTGCCAATAATCTCAAAATATGCTTACCATCCCAAGGAAGATCTTCGTTTTTCTTATTCAAGTTTATCTGTGCTTATAATAACTTTATATAGATACAAACACACCCCTCCCACCCCGAGTCCTGGTCATTATTACAGCATTATTACTTGGTACCAGTCTCATCTTCAGGCTTTCCTCTCTCCTCCCTGTCTTTTCTTTTTAAAGTAGAAGGAAAAAAGATGCCTTAGTTTAAGGAAAATTACATAAACACCTAATTGTTTACTTACATGTCACGCTTTTAAGTAAAACAGTGAATGCCTTGAAACCTGCAACAAAATCAACTATGTAAACCTACACCATTCTAAAGAAAAAAAGGAGAAATCCACAAAAACTAGCAGAACCATCCTTACAGTGTTTCTAGCCTGGCATTTGCCAAAATTTTAATGAGGAAGAAATCCATCTCAGTTATGCAGCTGAAAAAAACAGATTTTGCACTAGCAAATATTACAGTGCTGTGATGTGAGCCTTCTCTAGTTTAGAGCAAGAATCCCATCCTAGACCACTCATATTAGCACAGCTCCTCTATATAGCATAATGCATTGCTGTTACACGTGGATACGTGATTATTAACAGCCCTTTTTTCTTTCTTATCTGCGGTGAAATATTCATGCAACAATAATTAAGAGAGGAAGAGAAAAGCCTCTGGTGAAGCAGTGTGAGGTGGAAGAGGTCACTCCACAACTGTTCTGTACTGGGCAGGGAAGGAGGATCCTTTGGGACAGAGAAGACCTATACAGCGTGCTACAGAGGTTATGAAGGAGATACACACATGGGCCTGTACAGAAACACAACTAGAGGACAGGTCTTCTAGGTTAGAAAATTTCAAAGAAATTGTAACAAATCACTGATCTATAAACACATTCAGTATTTTAACTGCATTCAGGCTGCAGAACATACTCACTCATCTAAGTAAAGGAAATGAATTCTTACTGCTATAGAGGCTACTGTTCTATGCACACTGTATCTGAATTTGATTCAGAACTGTCTTCTCATATTTTCCTTTTTAAAACAAACCCCCAAAACCCCAACTAACCAAAAGCTGACTGGCCAATTCAATGCAATTGCATGGATTAGAAAGAAAGAAAGAAGGAAATGTCTTGCAGGGCTTTAGGGTTGTTCTCACACTTCTCCTCTGTTGCAGCTTCTTTGGAAATATTTATTTTCCATTCCAAGTCACGGTTCATCGGTTCTTGTGCAGTTCATTGCCTGCTTTATATGATAATTGCTTCAGTGTTTGATCAGCTCTCTGGACATGTCTGTTTCTTTCTGTAAGGGCATCTTTCCCTTACTTTCCTGTTTCTGGCAGAGCTTAATTTTTATTCACTCTCATACCTAGACTTAAGACACCTTGAAGCCATATGTCAGAATAAGGGCTTCATATCTGTCAAAGATGTGTGGGCAGCAGCCACAATAAAATATATATAAACCTATCAGACAATATAAAGCAGAATGCTGATCAAGCTGTGAACAGTTTGTAAATCACTATCCAACCAGTTTTTCATTGAAGGTGCCTGTCTGCAAATACCAACAGCTGATATATACGGGGCAACTTCCATTCACAAGGATCTTTTCGGCCTTTGCATTGATATATTCAGACCATCAAATGGGATAAATACCACAATTACAGTCAGCCTTGCAAGTGTCAGATACTAGAAGAGCTTTACAGCCAAGAGGACAGGGATATGTATTCTCCCTTATAAAGCTTCTGAATGCTTTTGAAGACAATTCATAGGGACATCAGTGTTTCACATGTTTCAGAGCAGCACAGATCACTGGCAGAAAGCTCAGCCTATCTGCACGCCCCATCGATTACAATCTCTCAGCTCAAGTCTTTGTAGGAGCTGGCAGGAACACCAGGTGCCTTCCCTAGGACTCTGCTTCTGTGTGCTAGGGAAGACTACACACTATGTGCTCCACCATGTCCCCACACAGCCTGCAAGAAGTCAGGCTAGCCGCCTCTGTCACTTGGGACCATGGCTGCCAGCGCTCCCTCGCAGGGGCTGCCAGACAGCAACAGACAGTACCTTACCATAACCTGCTAGAGGCCACAGTTCCCCCTCTTCCTTCTCAGCCACTGCTGGCACTTGACTCTTCTCTTGACATCTTTTTTATTTCTTGCAAGTTTGCACTCTTTTTTATTATATGGCATCTGGAAAATGAACCTGGATGATAACAAGCATCTGTATTTTTTTCTAGCTCCTCACTAACCTACGTTACTCATTTTGGGAAGGTACATTTTTCTTTGAAAAATGCTGTTCTTTCAGAGGATCAAACTACTTTTCATATTTGCAAACATTAGAAACATACACATTTGGCTCCATATTTCAATTGTGAATCACTATTGTTTAATTTGAATGTTTTTTCCCATCCTTTCAGCTAAAATCATCTCCTGAATTGAGCACAGATTTGTTGAACTTAGCATAGACTTGCAAGAACTTTTGATCAATCTGAATTTATATCTTTAGTTAAGAACATTCTGAAACAAAAGCTTTTTCACTGAAGTCTAGCAAAATCTAGCAGATGAAATCTGATCTGTTAAGAATGGAAGGAATTTAAAGTTGAAGTTTGAAAACTCTTTTTCCTTTGATCTTGTTAACAAACATTTAACAGCAATTAATGATGTTATATGCTTTTAAATAAGACAGGTTCTTGTTATAGATTCCACACTTTTATCCTTTCAATTAAGAGCTGTATTAAGTGCTCACAATTAAATATTTCCTATGCCTCAAGGTGGCCCTCAGAAGCAAACAAGATTTTATATTTCTGAGTTAAAGAAACTGAGAAAAAAACCTGCATAAATACACTATAAAATTAGGAGGAAAGCACTGAGTTCAACGTAAAAATAGCCTTTGTAGTCCATCTGTAGAAGCAAGACTGACAGAATAGGGAAAAGAAACAGAGAAAGAGAGCCAGAAAAGACATGTTTTGTCCAGCAGTACACTAGTGATTAAGAGGGAAGTAGAATGTGGCAACCCAAGATTTTGGCAATATCACATTCGAAAACTAAACCGCATGACCTCATCCACAGATGTTTCCTCATGACATAGGCAGTATGCCCATTCCAGGGCTTTCTTCTCTAAAGTTAAGAAATGACCAAGGACAGGAGAGAGAAGAGGGGTTTCATACAAGACACAAACCAACATGAGCCCTGTTGTTCCTTGTCCAATAAAGGATTTTAATGGGAGAATGGCATAAAACAGTATAGGCTGTGCTGTTCCAGAGCAGAATACTGCAGCACTGCAGTAAGCATGAGCTCTGAAATTCTCTATTTTCCACCTGTCCTCTCTGTAACTGTTACATGTAAAATAAGTAAGCATTGCTGGCTTTAAAATAGATCTATTTTGTAACATAATTCCTTCAGGAAATGAAAGGCAGAAAAAGAAAGTGGGCATTGTTGAATCACATGAAAGATACACAGAGATATTGCAAAAGTTAAAACATGAATGATTGCCTTGTTGTAACTTTTCCTGGCATTGAAATGTTTTACTGTTGAGAGCTCTGCAGACACCAGCTCATTGCAGAGTCAGGGTCTGATCTTCAGCACTCTCCAAGGCAGCAGGGTTCCCCAGCCAGTCCTGTACTACAGGTAAGAGGATGTGAACAATTCACTCTTTCATCCCCAGACTCTACTAACCGCGACTCTCTTGACATGATTGAACGGTGCATATGCCTGGTGTGCCTGGACAGCCCAAGCGGGGTGGAACTCAATGATACAAACATGGCATTGCAACTGCTACATGGAGGAGGCTACCATAAAAACGGGGCCAATCGTTGGTACGACAAACCTATGCAGGTAAAAACTTTACAGTACTATGATATTACTCGCACATGGCAAAGGACTCCAGTTGCCCTTGTGGCAGGGACCACTTAGTGTCAAATGGGAGAGAGAGGGAAAGGTGGTGTCAGCATCTGCCAAGGCAGGGTGGCGTGAGCAGCGCTGTTCCTTGCAAGGCAGGGGAAGCAGTGGGGGGGGCGCTTCTCCAACACAGGTACTCTCTCACCTTTCCTGAAGTTGCCTGTTGCACTTGATGAGGAACACAAATACACATGCATACAGGTAGGTAGACATCTGATTAAAAAAACCCAAACCCAACAACAATACAGTACGCATTTAGTTATACTCAATCAAATGCTGGGCTAGCATTCTAGAACAAAAAAGTACAATAGCTTTCTGTTTCCTCACACATTTTCCTGACATCCTAGAAATACTACTGCTTATAATTATCATATGTTTAAGTTAGTATTAAGTTCTCACTTAACAGACTGTTTACTCATTTAATGACATTCTTGTTGAGACTTTCCTGCAAGTACTGATTTCTCCAGCCTTTTTCCTAATCAGATTTTGATTGTTATATTTGAAAGTGTCGCACTGTTAGTTTCACTTTTTGCAACAGACCCAGGGTGAAGCAATGTATTAATCTCCAACTGTCAACAATGCTGACACTTCATGAAAAATTGAAGAACCCCTGACTGATACATTGCTTGTGCAATGCTTGTTGCTCTTGCCATATCTAAGAACAGCAACATGAAAAGAGAAACCACTAAACTAATTTCACTTGCACTGGCCTACCCCAGTGCAAATACATTTCAATAGTCATTCCTGATTTATGCCACTGTAAATGACATTATTACCCGATGCCAGTGCTGTGTTTTTAAAGAACAAACCATTTGCTTTATTTAGAATCCTCTGTTATTTGCAGGGCCACTAGTTGAGATGTTTCAAGCAGATGAGAATAAACAAGATTTTCTTATTGTTTACTATCATAAGGTAGCAGAAAACAAATAAATCTGCATAGTATATGGGCAAGCTTCCTCTGTTGAGATGTATTCGGGCCAGAAGTAGTTTAAAAACAAAGAGAAATTCTTAGGGGAAAAAGATACCATTTTCTTTCATGAAAACGCAGATTACATAGGGAGTAATTCTCACAGTTGAACTTGTTCTTTCCCTCTGCATTCTTCTTCAACTTTGCAGCAAGGTATGAGAAAACATCCAGGTAAACTTTTTGCATCACATACTTGCTTGGTGAAAACCGCATGGGAACCAGGGAGGCAGGACGTGTACGTAAGATACAAATGTGCAGAGTAAGTTGAGTGGGAAAAGTCCAGCCAAAGAGACTTCAAAAGAACTGGGGGGAAATAGTCCAGAAAAAGGACAGAAAATATGTGAGATAAGTTGCAGTCTTGTCCTAGACTTCTGCTTTTGTCTGAGATGCAGAAGTAACCGACTGCATGGGGGTATCACAGAACTACAGTACAGCAGGTTAAGCGTCACCAGTTATACCATATGTCTGCAATGAAATCAGGAATGAAGACAAGTATGAGGCAAATAAAGAAAACACCACACACACACACACAAAAAAAACGTAAAAACGAAGCAGGGCAGTAAAACAAGCTATAACAAAGCTATCAAATNNNTTATATTTTTAAAAAAAAAAAAAAAAAAAAAAAAAAAAGGCGATCCCAACAGACTTCCCAGATTGCAGTTGTATTGCCTGCAAATGTAGGCCTGTCTTTCTATTTACGTTTTTTTCTCTACCATAAAGAAGATGCTAAATCCAATTTCTGGACTGCAATGGGAATTGCTAAAATTTATATTCTCACAGGACTTAGTCCAAAATAGCAGCATGAAAGGGATAAAATGCAACACCATTCACAGGACAAGAAAGTCTCCTGCAATAAGTCTATAAGTCACTCACTGATCTGTAAGTCAAGGAAGTTCCTGATATGAGCAATAGGAAAACCACAGAGAACAACATCTTTTGTTAGGTTGACATCGTGGGTAACCTACAGAGAACATGGATTGTTCCGTATTTATCTTGCACTTGTTCTTTTCCTTGCTTAGTTTGTAGTAGGAAGAGATGGAGTCTGCGGTACCGTGTGTGAACATTCTCCTTTCGATGGCATCGTACTGGTGCAGTGCACTGAACACTTGCTCAAGCACATGTGAGTCCCCTTTCAGTACAGCTATCATACCCAGGCCAGCCTCTGCCAGTGGCAAATTCCCCCTGATGCACAGTGAGCCACTAAGACCCATAGAGCTGTTGGAAACCAGTCATTTACATGATAAAAAACAGTGTTTAACAAACAGATTATTCCTGTGATCTTAGCGACTTTTTTCTCACATGCTAACAGGAAAGAAAGTTCCAAGAAATTAGTCCGAGCTGATTCAGTGAGTGAGCTTCCTGCTCCACGGAGACTGAGATGGAAATGTTCCCCTGAAATTCAGGCACATCTGGCATCATCAGCAGAAAAGCTCCAAAGGTAAAATGGATGCCTCATTTTTCTCAGCAATGACTACAAGCTGGGAACTACCCAGCACAGTGAGAACAGGCATGGGTTTCATCCTGGAAGGCTCGCCCTGCCCTGCTCTCCCACTCCTCCTCATCTTCCCAAGCTGGACATACCTAGAATCTCTTTGCAGGATGGCACCCTTATGGGCTGGAGTTACTTCACTGTATTCAGGAATTGCATTACTATTGTTTTCCTTCCACGTGGATATTAGGAAAGCTAAAGACCACTGGAAAAACATTTGAGTCCTATTTGCACAGGATGCAGACAATACAGATCCTCCTTTTTCGTGGATGCACTTTATGGGTTTGACCTACCTAAAGCTGAAGCCAGGGCAATGAGGATACATATATGGGAAAGTAGAATACAACTGGTTTGAATAAACAATTTGAATTCAGGAATGTAATTTGTTTACGTTCACGTTGCTCCTACAAAGGTTAGTTCTTCTGACTGTGTTTCCAGACTGTAAAAGATTTGCATGATCTTTGGGGGTGGGGATGGCAAGGAGAGGTTTTTTTTCAATTTATTTCATCTCAACACTCAGGCCTGTGATCTTTCTGTAGAGAACTAACACGTTGTCTGCACGATCAGCTGTAAGTATGTCCAGTGTGATTGCATTAGATCAGACCTTAAAGGGGCTAGAAGCATACATGAGAGTATGAAAACATTCAGGACGCAGAGTAATTCCTTTTTGGTTTTAAAGGTAGTAGTCCTCTAAATTGAAACTTGAAAGGAGCTTACAGCCTTCATTAGGTTTTAAGTCCGTTCATTTCTCACACAAGTCAATCTTACAGAAATTTGTTGAGAACAAAGGAGGCCCTGGTTTAGGCTTCAGGAGTGGAAACACTATGGGTTTGTTTCTGTTTTGTTTTGTTTTTTATTTAAAAAAAAAAAAAAAAGGGTTTTGACTGAAATGAATAGAATGACCTGAGTCCCACAGCTCCTGTGAAGTCTGCAGGTAACAAGTGCAGTCTAGAACCTGTATGAGTAAAAGTTGCAGAGTAGGAGCAAGTTACCAAAGGCCAGGACTGTCTTCAGAACAAGAGCCTGCTCATCTCCAAGTGGGTACAGGCAGGAAATGGTCTCTGGGTTTTATTAGCAAATAGAAATGGAACACAAGATTCTTGCATCTTACCCCACAGTAACTGCCTCTGCTTGTTTTCCAGGATAGTAACAAATCTGGATTTTATTGCCTACAAGTTTGAGAACTATGGAAAGGAATTTATTAAGAAACAAAAGATCAGTCCAGATGCCTACATTCAAGTAGCACTCCAGCTGGCATTTTACAGGTAAGGTTAATTCAAATAATAGGAACAAGGTAGCACAAGAGGAGATTCACAATTTGTGGTTTTTTATACAGAGGGTCCTTTTTTTTGCCTCAGCACCCAAATAAATGTCTCCTGCATGGAAATGACTAATCTTGTCTAGTGACTGTAGGTCACACAAGAAAGAAGTTACCACTCAGTTCTGACACAGAATACTCCATTCTCTCACTCCCTTTTCTTCTCCTTGCTCTACCTTCCCATCCCTGTGTCCCACACGTGCCATTCCCAGTCCGTACCCTCCCCACAGCCGTCCCTCCGCTTGGCATAGAGAAGCAGGTGAGGGGACACAGCAGGGAGTGGCAGACAGCTCTGTCACCCACATCAGCAGAAGTAGATAGGGAGTCCAAGTTCCTGGGGCAGAACTGCGGGTAGCTTGGGAGGAACCATGGCAATAACCCATAGCTCACCACATATGCATCTCCTGCACCACAGGGTGAAATACATTCACAGAGGAAAATACTACAGCAGCATTTCAGATCAGAGTTCCTGCACAGGACAGTAACTACTGCTGCTTCCTACTTCAAAGGCATCCAAAGATTTGATAATATCATCTAATTTCCATGGCATTATTAAAGTTAAAAGCTCCTTTCTATGCTGACAGAAGAGCCAACGCACCAGGCTAGAGATTGGTTGCGTGGTTTCCTGCAAAACAGCCTATTACGTGAATAACTCTTTATCATGTCAACTTAAACCCTGAAGTGGTCTTAACCTAGTCAAAACCAGAGATGCCTAACACATTTTGCGTACTCCATTAACATCTGTTAAACATCCATTTTGTATTCCATTCACCAAACTCTAACAATGACCTGATTTTCATCTGCATCCCAGCTGTAATGTAAATCCCATGTATGCAACAAAAACCTTAGGGGATAGTTACATTCTGAGACCCCTGGTTCAACTGGAAGGCACAGTAGGTCTCCTGAAGCAAGGAATGGTACCTACATACCTGGACCCAAATTAAACAATAGTCTTCACAGCCTCATCTGTTTGCTCCGTGGGTTTTCATTCCAGCTCAGTCTCAAATAGCACCCTTTTCCCCTCTTAGTTTTCTATTTTTCATTCACACACAGAGTGCATTTTTTCTTGTTTCAAATAAAACATATTTCACGCCCATAAGTAAATGATTAATTACACAATTATTTTATGGTGCAGTACAAATAAAACATTCCTTGAGATCTTTCAGTAAATTTTAGTTTTACTAGCCTTGTTTTTACAAAGCAAGTAATTTTTTACTGGCAATGCATAACTAAAATGTATACAGCTGTATGCAGCTCCTCATATTAGAAAGGAGTGAACATCCATCTTTTTTAAGTTTCTTATAGAATTCTATCAACATTAAGATGAATACTATGCAAAAAATAAAATCATGGCTGTAACAATAAAATGTACCAAGCCTATATTTCCTTTATTCTTTATGAGTCCTTGAAAATCATTATTCTTTGCTTTTATTACTTCATTCTCTCAGATGCCACAGGAGACTTGTCCCTACCTATGAAAGTGCTTCCATACGCCGATTTGATGAGGGCAGAGTAGACAATATTAGGTCTGCTACCTCAGAAGCATTTGCTTTTGTAAAAGCAATGACTGATGACAAGACAGCTCTATCGGTATGTTGGTCTGGCTCCCTCTGCCTTCTTTGGCAAAACGCTAAGCAAATAATGCATTCATGATTCTCAAATCTCTCACTTGTTAATGTGAACAGAGAATATAAAGGCATGGGGGGAGGGGGGTGAGGGAGGGGGGTAACAAGCCTTACAGGATTTTACTTTTTGTGCAGACCAGCCATTAAGCTAAATAGAAATATTTATTTTTATTTAAGCATCCAAAAGTTTAACAGCTACCTAAACATGACATTATAAGAAACAAAACATCTGATTTTAGACTTAGTACTGTCTTCTGAATGATCTACCATCAGATCCAAATTCTGCTCCCTGTAGAGATCCAGGCTGAACATGCAAAGTTCAGGATCATTATACTGCCACAGCAGGAGAATTGCCTGTAAGGTCCCCTGCAGTAGATAGCTCTGCTGCAGATTGCAATGTTTGAGGTGATATAATTCATGTGCTTTAATTTCTGGGTAAGGTCGATATATTCTGGCTGATCTTTTTGATTCTAAAGGTATGGTTCTACCAAACAGAGTTAGTTTTATAGAATCCTCAAGGGGGCTGACCCTTCATGATTAAAAGAGTTCATCAAGCTAATGAAACAACTCTCCTAACTGTCCTGACATCATCCTGCAAAAAGAAAAATTAAATTGCCTTTCTTTGAGACACCACCATCTGTTTGCCAGAAGCACGAGTACTGTCAATGGGGATGCAAAGAGGTACAGCTGAGAGAGCTGAGACTGTAACTGCACAGACAGCTTTGTGCAGTGTCCCGCCTGCCATCCCTGGAGAGCCTCCCTCAACGTCTCTCTGTGTGCCGCTTCCACCCACTGCACTTCGCTCCCGTACAGGGAATTTCCAGGTGGCTGTTGAGATGCAAAACACTGCCACAATATAGATTATTTTGCACAGTAAGCCCACTCCAGTGGCAGCAGCCCACACGGCTGTTCTTTAGAATCTAGTATAGCATTGCTAGAAGCATTGCTGGGCTGTAGATTAAGTCTAAATTAATAAAATATTTTAAACCAAGCTCTAGTGATCCAGAGGATGAGGAAAATTTGCCCAGAGAAGTGCTCTGTTTCTCCACTGCTTCTTCCATCTCCTTAAGGTTAAGCTCATGATGAACAAGGCCCAAATAAGTTCCATGTTAAACTCAAAGGAAACCTGAAGTAATCACCTACGCTGAGTGGGTAATTCAAGGTAGATTATGACCATACTGACCATACACACATAATAGTGACTACCATAAATAGACAAGAAGAGGCTGTTGCTGTCTGCACAACATGATTCTTAATCGTATTTCATTAGAAGCCGCTGTCATCTCTGCACACTGTCCCCTCCACACTTGGGTGCTCACATACCCCCAGCCCTGACAAACATTGCTGCAGGCTGACTGTACTCCTAGGAGAAGCCAGCCTGCTCCTGGCACATTGTTTTGCCAGATCCTCCTTGTTCCCTTCAACAATCTCTTCCTACCTTCCTCATTCCAACACTGACTGACTTCTGCAGTTCTCCCAAAGCTTCAGCATTTCTCACCATTTCACCACCCAAATCTGAGACTGTGCCCGCCTTTCACAGCATCCTAAACTGAACTGCTTCCCACAGGCAAGCAGAATGCCATGCATGTCTAGAGTGAGCTCAGTCTCAGCCCTCAAATCTTTATATCGCGTGCTTTGGCTGTACTGAATAGGGAGAATAATGGTTCAATTACCCCTGAAAAATCTGCAGTCATAATCCAAAACAATCCACTGAGTTTTCCTAGCTTCTTGCCCACTGAGAGATGCAAACGACATTTAAAATGATCTGTGATTCTTTCTTACAAACTTTTAGAAATCTTTGTTTTGATGTGAACATCATTATCTTTCAGTTCAATAGTAGATATATTATTATCACAGAATCATTAGAAATAAAATGCACTTAACACAACCCTATTCCAAGGTGACTTCTTTAGACCTACAGATTGCCTCTGGATGTGAAGGGGTTAATTCTATTTTTCAGGCAAAGTGACGAAGAGATGCATCACTTGGTTTAAGTAGCCTTGAGCTCCCCAAAATATTATTTGTTAATAACCATTAATCCAAATCAAATCAAAAACAATTTTCTATCTGATGCTAATAAAAATTATTTTCAAACGCTAGTTTGAACAGTCACCAAAGATTGATTGAGTTGGATTGATTCTCTAGCAGGAGAAATATCTCATGCATTTGACACTTGCTGTAAAAGAAGCAGCAACTGACACTGCAGAGATTGCTTGAATAGCTGTAAATTAATCAGATTTAAAGACTGCATTTTGTAATTTAATCTGTATAAGGGAACTAAGGCCTAGCTCTAGCCCTATGAAAAAATAACAGACTGTACTTTGAAGGTCCCTGATGGTAGCCTTGAATTGCTTCTAAAACGAATTCTTTGTTCAAAAGATCATTCATCGCCCATAGGAGCTGAAGGTTCCCTGTTTATCTGGAGATGCAGTAATTTCTGGCTGCTTCAGGGTCTCCCAAAGTTGCAGTGTTAGACTTGATGTACAGTAGGGCAGTTCTTCTTAGGATCATTCCCTTAATATAAAAGGCTGCCATTTGACAGGAGTCAAAATTTACTAGCTTTTTATCTGAAATGTGAGGCATCTGTGGAGGGTAGAGCAGCCTTGGAAAATTCTAGATAGCTCTTTCACACAGGGGAGTAATTTTTTGACTGGCTAGTAAAATATCAGTAATGCTTTCATTAATATCACTGTCATTGTCTAGATAAACCATTCTGGAGAAGATATACTGCCTGGCTGTTTTGAAAACACTGAATTACGCTAGGCAATTATTTTCCCTACTTCAAATGGAACGATTCAATTAGTAATAATCTACACCCCCAAAATCCATGGAAGGAATCCATGAAAGGAACTGCAAGTCTCTCCTTGACCTGAAACAAACCACCACCAATAAACCTGTTCAATCCTTGTACAACCAGGCACCGTTGCTGATCAGGACACTGGATCCCTATGGCTTTTCATTTATAAAGAGTACTTACACCTGAGCCAGAAGCAAGGGACATTTGAGAGTGCATACTGTTTGGCTGTTGGTTAATTGATGGAAGATGCTATTTCTTTGAGAGCTTATTCAATAATAGATATATTTTGATTTCCCTAACAGGATTCTGAGAAGATGCAGAGATTTAAGGATGCAATTGCAGCTCAGACTAATTACACTCTTCTGGTAAGTAAAACACTGCTTTGCTTAAATAAGGACTAGTTGTTTTTTCAAGAAAAGTACGAAGATACAATCATTAACTACTTAATCACCAGAAGACATAGGCATCTCTAAATAGGTTAGTACCTGCTATAACACACTTATGAAAATTTCTAATGACCTAAACACTTTCCAAATGGCCATATTCAACTAACCTCAACTTCAAAAATACTTCCTGGAAAGCAAGATCACAAAACTCTGCATTAGGCATCAGTAGCAAGACCATCACTTTGGGCATTAGCTCTCTTGCCTAGAACTGTCATGGAACATGCCACCCTGTATTCAACATATTCATAGGGAACGTGCATCTGTGAAACATTTATTATTTGTATCTGTCTCATAATTAGGCATCCCAGCCGCAAATTAGGATTCCACCAAGCTTGATGTTGTACAAACTAACAATTAAAAAAATGGCCTCCATCCTAAAGAGCTTGCAATCAAAATTTAGTAAAGAGATTTTTTTTATATAAATATTGAAAGGTTTGCAAGGGAGAACAGTAGCCAGATGAAATCAGCCTTTATTCAGTGTGCTCTGTGATGAACATGAAATGTTAGCCATGAAGATAGCCAAGAAAAGTGGCAATGGGGGATTCTAATGGGGTATGACAAGTGGACAGCTGAGAGCCTTATCAGGATGAGAAGGAAGGCTTAAAAGCAACCAACTTAACTGCTGTGTAACATGCATGAGAAATAGAACTCCAACTGCAAAATCCAGATCCCCCAAATTTACAGGTATTTATACCCATAAACTATAACGTTACAGATAAGATCAGACAGCTGTAACACATCAGGGACCTCCCCCACCTCCCCTAAAAGGCTTGTGCATTTGTGCATTTTCTTAGATGTCCCTTCCCTAGAGGAGAGAGGTCCCTACCTGGGACCTGATCCTCAGATTGACTGGTATTCTGGGAAATGTATTCTGGTATTCCGAAGTGCCATTTCTAATAAAGGTCATTAATGATGAGGGAATGATTATAGTAAATTCTCTTTTAAAGACCTAAATGCGGTGTCTAATAAAAGGAAGAGATGCCCTTCAGTGAAGAAATCGGTTTAGTACCAAATACAACTCATTTTCTGTTGATTAAAAATTACACAATTCAGCCTGGCTAATGCTCTACATCCCACTGTGCCAAGATAAAGCATAAACTTACTCTACAAAGAACTTAGTCAAACCACTCATGAAATTAATAAATGTTAATAACCAGCTATGTTAAGTGAATTTGCTACCTATGGTTTTGCCTCAGACCATTGCCTAACAAACCCACGTTGCTGATTAATGTTTAAATAGTCGTAATATTCAAGAAATCATTCTATTTCAGAGGTGGTTTCAAAGGTAAATTCAGAGCACTGGAGAGGTGAAATGAAGTGTTACTTTCAGGCAGGATTTGTTCCTAGGACTGTGAAACTAAAGCAGCTGGGAAGAAAAACAGTTTTGTTTCAAGCCTTGTGCAGGGAACTCACACCTTAGAAGCTGAGACTCCACATCATCTCTTAAAGCAAAGGCAAGTCTTACTTCAGGGCAACTGTCTCATCTGAACCATGTCAGGGTAACCTCACATTAAACACAACATAAAACCAATGGAATTTCTGTACAACAGCTCTTTTAAAAAAAAAAAAAAAAAAAAAAAAAAAGGAAAAATTTCCATAAAATCACCCCTACAAGTCATTTCAGCTCCAGAAAATGTTACAAAATTCAGCCTTCAGTGTAGCTCATGGGAAAATATTAAAATTGTCATTGGAAAATTAATTTCTCCTTAAATTTAAAAAGGTCACCAGGTGTCTCTACTCTCCAAGCTCCCCTTTCTTTCTCAGAATAGCAAAATGTAATTGTTGTGTCTTTAAACTATGGGCAAGACTTACACAGTCTGCCTAAATCGTGTGTAACAGACTGAAATATAATAGCTCCCAAGAAAAACAAAAAAAAATTCACTTCATAAAACAAAAAGCAATTTAATGATTTTATTTCCCCTTGTTAGGGCTTACTAGTAGCATTGCTATCTTAAATGTGGAGCTCTAAAATTCAATTTAGTGCAGTTTTTTCCTATGCGTTGACTCACAGTTTATTTCGTTAGCCTGTCTCGGCCTCTCTTCAGACATGACATTGATCTATGTTGCAAAAATGTCATTGCTAACAGCCTTATAAATCTTGTGTGATAGCAGAATATTTCCTTTGATTATCAAGTCAGTTTCCCTCTATGGGAAAAACAACGTAAACGCTGCCCTGATGTATGCTACTTTTTTGCAAGCATCCTTGCTCGTCTGGGCTGATGAACAAATGGCCACTTTACCAATGGGTGCCTACTCCTTAATAAGCTAAACAAGATTATGCACTCCTGGGCCCCCGCTTCACGCACTTATTAGCGATAAAAATGATTATCCTTTTAAGAGGAAAAGCAAACTTGTACTTTTCTTTCTTTTTTTTTTTTCTTCCCACTGCTATTTTTTTTTTTTTAATTCTCCCCTTAAGAGGAAAACCAAGATTGTGCTCTTTTTTAAATCCTGCCTTGTCTCAGGTTGCTCATTCCCCTTGTTACAAGGGGCCTGTGCCGTGGATATATCAGTTCTGCTCAGTGTCGTACAATGTACTTTGTTCATCATTCCTTTCCTACATGATTTCAGCCTGTTACCGGGGATGAGCTACAGCTCAGTCCCCATAATCAGGGCTCTCACTAGCTAGAATAAACCTAGCCTGAAGGTCTTTAAATGTATTTTTTAATCTAAGGCAATTCCTGCCTGGTTGGAACAAATTTTGATTTGGTTTCCTACAGAAACAAAACTCTGTAACTATCCTGTCTGCCCATCTCCTACTACTGACTTTCAATCTTGTTAACCATCTTCATTCTAGATTCATGGTGCCTCAACTACGGTACCATCCACCTGTGCTGTCCTACACTTACCATTTCCAATCACCTCATTAGAGTGAGGGCTGTCCCTGAGATAATCCAGCTTTGCGATGAAGCCAGCACAGGGAGTGTGCGGGGGAATTGGGATATTTGGGCAGTGAATTAAATTGAGAAGCCATCTCTGTCCCTAACCCAGTCTTCTCAAGTGGTGGGGTATGCTGGTAGATCTGTGATAGATCACTGGCAAGTCTGTCTGTTATTCTGTGATCACTGTGAAATCTCCTGCAGACATCTACCAGATCTTTGGATCTAAGTTCTATGGAATGACACATGCATTACCTTCCAGAGTGAGACACAGGCAACGAAAAATTAATTTGTTCCAATTTGGAGGTGTTTTGGAACCTCCCATCTTGAAATATAATCCAAGTGACGCACTGGAAATTCCAAAACACACTTAAAGATTTCCCTTAAAGTGACACTTAAAGTGTCCCATATGTTCCCCTCAGCACTTTTGGAAGCCTAGCCCATGATATTCAGCTCTGAGAGATGATGAACACTCAGAAGGCCAGATAACATATAACATCAGTACATAATACATCTCAAGAGCACCTCCTTCCTAATTTTTATATCTTCAGAGCACCACATGAATTTCTAGTTACTGATAATCAGCAAAGCACATACTCAGAGGACTATCCGAACTTTACAGGCAGTATATTACTTAAACCAAGTTCATCAACTCTGACCAGAAAATAAGGCACTAACAGGCAAGAAAATGTCTCTATACTCAGTTAAATGCTGGTGCCTTATTGTGTTGTACACAGGCTATTACTGGAATGGCAATAGACAATCATCTGCTAGGGCTCAGAGAGGTGGCACGGGAACACTTCAAGGAACTGCCAGAGATATTTACAGATGAGACATATTTGACAAGCAATCGATTCATCCTCTCAACCAGCCAGGTGAGTTTCTCATGTTCACTGGTCTTGCTAAGCAAAGGCTAATTCATTCAGATTCTGCAGACCTTGTATCTCACAGTGAGAAAGATGTATTAAAAACAAACCAACCAAACAAACCAACCCAAGAAACCCAACACAGCTGATACCATCAAGAAGTCTCAAGAAGTCCACAAAATTTTCCTGATTTTTAATGCAGTTTTGGTTCATTCTGCAAAATCAGCACAACAAATACCAACTGAAGTTACCTTGCAACATCCAAAGCCCTTCCTGGAAATTCTGGAAATGCACACAAACTCAGTAAAATTTGCATGAGGGCTACATGCTTCCTCACTTCCCAAACTACATATCTTTCCATTCCCTTTCTTCTCCTCCTCCCCTAAGGAGACAGCTCTAGTGCGAATTCTTTACTCCAGTGATAGTACAGCCACAAGCCAGACAGGCTACCACTCTGAGAAACAAATGCCAAGAGGCATGAGGAGATTTTACTCCTAAAAGTAGCTGTGTTTGAAATCTTTGAGAGCATTCAGTTATTCAGCGTAAGACACTAGCTCCTGTAGGCACATCTCTTGGTGTGCCTACATTTTAGACATTTAAACATACATTTTAGACATTTACAGACATTTACAGATTTACATTTATTTGCAACTATACTAAGATACTCTAAGAGTCAACACTTCCTACATTTAATGTTCTGGTTAAGGAAACATCTTTATAGCATACAGCCTAAAAATTAAATGTTTCATTGCATATAGTAGCAGTCATAACGATGAAAGAAATCTATGTAGGAATTCATTTACTGAAACACTACCTAACAGCAGAGATTGAAACTATGCAACAAAAGAGACTTATAATATTGTGCTACAGCATAAAACCTTAATAAGTAATTTGATCTTGTCATAATGTTTGTAGGCTTTCAGATGTGAGCGAATGTAACCAACATACTACTACATAAATTCTCTAAGAAACTATCCATGGGCAAAGAGTGCTTCTGAATAGCTTTATGGCCTTCGGCTGTTGCACAGCAAATTTATCTGACAATTCTATGGCTCTATTAGCAGGACTAATGGCTTGTTCTACACCATTAAAAAGCCAAATGTCATTTGTGAAGGCACATGTACACAAAGTCTGAAACATATAGATTTCTAACACATCTTTTATTTTCTGCAGGAGAAAGTGTTTCACTAATGTATTATGCTATGATTAAACTGGCGTGTAATAGAAATATAGCACCTAGATGCATTAAAATATGTTTTTATGCATCATCATAATTATAAATGAGTATTAGAAACAGACAATACTAGTTTCTATAATTGATTG
This sequence comes from Limnodromus scolopaceus, assembly GCA_028565335.1. Lineage (NCBI taxonomy): Eukaryota > Metazoa > Chordata > Aves > Charadriiformes > Scolopacidae > Limnodromus > Limnodromus scolopaceus. The sequence goes on along the minus strand of JAOXNO010000002.1, from coordinate 10,693,016 downwards.
CAGTCTTCACATTACAAGTTTAATATAACCTCAAGATAACCTTAAGAAATTAAAAACCTTGGAGAAATTTTATGATTCATAATTTTATGTATCAGAATTACCTTGCCTTAAAAAATTATCAGTAACAAAGCTTATAGCTGTTAAAGAGCTACATCAAGTAAACAAAGAAATGCATTATACCACTTCAAATAATACCAGTTTTCAAATGCTAGCAAACAAACAGAGTGACCAAATTCTAAACTGAGATCAGCTTTTACCTTCCAAGAGTCAGCTCCAGGACTGGGCTTCTGAAGGAAGTGATATTCTAAAAGGGGATTCACCACAGTTCTAGCACTTGTTTATCTTTTTCCTCATTCCTAACCAGCTGATTTCAGGTGCCCTGATTAATCAGAGATCACTCCTTACCTTCTCCCTGCAACCAGGTTCCCACTACTATGGAAATGTTCTGCTGCTATGGGCCTGTGGTGCCCAATGGTTATGGGGCATGTTATAACCCTCAGCCAGAGCATATATTATTCTGCATCTCAAGCTTCAAAGACTGTAAAGAAACCTCCTCAGACACGTTTGCAAAAGCTGTGGAAGAAAGTCTCCTAGAAATGAGAGATCTGTGCAGCAAATGCAACTCTACTTCGGCAAAGCCACTTGCTAAACAAGAAGCAGCCACACAGCTGCAGAGTAACCGCAAACTCTAAGAGGCTGTGGGAATTATTCTCCTGATTCCACCTTACGAAGAAACAATGACATAGTTGCTCAAAGGCAAGATAGTACTAGTAATATGTATTAGTGTAGAACTAAAATGTCATTTGTTTTACGTTGTTCCCAACATTTAAAACCCTGTAAGTATTAAGTCTACCACTTCTCTCTTAAGAGTCAGCAAAAAAAGTTTGCTCTCGCTGGCTGAAATGAAGGAGGAAGTAATACGGGTATGTGTTGTACTGCCATTTCTAACCATAATTAACTTATGCCATTTTATCACCTAAAAAATTGAGTAAGTTTGTATATAACATAAGTTAAATACTAAGGCACACCAATTAATTAATATCCCCTGCAAATCGTTCTAAAATATTCACATCTATTCCTGCAAGATTTGCATGTAAAGAAAAAAAAAAGAAAAAAGAAAATTCCCCTGTTAGGAATACTGAGTGTAACACTGTAAATAATAGGCTGATGCCATTGAATCTTGAAAGTTTGCATGAAGAGTATTTACTACCACCACACTACTTCCTACATAAGAAAAGCAGATTATTTTTAAGAGCGGCCGCTGGGTATTTCCACAAAGAGACTTTAGGAAGATTACACTGGTGTTTGCATGTTCCCCCAATTCAAAAATGCTGCAGGAATAATTTAGCCTTTATTCTGGTTTGCACTGGCCTCAAGCACAGTCCTACACTGAAAGCAGCATATTGGAGATAAGATCCATCACAGAGAACTGGGATAATTTTGTCCGTAATAAATTGACTTAATTATTTCTTTCTGTCAGTGAGCAAAATCCAGTCTGACAGAGAGACAAAGCACAAAGTGTAAGTGCAATTCAATCCTACTTCAGACCTTTTTTGTTTGCACAGGAATGAATTTAGTCACTGTGAGTAGCAGGAAAGCGTATGCAACCACACAAAATCAAAGAGCAATAAGTAACTAGAATGAAAAGGCAAACTTGCAATATAAGGAAGTCTCCACGCTAGAGCTACAAAAACCAGTTTAAGAGTACTGGCGCTCATATCAGCTTTGCATCATCTCACTTGGGAGGGATTTATATTTTATATTATTTAATAGTAATTGGAGAGTATCATATTTGCAATGTATAGTAAATTCAGTTGGGAAAACATTACAGTACCTGGTAATTTCCATATTCTGTGAGTGTTTTCCTGAGGGTTTTCTCATTATCTCTTTAATTCCCTACAAATCCTTCCAAGGACGGATATTTTCAGTTACCTTCTCTCAAGCTGAAATATGTTGCCTGCCTTAGAGGTGTTCAGTCATCATTGTTAGAATACAACTTACTCGCCAACTAAAGACACTTACCTTACTAACTCCAGTGCAGACCATTTGCTAGGCAAACTGGAACACACTGGGAAGCCTGGCCAGCAACTGCTTACTTGCCTGTGGAGAAGTGGAGATGTGTTTTCTTCCTCTGTAGACTTACAGACTTACTTAAACAATCACGTTTAAGTACTCTCAAGCCTAAAAGCAGAATAGATTTGTTACAATAAACTAGAAGTGCAGATTCATTTCTGTCTAAGAATCTAGATACAGATACAGTAGATTACATATCTCCATGCTTATTTTACTGCCTCTTTGGAGTTGCATTCGTGCAATTGAGCAGTCTGCTGGGTAAAGGCTCTCCACAGCCCCATACATGAAAGCACAGTGAGCCTGATGATCAATTGGATCAAGCCAGCTACGTTGGCATAAATCAACTATGTTGATTTACAGCGATTGAGAGCTGGCCTCATCTTTATAAGTTAATGCATTAATTTAAAAATATGTATGTTTCATTGCTCCATGAGCTGCAGTTCAAACCAAAGATGAAATCTATTTTTAGATTATATAAATAATATTATGACATAAAAGCTGCCCCAAAGTTAAAATGTAAAAAAAAAAAAATTTTTAAAATCAAGGAAACAGTTAGTGAAACCAAATATTCACTTAATGTTCACTGTTCAAAATATGACTTTAAATTGTTCCTATACTATAATTATGAAAATGACTTTGAAACATTCCCAGTAATTTTGCTTTGTTCTGTCTCTTGTAAGACATTCTGCATTTTTTACATATGTTTTTAACACTACAATCTCAAGATGTTTTCATAGATTTGTATGTTCAAAATTATAACCATATTTTAAGTGTATAAAAATGCTGCAAATAGTTATTTGATTATTTATTAATTTGCTTCTATTGAAATACGTAATTTTATTTTGTATTCCTAGTTCCATAGGTACTGACGTTTATTCACAAATGTTACCTGTGTTTTCATTTTACTTTCTCAGCTGGAATTTTAACAGTAGTTCTGACACTGTACTTGACAACACAGTCACTAGAATTCGGGCATAAACTATAACCACACCTGAAATTTTATACCAACTTACCATTAAGAGCCCCTTACCTACAACAGTCTAACAGTTTTGGATTCTCCAACACTGTAAAATACTGGTGTTGGAAAATACTGACACCATATTTTCACTTGAGGAAGAAACCAGTGATCACCTATACTTTATTTAGCTAGCCATTCCATATTTTTATCTTAGATACTTACTGATCTGGTTTCAGTGCTCAGTCTGAATACCTGAAATAAGCAGCTTGAATGAACTCAGTCTCTCCAGAAGAAGGCATTTGCATACATACTTAACCTTAGCCATTACCTATGCTAGAAGTGGTATCTGCAAAGTACCTGACTTCATACTCACTTCAGGTGTGTTTAATTGGAGGCTCCTGATTAAATTACAGATGGATAACATTCACAGCAAAGCGTGTTATGAACTTCAGTTTCCCAGCAGGAGCTTCACGAGGGACTGTGCTGCTTCTCAGTTAACAGAATCCTCTACACTTATGTCGTATGATCCCACGCTGCAGCTGCATCTATTAAGGATTTCAGGAAATAGGTAGTTTTCTTAGGTACTTACTTAAAATTGTTTGTGTTATACAAATGAAGTTCCCTTCTGAAGTTTAAAAATAGACAGTCTGTGCACACGCACTTATGGAAATCAAATGTGAAGCTTTCAAAATGTTTTCAACCAGAAAACTATGGAATAGGTTGTTCATTATAAAAAGGGAGGAAATCTTGATTGACAGAGTAAGCGTAATTATGTTAATGTAACAAGTGGCAATGATTTAATAAGACGTCTTGGTGAGACCTGGGACATACAAACCCCCTGCAAGAGAATTTTAAGAAGGCAATTGTTTCGCTCTCTACGTAGGTGTACACCCACATACACGCAGTACTGGGATATAGAAATTAAAAAGCCAGTTTTTGTGAACTTCTATATTTGCAGTGAGCAAAAGCAAGAGACCCTTGACTTCCAACCAGTGGTGGCTGAAGGGTGTGAGGGCCCGACCCCTCTCCGTGGGTGCTGTCATTAGCCAGGCCACAGCTGGGGCAACACAGCCCAGCTTCTTCTGGTGTACCAGTTGCAGAAGACATAAAACTATTTTAGTGATACTTTTATTTTTATAAAATAGTATAGATTTATGACAAATGTAAATGTGTATTTATAGCACTTTCTGTTTCTGTTTTGTGCTCTACCGAAATATATTTATCTGCCTATATTAATATATACAACCTGAAGTGTACGCTTATTTAAATTCACCTTATTTAAAGACGGTGTCCCGCACAGTAAATAAAAACTACCAGAGGAAAGATCTTGTCGCCTATTTTTTTATGCCAGGCAGCCCCTTAACCCCGCCAGCGCCCCTCACGCCGCGGCTCCTCACAGAGGGGAGGTGGGACAGCGCCGCCAACGGCTCCCGGGCGGCACGCGCCTCCCGCCTCAGAGCCTGCGAGGTGCGCGGCAGTGTGTGTGTGGAGGAGGTGTCCCTCAGCAGCCGGCTCATCCGGCAGCATCGGCCGAAGCCCCAAGCCGCCCCGCAGGGCTGGAAACGGCTGCCCGGCTGCGCTCCGTGCCCGTCGCCTTGAGGGAGGGGAGGCCCAGCGGGCTGGACGACGGCCGGGGCAGGGCTCGGCCCAGCAGCCGGCTGTTCGCCTGGTTCTGCCCGGGCATGCTGTGGCGAAGGGTCTCGGCCCTGCCGTGCTGGTGGGCTGTGGAGAGAAGTTCTAGCAATTGCCTGTGAGAAAGTGAAGAGCTGGTCCTTAAATATGCCTCAGAAAGCACAAACACTTGCAGTGCTTCCATGTGCTACAATAAGCTTGTATTACAGTGTGTATATATTTCTCTTTTCCAATTACACAAATCTCATTAAAAACAGGCTTTTCAGTCAGCAAGAAATGGCCCTGTCGCAGATCCAACAGAGGAGCAGTGCTTCAGGGAGCTAGCGAGTCCTCCAGAAGTTTACTATCCAAACCTAACATATCACCCACAGAAGAAGGGGTAGCTATTTATTTCTGATTCGTCATGAATTACAGACTGGCGTAGTCTATCTCTGTTTACTAGGAATGAGCAACAGTTTTCTTCTGTTCTGATGCTCTCCAACTGTAAGAGGATACGTAATAAAAATTTCTGCCTAGCAAAATTAATCTAAGATTGCAAGATAAATCAAATTGTATGTGTGTGATCTAAAGTATTCCAGTAAGTAAAATTTTGTGATTATAAAGGCTTTAGATGCCATAGATAGATACAAAGAAAAGAAGGATGAACTCACTATCAGACAAATCACTATTTTACTCAACACTGGAAACTTACAAAGACCAGGAATTAATGCAATTCATTCCAATTACCTTACTAGAGTTGCTACATCGTTGCAATGTACCTGAGGCAGACCAAGAGAGACCAGGCCTCAAGCTAAGGAAACTAGTGAGGGTTTTTTTTTTTGATGTAGAGCAAACAGTGTAGAAATGTCGTCTCTTTCATCCATTTTATAAATGTGAATTAATTGTCAGATATTGCCATTAAAGCTTCCTAGAAAGCAGGGAGAGCTGTCTGATGAGGACGGCAAAATAGCAGCTGTGGCTAAAAGCACCCTGCTTTAGGATCTAGCCTCCTGCCTCAGCCATTTTCTGTAGTTTTTCAGTAAGTTGAATTAAAATGCTGCAAACAGCTGTCACGGGTGGACACAGTTAGGGTAAATGTTTGAGGAACACCGACCCTTGCAAGTCACAGAGCTACAGTGGAACTGGGCTAGAGGATCCAGTTCCTCTACCTGCCTTTACCTTTGAAAGACGGACCAAAGCAACTGGTGCGTATTGGGCAGTATGCCGTTTCAGCATTAACATACAGCTGATAAAAGCCTGGAAAGGTGAGTGCCTAAATCATAGAATCATAGAATTGTCCAGGTTGGAAGAGACCCTTGGGATCATCGAGTCCAACCATCTACCCTACTCTA
>JAOXNO010000002.1:10655851-10686922 GCA_028565335.1 Limnodromus scolopaceus | reverse complement strand
CACTTCCCCAAGCCTGTAGCGCTGCATGGGGTTATTGTGGCCCAAGTGCAGGACCTTGCACTTGCCCTTGTTGAAACCCATTCCATTGGCATTGGCCCAGTGATCCAATCTATCTAGATCCTCCTGCAAAGCTTGTTTGACTTTAAAAAAAAATGTTTGACTGTACGGGAATCTGCTTCTGCCTTGTAAAACAAGTCAATAGAATAAGATGAATTAAAAAAAAAATTAAATCTGGGGGGGTGCAGACAGAAGCACGTGGCATTTCCGCATTGCTGGAATTGCATTATCAGTCAGTTGTCTAATTTCTCCGGTTCTGATTAATTTACAACAACACTATACAATGTACCATAATAAACCCAAAATGCAGCTAATTAATCTAAACAAATATGTAGGTCAAGAGAGGATTTTGTCCCTGCTTCTGGTTTCATTCTCAGCTCCACAAAATCTGAAGTCTTTAACATCCTGAGGAATTACTCTTTGAGCAGAAGTGAAATGAATTATGCACCAATGAACAATTGGGTTATCAAGGTTGTTCACTTAATGTTCCAGCTGTTCTATAGCAACATCTTAATGTTTATTGGAGATTTCTTTTGAATTTACTCTTATTCCATGGTACTTACAAATAAACGCATTGCATTTCTTACAGCTGCTGTGCCAGTTAATAGCAAATACAAGTACATAATGAATTTGTTGCCTTTTACTGCTAGGACTAGAAATGACGGAGGGTGGAGGCTTCATTCAAAGGAGATCCATTAATGTAATAATAGTGAAGCCAGAGATTAAAGCTGATAGGATTTGTGGGGAGTTTTGTACAGCACTTAACTACATTAACACTGTTATTTGCTCCTTGCCCTCCTAAGTGCTAAAACTTAGATATACTCAGAGTTCACAGGAAACCAAGCAAATGCAGTACTGGTCACTGCTGCTTTGCCCCTTTCCAGCTGTCCTGCAGGCAGATGGACATCAGCTTATTCTGGAAGAGACACCAGGGTGGAATGCTGTAGAGCTGGTGGTCAGTGGGCAGACTGTATTTCACTGCAACATCAATGACCTGAATATTGGTAAGTACAAAGTTTAATTCATCACAGTCTTTCACTGAAAGCACTTGCATTTTGAAACGAGCACTACCTAAGGCATAAACAGTCCAGGCTCTGTCAACATTAACACTTTTAAGCTCTGCAGTCCTTTATGTTTGAGGTAGTTTGAAGGGCACAGTCAGAAAGAGAGGATGGTTTGGGAGGTACGGCCATGCTCAGGAGAGCACCGTTTGGGGCCTTCCTGCATGCACCAGCACACAACCAGAAGCAAACCTGCTAGGCTTCAGTCCACAGAGATATTAGGACATCCTTTTGCTTTCCAAAGAGAAAATATTTTTCTCTGCTTGGGCCTTAGTTTCTTTGGGTTTTTTGTCTTCCCCTTTTCCCTCCCAGTAAAACATAGAAGCCTCAGAGAGTTATTTTTTTATCATTTTTTGCTGCAGGTGAGACAAGGAGTTCAGGGCTCAAGTTTTCTCATGTCCTGTGCAAGCGGCTTCCAGAGAAAGGCTGAAAGCCATTGCTTCTCACCTCCCCACTTTTTAACAGCCTCTCTAGGGCTGGGAACGGGAGCTGTGGAGCAAAAGCAGAGAACTGACCAAGGGTAATGGCATTTCCAGCACCACAGCTTGGTTGGTTTCATGTTCCTGCAAGGAAGGCAGGCATGCCAGGAATTGGGAAACTCCTGGGTATCTTGCATTCTTTGAATTTTTAGAAAGTTTCCTATGTAAAAGGTAATAATTTCAAAGTCATTAATGGCTGATAATCAAGCCATACGTATTCATACAGATGAGCCAGTTCTGCTCTTGGCCACAAACGTCCCAGAGAACATATGTGCGTCATTAGACACAGCCCAAAGGTATAGAGAGAAACAAATGGCATAGCTGTAAAGACAGGGTTAAAGCTGACTGGGTGTTACCACAACTGATATTCCAAGTATCTCAGAAGTAATGCTGCCTCTCCCCAAATAGCTGGAGTATGAAGCTTTTATTTGCCCCATGTTTGTCAACACCTACTTTCAACCTCAACTTCATTTTAAAACCACTTCTGACTCAGGTAAATTCAGCAGTTTGCAAGTAATCCCATGCCAGAATGCTGGTACTCAGAGCAATTTTCAGTTTGGCCCATAATTAGATGTGAAAGAAAGAAGTGGTTTGTCTTTGCATCCCAACAGGGTGGTGTGGCCAAAGAAGCAGCATTTGTTGAGGCTCAGGAGTGCTGGGCACCAAACTGCAGTTTCTAGTGTGGCTGCAGGAGAGACAGGCTGCCCAGCATAAAACCAAAGACAAATCCTGTCAGTCGGTATCTCCTGTCAGCAGTCACCTGCGGGGAGATAGCTGCAGTTACAAATAACCAAACCACATTCACAGAGATACTCATCCAACACAAAAGTGTTACCAAAATAACACTATTGCTATTCCCAAATATGGTTCCCTTACCAATGACCTATAGATGACAGAGGCATTAAAACAATATTCTTTAGTGAGAAAAAAAAATAAAGTTGAGCGAAGTGGAAACTACATTGTCCCTTTAGAAGACTGAAATATTTTTGCTTTCTACAACTCTGATATAACAAGATTAGAAAGTGGTAACATTTGGCCTGAACCATGTTGAGAAGGTCAATGAAATGAAGCTTGGCGCAGATAACAAAGGTACTTTCTGCAGCAGACATTCGCAGAGAGAGCAGACAAGTTTCAGCATCTGCCCTGGACAGCAGTGAGTCGGTTCATACCTCGCTTTGACCGACTCGTACCTAGGGAGCAGGCTGTCCTGCACCACAGCCAAGCTCCAGCCCCAGCTCTAGTGCAGCCCTTGGCACAGGGAGGGGCTTTCAAAACACCCACCCTACTGCATTTGTCAGTGGGACACCAACAAAGGGCTTTCTGCTCTGGCAGTAAATTGTTTGTTGGCCTGTTAGGTAAATGCAAATTAATTAGACTAAGTTAGTTTAAATAATGTTAGTTCTGGGCAGAGTATACTCCCCCAAATAGAAGACTAAATTCCCCAGACCTCTTGAGCATGGAATGCCCTGAACAGCAATGGAAACACTCCAGTCAGATGAAGTCACCAGTGTGACTGGCTTATTTTTTTTAAGAAAGTTTTAGTTTTACTGTGTTCAGTGCCCTCTGTAACATCACCCTGAGGACATTTCTGACAGACCTCCAAGTTAGAATGACAGCAGTTTTGTAGAAAGATATTAAGCCTTAATAGATTAACTTGTTTAGCTGAAATAAATAAATACAAGCTCTGAGGAACACAAAGCTTCAGGTCTGAAAGACATGCAGCAAACTTTAAGACAAGTATGGATTCAAAACAACTGCTCTGAATGTTCTTTAGAGTAATACTATGACCAAATTGTGAAAGACCAGAAACAGATGAGAAAAGATTTCTTTATATGACAGTGAGGTATCTTCCAGCGAGATAAAAAAATTAGCTCCATCAGACACTTTGAACACAGCTGGCTAAAATGTATAAAGAGATCTCAGGCCCCGTTATTGTGCTTTTGTTACAGAAAGGAAAAATAAAGCCAAGTTTGAAGTAGCCCTTTCAGTTTGGTACCCGTCCCCCAAATACTACCTGCGATTAGTTGCCATGGCACTAGCAAGCAGCTGGATATTTGAAGGCACCATAGTAGCCACTTGGACAAAGGCATTTAATTTTTTTTTATACGTGAAATAACCACTTTTTTCCTCTAAGTCTCCCTCATTTTTAAGGGGATTATCTGCCCCACAGATAATCACGGCCATTTGAAAACTGAACCTAGGCTGCAAGTCCTCTCTGCAGTGACTTTCATCCAGACTATTGTGATAAAGTCAAATCAGGAGGAAGAAAACAGCAGCAGCAAATTATTCCAGTAGTAACACCAACTAAATTGCTGTGCAGCTTTTATGGTTTGACTAATTGTCTCATTAAGACACATTTCTGATCACTGAAATGGATCTCAAGTATTTTTAATCACTGAAAAAAACTGTAGCACTAAGAGCCTCTCTCCCTCCTGTCCCTGGCACTATTTGCAATGGAAAACACACAAAGGCTCCCGTTGATTGGAGCCCCACTGCTGCACAGTTGGCAGTCAAACGGTACTAATGGCACAGTAACACAATATGACTAAAATAGTTTGCCTTTTAGAGTAACAATCTCTTATAACATGATTAAGCTCTATCCTGCGCGTTTCCTTATGTTTTGCAAATGGCTCAAAAAAATAAGACAATTTTTCCAGTAATTTCTTCAAAAGGGGAGGGAAAATAAAAAATCATTAGCTATCAAGGAACAAATTAACAACACTTGATACATTAAAAAAAGATGAAAACAACTGCACCAAGTGTGGGCTGCACAGCAGCATAGTTGTGTGGCACCTAGTCCACTCCCCCTTGCAGGACGCACCTCCAAAGACCAAGTTCATCACATTTAATTGCAGACACTTTACTGAAGCACTTCATTTAGGAGCTGGCTTGCCCTAGGCTACCTCTGTAACTGATGGAGAGAGGCATCTCCACAGAGCAATGCAGATCGCTACTGAGCATAGACTGTAGGATGTCTGGGCTCCTAATTTAGGTACTTTTTTAATGTTTGGTTTCAAACTATTAAAAGAGACGAAGCTTCTTCCTCATATGAAGAGCACATTTCGAAAGGAGCAAGCTGGCATTATCCAACACACTACGGACATGCTCTTTACACCCTCAGCAAACGGGAAGATTTTGCTCTTGACCATCACTCCCAGTGGTTGCACAAGCTGTACGTTGCAACAAGGCATTTCCCCTTACAAGAGTTGCGTTTATCCTATACGTTACCGTATTAAAGACGCCAGCCACTTAATTTTCCAGTAGCTTATTCTCAGAAGCCTCATGCCAGAGTGGCACAGGTATTGCTAAGAGAGACATACACTTTCATGGTGGCCAGGCCAGCCTGGTCCAGAAAACCTGCAAAGGCCTAGGAGCTCTTTTGTGGAGATGGAAGTGATGTATGGGAAGAAAATCACTCCATACAAATACTCCAGAAGAGCTGAAAAGATCCACTTTATTCTCAGACATGTTTTGGTAGTTTTAAAGTGACTATACGATGGTAATCATCAACTTCCCATGGGTGCAATTCTGAGTGATACTTGGAAAAATAAAGCAACATACACCTGGTATCAATACAGTTCTCAGAGAAGAGTTTAAACCTCATTAGAGGAACAAAGCTGAATTATTTTGATAGCTGGGTTGTTTTTTTTTTAAATAAAAGATATCAATGATACTATACATAGTTAAATTTCCTTCCTGTTCATTTTGCATATTGGCCATCCAACAATGTGATAATAAACATGGCAGCACTAGGAACTTCCATGTATCATTTTTACATATTAAGATAAAGTCTGTGACAGATTCACTTTGCAGTCTGTGCGAAATCACTTCTCCATAACAGCTTTGAGTCACAGAGATCCTGTGCTCCCCAAAATATTTTCCAATTCTCCAGTAAAACGTGCTGTAAAACTGGATGTGTGGCATTCCACAATTACTGCAGGGAAATGCTTCATCCCAGTAAATTCTGTCTTTATTTTTTTTTTTCAGCTTAAAAGAGAGGGGGAAAAGTGATACTTCTGTTTTTAACAGTTGCTTTAAACTGTCCAGATTTCTTTTGGTTATTTTAAGGCATTTTTGTTTAAAATACTGCAAACATTCCCTATCAATGCCCACAGTGTTATGAGTGGAAAGCATCCCAAGAGAATACATGCAGGATTCTTCTGCTCTGTCAATGCACATATTTACAAGACTCATAACTCAGTATAGACTCACTCAAGTGAGAGACAAGATGCATTACTAATTTAAGATGAATTTGAAATGTGGCCATTTAGTTGCTACAACTTTCACTTTTGATCAATTTTGTAAGGTAGTTTTTAAAAAAAAAGGCAGGGTTGTTTTGCACCCACACAAAGGCACTATTCTGACACATAAATATTTGCCCACGTGCATGTGTACACGCACCCAGGAAGGCATTACAAATTAGCGGTCTTTGTCATAGGCTTTGCTATTAATTCTGAGGAACAGAATATGCTACAGAGATCTCTCTGTACTTCCCTTTGGGCTTTGTTAAAGATACAGCTACCACAAAGTTACAGAGTTCTGCATAAATCTGTTGAGCTCAGGAACTGCGCGATATTGTGCTCACTACGGAAAATTACAATTTTACTGATAAGTCTAATGAGGGGCCTGAGGGCTGTGATAAAGGCCCAAGGAAAAAAAATCGAAGAAAAAAAACCCCAATTCATGTGGCACATAAATATCAGAACAGCAATGCTGAAGAGAAAGGAAAAATATTTTTTTTTTTTTTGCTGACAGTCCCTGCAGAAACAGGGAGTTTTATGTTTTTATGTGCAGTCCTATATTGATGTGTGTACTCAGATATATTTTCCTGAAGCCTGTAGAGTTTTGTCTAAGCAAGACCTTCAGAATGTCTGTGTAAATAAATTAAAGAATGCCTGTTTTATAATGAGAAGGGTGTATTGTGGTATAAATATTGCAGAGTACATTAAATAAACATGGTCACATATGACCAGGTATCTATTAAATGAGCACATCACAGGAGAAGTTAATTATCTAAGAGTGTAACTAGGAACCATTTAGAATCACTGGAGATTAAGTTGCTTTATTTCTGTTTATCTTTCCTTCTGAATAGGCAGTAGGTTGTTGCAATGAAGAGTCCCAAAGCAACACAAAGCATCATCTTTTCATCAACTCTAAGATGACAGAGTTTTGTCAACAATACTTTGAAGTTCTGATAGACCAAAAATTTTCCTCAAAGTAATTCTGTGCAAAATATGCTGGCGCAAAACAGTATTTAAGATGTAAAGGTGCAAAATATTTGTGGTTTTTTTGATATCTTAAGATGCTTAGGGGAAGGAAGAAGACCTACATGGTGTAGTTTATGTATATATATTTTTCTCATATATTGCATCCAAAAAAAAAAAGTATGCACAGACTTCTTCAAAACTGAATGTTGGTATCATAGACCAACATCCCAGCAGTAATGTGTAACTTCACATATTAGTAAGATTTTTCTAGACTTGCAAGAGCTATTGTGTTTCAGTCCACATGCAAAAACTTTAATTCTGATGGAATTTGATTTCACTTGGGCCATGAATTCATGAAGAGAACTGTCCATTGTTCTTCCTCTGCAACATAATCAGCGTTGCAAACACTGTTTAGGTAAGGATGTGTTTGTGCAAATCCCTCTGGCACAAAGACCAACTGATGAAGAAGGATTTAATCACGTAAGATTCTTGTAAGCAAGATGATGCCAAACCCTTTAAATTACTTAAGTACTGCTTAAACCCCGTAATTAAAATATAGTAATAAATATTTCCTCTTTAACAAGCCTAATGGGAGCAGTTTGTTAAGACATTTATTTCTAGTCATGGGGAATTATGCACAATCATTTTATCATGTTCTGTATTAGACAATATTATTTTATCCTCTTTATTTTATCCACAGCAGTGGAGACACTCATTTGGGGAAAGGTACTCTTTTCTAAAGTGTGGGGAAACACACTCTTTCTTCAAATGTGTTTTGCTTTTTTCTAATTAAGTTTACCCTTGCAGAGTCCTGGCCAGCACACGGGGATGGTTCACGTTTAATTGACGGCCTCTCCTGTGGAACTGACTTAGTACAGAGAGGGGAGCTTTAGGAAACCCCAGCAAGACAACCCAAGGCGTCGCTGCAGAAGTAACCGCACTACCTGGGCAAGGTCTTTTTGGGAGACTAGCGAGAAGAACCGAGGTCTCCTCTACAGCACAGCCAAGCCCCAGGCAGAAGGTACATGGGGTACCTTTTCAGGCACCTTCAAACATTGACCTGCACTTTTTACTCTGCCCTGGGTAGCATCGCAGGTGCGGGGAGAAATCTGTGAGAGCACTAAACCCTTCAGCCACTTCCCTGTCCCGACAGCTGCTGTTCCACTGCAAGGCCAACTGAAATGCCATCACCGAAACCACTGTTAAAACCCACCCATTATGTCCCTTGGATTGATGTTAGACACTAATAGGCAGCCAAGCTGAGCTCTTACACAAGCTTCTTCACTTGTGATAGTCTCGGCACACCCCCCACCCTGAAGGGGAGGAGAATGTAAAGCTGGCTGGGTATGACATGGGCAGAAAGTTTCTCTGAGCTCCTTTATGAGAGCATCAGTGAATTTATGGGCTATTGAATAGGAAACAAAGATTTCTGCAACAGAAATTGCAATTTGGTGTTTCATGTGGCATCTTTGGTGATGACTACAATTGTTTTCCTCTCTAAACAAATTATATCTCCATTTGCCATTAATGACCGCATCGCTTAAATGCGATGGAAAGGAACCGCCAAAGGAACCGCCTGGTGCACTTATTAATAATTGAAAACTTTGAAGAAGTCTGTGAAACATTTTCAATCAAAGCTAATATATCTCTAAAATATCCTTTTTCCTGAATAATTTTTCCTTTTGGATAATAGGCTATGTTTTAAATAATGGCATTAAGAAAAACACAATCTGAAATAGCAGTTGTGAAGTATCTAAAATCAGAAGTGGTTTCAACAGTTTCAAAAAAAAAAAAAGGCAAGAATTGGAAAAGAGGCAATGTTAATCTGTTTCCTTCTTGCAAGTATGTTGAATTTCTATTGCAGTCCGCATGCTGTTTCCTGGTATCTTACACTGATGATTAAGAAAATGTACCCACTTAATCTCTGTCCTTGTTCTGCATAAACATGAAGAAAAACTTCAATAATAATTTTTTAATCAGTCGAGTCCATCAAATCAAGACTCCTATTGCTACTCAGTTGGACTTTGCAGAACTACTAAATGACCAAACAGAACAAAAACATACCCCAAACTTTTTGATCAGAGCTAATAGAAATCTTGAATGCCTTTTGCCACTTAAAGCCTCACGTTGGGGTTATTCTACTTGGTAACCCTTACTACCCAAGAACAAGGGCAGAAAGTTTAATGCAAAATTACCCTCATCTGCAGAGATCTTTTTGGTGTGCTGTGACGGTCCGTGTTCCCGTGAGCACAGCAAGGTTGTATGACAGGTACCGATCGAAGCTCCAAGACCTGCAGACTCATCCACAGGACGTGGGAAGAACAGGGGTCCAGTGTCTGTCCCTCCCAGCAGACCTTGGTGGCTGCAGCCTGGCAAAAGGCAGGTCATTCTCCACCTCCACCCAGGGAAGGACAAGGGATTTTTAAAGGGTTTGTTTTGTAGTGGGTTTTTTGTTGTTGTTTTTAAAGAAAATATGCATTTCTCTACCATCTTTCACTCAAAGGTTTCCTGATCTTTTCCAAGCAAACCTCACTGCAAGCAGCAGTAGTTACACACCCTGAGCAGCCAGTGGTTTACGTCACAAATCCCCAGCCACACTGTGAGTTTTTCACTAGGCCTTGAAGTCCTCAGAAGCTCTGATAATAATTCAAGGGACGGTGTTCCCTTCACCCCGAGGACAGGATGAGACACCCCTAAACAGTTCCCACCAGCCGTGTCTCCTACCTGCCCATAGGAGGCACCAGGAGCCTGTGGCCCCCTTTCCTTCCCGAGCCTTTCCCAGCAGCCATCTTCAGCCTCCTTCACCACACTTTAACTCTGTAACTCTTGTCCTTCCTCATCAGGAACGGCTGGCAATGCCCGACAGAGGCCCATGCAGGGACCCACTGCCGGGGCCCAGCCGCAGCCCTCTAATTCTGGGGAAAACAAGGTATTTAGGGGGTGATGCAAAGGAGATGGGCCCAGCTGCAACCCAACCCTGGGCTTTAATCAGCTACCCACAGGCAACATTTTCCTGCCCACCCCCACAGAGACCAGTCCCATCAGCCATAATTAAGCAATCACCTGTGCTGGGTAACTCATTAGCCTCTCTCAGGTGCCCTGGCAGACCCCCATGGCCCAGCACCAACCTGAGCTGTTGCCTGTAAAATTAAAATATACTGAATTCACCAAACTAACACACAAGACAACAGCAGACTTTTTTTTTCCCTTTGACCAGACTTGTTAACTTTACAAAGATATTTTATCTGCTTTTAGGAATTTTCTGGCTTCCCATGTTTTTGAGTGCACCTCTATTTCACGTTTCAAATAGTGTTCAAAGTCACCTGTGCTACTGGCAAAGAGCTAAACTGAGCAGCAATAGCCTGTGACACCTGCCTGATGTTAAGAGCAATCAAAAAGACTGATTTTTTGACATATGTGTGTGTGTGTGTGCACACCCAGAGGTTCCTGTTCATTTTGTTGTTATTCCCAGCAGCGGTTATTCCCAACGCTGCGTCAGAGCCCGCTGGGCTGCTGTTTCTGCACCAAGGTAAGAGCTACCAGAGCTTGAAAGACAGTGGCCAGAGAGTACAGACAAGGGGGTTCACAAAAAAAAAAAAAAACCCAAACAAAACCAAAAAAGAAAAAACCAGCAACTCCCCACCACACACACTTTCATCTACTGGGTTCAAACTGCACACACAGTCCTGTTTTGTTCTCTAGTCTCATACATTAATTTTTACCTCCTGGAACAAGCAGAGTGGCTCCTTTTCCAGGGAACAGTCTGCTTCAGCAGACTGACTGCAGCTGTACAGGGGGCCGAGCACAGGTTTCCACCCAGCACACCCCCGCTGTCAGCGCAGTTCACCAGGTAGCTACTGGGATACAAAAATGATTCTGTGACAGAAGCTGTTTGTCTCAGCAAGACTTTTGCTGTTGCGGGCACGCGTGGCGCGGGACCTCACCCCCAAACACGATGAAGTCAATTGATTCTAACATTTGCTGCTTCTTCTGTCTGAGCTACCTAGCTGTGACTTGAATTTCGGTGCAGACTGCTTGCAGAAGAGGCTCATATAACACTTCAAGCACTCTACAAAGGTTAATTGATTGCTATTTACTTTTAGTATGTAAAAAGTATTTAACTTGTCAGCTATTTCTAACAGTATTTGTTTTCAGTGAGATCAGAGAGATATTCTTAACCTGGTTTAAAGAAACCTGCATTCATCCTTGATGAGGCACCTCTCTCGTGCATCTGTTTAAGAACTCTCTGTAAGAGTTTTTTATTCAAGGGGCGTCGCTGAAGAAAAGCGGCAGAATCCCGCAAGTAAGTACAATCTACGCATTTAGCAATTTGTAATGCTTTAGTAGGTTTTGAACATTCGCTATGTGAAAGTAGAGGCAGCAGGAAAAGTAATTCAACAGAAACATATGTTGAGCCAGTGTGTTTAGAGAAATGAATTCCAGCTTTTAGAAATTAGAGAAGCTAATTGCAGTCTAGATCCAGTATTTTAAAAATTCTGCTTGAAATAGAAGTGTGTTCATTTATTACTTAAAAAAATTAGAATGGAATTGAACAAAATATTCTAATATAATCTCAATGCTATTATTACTTTTAACCCAATGGTTTTGAATAATTATCTTTTTCTAATCCAAATGCTGTCTCTCTCACTGCTACTATTTAAATTACTATTACTAAAAATACTATTTAAATAGGCCACTATTGAGGAAACAAACCAAAAACAGACAAATGAGCTGCCCTAGCGCTCTTACGAATGGGATGCTAATGCCAGCACTCACAGGAGAAACTGTCAAAAAGAACAGCCATAACAGAGGACACCATTCTTACACATTTTTATTTTATTGGTTTTTTTACATTCTTTGATGGAATTTTTATGCAATTGTTGTGCCACAATCTATGATACACAATGAAAATGGAAAGCTGTTATTTACCACTTACATTTCTATGTTGATTTTCTTTTCTACCTCTGCATACATTGTGGCATATGTGCATTTATCATATTTCATGCAGAACTGACCTGCCTGATGCAAACTGAGAATACAATAAACGGTGCCAGCAATATTTAGCTGCACTCAATTCTTGCCACAGAAACAAGCATTCATAAAAGCATTAAAACACTTCGGGTGCCGGTTACTGCCTATCAGCTTAATGTTTTGAGCTACAGAAATGGACAGGAGACAATCTTTGCCGCTGTCGACTGCAGTACTTTCCAAGTTCACTAGTTTCAAAAGACTGAATTAGCTTTAATTCTGTCTCAATGAGAGAAAAAGCCCAAGGCAACGGGCCTGATTGAAAAGGGTGCCACTGAGATTCATGAACATTAGACCAAGTTTGGTTCTGGATCCCGTGGCAAATACCTTAACACATCCATTTTATGCTCTGACAGAAGGATTGTTTTTTCCACCGTCATGTAGTCTCCAGGCCAAGTAAAGGGACAGCACAAGGCACACATCCCCCCTTTTTGGTAACCTGCTTGGACAAGTAGTACCTGATCATAGCTAAAAGTTTTTGATACAGCTTTTTATTTGGATGCGACAAGCAGCTTTCCAGCATCACCTGACTCTCTGAAGGAGGCATTAACTGTCAAGCCCTATTACGGCTCAGCCAGTACAGCAGCCAGGGTAAAACTTACTGCCAAGAGCACAACTGTGTCCCAGGAGCACACCCAGGACAGGGAACTGGAGATGGGGGTGAAGCCTCATCTGTGTGTTTTCCAGTCACTCATTATGATGCATCAAGGTGGCTGCTGGGAGGGTCTAGCACAACCCTCCAGGCACTGCCCCCCCCTCCCCCAAATAACTGGCATATGAAGCTTTTATTTGCTCCTCCTCGTGCAGGGAGTTACTGCCTCCTGCTTCAACACAGGCACAGCCATTCCTCTGCCTCCTACGACACCACCTACTCTGTTAACTGAGCAGTTCCCTCTGCCAGCCAGCAGAAAGAAGGGAAGAAGTCTCCTGCCACTGCACAGTCTAATGGTGCAGAAACCTGTAGCCACAAGGTCCACCCAGGCCCAAGTTCTCCAGGAGCAGGGGGAACGGGACTTCTGACAACACTAGTTCTTACATTAAGAGGGGAGAGGAAAGCTGTGCCCAGTTGCCTTCTACCACTGCAGAGGAAGCACAAGCAGTGGCACTCTGAGACCACCCTGCTGCACAGTGTCCCCCAGGAAGCCAAGCACTATCTCCTGAGAAGAGAAACAACCCCTGCTGTTCCCTCCTCTCCAGCACCTGCTGTACATCAGCCACCTTACACAGAGCCAGCTCGTGGAGGCGGTTCACTTTTATGTCCATACTGAACGTACATGGCAATTGATATCCTAATTGACAAGTAAACACAAGGGACAAAAAAAATCAATTACTACTTGTACAAAGCCACAGCGTGTGCCTTTGGTCAATCAGCAACTGCTTCTTGCCCACTTCCCTCCTCACACAGAAAAAAGGTGACTAAATCAGGAGTTGCCACTTCAGAGTTGAATTAATATCAGTAAGGAGATGTAATGCAGGGATTAGCACTGGACAAAGCAGAGAACCCACTACTTGCTGCACGAATACAGATTTCTCAACCAAACACAATCTTTTTACAGGTGCTACAAGGTCAAAGAAAAGCAGAACCAAGTAGTTGGGTGAGGGAAAGAGTGTTCATCCAAAATGAGGATGTTCACAGGATCCCACAGTACCCTAATTCCACTGATCCTGCTAATCACCCACAGCTTTGTCAGCTCTGGTCATGTGTAGACTTCTTCCCCCCTCAACAACCCCCAACGACCCTTTTCTTGGTCCCTTTTATATCTGCCTTCATCACCCTCCTCCACCTCATACCTAAGCAGTCTGCACCACTTCTGCTATCACCCATAGTTACCGTGTAACCTGCCTCCCTATATCCAGCCTCCTCCCCACATCCCCAGGCTACCTTACCATCTCCTTCCAACAACCACAGCCTGGGCATTTATCTACCAAAGTAACCAACTCTTTGCTTTTCGGTTTCATTACTCCTCTCCAACGTATCTAGAAATAACTGTCAACCATTTTCCTTGTAGCAATGCATCTTGTTTCCTTTGTGCCTCCCAAACGTACTCTTTTCTTTTTCAGGGGTGTGCATAACTGTCATGCTGTCCGTGCCTGCTCTACTTGCTTACAGTCATTAGACAGTGCCCACAGACTCAGACTGGAGCCTCCCTGAGCTGACACTGCATCCTTGGACAGGAGACTCTCCTTGTGCCAAAGAGGTCCCAATCTAAATGGAGAAGTGACAAAAAATGGTGGAAGATAAGTTGGAATGTTTTGGGTTTTTCTTCCTTATAAACTGTGAAGCAAGGTGCAGATTAACGAAGTCAGCTACTGGCTTGTTTTATCTGGTAAAGTAAAAAATACGTAATTTGCAGTATTTTCCCCACTTTTATTATTTGGCTGCAGTGATTTGAGAGACTACTAGTCAGAGATGGGTCGATGGTCTGCAGTTAGAATGTCTTTCCCTCAAAGGCCTCCAGGTTGAAAGCCGTGTCCAAGAACCTCCTGAGCGACACCAGATGCGTGTTCTTGTTGCCTGTGGCAGCAGCGGCCGCTGGCTCTCGGCCCACGTACCTTTATGACAAAAAGAATTGGGCAGATAAATGAGGTGGGAAGAGAGACTATTTTGACACTAACAAGCACGAGAACATGTTGCTAAATGCATTCAAGTCAGCTTGGCAGATTTGGACATTTAATCATCAATCTTTCTTAAATAAAAATCAACCTAAGTTGCACCATCGGTTATACCTTCTGGTCAGCCTCCCCTTTTGCTTCCTCCCTTCTGTGTCTTCTCCCCAACCCCTCCCAGGGCAGCCACCTACACTGTCTTATAATTAGGTAACTTGCTTTTGTCAATGTCGTTCCTCTGACAGCTGCATGGGCAGATCCGAGAGTCAATCACCTAAAATAAATGCAAAGATTCCCGAACCGAGCTCTTACAACTACTTCCTCCAGAAACCTAATATTTTGAGTGAAATACTTAAAAAAAAAAAATAAAGTCTTAGAAAACAAGTGAGAAAAACCCAGGAAAGCTATGTGCTGTGCTAAGTAGGAATAAATATAGAGCTAGTTGCTACTGGTTTTCTTTTAGAACTACAAGGATGAGCAAAATATGCATGATGTATTTGAGAAACAGTTGTCTAGACTTTTCTCTCTTTCACTCAAGAACCCAAACTCAGAGGTTTAGATTTGTGAAGAACATGAATTCCCCATCCTCAAACCAAAAACAAATTTAAAAGGGAAAAAAAACCCAAACCAAAACCGAATTTAAAAGCAAACAAATCAGCCCAGGAGATAGAGCAATTGTTTAAAGTCTCATACCATATAGGTCGAGTGTGGTTCACAATAGTGCGGAAACGAGGTTTGACATAATCATAATATCCACTGTTTTTGTGTTCCTCCTGACACCAAACTAGATCAGCGCTTGGATACTTCTCAAGTTCCTCTTTCAGCAGGTCAAAGGGGAATGGTGAGATCTGGAAAGAGAGGGTAATAACTGGCAAAGCTTTCTCTTACATGGTGCTAGCCCACAGTAGGAAAACCTTTTACCTATTGGGGGTTACAACCAACCATTGTAATTAACTATTTAGTACCTAATATAATTCCTGTATGTTCTTTAAAGTAAGTCACATTTCTTTAATTGAATTCATGCTGTCAGAAGTGAATACACACATATTTTATAGTTGCACCAGTATGAACAGAAGTATGTCATAGTCCCGATCTCCCGCTTTCCTACAGTTTTTCTAGTGAAGTAGCTGTGACAATACAAGTCCTTAATTAGTGAATGACAATAGAGCTGCAAAGGGTACTACTCACAACATTTAAAGTCAGCAGATCAGACATACAAATTTGAGGTGCCATCATACTGTAACCTTCACTTTGTTACATTGTTCTGGAAAAGTCATCAAGCTTTCTGGATCTCATTGTACAGATACTATCGATGTGTTCCTTCTCCACAAGCGCATGAAGGATTAGTTAATGTCTTGTAAGATGCAAAGTGCTATAAAAATGCTATCACCATCCTTTCTGGCAAGTGATATCTATTTAAAAGCATAGGAAACCCTTGCTGAAAGTCTCCCTAAGAACCCCGTCCTCTGAGGATCAGGGAACTCACCTGCTCAAGTCTGGTTATAGCTACTTGTTTCTCCAGGTCTTGATTCTTTCTCTCTTTCACAAGATCATAGTACACTTTTCCTGTGCAGAAAATCACTCGCTTGACTTCATGTGGTGCCTGAGCTGCCAGCCCGTTCTCGGGAATCACACGTTGGAAAGTGGTACCTGGTTAGAGCACAAATCAGGAAAGTGCTCTCAGCGGAACTGACATTGTAATAAAGCAACCCAAGAAACAGTCCTTTACTGAGCAAGCAGCAGGTTGCAATGCTCACAGGGTTCTGCTACTTCTCTGTTCTTACTTTTCAGACCACTAATTACGCTGAAGTGACCTTCAGCAGTTTAGTTTCAAGAAGTTAAAAGATTGACAGTAATCCACTCTTTCACACTTAACAGACAGAAAGATATTAACAATGGTTCTTTTTTAGCTTTGTGTTGTGCATAACACCTTTAATTTTAAATTGACTGGGTCGTTCACCTTTGCTTACAGGTATTTTTTTCCAGAGAATTACCTGAAATATTGTTTCTTCTTTCCACAGTGATCTCCAACATGTAACATTAATATAGGTTTAGAAAATTTTAGAACGTTTTTATATAAAAGCATAGCACATGCTCATAATGCAACTAAATCTGGCAACTGCAGAAATATTTACACAAGCTCACATATTACTGCCATATATTTATGTGATTTAAACCTCTGTTTGAGAGCTAAAATGGCATCAGCCAAAGGAGGAATCAGCACAGTACTGAGCCATATGTACAAGTGATAAGACACAATTTCAGATGCATATCCTCACTGCTAGATATCTTTTCCCCTGTGATATCATCTCCCAGGAGAACAATTTGCTTGGGAGACATGAAACTGGAAGAAGGACTTGATGGTCTAAAAGATGCTTTTCTTTGCTCTCTTATATGATTGATTAGAACTATTCCCACATTAACCAACTGCAAGGCAGTAGACAGTGGCATGACCTCCCAGTCTGAATCAGCACACCCACTTACCAGGAGAATAAGCTCCTGTTTGAACCATTTATCTTGGGGGGAGAAAAGCAGCAGCACAAACATATGAAAGAGGAACTGATTTATGTCAGAATTATCCTGTCTCACTGAACAGCAGAATTCATCATTAAAAAAAACCTGAATCTGCGCTTCATTGGGTCAGCTGGAATCAGTATTCCTCTCCTCCTCAGCTTTCCATGAAAAATCAGAGCAAAAAGAGTGAGCTGAGAGTCAGCAATACTTTACTGCTTGCTTCCTCTTCAGCAGTAACATGAAAATGTCAGAATTCAATCTTAATTAGGAGTTTGGCCACTATTGAGTGTTAGCCTGACATAGGCTCCCGAGACAAAGTGACAAATCCCTACAGAATTTCTAACCTGGCTTATTCTACAAAGCTTTTAAACAGTAACCAAAGCCAGCAAATGTCTTTGCTCGAGAAGCAAACTTTGCTCAACTACAAAAAGGAGATAATGCAGTATTTAAGCATTTTTAAGCACTGTAACCTGCTTTTTAAAAAAACTGGGCAGTTACTCTTTTCTGACAGCAATCAAGCCACCCAGGAGAACTGGAGACAGACCACCACACCTTTAATTACTCACTTGCTACGTTTCACTGCATTTCCTTGTGCCACTCTAACATGTTCTAACCAGTGCGTGGCAAGACAAAGCACTCCAGTTCGGGGGATTACCTCTGCAGCTGCTACATCCCTCTGGGTGCTGATGGCAGGCCAACAGCAGTTAGGGTGGTAGCCTACAGCTCTCAACTCACAGATCTCACTTTACATTCCTGGTGTGAGATGGCAGCCCCAGAACCAAGTACTGTAAGAGGAAATAGGGCCCTCATTCTCCCAAACGGGCACAGTGTGATAACAACCTATCCCCCACATCTCAGGGGGCAGTACAAAGAACAATGCAATTTTTATAGGAAGAGAAAAAGAGCAGAGCGACCTAATAGCCTGTGCAGGGGAACAACTCTGCAGAATGGGGAATGCACTTTCTACTGCCTTCTAAGATTAATGGCTGGTTACAAGATAAGCCTGTTAAAAATAAGAATTCATACTTGAAAGCAGATTTTTCAGCAAAAGTCCGTGCTAGATCTCACTACAAAAGCTCCACAGAAATTACACCAAAGGAAAAGGCAAACTTTCCAGAGCAGATTCGCTTCTCCAGTCTGACACGCGACTCGGTATGGCTAATTATTTACCCGTAATACTTTAAGGTGACCTACCAGACACCATTTCATCAAAACTGGATTTAGCTTCTGGATGCCTCAGCAGTGACTTGGGTGTCAAAACAATCAGCTGTAAGACAGAAATTTTTCCATGCTCAGGAGCTGCTTTATCTACATTATCACATGCAACATTTGTAATACTGTTCATACAAAAACTACAAACTGAATATGCTTCAGATGAAATTAGTGTGAATAGCAAACACAGTAAATTATTTTTTCCTGTTTTGAAAGCCTAGGAAGTTTCAAAGTTGTTCAGAAGATTTGGGTATTTAACTCCCTTTAAAGGTTCTCAAAAGCCATTGCTTATGCTTCTCTTTGAGAACAAAATGAAATCACAGGTTATGAATCAGTAAAATATCCAACAGTTGTATCTTAGGTTTTTGAATTTCCAGCAATTAGACATGCAAATTACAGTTATGCAACCTGTTAGCTACGCAGTGCCTTGACAAGCTCATCCAAAGGTCTGCACCGCCAGAGGGAAGTAAAGCTTGAAAATCAAGTTTTAGAACCATAATAAGTCAGAGCTGAGCTTCATTCCATCAAATCAGTGACTTCAACCTGTGTTCAATTACAGGTTTTCACCAATGATTCTTTTTCCTTTCAGCAGTATGGTCACATGCAAACAAAGACCCCACTTTACGTGAGGGTTAATATACCTCGAATGATTAAGTCCATTACAGTAACTTTACCGGTTTTCTGAATGGCAGCAAGATCTGTCTTCTGAGGACGTGAAAGTAATTGGCTGGAGTTGAACAATTCACCACAATCCAGTTGCATTCATACAGCTGAGAAACTTCAAACTGTTCACTGAACTCCTGAGAGAGACATTAAAGGCATTAGAAAAGCGTTCAGAAGATGAGAAAAAAAGGCTTGAAAGCCATCCTTCTATTTCTGACTCTAATCAACTCCCTTCCACAAAAATCTTAATTAGCAGATCTATGCTGAGATTATACTATTAGCTAGGGAAGCATCCCCTACAAATCATTCTCTTGTTTCTACTTTTTCCTAAAAATGTATGCAAATAAAGGCAAAAAGCTTTCATTGATTTCATCAAGCTGGGAAGTCCAGGAAGGAAAGGTGAGGAGGACTAAGGCTTCAGTAGGTGGAAGACATGAAATAGAAACTCTTTGAAAGAATCTTAAAACTGTAATTCATTTTTTGAGTGTACAGTCTCTATCCCATTTTTTGGTAGGTGTCCTATCCTCTTATACTATTTTAAGATATAAGTTTCATATGTTTATGTATTTTACAAATACAGGGTTTTTTTTTTAATCCATATCTATGTACATATATATTAGGTAAGCATATATATAGGTATAGGTACAATGTCATTACAGATTGGTACAGCATTTAACATGATTTCCTGGTCCATGGTTTGAGCTCCTATCTTCTATGATAAAACGTATAGCTTGCTTATTACGCAAAATTGACAATGCTTAAATGTAGTCAATCAAACATGTCTTTATCTGACAGTACACTGACAAAAATCACTTCTAGCTGAAGAAGGACATGGCTTTGGAACTCTCATTGCTCCAAGGGTAACAAACTCAGGGCCAAAACTGACACACGTATTTTATTTTGCTTTTCAATTAGTGTATAGCAGTGTTTCTTAGGAAATCTGCAGTGGGGAGTGGATGCCCAGTATCCTGCAGAGCTCTGTACTTTACCTGTAGAAATGAATGACCAAAGTATAAAGGTCCTAGCTGAATCAAATCGAGAGGTTGCTTATTTTCATACTCCTAGCAGTACAATGTATCTCCACTGCAAAAAGGCAGGAGCAGTCTCACTTGGCCTTCTTTAGAAATTAGCTGGAGACACCTATTTGCAGTACGCACAGCAATAAAAACAAGCAGAATCACTGGCCCTGAGGAACAGTCGTAAAAAGATCATGCTGCCAGAGATTAATTGTGTATGACCTCAGCTTTGAAATGAAGCAGCACATACCGTGTACTTCCATTACTTTTTCTGGGATCAAGTTAATGTTACACCAACTCTTGAAGCTAAATATTAACCCACTGTACCTAGCTAAAAGGATGCTCCTTACAAAAAAAAAAAAAATACCTCTGAGACATGAAAAGCAAAAAAAGGACATGGCCTTTGAAAATCTACTTACTGGATAAGCATCAGAGTCGTCATTGCTCATCTGCAGAAACCTCTCGGGCCTGGCTGATGAATGCTCGGGACCCTGGTAAAGGTATCATTTAAAACAACATTAAAAAGCCAAATCAGCAGTTAGACATCGGTCCAGGTCACTCACTCGTAAGCACCTCCCGTCACCCTGGCAGCTCTGCACCAGGCTGCACACCTGCCCCCCAGACACAGGCATCAACGGCAGCAGCCGTGAGAGAGGGGAAGACACACTGCAGGACTGGAATTTCATAGGAAAAGATTAGGTTTTACAGAGATTTCCAACGCTTTTTACCAACTGCAAGTAATTTCTAGCCTCAGTATAGCTGCACAGTGAAGACCAGTGAAGGGGCAGTAGGTCCATTTGGGCACAAGAATGACCTTGCAAAAAGGAGCCAGAGGAACATCAGGAGGAGAAACACTGTGTGCCCCGGTGCCCTGCAGTGACTGACACCTCTGTGGGCCAAACCACACTCGCATGCAGAGCAGGAGCAAACACACCGGTGACTGCTGGCTGCCTCTGCTATGTCACAAGGAGCA
Organism: Limnodromus scolopaceus; assembly: GCA_028565335.1. Classification (NCBI taxonomy): domain Eukaryota; kingdom Metazoa; phylum Chordata; class Aves; order Charadriiformes; family Scolopacidae; genus Limnodromus; species Limnodromus scolopaceus. The sequence continues at coordinate 10,666,105 of JAOXNO010000002.1, read as the reverse complement.
GACTCAGGACCTCTCTCCTACCATCGCTCACTGTTCAGTTCAGGACAAAATAACCCAGACAACTGCTTCAGCTAAAATGGATCAAAATACACATACGCATTATCCGCTAAACAAAGCTAGGATTAATTTCACCTCCCCAGGAGGTGTTTTACATTCTGTCAAAGCACTGAACACGCACATCCACTGTCTCACTAGCAGTACCCAAGGTACTTTCTTTTAGCACACAAAGGTTGTTAGATCCATTTTAGACTAGCAAAACATCCACGCTGGTCACAGACAATATCAGGAGTAAGGAGTGTAGCACAATCTTCCCTCTCATGGCCTTGTTTATACAGGACGAGAGAAAGCTGTGAGGAGTACAAGAATGCAGCGTGCTTTTTTATTTATTGCTAATGCTGGCAGCCTTTGTGTGTTCAAGTGACAGTTACTGTTAGGAAGGAGTTTCATTTTGGAGACAGTTGCAAGGTATTTTAACCTGAAGACAAACTATTACACCTCTCAAATCTCTCCAAGACTCCTTAGTTAATGACCTTCACAAAGAGATTTTTTTTTTTTTTATATGGCTGTCTCTCATCATAACGTCCTCTATTGAAACCTTAGTGTATGACTCTAAAATCACTCATTATTTTGACAGCTAGTAGTCCACTTGGATTCAACACATCATCCTCCCTGACTCCAAGTGCAGGATTCACGCTACTTCATGGACTAAGGAAATTCAAAGGAAAAAACACTCCACTGGCAACAAAGGAGTAACACAAACAGCCAGGAACCGTGCCTTGCATAATTACTCTTCTGAAGTCTGTCTCCACTTTTGAGGTGCCAAATAACGTGGTCAGAAACGGATAAGGGCTTGAGAACAAGAGGCGAAGCTGCGCAAAACTATGGTGCACGGTAAGAGCCCGATATTGCAACACCTCCGCTGTAAATCAAATCCTACACTAAGGACTACCTAGACACGTACGGCCATAGTGCTCCACGAGCACACTGAATTCCCTACGCTGGAAACAGAGATGTTACCACCAAACAATTACAGGAGAGACACGTGAGGCTTCCCTGACAAACACACATACGCTGCCCCAGCAACAACCTCAGTCCAGAGCTTTGGTGTACACATCGATCTTTGATTTCTCTGCTGACACCACCAGTCAGACTGCAGGCAACCGCTGCCTGGGATGGGGCAGGTTTTATTTCTACTGTGACCACCTATCCAGTGAGACCTACACTGAATCCATTAGCTACTTTCAGACGGGTCCCCGAGGAGCCATTAGGCAGCAGAGTCTTTCAATCACAGCCAACTTGCCTGTGAATGCATGACCTAGAGGTGAAGGGATCCATATCCCATTACGGATCCTTCCCCAAATCATTCTGTCCCCAACACTGTAGTTAGAGAGAGAGAATAACACTCCTGTAATGGAAAGCTCCTCTGGGAAGATAACAGATTTCAACAGCCTGGTGGGATTCTTAAATATTCCAAAAACACCTGACGCTAGTAGCAAAATAAGCATGTTTCAGAAGATCTGGGCAAATCTTAGCTGCCAAGTGGCTATGAGAAAAGAAAGGTTAACTGTATTGTAAGTAGCAGAGAACCAGCTCCCTTCAGCTGAGTGCTTCCCTGCAGAGGACAACACCTCCTGATGAGGGCACATTCAGGCTGTCCCTGAGGATTCATTTAAAAAAAAATAAATTATCGAAACGCTTGTGAACAGCACCAGACCCTTTATTCTTTGCGTAGAAATGAGCATGGAAAGCCGTTCATAGGACATGAATGCACCCCAGTATATCAGGACAGGATTATAATTGAATGGAAATAAACTAAATTGTTTGCGAGAATGGAAATGCCGCAGTTTGTAGCGAAAGGGGCTACAGCATTTATACAGCTGGAGATTGCCACTGTGGCACATACTATGCTTTTCTTAATAGAAAACTAGAAACATACATGCATCAATTCATGAATGTTAATTCATTTGAAAAGGAAAAAATTAACCTAGCCTGACATGATCCTCGTGTAACCTTTACAAATGATTTAAAAGACTTGAAGAACAATTCTACTGCTGATATGAACTTCATATAACATTATAGACAGAGCTTGCCCATGCCCTTTCCGACACTGTCTAGTACCTCCTACCAGCCACAAAAGAAAAGGGACTCAACAGCTGGAGGAAACATTTTCCTTTTCAGAAAGAGGGAAATTTCTTATTATATCAAACTTACCCAATGTCAATGATTTTTGAAGAAGTTTTAAAATTGTTTCATATCATTTCATTGCAAGTGAATTCAGTGCAGAGTTTACGCAGACATACTTCATGCAAAATAAAACCAAGCAAGTACTACTAGACACTAATGATTTCTTTCTTACTGCATACTAAGAATCCAGCTTTCTAGGGAAAGAAGGCAGTGTTGTAGGGAAAGATACAAAAAAACAGAGAAAAAAAAATTTAAAAAAAGTGGGGAAACATGGTACATGCCACTAAGAAGGACAAAAAGCTAAGAGCTCAGAAATATTTCTCAGTTTTCTTTGGTTCTCACCGATCAATCTATCCACATTCTTTTCTGTAGCACTGAAGCAGTCCAACATGCTAAACAGTGCCCTCCTCCCCCAAGCACCGTATCACCGTCAGATCCCCAAGACACCTTTGGCTTTTACAGCCCCAGAGGAAGGCAGGGTAGCCAGCGTCTCCCTCCCGCACGCGGCAGCCAGTGGTCCTCACCATTCCTTCCATTCCGTGTGGCAAGAGCAGGACGATCCCGTTGTGACGGACCCACTTGGCCTGGCCGGAGCTGATGAACTGGTCTATTATACACTGCGCCGTGTTGTGGAAGTCGCCAAACTGGGCCTCCCAGCACACCAGGGCATTGGGACTCGCCATAGCAAAGCCAAGTTCAAAACCTGAGAACAAAGCAAGTAGGAGGATTAGAAAAGAAAAAGACTTGCTGAGAATTATGTTCATTTCTCATGTAAAAAAAAAATAAAAATTAAGACAAAACCAAAATGAGAGCACGAACTGGATTTTTGTAGCCCTGTTATAAATCATGCAGTTTTCAGTAGTACCATCTCCATCAGCAAGATTAGCAAATAAAGTTTTTCCAATACTGACTCCAATCCTTCAAACTCTTCCTCAAACATTTAAATATCATAGGAGTTTTTAAATGAACTAAACCCCCTCCCTTAGCCAGCGCTTTTCTGTGACATTTTCCTGAGAGGTCACTGAGGTAAGTACCATCTTTTCCTGTAATAAAACTCTTACAATCCAGTACTAGTTCAAGAAGCTACTTGTTAATTTTATTACTTGCACAGCCCTGCACAACGCTGTCTTTTTTTATCCCCCCTCTCCTATGCAGGCACTGAACAAAATTGTTGGAGACATCAATCTTCAGTCTATAGGCAGGATCATAGACTTCAGATCTTCAAAAAAACCCTTCAACATAACAGGTGCATGGGAGATGCATCTGGTACTTGGGTACGCAATCCTTTCTTTGGCAGGGTTAAGGACCCTTTAGGTCTCTGCCTCAGTGGCAGAGACGAAAATAAAAGTGCTTTTCACAGGGAGGACACCCACTACAAGAAAGACATTGAGGTGGTGAAGGGTCTAGAGCACAAGTCTTATGAGGAGCAGCGGGGGGAACTGGGGTTGTTTAGTCTGGAGAAAAGGAGGCTGAGGGGAGACCTTATTGCTCTACAACTACCTGAAAGAAGGTTGTAGTGAGGAGGGGGTCAGTCTCTTCTCCCAAGCAACCGGCGATAGGACAAGAGGAAATGGCCTCAAGTTATGCCAGGGAGGGTTTAGATTGAAATTAGGAAAAATTTCTTCACCAAAAGAGTTGTCAACATTGGAACAGTCTGCCCAGGGAAGCGGTTGAGTCACCATCCCTGGAGGTATTTAAAAGATGCGTAGATGCACTTAGGGACATGGTTTAGTAATAGACTTGGCAGTGTTAGGTTTATGGTTGGACTTAGTGATCTTAAAGGTCTTTTCCAACCTAAATGATTCTATGACATCACTACTTCAGCTAGTGAAAACAGAAAGACGTAACCTTCTCCCTCTCCACTCTGTGTCAAAGATCTCACCCCGTTTTCAGGCGGCTTACAGTAGCAAGTAAGTGCAGAAATTTCCCTCAACATGTGCTGTTTGAACTGTAAATTCATCAACTCCATACAGAGCAGAAGGGCCACACATTCCCATTTACTCAGCTACGTCAGGCTAACACAGACGGACAGACGTACAGCAGCTCAGGTGTTCTGCGCAGAGCAAGCCAGGCAGCTCCTTGGCTGCTCTTAAACTTGTCAAGGCCCAAACGTAACTGAAGGCTCTCGACAGGCTCCGTGGGTATCTCTTAAAAGGCAGAAACGAATTATGGCTCTCACTGAGACCTGCTGCAGCGCGATAAAGCCCCAGCCATTGGGAGGCTTTCACAGGAGCTGGTGAGACGACTGGCAAAGAGAGAAAAGAAAACCAAATGCAACCGCTACTGCAATGTAAGCTAGGCAATGGATTCCTGGTAGCTCTGCAAAGGCAAAAGACAGAAAACTACAAGGGTGCCTGCTTGTGTTACACAGCCTCCGCTGTGCAGCTTTAAAAACATGCAGAATTTTGTCACATCAGAACATGAAAACCTCGCTATGTGCAATGTACAGTTTAATGACCACACTTAAATTTAATGTATTTTTCTATACCATGTTCCATACTGAACACCTAAGTGTATCCAGTAATATAATATATGTATATATTTGATCTCTGCTCATACTTTCATTCGACAATTCAATACAGCTGAGCCTGCAGTGCTGAGCTAATACCTGTACTCATATTCTACACCTACAGTTTGGAATAATTAAACCCCCAAAAGTTAAAGCTTTCAGTAGAAAACAGTGCTCCGTAGCACTGCTCTGGGTGTAAATGTTCTGACTGAGGGAAAACTGACTCAATATACACATAAAATAAATATTTGGTGGATAAATATGTTTTACCTTGAAGTTTTTAAGTTCTGCGCAGAATGTAATGATCTGTTCTCAAATACAGAACTGTAACACGTGGAGACTCTCATTGAAAGTTACCCCAGCAGAGCAACTAGCTTTGCTGTTGTCAAATTTTATTTAAAAGGCTATGATAATAAGTTGTAACTCTTTCCTGAGTAATTGCAAGACTGTAAAATACCTCAGAGGGAACTAACAGACTGTTACAGTTTTCTTATCTCCTTACAGCTTTATTTTAAGATCTGCGTGTGTAACGTAAGCTGCAGAGTGTCCCGTCCTGCTGCCATCGACCTACACTGAGCTCAGCTTCAGATTTTTGCTACGTGCAAGTCACTGTAATTTCCATTTTTGCCTGGTTTCTTTACAGTGACATGGTAGCGACTCAAATGCTGCTCTACGATAATGGCTTGGCAGCAAAACCAGCTTAGGCAAAAATGAACACAGATTCTGGTAACACAGTATCTCTACTGTTTAATTTGTCTCACTGGACTTCAGTCTCCTCCAACTCCCAAACGCTCCCAAGAGCGGTGTATATTTAATTAAAGACAGAAATGCACCTAATACTGGCATTTGGGATGCAGATAGAAATCCCTTCAATATCTGAGAGGATGGTACGCCTATCTAGATATTACACATTAATTTGAGTTTCTCCTCCTTTTTTAACTTGCACAGTTCTTAGGATACAGGACAAAAATATCAATCTGTAAAACCTCATGTTGTGGATAATATTTCCTATATCCAAAGGTGGCTATACGCCCAAATACAATCATAAGTCAGGAACCTAACACACCCCCTAAATATATCAATAAAATCCACTATTGCTTTATGACCACCAGTTTTTAGTAAACTCCAGTAGACTGTTGCAAAGCCATTAGAAAACCCGAAGTCATTGGAGCTATAGTTTCTGATGCTGATCAAACCCACTCTACAACTCTTTTAATTAGAAAAGTTTCAGGAACTTCAAACAACTCGGGCTTCCTGGAAGAGACGAGCTCAGCATCTTGACATCCTCCACATGCAGAAAGCCGCTGCTACAGAGCCACCAGCAAGTGGTGGCTGGCATTCCAGGCATTAAAAAAAAAATAACGTATGATGAGACAGAAGAGAACAGCGTGTAGCACATACAGCATAAGAGTTACCTTAATGTTATCAGTGCAAAGTAATTGACTTAACTACAAAACAAGATCTCAGGGTCAAGCCAAACCTTTTTAAACTTTCTTTATCCTTTTTCGCTTTTGTCCAACTTTTACTTTACGTTCACTATCAGAGAGACACTCAGAGCTCTAAGTCAAGATTGAGGTCTTTGTGTGCTGGATGCCACAAACATACACACCCAGTTCCTTCCCTGAATGTTTTACTGTCAAACTGGAGACAAAAAAAAAAAAAGAGGTGAAAAAAAAAAAGCGAAGGACAAGCATTTGCATCTTATAAAATTGAGAACTAATGAACATGCAGTTACACAAAATTTAAACTAACTTGTCCAGTTCCACAAGGAAAATACTCAGCAAAACTAGTGAGATTAGTCATGTACCAAAAAAGTCCCTCTGTAACACGAACTACACGAAAAATCCTTCTAACACTTGAAGTTTTGACCTTGGCCGTCTGTGGCTCTTCACTCAACATCACGACACAAACTTTCCTGGAAGGTTAGTAGAGGGACAACTGCAGGACAAATTAACTGCACAAGAGAAAAAGCAACAAGATCTTCAAGCGAAATTGTTTATTCACAGAGAAAACAGTTTTACATATTGTTTTTATAGTGTATCTTCACAGTCTGCTCCTTGGTAACTCCAACCCAACTTTTTGTTTGCCATCTCCACGGCAAGAAAGCTTTGAGACAGTAGACTTCTGGACTGCTGAACTCTGAATAGTCCATCTATGACTCCAGCAGATGCTCGTGTTCACACCAAAAGGCCACTAGCAAGTCAGAGGCCAAAAGGAGACTGCTAAGTCAGGCTTTCAGCTGTGAGTCACCATGACAGGGCATTACCAGGGACAATGGCTTTGCTGAGCAGTCCTTTGGTCTGACTGCCTGAACAGCCTTTCTTTCAGAACATATTTTAAATCCCTGTCCTCCTTATTTGTGTGATTTTTATTTTTTTTTTTTTTTTTTAACACAATGCAAACAGTGGAAAAATTTACACAATTCCTTCAGTGCATTTTCCCAAAGGTACCTGAAAAATAGATTTCCCTAGATAGGCTTGAATCCCATTCTAATTTTACACAAGCATTAAGAGACCATTTCTACTGATTGTGTGACATGGTTGAGAAAATATGCAATATGTTCAAGACTTATTTGTGCATATGCTGCTCTCTGTAAGGATGGGGTAATCTAGCTTTTAGAGAAGAACAAGCTGAAGTCTTGACTACTTAGAGTTATCAATAATCACAAAGTGCTTCTCAAAGAGTATGGAGCGCTGTGCATATTTAAAACCTGGTCAGAGCACACACGTAATTCTGTTTCAGATACCAAAATCACCCCTAAGACCTACATGGAAAAAAGAAATTTCTCGTTGCCTATCTTGTTGCCCACTTTTTGCTAATGGTCTCCACAAGGTGACAACGTCCCATGTGAAGCCCCATTGAAAGGTGTGACCCTAACACACATACCTTTTACAAGCTTTTTACAGCTGTAAAAATATCTGGGAAAATATATCCAAATGTAATCTATACATTCTGATTAACATTTTGAAATTAATTCTGACAAGACTACCATTTCAGGGAATATGTGTCTGTGGTGTACTCATCTTTGGTGTACCAACACTCATTTTCCACCAGGCAAATGACAATGAGAGATCCTTACATTAAAGCTATTCCACCAGGGATTATAGCAATTGCTAGGGACTCTGTCAAGAATTATGACTCCTGCCTGCACGTGGAGAAAATCTTTTAAAGAGCAAAATCTGAACTACTACATTTAAAAAATAAATTATTGGTGGGAAGATGCCTAGACAGATGCCAGGTGAACAATCCAGGAGAGGGTGAGGTGCTTAACCTGAAAGGGATTTGTTGGGGCACCAGATGAGTCAAGGTCAGGAAAGATGACCCGAGGCAGAAAGACTTCACAGTTCTAGAGATGGGACGTGAACTGCAGGGGAGCAGGCTCCCACCCAGGCCTCACACATCAGGGCTCAACCTCAGACCAGAGTAAAGGGTTAAAAAAACCCAACCTTGAAGCAGACAACTTGAAAACTTTTATTGTTTGTGTCTGCAGAGACTAGAACTGAACATTTCTTCAGAATGCGGTGCAAACTTTGTGAGTTTCAAGGCTTAATTCTCACACAGCTAGAAACACAGAGAACAGGTTTAAGCTGTGAGGAAATCCAGCGCCAAGACAACCAGGCGGCAAGACAGGGCTGTCAAAGAATGACAGGTAAAGAATCTGCACACCCAAGGGGTGGCAGAGAGCCAGAGAGCCACCAGCCAGCTCCCGAACACCAGGCGGCCGCTCAGGGCTCAGAGCTCGCCAGGGCCCAGCACAGCGGTTTGGTAACCTTCCAAACTGAGGGGAGAGAGGAAAGAAAAAATACACAGCACTTGACTAAGGTTGCAAAACTAATGTTTTAACTGCCGAAGTTCATTAAGGTCCCTAGATGACAGGCATAGCAGAAATGCTTGTTTCTATTAGCCCAGTTCCTGCTGTGCTCCCTTAGTGTTCTGTCGTCACTCTGGCAGGGAAAAAGGTGTTGTCAAGCAAAGTGACAGCTTACACAGCATATTATGCTGTGTTTTTCCCCACAGCACTTTTCATGATTGTCATAAGAACTGTAGTTTTCCAATTAACCTAAGTAAAGCTACAGCTTAATTCAATATGATTTCAAAGTGACTTAAGGCACTAATGATTATAGAGGGCTTATCAGTGCAGGGATTTACTGTCAGAATGAGGAAAGTTACGAAGACAAATTTGTGCTATGTTTAACAGAAAATCTAAGCAGAGTGACTAATGTATGAACACACATCCTTCCACAAACCCAAACACAGCCCAGGAGAAAGTGAAGTTAATACCCATCTGGTGGCTGACTCCGTTAAATGGAAAGACCGATGCCTTCTCAGAGGTCCGTGCAGATGCCATTGAGAACTTGGTCCTTGGTTACTACAGTCTGTCCTATTTCCTAATACAATTTCTGACAGGTAGCTGTATTTGCTACTCCTAGCCTTAAAAATATGTTTTTCTGAATGTGTACTAATACTATGTATTTAATCTTAGGAGTGTATTGCAAAAAAAAAAAAAAAAAAAAGTTTAAATCAATACCTGTGCTCTTCCTTCATCTTTTGCTTTAAACATGAACTTCCCCCTTGAAAAAGGTGTACTCCACGTCTCATGGTTGAGGAATTTGCTAAACTTCATACACACTAGTTCCAAGTCTATCTTGCCTGGAAGTTCCCTGGAAGACCTCTCAAAGCCAGTACTGAACCTGACAGAGAGAATCACACCTCCTGGATGGAGAATCAACACTACACAAGTCATTTGGAGGGCAGTAAAGAAAGACAGGAGATCCTTTCAAGTAAAAAAATTCAAAGTTTCAAGTTTCAAAAATTCTGAAGAGGTAACATGGAATGCCTGTAAGTTCTTCTCTATCTCAATCAGCAAATAAACTCAAATTTCTTTGTTTAAATGACTTCACACAGCCATCACTTATATTCCCAGACACTCACTTTCAGGGAAAATTTATAGCCAGATGAGTGGATGCACAACTAAATTGTAATAATCTAGATGTAGCTAAAAATAGTAGACATAGGATGTCAAACAAAGTTAGAGGTTGTTAAATACTCTGATTTAATGCCTCAGTACACACACTCCACAGCTTACTGTATACAAAACATAAGCAACTGTATGAACTACCAGTTAACAAGACTGCCTTTGTTTTATTTCTAAGTGAAATCAATCTTGTCAGAGTATCATTTTAATGGAGCAGTTACACCCCAGGTGTTCCTAACCAGCTGAACAATAACCTGGTGCAAAGCTCACAGCTCTGAACAGATGCCAGCTCTTGGCTTGTGTACCTACCAAAGAAATAATCCGTAGTTTTATCATGCTGGGCTGTTCAATCGATTTTTACTTAGCTCTAATTCACAGAAACTAAGGGAATTCCCAAAATGCTGCTGAGGCGCTGCCTGTTAACGCAGTCATAAATTAAATTCTTAATATATATATATATATATAAAAATCTCCTCTTATAACCCTCCCATCCCCCCTTGTAATAGGCTTATGAGGGTGGTGAGGCACTGGAACAGGTTGCCCAGGGAAGCTGTGGATGCCCCATCCCTGGAAGTGTTCAAGGCCA
>JAOXNO010000002.1:10632820-10654249 GCA_028565335.1 Limnodromus scolopaceus | reverse complement strand
ATTATTTCATACCATGAACGTCACATTCAATATAAATTAGAAAAGTTTGCTGTGTAGCTCTCTCTCCCTTGATGGCGCCGTGTCCAGACAACTCCTTGCCCCAGTGCCGGACCCCTGAGCCCTTCTCTTCCTCCTGAAGCCATTGTGCTGGCAGTGTCCCACATTTGCTGTCCCTGCCGGGAGCGCACAGCTTTCTACTGATAGAATGGGCTGAGTATAATTCCTGTATATTCCTGTATATCTTATATCAGTATCGGGATTAATACTGGTTCTTTAGCATTATTGTTAATTATTTAGTCTTAGTCTATTAAATCTATTTATATTTCAACCCTTGTGTTTCTTTCTGTTCCTTGATTCCCCTTTCCGGGTGGGGAGGGGTCATCGGGTGATAGAATAATTGTCTAAATGACAATAGATTGTTATGATTTTCGCAAACCATAACAGTAGCCTATGTTGTGCTGGTTTTGGCTGGAGTACAGTTAATTTTCTTCACAGTAGCTGGTACGGGGCTGGTTTGGATTTGTGCTGGAAACAGCACTGATAACACGGGGGTGTTTTCGTTCCTGCTGAGCAGCACTTGCACAGAGTCAAGCCCTTTTCTGCTCCTCACCCCACCCCACCAGTGAGTAGGCTGGGGGTGCACAAGAAGCTGGGAGGGGACACAGCTGACCCCAACTGACCAAAGGGATATTCCACGCCATGTGACACCGTGCTCAGCATGTAAAGCTGGGGGGAGAAGAAGGAAGGGGGCACATTTGAAGTTATGGCATTTGTCCTTCCCAAGTAACCATTACCTGTGATGGAGCCCTGCTCCCCTGGGGATGGCTGAGCACCCGCCTGCCACTGGGAAGCAGTGAATGAATTCCTTGTTTCGCTCTGTTTGTGCGCACGGCTTTTGCTTTACCTATTGAACAGTCTTTTTCTCAAACCATGAGTTTTTTCACTCTTACCTTTCCAATTCTCTCCCCCATCCCACCAGCGGGGAGTGAGTGAGAGGCTGGGTGAGGCTTAGTTGCTGGCTGGTGTTAAACCATGACATATGTAAAAAGGACGGTACGATCAAATACTTCTGGAACTTTAAAGGAAGCAGCTATCAATTATCATCTTTATCTACTACAGTGTTTCATCTTTTTCTTTCACACTAGCTCTGAAATGAATACGAAACAATATTTCATTATTTATCCATAGAATCAATAACATTTTTGATAAATTATTAGATGTATTTGTTTCGTGCTCCACATTCCTCGTGCCACCCTCCTCATGTCAGAGTGAGGTTATCCATTCTCTGCGGCTGAAGCTAAAATATCTGTCCAGTACCAAAAATATAATTCACTATGATTAATACTACCACTAACAAGAATTTGTTTTCTTGAAACAGCACCATTCAGAATAGCAGTTCAAATAAGGCTAGGATGGATTTTTATATCTGTATTACAAAGTGCCCCCGATTTTGTTGACAGCTTCTCCCTTTCTGAAAAAGCATTAGGTGCATGTTCCAGCATTGCCAGGATCAGCCGCAGCAGATGGACACTTTCAACTGAATCCCGTAATCGCAAAGTGTGGGGATGCTTGTTTAAGAGATGCCAGAACCTGAGAGGGAGAACTTTGATACCCGTTTCATATATAACAGGTTTACATCTTTTTTTCCACATTCTCTTTCTTGCTGAGCTCTGCTTCTCGTATAGCTATGTTATTCTCTGACATTCATGAATGTCATTACTATGTAATTTCCTGTTGAATACTAATGAGACCAATGCTAGCATATTCTGTGACTTTTCCATCAAAAGCTGCTTAAGTCTATAAGTTTACAGTTTTGAAGTACAAGCGTGTCCTAAGCAGCCTAAACAAATCGGTGTAGCATCTGAAGAGCACAGAAAGTTCTGTACTGCAAGCCCACTGAAATCTGCAAATTCATATGCTGGAAACCACAGGTAACACATTAAAAAATTAAAGAAAAAGAAACAAGACCACAAACAAACACCCAATTGAAGTTTTCCCTTCTATTTTTTAATTTATGCTAAAATGTTAAAACTAAAATATACATTAAAAACAAAACCCATGATAGCACACTGTAGGAAAAACGCCAAGAGTTTGACTTGAAGTTTATACTACAACGAGTTTTCAAAATACCTTCAAGATGGGAAGGCGACAAGGGACAAATCTTAGAATGAACAGGGTAAATGTACTGAATCTCCTGGTAGAACTACTTTTTTCAAGGGGTGAGTTGGGCGGGAAATCAGTTTAGGCATTTTGACTGGATTTTAGGTCCCTGTTCTGCAATTTCTAGCTCCCACCTGATACAAAACTGCTATGAATATGATAACATCAGAATACAACAAAGGCAGAGTTTGTTTGGTTTTAAATGCCACTAGCAGAAGGAGACTTTTGTTTGTTTCTTTGTTTTTAGGCTTGGCAAACTCAAGTAACAAAGTAAAACTCTGTAGCCAGGACAGTCAACCACATTAAAGCAAAATTGGAAAAACATTCCTCTTAATTAGCAGTCATCAGTTGCTACACCTTGTTTGAGACCTATTAAAACACAAGCAGCTCTGTCAGACAGTTACCCCCAGCCATACCTAAGACACCGTATTCGGAGAGGGAGCTGTTGCACACCGTATAGGGGGCCTGCTGCTCCCAGAGGTGGTTCATGGGCACACACGTTCTCTTGTCAACCTCTTGGTCATGAAGCACGTGATGACGATGGCTGCAAATAAGCATTGAAAGAAATTTATTAGCTAAGAACAACCTCGGGCTTTAGCAGAGCTGTTTTCAAAGACACACCACCAAAGCTACATTCTAGAAAGCATGCAAACACCAGGGTTACCTTTGCTTTACACAACACCCTGGTTCGGCTGAAACCTAGCCACACCATCACACGTCTAAATACAACCGCCGCACTGTAAGGACTTCCACTGACTATCCAGGCTTGTTCCCAGGCACTCATGGAAAATGAAAATACCTCATCACTAGTAGAACTCCAGGGCAGAGGGGAAAGGGTGGGGAGGTTGTTACTATAAAACAGACTGACTAAAGGAAAAAAAGAGAAAGAAAAAAAAAAAAGGGAAAAAAAAATTTTTATGAAAACCATTTCACTCTGCCTCCCTGGAAAATCCTACTAATCTTTTCCTTAAAACAACTGTTATTTGTCTTTTATGCAAAAATTTAATCTAATCTCAGCACCAAGACTTGAAGCAGTTGTATCCTCTTTCCTGCTATTTCCACTGGCATGCACCATTTACAGTTCTCTAGAACACCATTAATCAGCATTAGAATGGGGCACCGAGGAACACTACCAACACAGAGATGACTGAAGTAATTACTGTAATCCATTAACTCTCTGAGCAGACTAACTGAGTGAATCACACCAATATGTCCAGCTTTACAACTGCTAACAGAAGGACAGTTATTATACCGGTAACAACTACTGTGAGCTGTGTAGCTGCCAGCACCAAAGCAAAGGCTGAATCTTTTTGTACTTCCCTTTGCTGTAACGAATGCTGGCAAGAGAGCTCTGAGATGTATTTAGAAGTCAACAATATACGGCCAGGAAAAGTCAGAATATCTTTGAAGAACAGCACAGGGAGGGAGGCAGACAGGGGAAAATACACGTACCAGAGAGCTGATAGGCAGAAATAATTTTTGCCACTTTGAATTTATTTTTGTCATTCAGCTGAAGACAGAAGGCCTAGCCAGGCTTCTTGAGATAAGCTTCTTGAGAATCAAGTTTTGTGTTTCCCCAGCAAAAGGTGATTACAATGAGCATAGATGGACAGCCAGAAACACACAGACATGCAAGTCAGAAATTGCTGTTGCACAACTGTCAGGGTTACTGACATCAAACCAGTACAGAATCAAGTCTCTCTCTCCCCCTTCCCTTCCCTAGTGTGTCTCCAGGATGAGAAGGGGCCCAGTCCTTCTACCTGCAGCTTTATCGAGCTGCTGTCCATTGATAATGTTCAGTACTGAAATAGGAAGAAAGCAAGTTGTCACACTGAATACTGACAGAAAGTACTATTTTCTAGACAGCACTTCGGAAGCTCCAAATTAATGAAAGCACTCCCATCATGTTGTTTTCATTATGGCAACATGGCATTGTCAGTTCTTCCCAAATTCTAGCTGATGCTCCCTCTTCAATTTGTCCCAGGGATTTGAGACATTGTGTACTCCAAAACAAATTTTTTTTTTTTTGGAGTGAAGACAGGTCTTCTTGGTACAGAGAGAGGGTAAAATGACATATACTTTCTATATATTTGCGAAGTCATTTTTCCAATAAAAATGCACTAGCATTTGCAAGTGTCTTCAGTTCTTAGGGAAGTTGCTCACCTTTATTTTAAATGACAAAGAAACCAAACCAGAGCTAAACACCAGCAGCTTTGCAGAGAACTGCAGAATCTCTTAGATGTTCTTGTACCACAAGTTAACTTTTCTACCCATTCCTTTGATTACCTGAGCCCTAATACAGTGTAACAGGCTGTCTTACACATTTCTACAGTGCTCTCTTCTGTTTAACAGGGTAGTCAAATATCCTCTGACTCCCTCAGGTCCAAGGCATTTTTTTAATCTTACCTTTTATTGTTCAACAGCTCTATCACATTCATAACCAAAAATTCACAATCACACCATAGACTAGTGTTTTCTAGATCCCACTACCCATCAGACAAACTCAAAACCCAGTGATAAAGCAGAGTCAGGCTACTGTAAATCAAACTGTAGTACCAGCTTCAGTCCTGAACTTCACAAGAATTTATTTGACTGCCTTTTTACTCCTTTTCTAAAAGACTGAATAATAAAATCCAGATGGCACAGGAATCTCCAGCTAGTCTTCGCTCTGAGCAGCTTTTTATTTTAACACGTTTTTTCTTCTCCCCCCCTATATTGCTGTGAGCACAACAATTATTTTTATCTTAAACAAATGTCAAGAAAATCTGGATGGTAGTTCATCCTCTTCCACCAGTGAGAGAACCAGGAGTACAGAGAATCAGTATTCTCAGGTCAAGTCTACAGGCGTGTGCTAGACATGACTGAGCACTCATCTGACACAGGTGGGTGGGCTGCTAAATAGTGAACACGTGTGTTCCTCTCCCAGGAGCTGCTCACCACTTTACAAGACCATGGTACTGAAATCAAGGAGGAAGGGAAAATGGGGAGGAGATTGGCGAGTGGGGTGGAATCTCCCCATTTCCAGGTTTGTTTTCAGGTCTTGTCCAAAGGAGTTTGTTAAACTGCCATTAGAATGAGAGCAAAAAGAAGAAAGCCCAAAAGACTGGATACTAAACAAAGCTCAGCACAAAAACAGAGCACTGTACCAGAGAAGACAGGCACCAAGATTTATCTCTTTTCTGCAAGCATTCACAATGAAGCACAGTGCAGCTGCTAGTTCATTCATCCCCAGCAATGGGCTTCGCATCAAAGGCTTCAATTAAATACTTCATTAACATTTCCCTCCGCAGAGAATCAGGTAAGGCAGCAGAACCGTATATATTTTTACCAAGTGATCAGATTCTGCATTCATTCATGCTCCATAGTCATTAAAAGTCTCAGAACAAAAGATCTTGTTTCACTTAAAAAAAGCCTTGCCAACTGGCAACGTGTTTGTTCACAGGATACCCGAGTTCCGAGCAGCCACCACTGGAATGGTATTTAAAAGACTTCAGGATCTGCAGCAGCAAATACCTTTTTTTTACTTCTCAACAATTACATGGATTGCAGCTGAATTTTTAGTTAAAAAGCAGGAAAAAAAAATGTTTTTCAACAGGAGAAGAAAGAATCTAAGAACATTTATTCTGCCTTAAATACGATTCTTTAAAATGCTGTTTAGAGAGACACAGGAGATTTGATTATTCTCGACCACCAGAATCTATAACATCCAGATTGATGCTGAACAGCCTCAACTTCCCTTTCCCCGCAGAAGGCCACACTGTTTAAAAAAACATTAAGGTGTTTCTTTAGGTATGGGACAGCATTTAACAGTTATCTCAGTACTCACCTAAAGGTACCCCTCTCCACATCCTGTCCGCTTAGTCGCACGTGGATCCCTTCTTTCAGAAAGGAGCCAAAAGCCATGTATTCTGCTAAGGCCCAGTCAACAACCCTGTTCTTGGTCATTTCCAAGCGGGCTCTCAAAATCCGAGAGAGTCCTACATCAGAATAAAGATCAAAAAATCAATGGAGCAACTTCAGAGATATTTTGGATTCACATTATATTCACCATTATCCTTCCCTACTGGCTAAGTTCAACACAGATCATCACAGGGTCTACAAATTGTTCTTCTAGAACTGAACTGCTCGCAAAATAAAGTAACTTATTTCCCAGGCAAAGGGTTGCCTAATGTTCATAGGCAACTTTTTTTAGAAGAAGGAAATAAGACTGGTTGTGTCAGGAACTACTGAGGACAATTAAAAACACTCACAGTGCAATACTACCTCTTAAAGATTTATTTTCAGATCTCTGACACCAAGTGCTGTTTCATAAGACACTGAAAATATCACCTATCGCGTTTGTGATTTTTCCTTCTCTCTTTCTCTCTCTCACATTTTTTCTTGGCATTTGTCTTACTGGACTTCTGGAGACATTACAAAGAGAAACTGGCCAGATTAATCAATACTATGAATATAATATAAATAGGAAACTGTAGCAGCTTCCAACAGATTTTCAGTTGTTAACCAAAAGCTGATTGGGTTTTTTTGGGTTTTGGGTTGTTGGGGTTTTTTTGGTGGTTTTGTTTTGGTTGTTTTTACAGTGAAGATTCTGTAACTTGGTAAGCCCAAGTATAAGTTGAAACACTGTGACTTTTAAAGGGAACAAAACTTCAGAGCTGCACACAGGTGCTGCCAGCTTTGAGGCTATAAGCCTAGTGTATTCAGTGCCACTTGACACCATCTTATTTTCACATCTGCACTGATGCCTTTTCCAAGCTGTCCTATTCGTTATTTTGCCATATTTCCCTTTGTTACTTTTCCCATTTTTACAAAAATCCCCCTGGTTTCTTTCCACATAAGTAAAAAAAAAAAAAAAAAAAATCAATCTTGAAAATGTTCTCTTTAGAAAATACCAAATATTTGATAAAACAAAATAATCTTCCAATTGCTTTTTGAAAGACTGTGAGATATTAAGCCGTTTCATTCTAGTGGAAGGACAAAATACTTCAAAAGTGCACTTCCCCTTCTAATTGTCCCCAAATTTTGTCTTTCATGGCCTATGAAAATGTGTAAAGGAATCTAGCAGACCAAAGTTTGCTCTGAACCATAAATCTATCTTATATATTGGCAAGTGTTACTTAATGTCAATGCTTAAACAAGTTACTAAAGAAAAACTGTCTTACCTTTTTAATTAGAATGTCTAATATTAAATTTTATTGGCTGACTGTAATTTCTAATTTATCAGTGTCACAACAAAGTGCACAATGTGTAGAAGAATTTCAAAGTTCACCCATTAATTCTATCTGCTCAATGAGCCTGCAATTAATAACTGGGAATGCCCTATCATCATTACTTGTAACAGTGTTTAATTGTCCCAAAGGAACACAAACACATAGAACACCTACAGCAGACACAGTTTATCCCTTGATGGATGACTCTGGAGAAGAAAGATTAGCTAGAGATTGTACCCAGGAAAAAAAAAAAGCTAGCTCTTTTGATTCTAAGTACTTTACCTACCAGTCAGTAACAAAAAAAAATAATAAAAAAAATCCCTAAACAAACTATCTCCATGTTTCCCCATGGCATAAACATGTTACTGCTCCCTGCAGAGCTGCTAGACTTCAACCTGACCAAGGAGTAAAAAAATTAACTCAGAATTTTGACACAGTGCCAGGCGCTGCCCAGTGAGACAGGCACACTGAACTTCTTACTGCAATACATGCCAAATTCGGAATTGAATCTCTTCAGACCAAAAGCTAAGACTTTTTGAGAAAATGCTAGATTTGTGCTATCGTCAATCCTGAATGGTAAGTTTAAAGAAAAACTGTGTCTGAATTTGCCCGCACAGAGTACCTTCAGCTGTACTAACATTAGACTCATCATGTATCAGCAACGTTGCCAGGTCTGAAAAGACCAAGCTATATTCCTGAGTAGAAAGCTGTCTAACTCAAGAAAAGTGTCTTAAGTGGACCTCAAATCACCACTGGTTTTAGCATTAAGAAAAACCATTAGTAGTGCTTCCCGAGATGGGTGCCTTACTTCCCAGCAAGTCCCACAAATGTGCTGTGCAGAGGCAGCATTTTCCACAAGGACTTGAAGAATGAAAGAAGATATTAAGTTAATGTTAACAAAGCAACTTCTACCTCCCTCAGAGGAAATTCTATTTTAATGAGGTAGCGAACAGAAGTGGCGTGATACTGAAAGGACATTATGGGGAGAACAAGCAGCAGGATCTTAACGTCACATTCTCCTTGCACATAGGGTGGAAGAGTTAAAATAAAAGTCACAGGCATTTTCCTCTGTGGGAAATGGCCCAACAGCAACTCCTGTGCAGAAATATAAAATTTGAGCGAGAAACGTAGCCACTAGGAGAAACAAAGCTTCCAGCTGACCTGCATGTATTTTGAAGTCTTTGACTGGCACTGAACTAGCCACGTTGCCAATGTGAGTCAGAAGGTCTTCTGAAATGCCAGTTGGAGGACAAGACATGCTCTTGGGTTCTCCATCCACGTTAAAGAATCCTGGAAGTAAAAGATTTGGTGAGATGCTCAAGGACTGATTAAGAGATATCTACACTATCTACAATTTACTTACAAACTCAAAAACTCTTAAAAGACATTCTAAGCAGCAGCCTAAACCTAGTTTTTAACCTTTCACTGGGAGACACAATTGTTTGATTGTCTACATGACAAGAGAACTTGCCTCACAGGCACACAATGATTTGTTTTGTTTCTGATTTCACTCCATGTGAAGTCCAACTATGTGGGCAGAGGCAGCCAATAAAAGGCACATGGCACCCCAATCCCTCCAAAAAAAAAAAAAAAGAAAAAAGGAAGGAGCATGAGACATACTCCTTCTTCCTGAAGGCACAGACAGTTAACGTTACAGGAAAAACACTTCTCTGCTAAACTGAAAAGACGTCTGTTTCAAAGTCACACCTTACTTTGCATGATTTTTTAAGAAAAGCACCACTTTCAAGTTGATCTGGCAAAATGTTCAGAATGTTTTATTTACTATTAACAGGGGCAAAACAAAGGTCCCATATTTTGTTTTGAAAGAACACTGTCTGATAAAAACCATTTCAGATTCCTAGAATATGGACTCAAAATAAAAGCACAAAAATATTAACACTAGGATAGGTGAAAGGACACTTTTTACCAGGCCAAGGCGAATCAAGCCAGTGCTTGATATGTAGAATCTTGTTATCCTTAGATCTAGTATATGCTTCTTCACATATTCTATCATACTTTGCAATTTCTTCCTGTAGAACAAAAACTTTCTTTTTAAAACAGATAAACACAGCACCTTTGTATTTTACAGATGACACCTACTATTCACTATAATAAGAACAGTTCTTTAACTCCAGAAGAAAACTTAGTTAGAATTATGCAAACAAACCATTTCATTTTACCTAGGATCAAGTTGCCTTCTAGAAACATGCTTACCCACATTACTCTAAATAAACTATTTAATTTATTGATAGGTGTTACAGAGGAGAATACCAAGAGCTGAAGGTGCAAGCACTGCTCTAGAATGAGACAGAACTGAAGTACCAAATACAATTTACAGTCACGCTTCTAAGATCAGCATTCTCCAGCTCTCATACTTCAGGATACAGAAGACACTAAAGACTTGAAAAGAACCTCCTAGAAAACTAGTTTGGGTAGGAGAGCCGAGCTACGAATCTGCTGGCCGCATCTATCAACGGCAACAGATACAAAGCCATATTCTGTAGAGGCAGAATGCCTCTGCAATATCTATGTTTCAATCCAAAACCACACTCAAATTACTGAGTTAGATATTCTTTAAAGTAATTAACAGCAATGTTGAGTTCAGCAAAACTTCCATCCAGGATCCTGGCTCCAGTCACCAAGGCCCATGACGCTACTGGCACACTCGTGCAACGGATTCCGAATCGCCAGCTCTGTACGAGCTGCGATCGTTCTTGTGGACAACAGAATGCACCTACACAAACTGCTTTTTGCTGCTCTACGATACCGTGTCACTACCTAGCCAGCCACACCTTCTCAGAAGGTCCTCTGTCGCATCTGCACTCTACGTGTTCTCTTTCAAAAAGACCTAACCAGCTTAATACAGGCACCAGACTCTACGCTGCATCCTTCTGGAATATTTCAAATGATCTCTGAGCTTAGCTGAATTATCGCAGGAAAATAAAAAGGTTAAATTGATTTTATTGTATTATTGCTGGCTACAAGCCTGCCAAGGTTATTAATATGAAGCTACAGTTATATCTATGAGGATTCAAATACTGTCTTACTGCTGAATCAAGACTCTAGTGCTGAAGAACAGGTGACAAACGCCTCCATCTCCAACATTTACATCTGATCACCTTTTACAAATCCCAGAACTGAAGCAAATTTTTTTGTGCAATATGTATTAATTACTTCACAGCACTTTCAGTCCTTTTGTTACAGCAATGCTACCTATTTCACATGCAAATCAAAACCAAATTGAATCAGAAAGTGTACAAGGGTGAAGACTTATCACAGTAACAAAAAGAGGTTTTTAAGCATACGGTGACAGTTGTGTCTTCCTGCTGATAGCTTAAGTTCCCTTTAACTCTGTTGACATGTACCTCAAACTCCTGCAGTGTTACAGTCCCATCTGCAATCAGTTTATCAGCATACTTCTTCAGCACAGGCACCTGCTTGTGAATCTGCTTGTACATTAGAGGCTGGGTGAACATCGGTTCATCCATTTCATTGTGTCCTCGCCTACGGTAACAAACCTACAAAGGGAAAGATTGATCCTGTTGGTAAGGAAAACTTAAAATGAAATCTTTCAATTTCATAGTTTTACAGAGATTCTAGGAGGTTTATGGTATAAAAACATTTATGGATTCTTGTGGGGCTGTTAGTTTTTGGGTTTTTTAAATGAAGAAACTAAAGATGATTAAAATCAAAACATGTTTCTTGACTGGGTCTTCTAAGCCACAGAAAAATAGGAGACTGGAACATAATACACAGAATGAAAAGTTAAGAAAAACCAAGACTTACCAAGTCAACCACCACATCTTTATTGAATGTGTTTCGCCATTCTGCAGCTACACTGCAGACATACATCACTGCTTCAGGGTCATCAGCATTCACATGAAAAATGGGAGCATTGACCACACGAGCAACATCAGTAGGATAAGGAGATGAACGGGCCATGCGGGGATCTGTGGTGAAGCCAATCTAAAAATTTCCACAAACTCCCATTAAAATGTGGGCACCTCCCTCTACTTTGTTTTGAACGCTTGAGGTTTTAATTTAGTAGTGATTTACAGATGAGTAGTATCAGCTTTTCATTTTGTCTAGCTAGCTTCTTTTTGCTCCCTTAAAAACAGAACAAAGCAAACCTAATTCAATTAAGTGTTATAAATTGAATTAAATAAATGTAGGTGATAAAATCCGCTCAGAGTTGCTAGATACTATGACCTTTTTCAGGAACATCCTAACCATTCCAATAAACAGAGGGGACAATACACCCAGCTAATAACAAAGAAGAATACGAAGAATTACACTAGCAACTATTCAGTAGACAAAGTGATTGGAAAATCCTCTACCTGGTTGTTGACCACGACATGAATAGTGCCATTCGTGGTGTAGGACGGGAGGTCACTAAGATGAAATGTCTCATAAACCACTCCTTGTCCTGCAAAGGCAGCATCCCCATGTAATAATATGGACATTACCTAAGAGGGAGGATTATACACACATATCCATACATATATTAGAAAGCAAAACTGCAATTTAAGCATCTCTGCAGGTTTTCTTTGCTCAATACTTCTGTAGTGCTTATAAAGCAGAACTGTATTTTTATAATAAACCATAGACTTGTCAGCATTCTGCTTTGCTCTATGTACAAATAAAAGTTTTAACTCTACTTCCTAAAGTTGCCCTTGAGGTACCATGTCAAAAATCTTATCTAATTCAACAGGTGATATATCCCCTTGGTGAAGGAGAAAGAGAGGAAGACTGTGATATAAAAGTACTGGTAAACTATTTTTATTAAAAATAACATGAAAAACTACACTATATTAAAAAAAATCTTTACCTTTTTCCCTGCCGTATCCCCTCGATAAAACTGTTCAGCTTTTGTCTTGCCTTGCACAACAGGATCAACTGCTTCCAAGTGAGAAGGGTTAGCCATCAGGGACAGAGTGATTTTCTTGTTTGTTGCTCGGTTGATCCTCTCATGGTACATTCCCAGGTGATATTTTACGTCCCCAGATCCCTACATGCAAGATGTAGTCGCAATTCAGGAATGTCATTCATACCAGCTACATCTGATTGACTACACCTAAAATTTGTGCTTCAGTCTGAAAAATGCATCAAACTTACTGACCATCAGTATGCACCTCGGGTTTGACACCATAATTTCAAATTGCAGCACTTTATTTTCTTAGTGTCGCTATTCAATATTAGGTAATTACTTACAGAATACTGATACTCATTTCATTTAAATGAAACAAAGAAAGACGCTTAGAGACTACGAATTCAGTCAAATCACCTGGAACTTTGTTGCTACTGCCATTTCTAAGACACCTTCTGCACGTTAGAGGTACAGTATAGTCTTTACATTTGTTAAGAAATTTCACTGAATCATATTCCTCCAACTAGAAAAGAAGACAATGCATTTCAGCAGCTAATAATGCTATTTTCATAGCAACCATGACCAAAATGACTAAAAACTAGCTTGAACATTGGCCTCGCTCTATAGATCCATTGAAGCAGCATCTTACCTCATCAGCTGCTTCAAGTTTGGGATCAAACTGACAGAAGATCTGCTCCAGCTCTTTTCGGATTACGTTAGCCAATACATTCAGCCTACCTCTAAGAAAATTCCAAACATAGTTATGTCTCAAAAATGGTAATAACAGAGTTAATAGCGTAAAACTTATAAAATCAGCAAGCCACCTCTGTCAGAAATTTGCAAGTAAGAAGTGAGCTTTGAACTTTTGAACCTGAAACCCTTCATTCTACCCTTCTCCTCCCATTGCAAGGTTCCTCCAATGTATTCCCACAGACGTTTTATAACATCTAGTTGTCCAAGTATGAGCAATGAATTTTGTAGCTATCTAGCAGTTTTAACATGATGATATTAGGAATTGATTAATTAAGGCAGACTGTAAACGTTTGATACTATCTCACCACGCTTTCTCAGTTCCAGACTCCATGCAATGGGATAGGTACCATGGCTGCTGCCACATTTGCCTGCAGGTTCAGAGTACACTGAAGAGAGTTTCGTTGGCATTTACCTGTGAAGCTGTAGCCTCTCACTGACAGGTATTTGTTACAGTTCTGTGCTCCCATTACTCTCTGTGACTGACTCCTGCTACCCTAGCTTCTCCACTATCAACTTCACTAATAAAATTCTAGAACCCGAAACTTGTCTTAAGTCAATAAGCCCATTTGTTGGAGGGTTTCCATTGACATTACCTATGAGGCATCCCCATTATAACGTATTCAATTCCCATTTCACTGGATTTATCGATGATGGTCTTAAGTGCAGGAATCATTACTTCACATCCTTCCAAACCAAATCTCTTTTCAGAAGACCACTTGCGAGCAAGGAAGTCTTCAAATCTTTGCCAAAAAGAAACCCAGAAAAAAAAAAGAAAGAGTGCATATATTAAGACAATGTAGAAAACAGTTATTGTCCAACATCTTTTAGGAAATAAAATTACATTACACAGTTTTAAAACATCTATGATTACATGTTTTTAAGCCTCTGGAAGTCACATGTAGGAAGGGAGACGTAGGAGAGAACTAAGTCATCTTTCTCTGCCATCTGAAAAGTATTTACCAGGACTTTGAAACAATTCAGACAGCAAGAAGAGTCTCCAGCTCAGACAAAATTCACTTCCTAAGGTAAACTCTGCTCCTTCCCATGTACACAAAATGTATGCTGACCACTGGGAGGGCAGAGTAACAGCAAAGAAGTCTCTTCTATGGATTGAAGAAGACATAACAGAGAACCTGCATTTTCTGCAAGTAACGATTAAATACTTGTAGAAATACAGTAGAAAGCACGCCTATTTTATAGGTCCTATTCAACGGCAGGGCTCCTCAGACTGTGTGATGTAACGGTGGGTAACGTGCCAAAACTAGGACACTGGCATCTCTGCCTCAGCTGCAGCAAGAGAAAGATGTCAATCCTTGACAGCTCTATGTTCTTTCATTCTTTAATGCACTTGGGCCAGAGGCAATGTGAGTGGTTAAAAAGTACCTTTTAACAAACGCTGAAAGGATTATATGTTGTAAAGCTTGGAGATAAAAAAGGCAAAGAAAATACATCTTCATGAAAATAACTGTATTGGTTACATCATCTGTGCAATGCCTGGACTCATAACACTGCCATAATCCATTAATACTCAGCTTATTCCTCACTTAGAATGCTGACATTTACCTCTTTAGATTGAAGTCCTAAAAGCAGTGAAATGAAGAGCTGCCAAAAGACTCTCTTTAGCTCACCCATCAATACCCTTACAATTCAGGCATCTACGCAAGCAGCCAGACCCTCAGCTGAGCTATGCTGCCAGAACTCCTCAGGCGAGTCTGCAGGGCTATGCCAGTTTCCATAAACTGAAAGCGGGGTCCCATGTGAACAGCAAGTCCTACAGGGCAAATCAAAGTGGTGGCTGCTGATGCTGTTTTCCTCCTCTTTGCAGCTGCAAGGTAAGCCAGTATTGGGCAAGCAGAAAGCTCGTTATTTAAGGCAAAGTGCCACTAAGCGTGCAGAATATTTCACAATATTTCACAGTTGCATCTTGTGAGTCCCCCATATGTCACTGTGAGTTCACAAGGGCTGGCAGCTCATCCAGTCACTGAATGTTCAGTACCCAACGAGGAGCGAGACTCATGAAAGATGGTTACTCTCAGAAGGGATAATCTGCACGTACTTCACCCTGCACAGGCTTAAGAAGATGCCCAGATCAGACTACACAATCATGTGTTTACTAATGCATACACAAAGCAGCTCAAAGATATACATTGAATATTTTACAGAAGGACAAGATAAAAATAACCCTAACTTCAATAGGAGTGAACACCACAAAGGATGCGAAATCCTACTTTAAAATTCAGTTTCAAGTACCTGAAGTGTGTAGTGCTTGGAATGAACATTTTTGAAAATGGTGTTCTTGAGCAAAAGGACTATCTGCTTTACAAAGGCTCAAGTCTCAAGAGCACAAATCTCAAGAGCACAATCCACAAAACCAGATTTTTTTCTTGATTATTTTCAGACAAAAAACCAAACATGCTAGAGATAAATGAATAGAAACTTATGTAAAACTATTTTCTTCCATTTTAAGCAGACAATTAATTTGGCAGAAGATGAACATTTGGCTCCTTCATGTTGCTAGAAACCCCAGATCTTTCCACAGCTTAGACAGGCAGGAATAAAAGCACAAATTCATGTCTCAAAATAAATGGAGATGGTTCATATTGAGGGCTTGTTAAAGAAACTTACTCCAGTGCAATATTCATTGGACTATTGAGTGACCTTTTTTCCTGTTTAAATGAAACTTTTAACCAGACAAATAATCTTGCTATAATACTGGCAAACAAAGCCTGGTAAAAATATCTTCCAACACCTCCAATAAGCACTTAATTTTTAAGTCTTTAAACATAGAAGCTTAATCAAAAAACGTGTCTTCATAAATCACTTTTTCAGAGGATATACAAACTGTTTCACATTGTAAGAACTGTAATAAATCTTGTGCCCGAGAAGACAGTCTTGTTCTAGGGGTGAGAGGGTAATTCAGTCTCTGGCATCACAGTATTTCCATACAGACAGCCACAATGGGAGCAATCAATAAGGTGTTTCCAAACACGCTTTCATATACTGCAGAGACCAAACCTCCTGCATGACCTGGCAGCAGCAGTACAGCACACAGCCCGGCGTACCTCAAAAGGAACAGGGCAAAACCAGGACTTGAAATCACATTATGCATCTCAAATCCAGTCCCATCTTGGCACAGCTTTCCAAAGAGACTGTTAGGATCCCAGCAAGACAAACAATGTTCATGTCAACACTTCACCCTAAAAATTTAATCTAAAAATTCTCCTTGAGCTGACTGTTAGGATGGCTTCTTTTGATCAGATGCTACTAGAAAGATGCACAGTAGATCAAATACAGCAGAAGATCAGTATCCAACATCGTTCTGACACCTATTTTCTGAAACGGGTTATGAATCTTAGACACAGATACATACTACTAGTCTGTTGAAACCATTTTCTCCCAGTTGCACAAGCCAATGAAAACATTGCCAGATAGGGCACTAAAGGCTACACAGGTGTTACAGAACACAACTTGCTGTGTGAGTAAATAGAATACTAAAAGTCACTACACAGACCCTGACATGCCTCACAGCACACACTTTCCTTTGATATCACAGCCAGGTTAACTACACCCACCCGTACTCCAGATTTCACTTAGACTCTTCACCTCCACCTCAGCAGTTTACTGACCACCCCTGGGTACAGAGTTCCCCCACACTGCCCCCACGCACCTCATTGAGCGCACCAGCCGTGCCAACAGAGTTCTTTTTTCCTCATTAGTAAACTTCATAACCCCCGGCGTCTCGAACTTCTGCCGGATCCACTGGCACTGCTCCACATCGTTGATGAACATGAACTCCAAGCCGATGTGTTGGCAGTAGGTATTCTAGGATGTGAAAACACCAACACAGAAGCCTTAGGAGCTAATGGGCCATGAAGAAACAAATACATTTTTTAAATTATATTTTCTTCTGAAAGCTATCTTATCTTCTTCCTCTTCCCTGCAGTAATCCTATAAGTGAATAAATTATTTTACTGAATCTAGTTTTGTGCCAGAAAGCTTTCTCTACAAAGAAACAGTTCAAAGTTTTCAATCTGGAAGATTCTCATTTGGCAATACATTCAAAGTAACCAACAAAACCTGCCTTAAACTGACCGCCCTATTTCACCTAACTCACTACTGTTCTTACAGGCATAATAAAGTCTTTTCTTTAGATGCACCAGCAAAGATTTCAAGTCATTTATCAAAATTTACCCTGTCTTTTTTAAATGTCACCTGAAATCAAGCAATAAGACAATGAGAAGACAGCTGTGAAGCCTCATGCAAACTATCTGATCACTGTCAAGGCTGGAAATCTAGAAAAGAATGCAAGCAGCTGAGAGCAGAGAAAGAACAGGGAAAAATGCAAAGACACTTCAGAAATATTATCTCCTTGCTGAATTTTTTAAATTTTCTTTTTCTTACCTTCAAAAGAATATTTCACTAGAAAAATGTGTCCAAAAAACAAGCCCACAGGAGTAAGATCTATTGAAAGTTTAATTTGAGGCAAAACCACTCTGAAGACATAGTACGTGCCCTCTAATATGTGCCTCTAAAAATGAATTTTATGTTAACTTCAATAAAAAAAAAGCTCTGCAGATAAGAGGGAAACCAGAGGGTTATTTTTTTTTTTTTTTAACACAAATCTGTTCCTTGAGGCTTTTAGATTTTGCTATTGATTTTGTCCATTTATTTGCGTGTTACAATTTTAAGGATTATCTCTTAAAAATTGCTGCACAGACATGCTATGACTGCAAAAATCAAAAAGCAAATATACAGAGCTCAAATGCACAACAGAGTTATTGTCTTAACAACTTCACGTGTTTCAGTTAAGCCAACATAACAGCCAAACATGCAAGTCAACACATTCTCTTACACTTGCAAAGAGTCACAGCCGTGAACTCTTATATGCTAATTTTTTTTATTTTTTTTTTTTACATTCTTGTAACTCAGTTACATATTTCATCCTTTAAAATATTTCCTCAGCCCTAGCTCCTTTTACTCCAATGGTTTTCATTACTATGCAACAGAAATCTCTACAACTTCAGTACTCCAAAATCCTAGAAAAAGCACACTTGGGAATATCCAGTACTTACTAACTCAGTAGTTTTGCAAATTCATTACCATTCCTACTCCCTGTTTTGCTCTTGGGAGTTCCCCTCTAATTATATTTATTCCTTTAAATTATTTTTGCTTTAAATTATTTTAGCTTTGATGACTCCACATGGCATAAACATATCACCTGTCAGATAACGAAACTCTAGAAAAAAGAAGGGGGAAGGAAAACAAGGACCATCACTATCTAGGTGCTAGAGCTGGGCTTTCATGAATTTGGTACCCAACCTTCATAGAATCATAGAATCATTAGAGTTGGAAGGGACCTTAAAGACCATTGAGTTCCAATCCCCCTGCCATGGGCAGGGACACCTCCCACTAGAGCAGGCTGCTCAAAGCCCCATCCAGCCTGGCCTTGAACACTTCCAGGGATGGGGCATCCACGACTTCCCTGGGCAACCTGTTCCAGTATCTCACCACCCTCACAGTAAAGAATTTCTTTCTGGTGTCTAATCTAAATCTCCCCTCTTTCAATTTAAAACTGTTGCTATGGCTCTGAGAGCAATACCTGCACGTCCTGAGTACCATATGCAAAGGTGTTTCTATCTGTGGTAGGACACTTAGAAGACAAGTTCGAAAGGTTGTACTCTTTTTAAACAACATCTGCACTTTACAGAACTAGGGACCAAATTAGTATTCTACCATATTTGCCTCTTTTATACTCATCCTTAATCTATGTATTTCACATATCCAGGCAATGAAACTAATGGTGCTGCCAACTCCAGAAACAATACAAGGGTTATTTTTAACGTCATTTGAGTTCTTTACATGGTCTATTGATAATTGACAAATGATAAATTTTTTGTGACTGACAACTGGAAAAAATTCACTTGTTTGGATGAAAACAATCACAAATCAAAAGATGCCCCACTGACCTCCAGCCGTTTGATGATCTCCCGTAAAGACAGACTGTTCTCATTTCCTCCTATGAAGGTGGTTGTAGGCAGCTGAAAGACTTTGTCCAGATCCGATTCATGCAAACCATAAAACCCTACAACGGGTACATTATCAAGATGCTCAGCAGTTTAGGAGACAAAAAGGAAACCAACATTGTTTTTCAAACCACCATAAATTAAATTTAATAAAGCAATATTAAGAAAGAAGGTTCCAGATTAAAAGTTGAAAGTGTGACTGTTTTGGAGGCATCCATTAGTACAATGCACTTTAGCCTGGATTTTGAAAAGAAATCTTTTAATTAAATAGTTATTGTTCGATTAGAAGTACCAAACCATTCTTTCTTAAATGCACAGATAGAACAACTGAAATTAAACTCACCCCAACCTTGTTATATTTTAGCATATATGCCATCAATTCTACATATTATATCTTGCATTCACTGTTTAGTAAAATAATCAGCTTTGATGACTGGGATTTCTTCCTTGCTCTATCATGAGCAACAAACACAAAAAGAACAACTTTTCACAGGCAGAACTAGTTGGCTGGAAGCACACGAGATTAATTTATACAAGACTAATAAACAGACTAAGAGAAAATACAGAACGTGTTCAATGTAACATTGTGCGAACACTCTGGTAGAACTTCCAAGGGATCTCTAGTCACCCTCTTTCTCTTTATAGGGAAGTTAGTTTGAAACGGCCAAGTAGTGACCCATACACACATACACACCTCCCACTTGCAACCACCACCCCACACTCACACACCCCCCTAAAACAAGGGCTTGTTTAAGCACATTGTCCCATCTTCATTTAGACATACCTAAACTTGTTCTGGCTGAGAATACGGTTTAAGAAAATATGTAACATTAACTCTTGTGCAGTTTCAAAAGTCAAAATACACGACAGACAAGACTGAAAGACTGCTATCAATGCAAGGTAAAGGCTTTGCATGATGAAGTTTAATCTTTAAACCTGTTAAATGAAGAAAGGAAAAGGAGCTTCTTACAACTGTAATGTGCAAATGTATAAAACTTATAATGCACATTACATACAGTTATAGAAACTTATATAAGCATAAAAATAATTTATGTGTGTGTGCACATGTAAAAATATTTTAAAAATTAAAAATAACTTCTCCATTTTAAATTTTGAACTCTATCTTAGTTCCAGATAAGCTGCAGGCATCTATTTTAATACTGATATGACAGCCTGCACGTAACTCTCAAATCAATATAGAATAGTGCTCTGTATGTCTTCTTAAATTAATTTTCTGAAGATGAAAGTAAAGAAGGAATTTAAAGATGAAATAATAACGGAACTTAGCATTTAGAGTTGAAGTCAAGCCATAGCACTGTGTTGCCACCACTTTTACTACACACACTGTCAGCAATAACACCTTTTATACTTTAAAAAGAATATATTTTAAAATATTAATATTTTTTTAATAATATATTAAAATGTAAAATCTGGAGTCACCAAAAAAAGTGTGTGTACCATTATTTCTCCTTTTTGATACCGTAATAGGTTTTTCCAGCACCAAATTAATTCTATTTTTTCATAACGCTAAAGAAAAAAAAAAAAAAAGAAGAAGAAAAAAGGGACAGAGGGGATGACAGGGGTTTTAGTGTAATTTGAAATACAGCAGCGTTAACATCTTTTTTTTTTTCCTCTCTTTGCTGACTTTCTCTCAGACTTCACAGACTCTTCATGTTCTGTCATGCAAAAACCAGAACACGTACAGGATTGGTTTGGGCACACACAGAACAGCTGTGCTTTCTATTGTAGCACTGCATATTTACTGAAGCATTGCCTCACGTTTAAAGAGATACAACCTTATTGAAATCCAGAAGCTCCTGAAAGCAGTTCTATAACTTAATCATGCAGTAGGTACACCTGTAACTAGCATTTTTAGAAGCAATTCCCAAAAAAAACTTCCTACCAGAAGGTTTCTCAAAAAAGAACCCAAAAGATGGGACAAAGACAATGCCCACAAAAATCAAACACTAAATACTTTCTGTACTACCAGAGACCTTCCATAATTTTCCTGCCTGCAACATTCAAGGATAGGCAACATTTGAGATCCTTCTCTTTTTTGCTGTGCCAAGACTAGGTTAGAAATTCTGTTTCCCCTCACAAACTGAAATACCACCTCCATTACACTCCCAGACACAAGCCCCATCTCATTCAGAGGTCTAGCTTATTTTTCCTGTGCTTGTGAATGTTTCAGGGTGATGTCAGGGTGATGTCACAACACTCTGTACTAAACTATCTGTAGAGTTAAAGAAAATTGTACTGATGTGCTAGCAATCACCCATGCTCCAAACAAATTATATTTCATAGAATCATTTAGGTTGGAAAAGACCCTTGGGATCATTGAGTCCAACCACCTACCCTACTCTACAAAGTTCTCCCCTACACCATATCCCCCAACACCACATCTAAACGGCTCTTA
>JAOXNO010000002.1:10603236-10632720 GCA_028565335.1 Limnodromus scolopaceus | reverse complement strand
CAAAGTTCTCCCCTACACCATATCCCCCAACACCACATCTAAATGACTCTTAAACACGTCCAGGGATGGTGACTCAAGCACCTCCCTGGGCAGCCTATTCCAATGCCTGACTACTCTTTCTATGAAAAACTCTTTCCTAATGTTCAGTTTAAACCTACCCTGTTGCAGCTTGAAGCCATTCCCTCTTGTTCTAACACTAATTACCTGGGAGAAGAGACCAGTACCAGCCTCTCTACAATGTCCTTTCAAGTAGTTGTAGAGAATAATGAGGTTGCCCCTCAGTCTCCTCTTCCTCAAACTAAACAGTCCCAGCATCTTCAATCGCTCTTCGTACGATTTGTTCTCCAGGCCCTTCACCAGCTTCGTTGCCCTTCATTATTTACTCAGTAAGTGTCTAATGTATTTTCTAGTAGGCACTTTCCTTTAATTAAAGCTGACAAACTTCAAAGAGAATCCCTGATTTGTTTAAGCACCTCTCTACTTACAGTCTTAAGCGCTCCACTGACAAGGGTCAGAACTGCTTCTTTTCCTACCACCAGAAATAGAAAACACTGCAGCAAACAGGCAGCAGATGTACTTACATTAAAACTAAGCAGAATGTGTTTTATCTACTACTTGCACTATGTTTTATGTCTGGTCCAAAAAGCTTTCCTACATATCAAAGAAAAATGATTCAGCGTCTTTATCAAGTAGAAAACCACCTTTTAAACATACCAGGAGGATTGAAGATTAGAGAAAAATCAATCAGATACTTTTTGATTCAAGCAGAGAGGAGCAAAGAAATTGATCAGTGCAATTTCTCAAAGATGTGCCCTCTTAGCAACCAGAAAAACCTTTGGAAAAGCAAACACTAGTGTATTACACTCTTCCAGCAGTAAACTAAAATTAATACCACTTGATTATATACAAAAATCAAGAATTCTCCAATTTCCGTGTTTGCTTCTGATAACTTCAAAGAGACTTTTTCAACTTATACAGAAGGAATAAGTATCAGAGGCTGGAATCCAAATGTAGTATGAAATTTACCCCAAGTTCCTCTATCCAGCATTTTGTTTATTGCTTGTTTTTCCTATTGACTAGCCTTCAGATGTGTGCAATCAAAATAACTATCAAGCATAATGGCATAAAAGTAATTTAGATTACCAGAATCTCTGCTTAATGTATTGATTAGTATTAATTTCCGGTGTGGTTCAAAACCATAAGATTTGGGGTTTTTATAAAGTGTTTATAATCATCATTCATCAGAAGGTGAATTCACAGGAACCTCAGCTGTAATCTCAGAGTAGAAATTCCATCGTTCTGGAATTTGAACCTCCTTACAGACGTTTAAAGAAATTATTTCATGATACCAGCAAGAAAAAAAGTTAGAAGCTTCCCTGAAATGTCTTATTAAATCTCCTCAGCCCAATGAGACAAAAGAGACAAATGACCATTGCAAATAACAAGGTATGAAATGTACACACCAAGTTTATCGATTGTAGTGATTAAGTCAGATGGCACAAACGAATCCAAGTCTGCATCCAGAATTCCAAGGGGATCCAGCTGAGCCACATGATGGCCACGGATCTGAAAAAGGAGGAAAGCGAGACAAAAATGAAATCACATTGACAAAAGTCAGACAAAGGGCAAAATCACTGATAATCTCTCCATAGTATGTATATCAGCCATGAAATCAAATAAGCAAACACCACTAATGCCATGAGAGGGTAATTTTCCAAGTTTTCCCATAAGAACAGGAAATAAGCATTATATCGCTGGATATGTATACTGCCTCTATTAAAAATTGCTGAATACACATTAGAACATAACCTTTATATTGTCTGACATACAATTTTAACTGGAAATACACTTAAGTAAAGAAAACTACTAAGGATTGTACTCTAAATCTCTGAGCAAAATTAAGAGCCTATGACCAGTCTATAGATCCTGTCATTTGCTAATTCAGTCATTTTGTATTTTTGCCTGAATCCTCCTTTCTGCACCTGCAGAAAACTACAATACAGCATTGCTGACCTAGAAGACTGGTGGTGAAGTTTGTACTGGAAGCAAAGGGATCACTCTTCATGAGCTCTGCTGCACATCAGATAGCATTTATTTTCATTCATGAAATTCAGGAATTTCATCTATGATAAAACTGACCATCAAGACACCAAAGAACCAAAATTCAGTGGGGAATTTAGCCAGTTTTCAGTTATCAATATGGCTGGTGTTAAGCATTCCACAAGTTGCTATAAACTAGTGCCTTGTATTAACACATAACATCACTACAGAAGAAATAATTAATTGACTCAATAGAGCCATAAATCAACCCCCCCTTTTTTTATATGATGTCTCTTCTGTGTGATTCTTATATACCAAATTAGCTCATTAATAGCTTTAGATTAATATATGAATATTTTCTTCTTTATATGTTTTTTTAAGGACAAATTCCAATCACTTGGGTAGAATTTCATTCACACTACTAGTATCTTAATAGTCTCTGAAAAAAAACCCAAAGAAACCTGCAATATTAATAATGAATTGCATCACACAGTAATGGAGTGTGATTAAAGCGTGGTTCATCAAGAAGTGACTTGTAAAAACACTATTCAAATGTTCTATATTTGCAGGAGAATTCATAACAAAATGCTTCCCACTCATAAGCAAAGAGAAATACAGCAACCTTTTTAGAACCAGCAGCCCTGTGAATTCAGCCTGGCCTCTGAGATTCTTTGCATCTCATGAATCATCAGTAATAAAACTCTGACAGGCCAAATGATGCCCACGGCAACATCTGTGCCACCTCATTGTTTACAGCGGCACAAAGTCTATCTGACTGGAACTAAGCAAACAATTCTGTCTCAAGCATCATCAACAGGAAGAAATTCACCTCCCTAAGCTACATCTGCTCGGCAGCATGAGTAGGAAAGGAAGAGGATAAGCAGGACCGCCAAAAACAGAGGAGCAAATCAGTAAAGCGCTGTGTCATTACGCTCCAGGAGTAGTTTGGTGTTGAACTAAAAGACAGTATTTTCCTTGATAACATGTTATTTTTTAATAATTTCCACTTCTTTCACTGGATACAGAAAATAGTAACAACTGTGAAAATCAGAGATCAACCTTGTGAAAGTACACGCATGGAAAATTTTCATCAATTGCCACAGATTTGACTGAACTCAAGTACAGGCTACCTGAAACTAGACTTAAAAAACATATTTTCTAGACACAGATGCAAAAAAAAAAAATAAAAGTATCTACATTATAAAAGAAGACTCAACAAATGTATATAGACTCTTTTTTGTTAAGCACACACAATTCATCGGAAATCCTTCTTTCAGTGCGCCTGGTGCTCTGCATTAGAAAAAGCAATAGATTAACTGCCTTTTCAGAAGACCAGCTCAACAGACCACAAAGCAGTTTACCACAAAACCCATAAAATACTGACAGGTTTGAGAAATGAAAATTCTGTATCCTTCTCCATTTCATTTCATTATCAGGCAAAGGAAGGTCACAAATTGATCGTATCCCTTCAACACTGAATTTAGAGGGTATTAAATACCTTTTAGAAACAGCCAGTTGCCTTAGGTAATCCTCTTTCATTGTTTGTCGCAGACACATGGGTGCCTGCCATTTATACAGACGTTTCTGTTCCATCACTTGAGTCGGACAGCACACGCTTTCAAACACAGGCAAGAAAATGGCAATCCCTGAACTATTTTCAAGTAAATAGTGTCAAAGCAGCCTAACAGTCTACAATTTTCTCTAATTCTTCAGCAAATTTTTACTACCATCAAAAGTGAATGAACTGAAGCGGTTGTTTTCTACATAGCTATTTATAAGCAAATTTCATATATTCTTTATATTCACAAACCTTTCTACTCTTTTACAACATCTCTCCAACAGCTGTATTAACCTGGTTCTTATCTGAATCAATGGTGACAGTGCCATGTGTACAGAAAAAAAAGTTTTTAAAAGAAGTTCCTCTTCTATTCCTCTGATGATAGCAAACAGGAGGTAAAATTCTTAGTGCAGGGCAGAACAGACCTGCTCCAGTTAAACTGTAGCAAACCTCTTGCGAAGTACATACTTACTTCAAAAAATATTGGAATATTTTACTCAAAACATATCTACATGTTTAGTGGTTTGTTGGGGTTTTTTTTGTTTCACACTGTTTTTAAGCCTTTTATTGAAATTAAGATATTAAACATAAATCTAAATAAAAACATTTAAACTTGTTTTACATTTAGAAAACATCTAACCCAAACCACTGTGCTATTTCCAAAATCCTCCTTTTAGAGGAAAAAATGGAGACTAGACTTAATTTCTTAATTTAATAAAGGGTTAAAAAATCTGAGTGTGAAACAAAGTCAACTTTCATAACAGCTCTCTAAAAGAAATTAATCAAAGCTGACCCAAACTCAGTACCTCCCAAAATTCATTGGCCTTCCAAAATTCAACTTCTAATTAATTCACTGTTTCTCCTCTCTCTTTTTACCTATAGTCCTGATCAAATCAGGAATCTCAACATTCACACTAGCTGTACGAGAAGGCAAGCACATTTCCTCATTCCTTAAAGAAAGGTGGTAACATGGAGAGCTGTAACACAAACTTTCCTAGAGGTGAAGACAGCCTTGGATGGTGGAAAAGCAATCAGAAGATTCATTAGTACCAGTATATCAAGGAAATCTCCCTTCATATGAAGCAAAATTATTTCAGAATACTTAGTTTTCCAATTTGGTCAAGTAACTTACTGAATCATAGACACACACACAAAATATGAATACAGCCAAGTGAGCCAAAAGAATAGTAAAGGCTAAGCTTTCACATGTTTGGCTCCTGCTCCTGTTAAATGGGAAAAAAAAAAAATAGTCATTTGTGAAAGGGAACATGAATCTATCTCCATAAAGAGCTTCCAGGGTAAGTGAGGTGACCAGCATCAGGGCTGTGGGTCATCTGAATCCTGAGTTCACTAAACCAGAGGAGCTTCCCAGTCTGAATGCAGGACCTAGTGTTCAGACACTGTGCAGGGAAGAACGACTGTCCAGTTCAAGACATTTTGGATCAGAAGCAAGACAATAAGCAAGAGCTAAGACCAGAAGACAAACAAGAACATAAAAAGGAAGAAAAAGGTTGTTTGCAAAGGAGAGGCCCTCCCACAGCTACCCCAAAGTACACTTACTTGGTATGCTCTTATCAAAGACTGCACAGCAAGGTGATCTTCAACGAGCTTTTCAGCTTTACCCGGTGTCTGGGCCAGGCCATGGCTCTGAAGAAATGATGCCTTTCTTTCCAACTGATCTGGTAGACTGGCATCATATGCTTGGCCAGCATTAGCATTTCGGAAAAACAAATCCCAGGACTGGACATGTGTACAGAGAAGGAAAGAAGGAGGAAAGCTGATTACCTCGAACAGAAATTTTAACCAAAAGCAACTCCTTCAAGCTGCCAACGGTACCTCGCTACATCACAGTACTAAGGACCACTAACAGCCAACAAAAAGAGAGCACTTGATACATCCATATCTTGGTAGCAGCAACTGTGTGTTTCATTTACACAGAGCCCTTTTCACCTCATTTCTTACCCTGAGCTTGTTCAGTGGAAAACTCTCCAGCAAAGCTTCGTTGTACATTATTCATTCACACAGCTCTTTTTAACTGTCATGTTTATTCGGGCAATCAATAATAGGTATGGTATTATGCTGCTGGTAAAGAGGTATCAAGCCTATAAAACCGAAAACCTTAATAAATGAAATTAATCCATTCCTTTAATGATACTTAAAGAATTTATGATACTTCAAGACACTCACTGAATATGCCAAATCAGAATTAGTCCTTAAGACCCTTTCTCGAAGAATTTGTTTAAAAGCAGTTACAGCTTTTTTGAGTGAGGCTTCTGGTGTAAGATCCTTTCCTCACTTGCCTCGGTTACGTTACTATGAAAGAAATTATGGACCTGGTTTCAGGTGCAAGTCATAACTTTAGAAGAGTACACATTTCAGAAACAGAATCACAACAAACAAAAGATTCATTTATTTCCATCTGTACTTTTACACAAGCCACTTCCTCCACATATCCCCAAATGTGTTTTTCCTGAACTGCTTCCATTCTGATGAGGTGGTCATCGTCTCAGGTTAGAATGGTATTAGACGCCAACAGACAGCAGCAGAAGGGGACAGAACATCCAGGATGCTTATACTCAACAAAGAAGAAAGCCTGAAATAGCAGGGCACTAATCAATACTTGTGCTTCACTTACAGTTTCCATAAAAGGAATTGAAAGGTCATAAAATACTTTCTTTCCTAAATTAGCTAAACTGAGCAAAGGAAGCTATTTCAAAACTTTAAAATCTTTGTGACTGGAATAGAAGAACCGTAAAAGCTAAATTTCATTTTGTACAGTGCATGTTTTTTACCCTGGCTGTGAGCTTGGAGCTAATGCATTTTAAGGAACCAGTGCCAGAAGAGACAAAACGTAGCTCAAAGATTTGATTTTTAAAGTAGTATTACTTAATATATTCATTACAGAATAAACAAAAGAATTAAAGTAATGTAATACCAACACTGCATGACAGAAAAATATTTATAAAATTCTGATTTCATAAACAAAAAATCTTCATATAGAAACTTCTACAAACTTTAAGGTGTTCAGAACCACTACGAGAGGGGCAGCATCCAATCACCCAAACAGATGAGTCAAACATCACCCAACTTTCCAAGTTTAAGTTATGGAAATGGAGGATCCACTGAACCTGTAGGCGGGAACCTCATCATTAGCATGAAGCCTCTGGCCAAGAGACACTGCTTTAATGTACCTCTCTTACTTCTGTATTAATGGAAAGCTGCATTGATACAAATACAATAAACTTACTTAATTTAGCACCCTGCTCTTACACAGACTTTATCTAAACATAGCCTAACTTTAATACGCCATGACAAATTAAGGCAGACAGATCATGCTTGGTGGTCAGTTCCAGACACACTGATGAAGAATTCATTCCTTCTTCCTTCTCTCATTCATGCCCATTTCCTGTATTCTTCTTACCTTGATACCTTGCTAGCCGCACTGACATTAGAAGTCTGAATTTACACAATATCCTACAAATGGTCTACAAGAGTCTATTAGTGTAGCTCCATCTCCTCTGGTATTCTCTCTATACTCCTTCTTACTCTGTATTAAGAACAGTATTGTTATTCCACATCTGTACAGCATCTAGTCTGACAGTTTGCAGATCCCAGACAGTGAAAAACAGATACAATCCCTTTGCGTTACAACTAAAGCTACTTAGACTGAAGGAATTATTTTGGCAACACACAGCTATTAGGTTTCATTAAATTAGGAAATTCCAAACACACATTTGGATCCATGACAAACCAGACATTTGGTATTCATTCAAAATTTTAATAAAGAATATGCTTTGCTCATGTTAAGGTTCCTTCCTCACTTTTTCCAATGCCACAATACACATACAATGATGATAATAATATAACTATTCCTTTGTTAAGTCAAAAGCTTTTCATTTAGAGGTAAAAGTTATTGCAGCACAGTTCCACAAACAGCTGAATATGTTTTTAGACAAGTGCTCTGCTGAGACAGTTGCTAACAAAATCCAAATAGACTTGCCCAACAGGCTACCTGTTTAATGAGAATAAGCAGAGGTCCATTCCATCATGCAAATTCACAAATATAAAGAAATACCTTCAAAATGTTTACATCTGAAAATGCAGCCAGCTGGGACAGAAGGAACCCACACTTTTTTTTTTTCTATCACATTTTTGAACTTATTGATTTGTTGGTCAGGCTTGACATTTAATCAGAGGGGAGGGAAAATACATCATTTGGCTACAGAAAATTAGTTTTTTCTAGATACACATCCATCAAAGCCTTTACAAATTTTTATAGTGTCTTTCAAGATTGATACCAGATTATAGTCTTCAAGTCCTGTGTATCAATGTCAGTCTTTGGCAATGGCATTTGCAATGTGACTGAACAGAGAGAAGACCAGCTTGGTCTCACAGCAAACCTGCAGGTTCTCAACTAAATTAGTGACGTTCTTTAAGAAAATGGTTGAGGAGTATTATAATAGAAAAATACATCTGTGAAAAACAAACTACTGTAGTGATAGATGATACGTTCCTTATTTTTTTTTCCCCGTCAGCAAATCTATGTTGTAGTTAACCATTATTTTCTCAAGTAGTATAATACAATTCAAGTGATTCAGTAGCAATATTTGGCTCTCATATAATAAACAGCGTTGCACTTAGAATAACAAGTAACATATTAGTTATCTTGATGGTTTAGGGTTTTTTCTAGTGACATGACAATATTTATCAACTGCAGTGAGGACAGTAAAGCCCTAGAAGACATATACTGAGCATCACTACATCATTTAAAAAAAAGGAAAAAAAAGATGAAGTCAAACCAAAACAAAAACCCCACAGTTTTTCCAAGTACATAAACCAAGGAAGTGATTATACGATCACGGTAGAGCAGCTGCATACAGGATAACATGGCAGGCATTATGTACTCGATATCCAGCCATGCAGTTTTGTAATTAATCTTGTGATAGTAATAACTGAGCCTTGTCAAGCTTCTCCCTTATGATCTATGGCCCTGACACTGTGCTTCAAGGAGAAATAATGATCCCTTCTTCAGAGCCCACGTCATTTTTATTCTGATTGTTGTTTTGGCTACTCTAAGGATAGAAAATTCAAAAGACAAGGAAAAGTAGGAAATCATCAAGAACAGATTTACACTCCTATGGATATAAATTCATATTCCTTGATATATAACCATGGTATACATAGAAAGTAGAGATTCTCAGAAAAACGACTAGCAACAGGAATATGCTCATTGGAACATGACAGCCATATTTCAAACAGTTTCAAATAAGCAGACGTGGGAAGATGTGTCCAGTCAAATCTTCTGAGACAGAAATAATTTGAGGAGTCTTGACTAATTGGAGTTTCCAGGTAAAAGTGAACAGAGTATGATTTTTAAAGCCCAGGAAAAATAAAGCTTTTTCATCTCATTAGCTAGAAGGAGGAACATCCCCTCAGATAAGAATGAGAAATCCAAGAAGAAACTTGAGGAAAAACAAGAAATAAAGAGGAAAAAAAGAGGAAAGAGAATGTAACATCTAAACATCTACCACAAATTGGCTCTCTAAACCATGTTGGACATACTGGATAAAACAATGAAATATGAGCGGCCTGCAGAGAGAGTCAAATTATTAAAAAATTATTAACACCGCATAAGCCACTGGTGTCTTTTGATGTTATTTTCCAACACTTCCACCACTTTCTGTTGCAGAATGTAAAATTCACAACTTGCCTACAGTGATCAAACTACAGCATGAATTTTTCTGTATCTTTAATAAAACAAGGTAAGCTCAATTCTCAACATTTTTAATCTGTTTTATTAAAGACCAAATTCAACAATTTCTGTCAGAAAAAATCTTGGGTAGGTATTGACAGCTTTCAGGTGATGATATGAGATAATTTTCAAGAAATCAAAAATTAATTTTATTGATGAAACAAAGTAAAATTAATCAGCATCATTCTCCTCCCCCTCTTTTTTCTGGGCTGTGAAAAACCTAATTATTTAGGCAAGAATAGCTGTAAAGTAACCCATGATGTCCATCAATCACATTCTTTTAAGCCTCATAAACCAGGAACACAGTGAAACTACTTCAGTTCATTACTGTCAAAAGTATATTACATACAGTTAGCCTGGAACATAATTCATACATTTTTAAAATGCATCTTGAATTACCTGGGTTACACTTCCTAGGCCAAACCCTGCTCCACCAGTACATTTATACTCCTCTGTCAGCTCACTTCTGCTAATTTATTGGTCACTGTTCCACCTACCAACTGCATAACCTCATCAGGATCCATCGCCCAACCAGGCCTGAACTGCCAGATGAATTGGATAGTCTTTTGCCAGGACTTCTAGCGCTTCTGTCTACCCCTAGGTATCAGCAAAATAACGAGCAGGTCGAAATTTACCAGAAGCCTTTGCCTTTTTTCCCGCCCCGGCAGCGAACGTGGCTGGCCTTTAAGCGGGGCCTGATTGAGGGATCGGCCCTGCGGTTCAGCACCCTGGCCAGCTCCCGGTCGTTGGTTCAGCACCTTGGCCAGCTCCGGGCGGCCTGCAGCCCATGATGCAGACTCCGTAACAGGGGAGACGAGAGGAGCCACCCCTGGAGAAGGTCTCTTCGGTTCCCAGTTAAGGCGTTACACCAAAGCCCTAGGATCTATCTGCTATGTGAATAACATTCAGTCTTCAGAGCTGTCACTGCATACAGCACCTTCCAACAAAGACCAAATTCATACGCACATCCAAAAAGTCCCAGCTACAAAACTGCTTTTTTTAGTCTCCCTTTTTTCTTTCCTCAGCACGCGTCACTTCCTCACACTCTAGATAGATTATCAGACTTAGAGCAACAACTTCTAAGTGGCATTTTGATATATGTGCCTCAAGAATAAGGGAACACGCAACTAATTTGGTAAACATTTTGGGCACAATTCACATTACTTCTCTAGAAAATGACTTGTCTGTCTTAGAATTTATCAGGCTTCTCATCAGCTTCTTAAGTTCCTATACATGTATCACCATAAGAGAGCCTTCCCTGTCAGCAGAAAGCTTGTAAAGCCCATGCATTTTTCCCACAAGAAAGGATTTGGGCAATAGATTTAAAGTAAAAAAAACAACCAAACAAATGTATGTTGCCCAGAGAGAGAGAGACACTGAACAAAATACTTCTCAGGACATTAAAGAAGGCTTTTCTGACAATTTCAGGCTCAGTTTTAAGGTCACAATTTCCACAACTACCTAAAGGAAACTTAACATTCACCTTCTTCAGAAAGTTTAGAAGTACCAACGCCAACACTGCCCTGCTTGGAGGTAAAACAGAACTAATTTTCAGTAATTTTACTTTTCAGCTAAGCCTCTTCTAACTAACCACCTCTTTGAAATTAACTGCATATTTTTCGGACAGTGTTGGTTTCTAGCAGATAATGTCTGCTGTTCACAGTTAATACAAAGGAATCATATGCAGAGGCTCCTGATTATACTTATTAACATAATAACCAAGGTCAGGTAACTGTGTTAGGCACCAAGTTGGAGGGTCGGAAGCGGAAAAGCGTAGAGGGAGGAGTGGATGGAACAGGTGACCCAAAACTGACCAACAGGGTATTCCACCCCATCTGCCCATTCTGTGCTCAGTATAAAAGCTGAGGGATCAAAGGGTCAGGCCTCCTTCTTCAATGCCCATTCCGAAGAAGACTCTGCCTGTTTGTCTGCCTTTGATCCCAATCCATGGATTCCTGACTCCAGATCCTGAGTTCAGCTCCCATCTGTCACTGAGTTCAGTCTGGGACTTTCCCAGTGCCTGCTGGTGACATGATCATCATCCTGGGAGCTCCTGAGTTTGTATATATTGTAGATATATTTCATTATTTTCTTCTTAATATTATTTTCTTTTTTTATTTTATTATTAATATTTCAATAAAATAGCTTAGTTTCTTTTCAACTCATAAGTCTCTCTCTCATTTTCTCTCCTCCCCTGTGAAGGGAGATGCTCTCCCTTCTCTGAAGAGGAGAGAGGTTAAAGAGAGCATCTGTTGTTCATTTGAGTGGCCAGTCCAGCCCAAACCACGACAAACACATACTATTTAAATGTAACATATCCTCTGATACAACCTTATTACAATAAACCAAAAAATTAAAAATATTTTTATTTCTTGGGTCTTCTTCCAGATGTAACTAATTACTTAACAGACTGCTTGAACAGTATTTCCATGGAGGAACGCTGGAAGTTTCTGAGCAGCTTACTATGGTCTGGGCTTCTCATTCTTTCTGCTCAGCTTACCATGCCTGTGACTCCTTTGTACTTTTTCTGCTGCAATATCACATCTTACAACAATCAATAAGTGGGAAATTAGTTTCACATATTTTGTTTCATACAAGACCTTTTTCTGGGCTTTTTATAAAACAAGTTAAAAAACAAAAAAAATCGATTCAACTCTTAACCTAATATTATTGTTTACAGTAAAGTTTTAGACTTACCTTATGTACACTTTTTGGGTTTTCAAGCCACGCATAATACATTTCCTCCACATAATTTGAATTACTCCCACTCAGGAATGGTTCTGAGCTTCCTGATGAAGCATACCGTTGGCCATGTACAAATACCCTTTTGGCTATATCTTGCTTTTCCAGAAGTTTAATGCCATGCCACTTCAGCCTAGCCGCAAACAACTTCAGATGACTCATGTTTGTTTATTAGACAGAAGATCCAAGTCTATTAATAAGACAAAACAAAATCTAATCAGAAAAAAGAACAAATGAATTGCAGATACAGTTCAGCTTCACAGTGAAAACAAAGGTTTATGGCTAGAGCACTCTTCAACAAAGCTCAGGCCTAGGCATGAAGTTCTTTTCAGGACAGAGACCACTCCATGACTGACTGCAGAGCTACACTGAAAGCAGTGGAAGTGTTGCTGATGGCCGTCCCCACCTCACAGCTTCTGTAACTGATAACATCATCCTGGTTCCTGAAGCAATCATGATACCACTTGTAACACATGCCCCCTGAGCCTCTGGTTCCCTGGGAACAAATGAGTCTGCTAATCATTGACTTCTCTGAAACTCTTGGCAACCGTAACTGCTGTCTCTTGTTGTAGAAAGCTGTGGCCTTTTACCATGCAAAACTGGGGTAGGTTCAATGAACCACATCAACCTCAATTGCAGTGGTTGAAAAAAAGT
The DNA here is from genome assembly GCA_028565335.1 of Limnodromus scolopaceus. Classification (NCBI taxonomy): domain Eukaryota; kingdom Metazoa; phylum Chordata; class Aves; order Charadriiformes; family Scolopacidae; genus Limnodromus; species Limnodromus scolopaceus. Next base: position 10,619,974 of record JAOXNO010000002.1, on the reverse strand, counting down.
CTGCTACCTCAAATATACACCACGGATAATGGAGCTGACAAATAATTAAAAGTGTTAGTTAAGTGTTTGTATTGACATTAACCTTCAACCAACCAGAATTATGCTAAGAAAAGTCTCCCTTTAATTTGCTTTCCTAACTAGCAATATTTATCTTGTCCTTCCAGTGACCCCTTCCGAGCTTTTTAACAAGGAGAGTAGATTCTCTGTAATCTTGACCACAGTGAGAAAAACAGTAAGTGTTGAATCCCAGGAATGCTGAACACCATCAGCTCCAGTGCTAGCAAAGGGAATCCAATCTTACCTTCAGAACAAAAAGAACAAATGTAGCTTACAATTAGAACAAAAATAGTAGCATTTTAATGCTGAAGTTGCTAAAATTGCAAAGGAATAGCAATAATGTGAAAAGAAATTATTAGTTTTGTTTTCACTTTAGAAGTATTGGAAAAGCTACAAGAACATAAAGGGTAGGATACTAATTAAAAGGAAGAAAATTTCAGATTTAACTCTGAGGTGTGTCTCACCTGTTTTACTGTCCACCTGGAGAAATAATTTATTTGGTCATAAGGTAAAATACAAGTTTTTTGTTGTTCAGTGTGACTAGTTGAACAATTGCTAACACCAAACAAAAGTACTGAGCTGCCAAATGAACTTTGAAGTGTTTTAAAAATAACACTGTCATTTTCAGTCATAAATCAAATCTTATGTTACCTATTACGTGTAAAGATTATTTTATCTCTAATTCAAGAAGTAACTGGTACCTTAAAAATTCTGTATAAATGTTTTCTGTATGTTAATCCCATTACATTATTTTCTCACTGTTTTTCCTCTTCCTCCTCTCCCTCCAAAATAGGAAATATACAGTTATAAAATTCCTAAATTTGTAAGGGACAATAAGAACTGTATTTTTCATCACACAATTTAAAAACTAATTTTGGTCTTAAAACAAAAAAATTAAAAAAAAAAGGTTCCTACTAAATAAAACAGTATTACTGCATGTTTTTCTCTGGCATCACATTTTTAACATGACATTTTTAACTCAACATCTATTTTGAAAGCTGCTGCCTGGATCCCTTTCCTATTCGCTGCGTTTAACTCTATCATCCCAGCAGTGAACTCTCCCTCCTTTATCACACCAAATTCCCTTCTCTTCTCTTTCGAGACTTCTGCAGCCTTATCACTCTCATCCACTAGCAGATCTGATACTTAGCTCATAACACCAGCTGCCATCATCCACTTACTGAATTTTCCAAACAAGCACTTGTTCACATTTTCCATGGTGCCTAGGTACATGGGAAGTATTCTCCCAAGGCAGCATCACCAAAACCAGTACACAATTCTCCTTTAAACCTACGAAACCCCCAAAACCTCAAAACCACACACTCTTCTCTCCTCACTTGGTATTTTCAGCAAATTATCAACGGTTAGGCTAATGGTATGCTGAATGCCCTGTACATTAACATTATTTCCTATCTACCTATATCCACTTGTCATTCCCCATTTCACAGATCCAAAGGTTATTACAACACTGATTTCCTCCAGTGTCCACACCCTGTCCATGATTAGGGCTCCTAGGCAACTGTAAGACCATAAATACTGTCAGCACCATTTTGAAAGCAGATTAAGTCCTGCAAAATCTCAGAACAACTGGGACAACACTGACAGAGTTAATATATTGTCTGCATACATAATTTTCTTTAAAATGCAACGGCGCTAAAAAACACTATGTACACATCACATCATTTTGCAAAACTTAGTAAGATTACAAAACACATTACAAAAGTAAGAACTGAGAGGTCGCCATGGCACTTAAGACTTTGTCTGTGCCCACTCTGATAGGTGGAATAATCATTTCTATCTTATTCCCTGCATATCCCATCCTCTACTATGAAACTTCTGCACACATACCTGAGGGGTGGACACACATTCCTAAAGGGTTACCCAGCCCCGTTTACAGTGCTTAGCAAACAGCTGGAAGAGAACAGAATGAGCGGAACATTTTTCTCAGTTTACCATACTACAGCAGCAAGCTTAAGTACAGGTAATTTCACATGCTTTTTTCCTAATACGTCCACCTAGAGAATGTGTAGATCTTTCCCCTAGCAGTTAGCATAGCAAAATAACAATTTGTCACGGAGATCTTAAAATGAGTGTAAATGACATAATATATAACAGAAACAAAGAGCTTATAAGTGTTACTAGTCAGTTTCCTCCAGTTCCATTTAAATTTCAACATGGGGAAAGGGCCATACTTCAAGTTGTAACTACTGAATATGCAATCTATAAGAGTGGATATGAGTTATGCCAGTCCCGTGAAGATATGAAGATCATGGGTAAAAAAAACTGTTATCGCAAATGTTATGCCCACCTTATGAAAAAATAATGACTTTGGTTTTATGCAGGTATGAAATAAAAATGGACAAAGCTACCAGCTGTGTAATTCCAGTCAGATTTCAACTACAGATTAATTTCACTCAACAAAACTGACTTCTTCCTGGTTCTTCCTTTCACACACACCGCTCTTCAGCACAGATGTCAGCTGTCAGCAGCTAAACAAATCGGAGACCACCAGCATGATCATAGACCATTCCAGCCCACTCAGCCTTGAGACTGTCAGTCAAAAATCAGCACACAGGACAGCAGGCAGAAGTCAGAAATAGTTAGGATTGTTCCACTTCGCTATGTTTCCCAAATCAACCCTGAAATAAAACCAGTGATTGGCAAGGAATCAAGCCAAACTAAGAGCAACCTAAAGGAAGATATTAATTAACTCTCTACCGGAGGTCAAAAATAAGAAAGAAGCAGTGAACCAAAAGAATAACCTGATATTTAATGCACCAAAGCACCCTTAAAATGGTGGAAGTAAATGAAAGCCCTAAGCAGCTGAAAAATTCTGCATCTGTTCTGCAGTACAGCATATGTGTCTGAAGCTACGAGCTAGCTTTCACCTTGGCACTTTCAACTCTAGAAGTGACCGAATGTCATGGACAGTCTTCTGAATTTGTTCTACACTGGTATCTAGAGGGTAATAGAAGCATATGAAAAAGAGACAGCAAGACACTTCTGATAGCTAAGTGTTTCTCTGGATTTTTTCAATATCACTTTAAACATAAATATATTGCGCAGTATCATATGAAACGATATTCTCCTGGTATTGCCAGTACCCTTTCCAAGCTTCTTAACACATACATGAAGTCTTGCTACCAATGCTAAATGTTCTTTGTGCTCTGCAGAAGTAGTCATTGATACGTCTGGTCCATATTTCACAAAAACACTTTTTCATCCACTATCATGGTTGTTTTCTCCTATATTTCCCATGCAACTCAGTCCTAAAGCTCTTCTTAAGATTGAATAATTCCAAGAAAACTAGGCTGATGGCAGGAAAAAAAAAAAAAAAAAGGATGAGGATAATAAAGTATCTCCAAAAGCCTGTCATGGATAACTGAAACTAGAGAGGCTTGGAATATCCTTATCCAATAAGGCTACTTGAGGAATACATTTCTCTACGTGACGAATGTTCCTTTTCCTTCCAGCACAGATGTGCCACACTGTATAAAGCAGCATAATTCTCCATCCAAAAAGCTGACCTGGAGGAAATGTACAAGCTGTGGGTTCCCCACACAACACACCCGCTAGGTCTGGGGCAACGGCGGCATCTCTATGCCATTGAAGTACCCGATATACCACTCTCCCCTGAAGAAACACTGCCTTTGGTGGGTACCAAAGGGGTAACATCACCACAGACCCTCGGCTACCCAAACGCTGTAAAAGAGCACGGGGGGATATCTGGAAGGGGTCGGGTTTTATCGCTCTGCCCCTGCCCGCAGTGCAAGGACATGTCCTCCCACGGCCACCTTGCTGCACCGGTGTCCTGGTCACCTTGGCCGCCACCGGAGGCCGGAGCCAGTGAGGATGTCAGGGCGGTCGCAGCCACAGCGGTGCTGAGGTACCGCCGGAGCCCGGCCCGGGAGGGCTCCGCCGCTCCCCCTCACCCCCAGCGGCGGCTCCCCGCCGGCAGGCCGCGCTTCGGGGACCGGCACGGCCCTGCGCCGCGACCCGCCACAAACCGCACGGCAAAGCGGCGCCAGCCGCCCCGGGGGTCCTGCGCGGGGAGACGGTCACCCCGCCGGCCCGGTACGCTTACACTGGCCCAGCCCCGCCACACCGCCCGCTGAGCCGGGCCGGGGCCATCCGCCAGGCACCGCCGTCCCCCGCCCCTCGCCGGCGCTGACAGACCTGCGGGGGCGGGGAGGCTCCGGCCCGTCCGTAGACAGCGGCACCCGCACCGCCGCCCGGGGCACAGGCCGCGCTGAGGGAGCGGCGGGGCGGGGGACCGTTACCTGCGTCACGTGAGGGCCACGCGCCCGGTGCGCGCAGTGAGGTCACGGCGGGGAGGGGCGGGGCGCGGTCCCCGGCAACACTGGCGGCAGCCGCAGCCACGCCCCCTCGCGCCCCGAGGCCACGCCCCCTCCCGGGACCCCTCAGAGCCCGCCGCCCGCGCCGCCATTTTAAGGTTGACGGTCGCCCAGGCAGGGGATGCTGGTGGGGCGTGGGGCCGGGGCTGTCTTGGCTCCGGGGTGCTCCAGCAAGGAACCGGGCCTTGCTCGAGTGAGCGGGACCATGTGGGCCTCCTTAGGTTCAACAAGGCTAAGTGCAGGGCTGGGGCGACGCCCGGTGTGGGTGCAGGCTGGGGCTGAAGGGACTGAGGGCAGCCCTGGTGAGAAGGAGCTGGGGCCTCTGGTGGGTGCAAAGCTGGATGTGAGCTGGCAGCGTGCCCTCGCAGCCCAAAAGGCCAGCTGTGTCCTGGGCTGTATCACAAGAAGTATGGCCAGTAGGGTGGAGGGAAGTGATTCTGCCCCTCTGCTCTGGTGAGACCCCACCTGGAACGCTGCGTCCAGCTCTGGGGCCCTCAGCACGGGAAGGACATGGACCTGTGGGAACGGGTGCAGAGAAGGGACACAGAAATGTCCAGAGGGCTGCAGCACCTCTCCTGTGAGGACAGGGTGGGGGGGGTTGGGGTTGTTCAGCCTGGAGAAAAGAGGGGTCTGGCCTTCCAGTACTTAAAAGGGACTTAAAAGCAAAATGACCCTTTCGGCAGGGCCTGTTGCAATAGGACAAGAGGTAATGGCCTTAAACTAAAAGCACAGATTTAGACTAGATACAAGGAAGAAATTCTTTGCAATGAGGGTGGGGACACCCTGGCACAGGTCTCAGAGAGGTGGTAGATGCCCCATCCCCGGGAACGTTCAAGGTCAAGTTGGATGGGGCTCTGATCTAGTTGCTGATGTCCCTGCTCATTGCAGGGGGGTTGGAGTAGATGACCTTTGAAAGTCTCTTCCAAGCCAAACTATTCTGTGATTCCTAGAAGCCCCGTGGTTGTTGCAGTTGTCTCTCCTGGTGTACAGTGAAAACATGGCTGTGCTGGATGCCAGCCAACCCTGTGGTAGGGCCACCTGCTGTGGGGTGTCCACAACAGGAGATCTAGCTGGCAGGAAGGAAAACAGGAAAAAAGGAACATCCATCTGCAAGATTTCTGGGTGACTGTCAAGAAAACTGGTGACAAGCAGACACCTTTGCACAGTGTGAGGTATGGCAGGGACGTAAAAGGTTATCCTGGCCTTGGAGACAGTATGCTACGTCAGTCAGTCAGTCTTCAGGCCTCTGAAGATACCAGTGCAAAGAAAGTAATTGCACTTGATGTTAGTGGCAGAGGACAGCATTAAATTTTATGTGTATGTAGAAAGTCCTTTGATGATCCCTGCCCAACAGTTTTCATTAAATAGAGAATATAAGTATAAACGAAAGCAATGATCAGATAAATAGCTGTGAAGGGAACACAGAAGGAAAATACATCTAAAGGACAAGTTGTTCACACGATTCCTGTACAGGAATGACTGGAAGTTTAATAAAAGAGATGTAAAGAGTTCCAAGGACACTTATGCTTTTGCTCAAAAATTTGTACATAAAGTAGACTGAATCATTTTGACAAAATGATCAGAACTATGTTTGAGGCATTTTTTTGGAGTAAGTTATTGTCCCAGGTTACGTGGCCGAATATAAAATGGAAGACAATACAATTTTAAGTGCTCCTTTGCTGGCAGAATTTTTATTTATATCTTCCAAGTCTCCTTCTGTCCTGGATGTCTTCAAAATACAAATGTCTACCCATTTTCTGTAATAATTCACAACATGACACATTTGTTATTTACCTGCTCTTAATCAAGTTACAGAGTACCTACAACCAAAGTCAATCATCTGCACAGACACTAAAATTGGTATTTCAGGTAAATGTTGACACCATCACATAAATACCAATGTTTGATAATTTTCTGGGTAAATGAAAAGATACAAATAACAGAAAAACTGGGCACACCTTAAAACGAGGGATGAGAGAAAAAGAGCTACAATTTGTTTTGTGCTAAGGGTATACTACAAAAATGAGTTGATCAGGGGCAGAAGGGCAGAAATGAAACGTAAAAACCTTAGGAAGGAAAAGAACAGGCTTCATCCAGGGCTTCATCACCTAATGGTCACGCAGGTTTTTGTGAGGCTTACTGCTTATTACAATTGTTGATTAGGGTACAATTAATTTCTTCTAGATAAAAAATAAATAAAAATCCTCACATAAATAAATCAAAAGCCTTATTATCATCTCAGCAGCTTTCCTAGGAGGTGTGTGTCTTCAAGAAATTGACAAACACCGCGAAGTGAAGGTGTGAACGATGTTGTGTTAACGCCTTTGTGATACAGTATTTAGTGCAGGGAGGGATGGCACAGGGAGCACGGTGGGACGCCGGTCCCGGGGACGGTGCTGCTGGGGAGGGCAGCTGGCTGGGGGAGCCCATCCCCGCTGCAAAATGAAACGCCTGCTGAACCAGTTACCTGCAGCTCGCCAGATGCTGGCCAAGCCTTCTGGCAAGTGCTGAAATATTGTTAGATGCTGCAGCTACTAATTGAGTTTTAAGCCTTGTTATGAGCAGACAGAAGCCGTCTTTAGAGCAATCACGTTATGCTGACTGAACATAAATTCAATTAAAAATTATAGTGAGGACAAGCAGACCTCCCCTCTACTTCAGTGGGAAACCCACGTGTCAACTCCGACTTTGAATACCATTGCAGTGAACAGGGTAAATACGCTTGGATAGACACTAAGATACTACAGAGTGTTCTAAGTGCTTATGTTGTTCCCTAAAGCCTTTGCCCAGTTTCACAATATTTACTTTCTTTTTTTCTTTTTCGTTTCTTTTTTTTTCTCGATTCTTCACACAATGGCAATTTGTGTGGTTGAAACAGCAAAATTCTGGTTTATTGTGCTTTGCAGCAAGTCCCAAATTCTCTGGCATTTATTGTAACTGGATTTCCCTCCCTCCTCTCCCACTCAGCTTTCGGTGCCTGCCCCACCAGCTCCTGCGTTCCCTTACTACCGCTGGCTTCCTTCGTTCGGTGTCACTTTGCCAGCCTTCTGTACCTCCTGAGCCCTACCTTCTTGCCACTCATCTGGTTGCTCTCCAGTGAGTCCCTGAGATGGACAATCAGCTATTTTTTCATGATTCTTGTTGTAAGTCTTAAAATTTCCAATTACAGTTCATATTTAGACGTCCACTTGTATACTTATCTCTCCCTCCCACCACCCAAAGGAAGATACATACACTGGCTTTGCTTCATGCTGAACTATCAGCCTTTGAAATTGGCTGGAATGAAATTCCATCAGCGGAATGAAAACTTAAGAAAACTGCAATTCGTAGTAAATGCAGAGCCAAGTTTGCCAGCTTGCTTAGCATTGTTCTCATGCCAGCTCCGCACTGGAGAAGCGTTACACACTGGATAAACTGTGTAACCCAGGATAGTCACACCAGTACCCTTGAAATGGAAGTCAGATGTGAAATTGTCTACTGCATAGAAAGACACACTGCCTTACTGTGATTTATTTTTCTATTTGTCCTTATTTTCTGTAGCGTGTCAGTGTTAATCTGCCATGCTTTCTTACTTATTTCTGCCTCTTTTATGTCTTAACTCAGGCATGAGTTCACGAAACTAGAACCGACCTATTTGAACAAAGCAAAGCACATCTTAACGAAACTAGAACCAAGCTGTTTTTGGAAACACACCGTCTTGCGCGCGGGGGGCACAGTGTGACCCATCGTTTGTTCCACGGTATGGCATTGCATGACTCTCTAATGCCTTGCCTCTGTCTTCCCTTGTCTTTGGTACATCGGTTTCCCTTGCCGGATCAGCAGCTACTTGCAATCAGCATCGAGGTTCCTGTGGTTAATTGCTTCACACAACTCCCTCTCTAACACAGCATGGATTCTCAGTAGGCTTGTTTCTTCAAAGGGTAATCTCATAGAGGGTGGTCTGGATACAGGATTACTCATAGAAGGACAATCTCATTAATAGCTTCCCCTCCTGAGATAGATATATTTATGTATTTTTGGCAACTCTTCATTGTTACTGGTAATGTAATTCCACTAGAGACGATGTTTACCAGAAGTTCTCTCCAAGCACAGAAACTCCATTTTACTTTATTTCCCAATGTCTTTATTACACATGAGGACTGCAAACTAACATAGATTCAAATCTAAAGTATCATCTCTTCTTAAAGGAAGAATTTGGAAGCAGTAAAGCATCCTCTTACCTTGCGCCTAACATTAAAGGCAGTGAATATCCTGTGGGGCTCTGGTCATTAGGCTTGTCTAATATATAAATCTGAGATTTAAAATACATAGACCATCGTAGACCAAACATCTCCAATGAATGGTTCGGTCTGTTTTCAAAGGTGAGGTTTTTGAGTTTTGCTTCTTACTCTAGGTAGACATTTCAAATAAGTGCTACAAAACTTTTAAAATCCCTGTGAACAGCAGCAGAGTAATGGCACTCACTCCTCCAGTTGGGATTTGCACTAATTCCTTGTACAACATTTCTCCTACTTTTCTGCAGCGCTCTCAGTTGGAATATCCTGAAATTATTTGGCAAGCACCTTCTCTGCCAGACACAGGAGCGTTTCCTGGGCAGGCTACATCATATGGGGTGGTCGTAGCTGCTTTCACCCTTCTCCCCAGAAGTGCTCTACATCTCAGGCAGCTCACACAGGAGGGTAACCACAAATTCTTAATTCAAGCCACAGTGAAGACCATTCCCCTCCCAGCCCTGGCCCAGCACTCTCTGCTGTCATTGCGTGCCACAGTCTCCCTGTGCAGCATCCAGTGTCCTACCTGCTGTTAATCACCCTGCGCTGTCAGTGCTCCACTTCTGTCCATTAGCATGAAAAGATACTAATTGTAAACATACTTTTCAGCCTGGAGTTCATACCATGTTTTCAGGAGGAGCCAAATTACTTTTAGCAGGAACCGACAACTGCTGAGTGCTGCCAGGCAGCTCCTCTGGCAGATTCCTAATTCAAACTTCCCTGGGTTTGCTCTGTGGCTTTTGTTTTTATTCCAGCAGACGTATCTGCATTGAATGGGAGAATGTTTGTTGATGGCACTGGTAGAGATCTGCTCTGAGCTGCTGTGTAGCCAGGGGAACAGCACTACATTTCACTGTGAACTTAGACTCCCTAAAATGGCACATGCTTAGGTTTGCTTGAAATTGCAGCTTTTTGTTTGAAGCAGCGCTTCATGCTGATCTTCTCAACAGTTGGTTCTAGTGGGTTCCAGCACCTGGGAATACCCTTCCCGGACACTTCCCTGTTACTACAGGGCCATGTTCAGCACATGTTTACGACTACAAAGTCAACAGGTGAAACCATGACCCCAGTGAATCAGCAGCAAATTTCCATTTTCGTCACTGCTTTCCCCCAGTCTCTTATTTTCCTTTTTTTTTTTTTTTTGTCAACTGATATCATTTATTGGGCTTTTCTCCTGCCCCAGTCCTACGTGGGAGAAGCATGTTAATTACCTCTGCCACCTCCTGCAGTGAAGTTTCTGTGGGAAATTTCACATGGGTTATTTCCATTCCCTTTTCTTGCAGAAACCTTGGCTTTGCATGCCACAAACTTCAGTAATAGCCCTGACTTCCCAGAATAAACTTCCCCTGGTGAAGGAGACGCAGGCTGCTGGCTGTCTGAGGGACAGAAATACCAGTCCCAGTTTCTCAGCGCTTCTTGGTAGCTTAAGGGTGAGGCAGCAAGGAAGACCACCAGCAGGCTGGGCTGTGCCAACAGAAGCACGGCCAGCAGCTGGAGGGAAGCAATTACTGCCCTTTCCTCAGCTGTAGGCATAACCTGGGGGGGTCAGCGGGGAGAGAGAGCCAGCAGAGCCAGGCTCTTCACAGTGCCGTATGGCAGGAGGACGAGAGATAGTAAAACAGGGGTGGTTAAATCTAGCTACAAGGAGAACATTTTTCACTCAGAGGATAAAAAACAGCATGGAGCTAGAGGCATGGGGGATCCTCCATCCTTGGAGATTTCAAGACCCAACCGAACAAAGCCCTGAACAACCTGGTCTGAGTCCAGTGTTGATCCTGCTTTGAGCAGGAGCTGCCCTGGGTGACCTCCAAGGTTCCTTCAAACCTGACAAGCATCTATGATTTGTACCAATTTCACAACAGAAGTTGTGTCAGATCTGAGGTTAGGCATGCAGTTGTTGTTTAGTCAACAAAAAACCTGGTGTTGATAGTTTTATATGGATAGCATCTATCTTGGTTTTAATTATTCTCTATTCTAAAATTTCAGGCTGTGTTGCTCCAGAGAAAGCAGTAGCTTAGAAGTACAGAGTGTTTTATTGGAAGACCAAGATCACCAAAGACTGCTTCCCAACTGATTCTGGCCGACAGGTTATTCTCATACTACTTTACTCTTCAAACATATTCCTAGGTAGAATCAATGCAGGACCCCATTTGTCTGGCCATGGATCCATTAGAGAGAGACAAGAGAGCCAAATGAAAATCAGTAAAATATAACTTCTCGCTGGCTGTTTCACACAACTGTGCTAGTAAGTTCGCCTGCTACAACTACAAGAACAAAAGCAACTGTTGCTGTAATTATTTTGCTGCTATCTCATTGTATTATCGTTGAAATCTCAGAGTAAACAAAGAACTACAGCATATACAAAACAGTGAGTCAATAGGAGGGTTAGGGGTTAGGTTAGGGAGGAACACTGGCATACGACGTTTATTTTAGCTGCCAAATAACGAATTCATGTTGAAATTAGCAACAGCACTAAACTTAATTTGTCCTAGTATTTTAATGGGAGGTTAGCGCTTTGGCAGGAGAAACAACAAGAAGTCTTCCCACTAACTGTGGGAGTAGATGACCACTGGTACTGCCAAAGAGCCTGCCAGCATTTGGCATATTGATGATGAACAAAGCACTGCCAACTGCCTTTTCCTTAACCAAGAAAGAATTAAAAATACTGGTTTTAATATTTCACCAGTGCATAAGGAGAAAACTGCCACAAAATTGTTTTTCGATATTTGCAGGTGTTTCATAAAAGAATCCTAACAAAAATGAAACAGCCTTTACTTTTGATAGCTTTCTTTTAGCTATGTCTAAAACACACTGCATTTGTTTAGATTGCCCCTTTAGGTGAAAGTAAAACATGAAGATATCCTGACGTCATCATACTCAACGGGCAAATTACCCTCATCTCTTACTCTGTACCACTGGCTGTGTTTTCTTCAGGAGGATCTATTTTGATTTTTAATGCTACTTATCCTGATGAGGGAATGTGTAATTATCTTCCCACTTTTTTCATTTGGAAGAAATTAAATAAGGCAAGACAGTTCTCCATCAGTTAGAACTTCTGGGGTACCTGAGATTTGTCGCTCTCACTGGGAGTAGGATTTGCTAATGAAGCTTTCACAGTGGCGGCGTCTGATTGTAATTGCTGAAAGGTGACTCTTGAAGAGGTTTATTTGCACTAATCAACACCATGTTGTGCCTCAAAGCTAGAGTTCCCTTAGATGCACTGTCCCTACCGAGTTATTCTGCAATAACTAAACAGGCTTTTCTGTTTACTTCTGTTCTGGCACCGTATCTGTTGTGTTAATGGGATCCTTTGAAGCTGCTCTCCAAACCTGTTGTACAGTTAAAACTTCATAATTTCTTTCTAACACTTTCCTCCTGCAGCCCCCATCCCCTTCTCCTCTGGTGCCTGAGCCAAAGGGACCTTCAGCACAAGTGTTAATGTAAAAAACCCAAGTGCTCAAGGGTGGGCTGTAAGTACCGAATCTATTACATGCAGAGTAACAATCATTTTCCTGAGGGTGGCCGTTTGGAAATGTTACATTCCCGGGGCTGGACGCAGCTGGGCAGTACTAGAGTGATTCTTGCTCACAGCTGAAACAGCTCTACGCTTCCCTCAATTCTTGTTGTCGTCTGTATTTTACTGTACAATTTTTCTCCAGTAAAGTGGAAAATAGTCTGAGCGTCTCAATTACCAAGGTGAGCTTTCTCTTCATGCTTCACACAGACTGTGGATCCGTGAGCAGCCACCACATCACTGTTTTCAGTGATTTTCAGAAAAATAATGTTGGCGTTACAGGAAAAATGCAAGAGCTCACCCCAAACTTACCCCCAGCGTGGTGTTTTCTGCTTGCTTTATCAGCTCAGAACAAATTGTTCTAACTTTGCTCTAAATTCCTTGCAGACCAGATTGGTGTGCAGTTCAGGCTGTCACTTTACAAGGTCCTCCCTATTTTACAAAGTCTTCACCCATCGATGCTGAGCGCATTGGGTCATATTAATGCTTATTAACGAGGCAGTTGTGGTGCTCGGGACAGGACACGGCACCGTAGGGGTGTCCAGCTCTCGAGTTTTCTCCGCAGGCTGCTTACCAAGAGATGTCCGCATGGAGCTGGTTTCACTAACGCGAAAGTAGTGTTGCTACAGCTCCATTTTGAGCTGCATGCAATCCTAGACTAATTAATCATAATATCACCTTCAATGCACAGTACACTACATGAAGAACAACATCATTAAGTGAAAGGCTGAACTCACAGTGAGATGAGTTTTGGATTGTAATGATGCTAGGCTTGGGTTTTTAGTGCAATTGCTGTGGCAACCTAAGGCAATTACAGACGTTGCCTTAACGAACAGACCTTTCCTGCATAGACCCATCCCCCTGCATGTGCACAGTGCCTATGGAATGCTGTGCCTGAAGCCAATTAAAGAAAAAAATTGAAAACTCCATAAAGGTGTTTGGAAAGTGAGAAATAAATCCTACCCGTCATTTCTTGCTCAATCCAGCTAGCAAATCATGATCCTCACTCATTACCGCCCTTGCGCGCTGTAGCAAGGGAAGGATCTAGCTCTGAAGAGCAAGGATTGCGTGTCACTTTGGGGACTGTGATTAGCCCAAGCCTTAAGTAAATGAGTTTGAAGCTGACAGTTCACTCAATACTCTAAAGCCGCTAAGCGTAGCTGGCACACACTGTCACCACGGGTGCTCCGCGTGCGACAGAGGCTTAGTGGGAGCGAGCCGGGAGGCTGAATTATGATTCCTCTTGCAGACAGGGTGAACCTTTCGGGCCGAGGCTGAGATCATCGGCTAGACATGGCTGAGGAGCCGAGCGAGCAACAGTGAGGCCATCAGACCAGACCAGAGCTAGAAAGTGAGCACTGCAGAAAACAAAGAGACCTTCGCAAGGAATTAACACCTTCCCAAGCGTGGGACAGCACACACACGGGTTTCACCCACCAGGTTTGTGGCATTTGTGTGTTTTACCTCTGTAAGGAAAGGTTAAAAGGTTCCCTGCCTGCGTCTGCTAGACACTGAGCAGAGAACCCGTGCGTGTCTTTCGCCTCCTTCTGCCTCACTCTTTCCCTCAGCCCAGTGCAGAGAATTTCCCCCACCTGGGCATGTCCTGAATATTCGTTTTTTGGAAATACTTAGAAATACAAACTATTCAATACAACATTAGGATATTTTGGCCACTACTTACTGCTTGCGGTATGTCTTAGCCCTAGAGAAACACTAAAGGGACAGAGAATACCTGGCAGTATTTGTGTTTCCAGGTGCCAGTCGTGGTGACCCATCCATTCCTGTGCGTGTCATTCAATAAAACATTAGCTGACTATTCCCAGAGATCAGAACCCAAAGCCAGATTTAACTCCCTGTCGTCATAGCTCTGTGAGGTCACTGCCACATAAATTTTCAGAACAGCAAAGCCTTACCCTTAGCTTAGCCTGCTAAATACGTTCTTTTGGTTGTAGCCTAAACATTTTTCATGGGTACAGTTTTACACAGATCTGCTGGGAGATTTTACTAGGCTGTAGCAGAAACCAATCTCAAAGTAATTTATTAACATTTTGAGACTGAAGGTCACATGTAATCAAGATTTGAGGCAAAAAGAGGGGGATGCTTGTTTAAATCAAACAGGAACTTGCTTAGCCTTGAAGCCCTTCAAACTACTGGGGCCAAAAGCTCTACTCGCAGGCGAAGGAGGTTCCTGCTGTCACTCAGGGTGGCAAAACCCTCCTAAAGCCAACATGCAGACGGGTGCAGGTTCACCTGAGTGTTTCCAGCTCTCACACACCAATGACTGACAAACAAATTTAAGACTTCAAAAACTTTAAAAAACAACAAAGTCAGTCAAAAGATTTAGAGCCCGAGATACTGAAGTCAGATGACTTTAGGATGTACTTAGTTGTCATTAAAACATCTACTCATGATTGCCTGCAATCAAACTGCCAAGTTTCAGATGGGGTGAGGGGGGAGCTTTGAATCTGTTGCATTTTAAATTTAATCTGCTGGGTTTGGCTGCAATTTTTTGTGTACATGGAATTGGCGGAATGATGGAGGGATGGACCGAATCAATCAGTAGGTCTTTTTTTCATCATGAAGGCTCAGGGAATTGTCATCACCAACAGTAAAGTTTAAATGCCACTTAGCTGAGATTTACAACGTTGAAGAATTAGAAGCCTCCTTTTCTTAAAGTTACCATACATTCAGTCCTTGCCCAGAACACACTGAGTATTTTTTTTTTTACCTTTCTACTCAAAATGCAAAAGTTTTGATTTTCCACAGACTGTAGAATCAAACATCCCTCATTCCTGACCCACATTTGCCGCGGGTCAAGTAATTATGAATGAAAATGCCACTTTGTTTATATGAGTGCCATTTATGACAGAGATTAAGTTATGAAATTCGTACTCCTGGCATCTTATTAATACTGCTCTGCTGTAAAATTCCTCAGGCAACAGGCAAAATAATGACTTAAAACTGCAACAAGGTAATTACCTTACAATGCAGGCATTTTGACGATAGAATTAGCTCTGGATTTGAAAATACAATTTTTAAGGACCTTATCCTCAGTATAAAAGGGTGCAAAACACTTACAATTACCTTAATTTATTTCCATGACATTTTGGTTTAGATCCAATCAATTCATAGTACATTAAGGAAAATCTTGTCATTATTCAATAACAGGATTTAGCTATTCAAAGCAATTTTCTTAACCTTTAGTTTTGAAAAGGTAAGTCTTCAAATCTTAGCAAAATTAACTTCGTGCCGAGGTGAAACACTTTAATCTATACAGTATCTTTATTGCATCTGGTGTGCCAAGATGCTTTGATGAATGAAATCAATTGGCAAATTCAGCACTTCCCTTCAACTTCCAGCCGAAAGCCCAGTGTGCATGCTCAGAGGAGCGATGCCCTCACTGACATCAGGCCATGCAGGAAGGTTCTTCTGAAGCATCTTTGAAACTGATTAGATAAAACACATCTAAATCTTAAGTGGACACTCTTCAAAAGTAATTTATTTGATTTAGCTTCGTCTGCTTTCAAATGGAGGTAAACAAAGTTTCTTTCTGCGTAGGGATAATCCACACTAACATCCTAGTTCAAGATCACGAACTTTCCTGAGTGTCCTTTTGTAGGTAACACCTGATGTGGAAATAGCTCAACAGAATAATTCAACAAATTCCTTTCCTTTAGGAGTGGAGCAAGTCAAACTCCTGCAATGGGAAAAGGCCTTGGTATTGCTTTTCATCCTTGTCTGTCCTGCAAATCCAACACACGCCAGAGGGGACACCCTGCCCTCTTGATACACGGATTCAGTTTCTCACCTGCCCAGTTATTGAAGATTATTGCAAAGAGGACAGCGGGTACTCAGGACCATTAACATGGGAACCTTCTTACTGATGAAGATGCGCAAGTCTATGGAAATGTTTCACTGAAAACCTACTTTCTGGTGTTCCAGCTACACAAAGCAAAACAACTTGACCTAACGAGGCAGCCTGGAGAAAATTTTCCATAATTTCTTATTCCCCATTCTAAAGTTGCAACTTTATGGCCATGTAAGGTGCTGACACTTGTCATTTCCCCACTGAGCTCCAAAACAAACATGCCTTACCTGACACAGTTGGAGCTCACACTTCTGTTTTCTGAAAAAATCATGGGCTTTTTTTCCCCCTCTTCCTTCCCTCTCCTGTAAGCGAAGCAAGACAACTATCAGCAGCCAGTCCGGACAGCTTTTCACAAATGAAAAACATTAATCAAGGAGCCACCTAAGGAAACCCATACAGGTGATTTCTTCTTGGACACCAACACTGGGACACCAATGGCAACCCAGCAAATGGGAACACAGAAGCAAAAATCAATTGTCTCCCTAAAGCATTGTCTGCCCTCTCTGCAAAGACCTGCAAACTTGGAAAGTAAAGGCTAAGAGAAAAACAACCTCTGCCCTGTGAGTGGTCTTGATAATGATCCACCGGCATCGTAACAGCGTACCACAGTGTACACACACCCCCAGACATCCTACCAGCGTACCACAGTGTACACACACCCCCAGACATCCTA
>JAOXNO010000002.1:10556715-10603136 GCA_028565335.1 Limnodromus scolopaceus | reverse complement strand
CAGCGTACCACAGTGTACACACACCCCCAGACATCCTACCAGCGTACCACAGTGTACACACACCCCCAGACATCCTACCAGCGTACCACAGTGTACACACACCCCCAGACATCCTACCAGCGTACCACAGTGTACACACACCCCCAGACATCCTAACAGCGTACCACAGTGTACACACACCCCCAGACAACCTAACAGCGTACCACAGTGCTATCAAGAGGACTTGGAAGGTATCAGCACTTCCTTTCACCGCGTGCCAAGTGCCACTTACCAGAACCACGTAACACAACCCCGGCTGACAGCTCAGTTAAGCAGAAATTGATGGTGTTGCTGTAATGGAGTTATCGGTGACAGATACCTCCTACGCAGCTTCCAGGTCACACTCACTTAAGCGATGATAAATGAGCATGAAACGCTGTTAGCACAAAACAAGACCATAAACACTCAATTCTTAGTTAAAAAAAAACAAACAGCAACTTCAGACAGCTGTAGCATCTTGCAGTTGCCATGATTTTATGGATGTTCTCACTCTTGTCCAAAATGTATCACAAAATAGTGAAAGGGGACTTTTTTAAGATTTAAAAAAAAGGAAAAAAGAATCCCAGTCATCCATCCAGAGCAAATATTGCATCACCTTACACTGGCTGATACACAAATACATCGGTGAACCTCACAGAGTTCATAACAGGTTTTGGTATGCCAAGGTCTGACATCCATCTGTCCGTCCTTCTGTCCCAGAATGCTGCTTAGGCCGAGAGGATGCAGACTGTTTAGAATGTAAATGTCAAAAGTTGTGAAATTCAATTGTTTGGGACTCCTCTACTGAAGTACTGAGATAGCTGGGAAGCCAATGGTTTGCAGTGGAGAAAAATGGGAAAAGTCCATGGGGAAGGAGCCCTTGCAGCTGTGCTTTATCTCTAAGGAGTTATCTCCAAAGGCTCCAGTTGCTTTTAAGAATTAATAAAGCATATTCCTGAGGGTGTTTGCTGCTCCCAATTAGATCAGGGACAGCTTGGGACAGGAGAGACTGGCAGCTGCTTCCCCGCTGCAGCAGCAGAGTGTCAGCACCTTCTCCTGCTTCCCCACCACCTGGGGAAGGGGAGGGCATCAGCCAAATGCCTCTTACAAAGAATGATACCGCTTTGCCCATTTGCACAAGAAGAATAAATCTAGAACTAGGAAGGACGAGCCCTACCTGAGGGTGAACTGAGAGAGCTGGCGTGTGGCAGCAGCAGCACGGGACAGCCCTGCCCAGCCACCACCTCGCTGCTCCTTCCTGCTGCTGCGGAGGTGCCCGCTGGTCTGCATCCTCCTCAGTTCCTGCTCTACTGCAGACTAAACCCTTCAGTATTCACTCTTCAATATGCTCAGCTACATCTAAAACCTCAGGGGCAATCAGAAATTATATTTTATCATAATTCTCTGAAATGCTAAAAAAAAATAAAATAAGAGTTCCTTAATGGTTTAAAACAAGATTTTTGAAAAACAGTTCTAAATCTTTTCATTTAGGAGGATGTCAGTCCTGCTTTTTTTACAAACCATGCAAACATTTATGCAACATTTCATTATTTCTATCTTTTTAGGGTTTTATTCGCTTTTATTAATTACATTTCCTTCGTGAAGTTGAAAGAATGGTCAAACACTTACTTGCTTAACCAAAAGCAAGCTGGGAATTAACACCCAAATGTCTGCAGGTGGCCATACACACACAGGAAATCTCACAGTCACCCCAACACCCTTCCAATTTACAGCAGTTGCTTCCTTTTTACATCGCTACACAAATGGGAGCGACCACTACAATACTGTACAGTCAGAATGAATTATAGAATCATTTCGGTTGGAACAGACCATTGGGATCATCGAGTCCAACCATCCACCCTACTCTACAAAGTTCTCCCCTACACCATATCCCCTTAAACACAGCCAGGGATGGTGACTCAACCACCTCCCTGGGCAGCCTATTCCAATGCCCGACCACTCTTTCTGTGAAAAATTCTTCCCTAATGTTCAGTCTAAACCTACCCTGTTGGAGCTTGAATTACCTACATTATTTTATGTGTCATGAATTTTATGTATCAAAATACCTGAATTATTAAATTTACTGCTAGAACTATCCATCGTATCATGCCACGTACATTCAAATGCACAGGAATTTCTCTGTCCTGGAAAAGACATCATGAGACAAAGCACACAATATTGCTTCAGTCAGAATTTTTTTAATTGTATTCCTACAAAATCATGTAAACATTAGCATACAGATCCAGAAAAATCAATATAATATCATGGTGCATAAACTGTAAGTTTAGAAGAACGTCAGGAACACTTTGACAGTTTATAAATTAATATATACAGTAACAGGTACTCATCACTAGATAAGAACACCTCAAAACTGAGGGATTTAGGTGCAAGAGCTGTAAAACAACAGAATTGCTCCGACACCAAACTTGACTATGAGGCAACGTTGCAATCTCCATGACTGCCTGTTGCTGTTTCGTATTATGCATTCAGTTTAGCTGCTAAAAAGTATAAAACAAAAGTTTTGGTAGGAAGTTTATTTTTATTTGAAATCATATAGCAAAAATCCCTAAAAGTAATAAAAAAACCCAAAAAACCCAGGATACACCATAAACAGGTTTCTAGAAGAGCAGAACTGAAGCTTCCTAGGCTGCACAGAGAGATCATCGGCACCTCCGTTCCCCGCTACTTCACAGAGAGCGCCAAAAGCCATCCCTCGCCAAAGAAAATGTTTCCGGTAGTTTAGAAATGCAGAGCGGTGGGCGGAGGGACAAAGAAAGAAAGATGCGGAGCACGTGTTGGGCTGATGCAAAATTCTTGCTTCCACATGCAGCAATGTGAGCAGTTTAGCTCTGTACTGAATTACAAAATCATGGGAATGTAACACCATTGCTAATTTGTGAACTCTGGGCTATTTTGCTCAAAAACACCCCCAAAACAACCAAGAAAATTATCATCTTCAGGCTGTCTGCGATTAAAGTCACACTCAAAGTGTTCTTACAACATTGCTCTTTACAACACCACGGACATACAGTATAACGTAGGATATATAATTCTTAGATGACACATTAGACAGAAAATGAGTTATTATTTTCCTTTTCTCCTGTCCATACAACCATATATCATGGGGGTGGTAAACGTATCCTAAAGAATGATCTCAAATAAAAGGCATTTTCCCCATATTAGAAAATTCTCAGGTATCAGTGAAAATACAGAGTGCGTAAAATGCCGAGGATTATCCGGGGACATCTGACACTGCAAAAACTTTCTTAACTGGATACCTTAAAACATGATCTTCAGAGAATCCTTCTCAAGTTAAATATATTTTTCTCTTTCTAGAGCTGAAGTAGAATTTTATGCCATCTTATTTTGGTAAATTTTTCATACCTGACAAATCACTTCCCCTCACAATGAAAATTAATATTGCACTAATAAAGATGTACTTATTTACAATAAAGGGGAGGTCATATCTAACCACCTAAAGCTTTTTGCTATATTTTCTTCCAGTTGCTTAGGAATAAATTCTGTTCACCTTTTCTATAGGAAATCCTGAGTAGTCAGGTGAAGAAGGTTTGGCAGATAGCACCAATTTTCCATCACTTGTCTTAATTAACAGGGTACATTTATTATCGACAGTGCATCTAGAAGCACTATCATAGCTGAAGCTAAACGCCCAAATAAGAGCTTATTATAAAACACTGTTATTCCTATTGCCAGAATCTGAACCAACGCTGAAACACCAGGAGCAGGAGAAAAGATTTCTGCTAAATTCTGAGGACACAAGTTGCAAACACAGGAAAAGGCCAGAAATTCTAGCTCAAATCTTCTCCTTATAAGGGATGGGGTGGAGAAAACTACAGCTGGTGGGAAGAATAGAAAGAAACCCTTAAGCTGCTGCGTCTGTCACCTTCCAAGCCGCCTGCTTAGCATTAATGCCAAGGCGCCGCACTCTGAAGGTGTTCATAAATGACCCAAACTCTTTGCTGTTGCTTCCAGCGGAGCAGCTCAAGCATCATGTGCTTTATGGTAAGCCAGACTGCCAACAACTCCCAGCACTAACTACCATGTTGTGTTTCAGGCCTGGAAAGGATTTATCTGACGTTAGCCAAAAGGAGTTGTTGATACTAGATCCTTAGCTCACTACATTTCCTGCTACAGTTTTAACTTGTATTCCTAAACTGGGAATAGCAACCATGGCAGACCAGAAAATCTAACACAAAAGAGGCTACACTTAGCAATTTGGGTTTAAACTTAAACTGGGTTTAATCCACTAATAGACAAATGTTTCATTGGATTGGCCCTGTACATAGACCTGGGAAGGTTTTATCACAGATGTATCTGCACTTTTTTTGTAAACTATTAATTACTACAGCAACGCTAATTTGGTATTCACAGAGATAGTAATAGCACAGTTTTTACACATCTTTTGCCCTCTCTTCATCATTACTGCTCCCATGCCTAAAAGGACAGAGGTGCAAACTCCTAACAAGAGCTCATGTTCCTATCTGCAGCAGACTTTCCTCCCGCTGGTATGTAAGTGATTTCCATTTCTTCACTCACGGTATCCCACGGGGACCTTATGCTCACGTATGTGCACGTTGTGAGAAAGGAGAACTGACAGGACAATACAAACGCAAGTAGCAGACCTTAATTCAACTGATACTGCCAACAACACTGAACCTTGAGAAACTTCAGATCTCACATCTCAAAGACCTTGTTCAGTGCTGTAACAGACAGCACCAATAAAATGGTATTGAAGAGTTTTGTGTGAAAATGCTTCCCTCTGCTTCCAATTTTGGTCACATTTCTCATTTTCCCACCCTCCCATACTTCATTTTTTCCTCTGCTTCTTCATGCTACCTTTTATGTCTGATTCGATAGAGACAATGCAGCTGTGAAATGCACTACAGCTCCTCCAGAATCTACCCATTTTAACCATTTATTAAAAAATAGATTAAACCCAGGACATTTTAAGTTCAATGAAGAAGTTGATAAGAACAATGACGTGGCAGTCTTAAGGAGGTAATCAAATGATGACAATTTTCAGTAAAAACAATCTTTACAACACTTCTCTCTGAAATCATCCCAGGAGTCACATGGCTGCCTGCACTCCAGCACTATGCTTACATGAGAAATCTAGAGAAGATCTCTGAAAAATAAAGGCAAAGGAGTACAGAAGAATCTTCTAAAGTCTTTCAGCAATCTCTTGACTGAAATAGAAATAGGTACCAAAACATCCTGCTTAACAAAGTATAACACAAACCAGATTGACCAAGTCTTTTCTGTACACCATAAACACAGTTTTCATGGATGAAAACATCAAACAAACAAAAAAAAAAAAATCTTGTCTCTCAAAGGTGATTTTTTTTTTTGCTGTTTGGGTGGTAGATGTACCTACCAATACAGTCAACATATATTAAACCAATTCATATGTTATACCCAGCGATTCAAACAATATACCAGTGGGAGGAGATGAACAATATTCTGATCAAATACATTTATTTTAATCCTCAAAGCACAATCCTTTTTCTTCATCATCATCATCATCATCAGTAGAATCTGCATAGGACTCAATGGTGTTGTAAATGAAAGAGTACAGCTTGACATCCGGTCCTGAAGTGGAACAGCTTCTGCATTCTTCATTGTAATATCTCAATAACAGCCTATAAATGTCCCCTTAAAAATGAAAAGAAATAATTTTTTAAATGTAAGATCATGCCATAGGAAGAATGTACGACTGGAAACGAAGACTAGAAACACACACTCACACCAAGACAGCGGAGCGGAACATCTCTCTAAATGAGCAGTGAAAGAGGAGGTAGACAACTGTATAAGGGAACACAACTGTTTAATTTTCTTCCTAGTAGCTGGTATAGTGCTGTGTTCTGGATTAGTATGAAAATGCTGATAACACCCTCATGTTTTACAGTTGTTGTTAAGTAATGCTTATACTAAGTCAAGGACTCTTCAGCTTCCCATGCTCTGCCGGTGAGGAGGTGCACAAGTAGCTGGGAGGGAGCAGAGCCAGGAGAGCTGACCCAAACTGGTCAAAGGGTTATTCCATACCATATGACTTCATGCTTAGTACATAAACTGGGGGAGTTGGCCGGGGGGCGGTGATCACTGCTTGGGAACAGACTGAGCATTGGTCAGTGGGTGGCGAGAAGCTCCATTGTGCATCACTTGTTTTGTGCATTCTTTTAATCATTATCATTGTTATTATTTTCTCTTCCTTCACTGTCCTACTAAACTGTGGGGCTTTTTAATGTCACCCCACAAATTTTACTTTTTTTTTCTTTTTTTTCTCCCTGATTCTCTCCCCTATCTCACTGCAGGGGAGGGGAGACAAGCAAGTGAGCCGCTGCTGGTGTTTGGCTGCCTGCTGGGTTCAACCACAACAACTCCCTCAGCTTTCTGCTGAGCTTTCTGCACAATCTATCTGGACATTAGGCTTGCATACGTACTAGCAAACACACTGCCAATTACCTGGCTTTGTGCTTCTGTCCCAGAAATTAGACATTTAACCACCACAGTGGGGCAATGGATACACTGCTTTTCTTGTATTGCTACTGGACAACACATCTGACTACTTTCCATCTTGCAGGATCAAGCCAGAACCACTATAAGACAAACTTAGGTCAAGAATGCATAAGCAGATTTTCCCTTTTCAAAGCATTTTGAATTATATTAAAAACTTTTGCAAACCTTCTGTCTACCATATGTATCCATATTTTCCAAATTCTGGAAGGTAACTCCCAAGTGAGTTACCAAAGGATTCTAGAAGTCTTCTAACAGATTAACACTGTGCAGTTGACCCTGAATCAGAAGAGTTCCACACTCTGAAAACAGGAGTAAATAATCCGAGATGCATTTGCTGGTGTTTAGGACTTGATGACAATAATTCTTATTGAACCCCTTCCACTGACAGAGATGGTTAAGTCTCTTTGCCGCACGAAAAGATTTCTTTGTGCTCACCAATAGTTTGGCCCTTCTCACAGAGAAAAGTGTGCATGCTGTAGATATCCCGCATCAGTTCCACATCTCCAAAGGTAAAATAAACAACATCACGTCCAGCCTCAGCAGCTGCCAATATCTGTATTAAGGCTGAAACAACAAAAAAGATTACAGACATGAATACAGGATAAAACAATTTGCTGAAAGGAAAGACACAGCCTAAGTTTACAGCAAATAATCATACGACTCGTCTCCAGATGAATGCTGCAGAGCAATTCAAACAATCAGTAGGTAAATACTACTTCCACTTTCAAAACAAAGAACACCGAGCGCTGCAGCTCAGGGTGCTGAAGTATTCTGCTGAAGTCACTGGTGACAGCCACCCTTACTTTCCAGATAAACAACGTGCTTAAAAAAGTCCCTGTCCACACCCAAAGAGCACGCAGCCATTAACGATCCAATAAACATGCGCAACAGCGCAAGGCGACAGGGCACCGTCTCACACCCTGGTTTAAGCTGATGCACCGAGTCACAGGTAGCGGGGTAAAAGCATCCACTAGCACTTCACAATTTCCACTCTCTGCCACCCCTCAGAAGGAAGGGAGCCCACCCTTCCACTGGGTAAGCTACACAAAGCAGGAGCTGACTTAGCTCCCAAGAGGAGATCTATGGTTCTGCAGCCTCTTGCTGTGCAATTTAAGGTGTCCATCTTACCTATAACAGAAGCGTGCAACATAAAATATGATGGCTCATTCTCACCTATAAAACGTGGGGGATGATGCCAGAAATGCAACTCAGGTTGTTTCATTTCCAGCTGTATGTCAAACTCACCGGATTAAACTGCGTCCCAAGTTCTGTCAATGGCTAACACTACAAAATAGACAGAATTTGTTTTTCTATATGGAAAAGAAAGAAGAATGCTTCCTATCCTGGAAACAGATTTTTGAAGATTCATCTTGAGAAATCCTCTGGTGATTGATCAATGGCCCAGCTGAGCCAAGCTAACGACCTCCTGCAATTGGAGAAAGTGGCTCTGGTCCACATACATTTTCTCCCTCCTCGCCCACCCCCTGAGTATTCTGCAGCTCTCAGGTACTAAGCAGAGGTCTCGCTGAGCCAATTCCATTCAGCAACCTGGCAGAAAAGTTACACGACAAAAGAGCTAATTGTTTTCTGCTAGATTAGCAGCTGAATTGGCTGAGTGAAGGGTTTGCGAAGAGCCAGAGCTGCTGCAAGGGAGGGGACCGGACCTTACAGCCAAGAACAGGGAAGGCGAGAAGAAACACCAGGACCCTTTTAGGTAGCACCAAACTACTGCAAGAGCGCAGCTTTTCCACCAGCCAGTCCCACCAGGCTGGCGTGTCACAGACACCTGTAATCAATCACACCTTCATTTCAGGTAATTTGCAACAGTCCAAATAATGGACCCCAGCAACTAGTTCATCCATTGCGGCTTGTCTTATTTCAGAGCCTATGGGTGCGGTTCTGATATTAATTCTTTCCTTTTCTACCCAGTAAGTAGAGTTAATTAAAATGTGATTAATATTGTCTTTGTAAAGATTAATTTTAAATAAAATAGTGTGTGTACTGCATTACTACCTGCTAGCGGAAACTAAATGAAAGCTGTTCATAGCTCAGCTCAAGAATCTTGCACATTTTTAAACAGAGACCTAATAAAATACTGCCTTCTTAATCAAAAAAACCCTCTTGTAAACCCAGAGCTAAAATTATAAATTACACGATTCATATGTGAAATTAATCTCAATCTGGGAATGATATTTTAATTAAACTACTGAACCAGCTGTGGATTTGGTAAAGCTTCAGCAGTTCAGCTTTTAAAGGGTCTAATTAACTAGCTTGCATAGGGGAACAGAACCTAATGAATCTTATTATTCATTCCAAACAAACAATGCCGCTTCCCTTTACAGAAGATATTAAAAATATCCTACTGTTTATTTTGAATTGCTATAAATCTTATGAAACGAGGGTCAAACTTTCTGTCAAGAATCAAGCTTCACAATCTGCTGGGCACTAACGACATCCAATGCCATGTGAAATTTCCACACTACTGGTAACAGAAAGGAGCGTCGCAGGAAGAGCCATCCAGAGGACTGGAGGGATTTGGGCTCTCTTGCCCCTTGCACCCAACTGATGTGATCCCACTGAACTCTTCTGGACTCCACCCTGAAGTAGCTGACGGCAATCTTCCTATCAAGCTTTATTTTCTCAGATAAGTAAGCACTCTTTAGCTGAATTGGTGTTCTTTCTCACAATCATTACAAGTTAAGTTTATGTATTTATGAGATGCCTCATCAGATCATCTCCTTTGCATTTTCAATATAACAAGACACTGTCAATTTTTCGATGGTTGCGCCGAGCCCCTGCAGCTAGTAATTGCTAAACCATCCTCTGGTTTGAAAAGCAAGACAAGATCTTCCAACTTCTCCCAATCATATAAACATACATTTTTCAGTATTGAAAGTCTTAAGTTTATACTACAATTTTGTGGAAATATCCATAACTTAGCTGAAATCTGTCTTGTTTACGTAACAGGTGTTTATTTTATAAAGCCAGATTATTTTATTCCTCCTTTAAGAAGACTTTAGTGTTTGCATCATCTGTGACCTTGAGCAAAACCATATTTTATACACATTCATGTTCCTTTAATTCATGACTAAAAAAATCACAATAAAATATCATAATGCATTATGGCGCTTATCCAGTTATATCCAATTACATCAAATACGTTGGAGGTTCTGAAGTATGTTACAGATCCAGATACTACTCCTGAAAGGACAAGGGTGTATATTTAAGACCACTAAATAAAAAAGCACGATTTTAAACTATGAAAACTATTTTGTCATTGCAATACACTGTCAAGTCTGTGTAGACAACACAAGCTTTTTATTTGGGTTCAGTGACACCGTGATACTGTATCTCGGAGTTCTCGAAAACATACTCTGAAGAATTTATGACTCCCTATGAAGTGTAAAAGATTGTTCTCCAGTGTAAGAAATTTGCTTATAATGAAGTGAAACCACTGAGAGAATTTGCAGTTCAGAATAACCCTGTACAGCATTTTCAAACAAAAGGGAGATACAATTTTAGCATTTATGACTGTGCAGGGAGTATCTGTGAACTAGAAAAGACTTCATTTGGTTATTACACATCAAATGCAACTCTACTCTGACAAAAACACACATGACAAACTACTGTAGCCTTTTTGTACTCATAGTTTACAAAAAAAAGAATGAAGCCACCTTATTTCTAGTCAGCATCAGCTCAGAGAAAACCATCACATACTAAAAGACTAGCTCCATATCCCATAACATCACTGTCATTTAATTCTCTTTATTAAGTATTGATTTTTCAGTCAACTAAGAAATGAAGCTGAGTTTACAAAAAGAAGAACTTAAGTGCTAATTAAACTAATGTCTGTCTTTGTAAGGTCTGCCAAAAGAACAGGAGAAAATTTGAGAGTACCAGTAGCCTGGTGATTGTCTGTCTCAATGTAACTACCTAAAGCTGTTCAGAAAAGTAGATTTTATATCCTCTCCAAACGTTTGAGAACAACAAAAGATGTAAATTTCTACTTAGAACTACATGAATCAGGATATCAATTTAAATGTCAGGATCCATCAGTTCTTGACTTGACGGGAAAAAGTCTTAAATGAATGTAGGCATGTGATATCTGCCGCATTATAAACACTCAAAAATAAAAAAACATGAGAAAGTGAGTGCCACAGAAGGCAAGTCAGGAAAGAAAGGAGCATGTCTGAGTGACTGGAAACCTCTCTGGCGTACAACAATGTATTAAGGAGCAAAACTAAACACCAAGCATTGCCAGCAAATTTGTGAAGCCCTGAAAACTACCAGGTACTTTAAATAGCTTTCCAGAGATATGAATTTTAGGCGTAATCTGAAAAGACTGCTCCAGAAAGGTCAACTGATTGATATGACTGAGAACTGCAATGAGCACATTCTTTTGTGAACTAATATTGGGCATCGGCGCTTTTGAAGGTTTCAGCGCTACAGGTCGTTATAGCCCGGAATTTCCCCATCATATTCTTACCTCAAGCTTTATACAGAAAATCGCATACAAAAGCAACGTGAGCTTTTATTGTTTAAGGCCACATTACTCATGGCCTCAAGACCAAAGCTAATGAACTGCTATAATTTACCTTTTAATCGGGAGTCCCCTCCAAAGGCACCACATCCCCAGTTTCCTGTGGCTATTGCAGAGAGGTGTTGAGGTGGGACATTGGGTCGAGAGAAGCCACAGTAGGCCTGCAGGCAGACAAGAGGCAGAAGAAGTTGACAGGCAAATCTGTTGTGATATTTTCAAGCAGTAAGATGGTAACAGTAATCAGAATTGTCTTCTAGCAATACCAAATTCAAACTACTTCAATAAGCCATTACTCTTCCTGTAAATGTAAGGTAAATCACTAAAGAATTTAAGGCAAGAAGAATTTTGCCTTATTTGGATCCAAGTGAAAAATTAGATACAGGTGCTGACTCCTAGGGATTTCACTGCAGCTACAGGAAACGTTTCAGGATACCCAGAGCAAAGAATAACAGTAGCTTGTATCATGTTTGTTGCTTTTTGGCCCATTTATCATACATGACAGCTGAAGTGCCCTGTCTAGTATTACTGAAATTCCTCAAAACTGAAAATAAAATACAAAATGCCACCTTAGAACACAGGTCTAATGGAATAATTAGGGTAGGAGGAGGTGGTGTGATATTCACTAAGAAACCTTGAGTAAAGGCAGGTGGTTCCACACATAAAAAAAAAGGATAAATCTCTTTGAAAACCTTTTCAACAGTACAAAAATATATTGGTACAATTGTTTGGTACAGCTTGAAGTACCCAGGTTTCACTCCAGTCTGATCTAAGTTGCAAATTCAGACTTCTGTTAGCTATAATTTAGAGGATACCCTGATACAGAGTTTGCATAAGGAGCACTTGCACATCGTCAGGTGCACGCAGCTACTTGAGCTCTCTCAAGGCAGAGCTATTACTGTGTTTCGCGTCCAAAGTGTGTTTGTATGAAACTAGTGGGGCCAGGCAAGCTCTAACTCTGGCTGTGTGGACAGCAATTCCTCAAATTTCTCCTCCCAGCGAGGGAATGTCAAGAGCAAAAGCACGTAATTTTCTTTTCAGCTTTTTCTTAGCAGGCATGGATTTCTCAACTCGCCAGGACATGGAGAACAAAACTGTCCTGTCAGACACAACAAGAACATCAGCAAATACGTCGAAGGACTTCAGCAGCCATGAAGAAAAATATCTAAGTGCTCCCCTATGGTTTTTCATAGCAAACAAATGATAAAAACTAATCACTTATAGGAGAAAAAAAAAAAAAAAAAAAAAAGACAACACACCAGTGTTTTACACCGGTTTCACCTAGGAATGCAGGAACAGGAAAGCTTCCTGTGGGGTCTGAAAGCAGTTGCCTCCCTATGGGAAGCAGAAGAGTTGTTCCTTTTTAACTACATAAATGTATCTGCTTTTAAGTTTTACACAACTTCTAAATAGTAAGAGATACCATATATTTGAAGTTGTGTGATGTTTACAATTGGGTTTTTTTCCACATAAACCGATTATATATAATTCTCACAGTTATCACCATTGGAAACTGAACTGTTCCGCACACCACAATTCTTAAGGAAGCATTTCTTGCCAAAGATGAAGCTGCAGGTTTTTTTAAAATCTGTGACTACCAAAATAGGCTTAATGGCATTTATAAGTGAGATTGCAAAACCCCAAGTCAGTTCTTCCTTAGGATTTGGAAAGTGCAACTTGCAACTGGAAAAATTATTGCTAGTGAGGGTCTTTATTAGGCAATAATCTCAAGGGACTTTTGCAAGGCTGAAACAGTGACATCTCTTATACATACATCTATCCACAAATCCTGACGCTGACATCAGGTACAATGATTTTTTTTATTATTCTGAACAGCTGACTTTAGACAACATTAATGTTGTTTTCTGAGTATGGGCTAAACCAGAAACAAGGGTCAGCCTCAGACAGCTACCTTCTGGGAAAACTAACGGAGTGAACGTCTGGTTCCTTAAGACATACGGATCTATCAAGAAAAAAAATCATATAGGCCTGTAAGAAAATACAAGTTGTAAAAAGAATTACTTTAAGTTGTTTGAATAATTTCTTAATGTCTAACAAAATAACAGACAAAGAAAAGAATCTCTGGAAACAAATGGATGTTAAGCTGTGTGTACTAATAAATAATACACTTGTATTTCAAAGCCTGTGTGCATATACTGTGCTTTCTGAGTCCTGGTTTATTAAATCATAATAGAAATAGAGTTGCAGCTTATTTCCTCAACTGGTTTTCACACACAGAAAAATCCTAAGTTTAATATTAATTTTAAAATCAAACTGAAAAAACCCACCACAGTACGTTTAAATATTTGATTTGTTAAAATATTATAGAACCTCCAATAAACTCAATGACATTTTTGCTGTAGTAAACAGGTAATTAACTCAGGCTTAAAATTTTCTTTAAATACCAATCAGTCCTCATCAACAACATCAGCCAAACCGGCACACTGTATAAAAGTTGCATGGATCTACCATAATTTATTTTAAAAATCCAAATGCAATCAATAATACTGAGTATTGTAGGCAGATCATAAATTCACTAGAGTAGGTAATTTGAATTTTGTCCTAAGATACCACTGAAGGTAACAAAATTTATTTACTGTCTTTTTCAGGGCTAATTTCATTACCAACCATGAAGAAACAAGCTGATGAATGTTACTTTAGTCAAGATGCTAAGGCTTTATGACTAAATTAAATTAGTCCTTCAGCACTGTACAATATTTCTGGGTGGGGGAAAAAAAAAAAAATATTTTTCAGGTATATTTCCTTTCCCTTTCCAACTGAGAACTAGGAACACACTGCCTATGTTTGAATTTATTTAAAATGCATCCTACATTATTCCTATACCCTCCTATACTACAGAAAGCAGGAGACTTTAACAACAGTAGTGTTATGCCCTTGTATTTAACACTGCAGCTGAAGCAGAGGCCCACTGCACGTATAAATGTAGAAGCACACTAAGGAGACCTTATCATTCGCATGTTTTGAATCCAAATACAAGCACACAAATACAGTATAACTGTAAGCATTCTTGTACTCAACTGCCCAGTAAAAAAACCCAAACATTACCATTGCTGTAACAAGCCACAGACCTTTCAGTACCTATGGCTTATACTAACCATGCAAGGCTCTCATTCTGGCTCATTAGCTTCTTATTAACTTAGGAGAATTTGCTATGTGAACTGGAGATTGATACCAGGCATCTCATTAGGAGTTAAAATTCATGCATGGGATAACAGCAAAGGCCTTGAAAACACTGGCACAGGTTGAAAGCTAAGGTCTCAGAACTATAAACAGCTCACTGACAGCAATTACTAGTCATTGAAAAACTACAAGCTCAAGAGCTGGGAAAAGGCTGTTTAAGCTTCAAGAAAAGAAGCAGCAGAGCAAGAAAAAAACCCAAATAATATTAAAACCCCAGCCATGAAACATGATAAAGCACCTGCCATGGCTTGGAAAAGTACCCCCATGTTCCAAAACATTATGCAGCGTGTAGTCCAGGGCAGACAGCAAGGACTGGGAACCACCTCGAAATGCAAATATCTTATTTAAGGATAAAAATTGCAAATTAGGGCTCATTAACGAAATGTATATCCAAATTTCATTTGTATTTTTGAAAGTTAAATAAAATACAGCTTTGAATAGCTTATCAAAGGATAAGAGTCATTCTATTTGACGTTTCTGCTTTAACATTGGACAGCAAAATCCTGAAAAGTGCACCTTTTATAAGAGACACAACTGAGCAAGAACTTCCTTAGCTGAAGATAGTAACACAAAACTATTTGAAAAGGTACTATAAACATTAATGAAACAGCCTTAGACTGCAGGAGGTTGTAAGAAGTTACTGGCCTTGTTGAGCTCTCTTCTAATCTTCTCTGGACTAAACTGATCAAGGAAACGTCTGAAGTGAAACGCATCTATAGCAACAATTTCAGTGTAGCGTCGCTGCCATTCATCCCTGAAGTTGGAGGGAGGAGAAAAGTAAATGCCGTTAGCTGTGAAATACTGGCCATATGATCCAAAATGAGCCCAGCGGAGCTGCTGTTAGAAGCAGCCAGAAACGCGAGCTCGTAACAGACAACGGAGCACTTTTTTTTGTGTGTCGAGAACGAAAGCAACATCAAGAATGAGACAGGTCTCCCTGTAAGTTTAGAAATACTCTGGCTAGACTTCGGGCATAAATGTGAAATAAATCTAATTACACAGCACTATTTATTAAGTACGTTAAGAACACCGCAAGGTCAAAGAGAAGCCCTTTGGCTCTCTGTCTTCCTCCAACATTTAAATGAGAGTACATTGTGTATGTTTCTATACCAAATGGATAATTTTGTGTGTACACTATGATAACATTTTTGGAGAAATAAATTCAAGGGCTCAGAGCTTTCTACTTGGATTCACGATATTAAATTGTATTTTGCCACACATCAGCTGCACTGTGGCACCTGAGGTATCATTGTCAAACATCTTGTGACATTACAATCCACAATTCAGTCAGTATCTTAACAAAAATTTGGATTAACTATATATAACTGTAAAAGATGATGGTTTAAGAACTGATGTATTGGCAGGTACCATTTATTAACATTAATATTATTAATATAACTTTTTTTTAGCTTGTTGGCTTTACTGAAGAGAGCAGGATCAAACAGGCAAATTGTCTATTAAGGCAAATACTAGGAAATACTTAAAGGACCAAGTTCGCAAATTTACACATTTATTTATTCCATCATTTGAAATATTTATGTGGAACTTTACCTTGGGGTCTTATCTTCATGGCTCCTTGCCCACCGGTAAGTTTCTGCATAGCCTGTGTACTCACTGTACTGCTCAGTACCTGAAACAAATGATTTTCTGTTATTACATACAAAATATGTACATATTTTTTCACTTGGCAAATCCTTCCTAGGAACCACTACCTCTGCAAATGAACACGCAGCTCTCAGAAGCAACGGAAAATAGAGATTCATATCTGCACCAAGAACACAAGATCTTCTGGTAACCAGTAGAAGCTTTTTTCCACAGGTGATCCGTAGCCTCCACCACAGAACATCACAAGCGCAGATCCATGTGTGCTGTCCAGTACGTAATGGGACGGCAGTTTTCAACTTTGCCCCTCTCAAGTTCAATAGCTTCTCAATAAAATGCCTGTCACCTTTAAAGTTTTACTGGCTAATATCTGGTTAACAAAGACTGTGAGCCTTCCTGCCACCAGCATTTTGCTTTTCTTTTTTCAGGCTCCTACCTGTAAACATGATGATAAAATAGTCATTTCCCTCTTGAAATCATGGCAACCCTAAGTCATCACAATTTAGCAAATGTCTGGGCTGACAGTTTAGGAAACACGAGACAAATTATAAAGAGATTCAAAAGTGTATGTGGTGAACTATATATTTATACGTTTTATTTCTCTAACAAGTTTTATTTCTCTAACAAAATTAAAATCCATAAAGCCAAAGAAAACCCTGATGGTCAGAAACCAAGCAGACGTCCAACACACCAGTGTGACCCAGTTTGTTGCCCCACAGTCTCCTGAGGGCAACCTTACCTAAGGATGGGTAGGACTGGTCAGCTTCCTAATCCCATTGCCCAATAGATCACCCCTTTCCCTTCCTATCCTTTTGTTTGGCACTTGCTAAGCACGATTCCTGCATTACGGTTCCCGAGAGAAATTCTCAGATATCACAGCGATTAATGGCACTGAATGGACCGAAAGGCCACTGCTCCCAGCTGCCGTGGTCAGTACCAAGAACCTACTTCTGTAAAAGCTCGAGGACCCACAAACCCATGGTCTGGAACATACTTGGCTGCTCTGTGAAGAGGTCCAGCAGGGTAATCTTGGCAAGCATTAAGGGCTACAAGAAAGTAGCACATTAAGACCTCCAAACATTTTAGGTATTATGCTCTACTGTGCAAACTCCTTTTCAAAGGTTTATCCCAAGACCAAGGAGAGCATTTTAACTGAGAGTTAGGATCATATAACTTTTCTAAAGGGCTGACTTTCACCTAGTTTTACTGAACTTCAGGACCTTGTTTAAAAACCTGGAGATGCACAAATGCATCAAAGAAATACTCCTAAGGTAACACCACAGCAAAATCACAATTTTCCCCTGTTTTAGGCTCGGAACAGCTGAATTTCAAAAGTAGGGGACTGAAAAAATATCTTTTCCAGAAAATTTCAGCTTATACAGGTACAGTTTGGCACAAGTTATAAACAGTACGAGTAAGAACAGAACTGTTAAGCAACCCCTTAATTACAGACAGTGACACCAGCTATGCCTATAACAGAAAAATGGGTTTTAGGAAGACCTGTAAACTGACAGCACAAAACATCCGATTACTAAGACAACAGCAGTGCCTAACTACTGCAGGGATAGGCAATACTCAGAATACAAATGTTCAAATTCAATTTTGAAGTTATTCAATCTCTAAATAAATAAAAAAGTTGAACAATCAGACACATGAAACTATTCACTTTTAACTCATCTGGCAAGGGAATCTGAATACTTGCTTCCAGTAGTCGTAAGTGTATGAAACATAAGCTGTTAAAAACTATTTAAAATGATGCATATACTTCAAGACATTTTCCCAAATTTATTTTAACTGAAATGACTTATCAGTGCTTCTTTAGCTTATCTGCTCAATTATCCACTTATTTATTTAGATTTGTCTAGACGATTAACCATACTGAGGGATCACAAATTCCAGTCAAGGCGATTTTGAAAAGTTGTTCTGCAAAACGAGTGGGATGGTAAAAGATTCCTCACCAAGAATTCACTTCCTGTTACAAAATCAAAGTCATCAAAATTGTGAAGGCAGAATATGCCTATATATTCACACACATTCATGCTCTCCTACAAAGGACAACTGAGAGCAGCTTAAGAATTCAGAAGTCAGCCTTCTAATTGAGTTGTGGGCTATCAGCCTTTGCTTAGACTTTTCCTGATGTAGGTAAAATTCAGATGTACTGATATGCTTGGAAAAACTGGCTGAGCGAATAGTTAGAAAAGACAGACAAGGGAAACACGTGACTTTTCTGACAGCTCTCTTCAGGGGACAGCGTAGCAAAACTTCCACCTTTGAAAAGGAAGCACTTCCCTCGGTGTCTAGCTTGTGCAAAGAAAAGACTGGGTCATCAAGGTACTGTAACAGGACAGATTAAATGACAGCCAGAGTATTAAGCTCACTGTTTCAAGGTTCATAGTTTTCATTAATTTTTATGGAAGTGCAGTGTCTGATGATGAAAGCACCAGAAAACAAACAAACAAGCGTTGGACTAGATGATCTCTATGGTCCCTTCCAACTCTAAAAATTCAGTGAAATTCAGTGAAAAAATTCAGTGAAATATATATTTAAAAAAAAAAAAAAAATCGATAACAGAGAAACTCAACGAAATCACAGGAACTCTAAACTCATGTCCCAGAAACCCAAAGTTAATGAAAATCAATGGGTTTTCAGAAGTGAAGCTCTGGAAACGTGTCAGACAAAAACGATTATTCAACTGGCAGCACCTTTCCCTGTGAACTACTGGGATACAAATGCTGTTGCTGGGAGAACAGAGGAGAAAAAGGAAGTGCAATTGATCCCTTACTGTTATTCCCATAAAAAAAAAAATAAAGGGGTAAAAAAAGCCAAGGCACATATAGAGCAAAATAGCACAATTCCATGAGAACTTTAAAAAACAAGCTACAAAATAAACTAAAAAAGCCAACCTAAAGTCAAAAGAAAGTATCTACAAGTATAATTCAAAAATTCTTTGTGAAACTTGTAATAGCTACAACATCAGACAAACAGTGAAATTGCCAAGCGTTAGCACTTATGGGACCTCATTCATCTTGAAAGAGTTGCAGTTACTACTAAAAATAAATATAGCCCTTAATCAGACTCCATAGTCTAGATTTCCATTTGCATATGATCTGTATGGCATTATAAAGTTCCCAGGGATTGGGAAAGACCCCACCATACTGTCACTCTAGTATTTCTTATGAGATAGAAATTATACCTCGAAGAGGCAGTACCCCTAGCACTGACTAAAAAGGAGTACATGTGAAAAGTGCAGAGTATAGTTTTTTAGTCACCAATACAGATGCACATTTACTGCCAGAAGTGAGGGGAAGGTCCTTCTCTCTCTTTCAATCAGTTCTGATGCTTATCTTGTGCCACCATTAGTCTTCTGGCTCTCCAGACAGTGGCACGATCAGCCTGCTAAATCCAGCTGAAAACCACTTTTTCCTCTCCGAGTAAATTTTCAGCTGAACCAATTATCTGATCTTGTTTACTGCACGGGTAATGTGCTTAGAAGTCTCTGAAAATGCATCGCTAAGATGCAAGAAGGAGTGGCCATTGCTCAACCTGTAGATTTAAAGCAAACATGGAACACGGCTTCATCTGCTCCTAACGCTGCCCGAGTATACGTGAACTCAAAGAGGATAAAAAAACAGAAAAGAAAAAGCCCTGAATGAAAAACACTGACACTTATTCACAGATCTACCAGAAATGGAGCTGTGGGAATCTCTGGTACTGCTGCTGACATTTCTGTAGGTAGATGTCTGTGCTGAAGAAGCTGACTGCTTGCACGACCAGTTCCATATTCATTACAGCAGTGATCTTAACCAGATACTGTGCAATCACAACAAATTTAATTTCTCTCCAATTTCTCAGACTCTTCTGCAAATTTAAGCTACACAGTTATACCCATTAGGCTGCTGAGTCAAGATGCATCACAAAGAATGTAATTTATCAAGAGTATTGTGACACGCAGTGGAGACTTGGCTAAGAACCGAGGTGGAAGAGCTCCAGGGATGAAATTAAAATGATGGAATGGCCATTTCCATTAGAGAAGAACACCATATCACCAATACTAATTGCAAAACACTATATAGTGTTCAAGAAAACTAAAAGAACATTGCTGCAGTGAAAAAACACCCTCACCTTTATTTGTTCATGCCAAATCACTAGTTATTGCAGGGGAATGGAGGAAGCTCCTTCAAAACATTCATTTAGTGTTTTCCCCCAGCCAGTTATTACCCAGACTGAGCCCTGTGCTCTGTTTGCACCCTCCCCCCAGAAGAGCCTCACCCAGAGGACACGACTTCAATTCGTTCATCTTGTTATAGTATCATATCCAAAGTACATAACAGAAATCAGCGATGGCCAAGAATCTTCTGACTCTTTTTTTTTTTTTTTTTAAAGGTAATCACAAAAACCAATTTATCAAAAAGTTTTCACAGAAAAGGTATTAATTTCAGCAGGGTGGAAAAACAAAATAAAACACTGCCTTAAAAAGATTACCAAGCATAAGACTGAAAACAGAAGATGCTCTGCCCAGAACAATCAATAGCTCAGAACAGAGGAAGATTTGCAAGATTAAAGCTCAAATTTCTCCTCTGCATGCATGGGAGAGAAATAAGTGCTTTGGGAGGACTTTTCCAAGAAACGTGCTCTAATACCTGTACAAATTCCTGACTGTGGAGGCACCTCAGGTAACTAAACCCAACATTTTTACTATAGCAGACTAAAAAATATAAAATATACATAAATCTATTACAGTATTTGCCCAGAGGATGTCTCTGATCAAATATTTTTTTCTTTCTTGCTGTTCTTCAGAGTAAATAAAAACATTATCACATCATTTTGTTTTTCAGTCATGAAAAATGCTCACTCTGTTCCCATGTACAGAACTGACACACACAGTATGACCCCCGCCTCTCCAGTTCTCAATAGTGACATTAGTTGTTTTGATGCTGTTTTCATCCATGGATAATAAAACATTCCAAGTTCTCCGACAGAGATGGAAACAAAAGGAAAAACACTCTCAGCAAAGCATTGGACAGACAGCACACAGCCCCCTCAACAACATACTGGAGAAGTATTTAGTTGAAGTTGTAATTACAAACCCATAATTAACTTACAAGTAACACAGACACATGTTTATAACTTAGAAGACCCAAATCTCAAAATCACTAAGAGGCATTTCCTGACCTTCTACCCTTTTTAATGGATCCTGATCTTCTCCTCTCACACTTCCTCTCCTTTTTGGTAAACAGAGGGCAGTCCCCCTTCTCACAGTTTTCAGTCCCACTGATCACATCAAATGTTACAAATTCCAGACAGGAACAAAAAACCCACCCCGCATTAACATAATAGAAGTGTTATCTGCTGGGACCAGCTAAGAGCTGGCAATTGTGGCTTTTCCCTATACTGCCCAACAGAACTCTTCAGCTAGGCCTAAACACTGAGTCCTCAAACACATTTATATACAATTAAAAAAAGTTCTGTCTCCTTGCCATCACTTTTTTTTGTTGTTGTTGTTTCCTTCACAAAACATCTATTGGATCCAGCAGCCCTATGGTCTTAAGAGGCAGGGTGAAAAGGAAGCTCTTTCTCAAATGAGTATTGACTTATTTTTTTTTCTTTTTTTTTTTATCCCTACAGCGTTTAAGCATACTAAACTTCAATTCAAAACATATTTTCTATATATAAAATGAGAATAAGACGTGAAACATTTTCTGCAAAGACTAACCTGTGATGATAAGACATTCATTGTGATCCAAGACTTCAGTGATGAGCCTCGATATAATCAGTTCTGGGTTGATTAAAAACCGAATTTCTTCTTGTACTAGTCCTGCCCCGGTCACACCACCTCCAACGAAACGGTTTGCAAAATCAACCTAGCAAAAATATATTCAGGAGGATCATGAGATAAGCAAACAGCATAACATCCTTTCAT
This sequence comes from Limnodromus scolopaceus, assembly GCA_028565335.1. Taxonomy (NCBI): domain Eukaryota; kingdom Metazoa; phylum Chordata; class Aves; order Charadriiformes; family Scolopacidae; genus Limnodromus; species Limnodromus scolopaceus. The sequence continues at coordinate 10,581,321 of JAOXNO010000002.1, read as the reverse complement.
TTACCATGGTAAATAAAGTTTCTGTTGAGATCTGCTAGTATCACTTAAAAATACAAGCAGCAGGAGAGAACCTGATTAACAGCACACCTTTCTCTTTTTCCTTTCTACTTCTCAGAAAATTAAGACAAGTGAGAGATCACACAGCAAAATAAAGTTCTGCATCTCAAATGCTCCAAATCCAAGTTTTGTCGGTTGCCTTTGAAGAGCACATATTTAAGAATAAAACATATTTCAGTAAATATGAAAGATGAAACCAGCAAATTACAGTATTCTTTTTGCATTTTATGGACATTGAGGAATTAAGTTGTCCTTTAAAAGCATTCTGCCCCAGCTGTCCACACTGAAGCATTTTTAGATCAGCATTGCCCTTGTACCAGTTGTTTTGTACCTAAAAGAATCTCCTATGATTTCTCCTTGAAATGCACTGGAATAAGGCCAGTCATTTTGATTATTAAGGTCTCTGCTTGAAACAGAGCAGCTCTGGACTCTTCCTGCTGCAATAACACATATTTTATAAGTTACACTTCTACATAGAGAACAGTTTTTAAAGTAACTATAATTGGTTTATTCAATAAAGTAATTGCTGTTTATGCAAATTAACTGTCATTTACATTTATAGTTTTAAAACGTCACTTTATCTTTTAAATGCTTTTAGCTTCCTACTGATTTTTATTTAGATAACTGATGTGAGCACATTTACAAGAGAGGAACAAAATCTGCTGGGGTGACATGAACACCCGTGTAGATCACCAGCTGACTCTGGAGTCAGTCTCAAGCCTAAAGCACACGGAGAGCTGGCCACTACAACAGCAAGAGTTCCTGATACCTACCCTGGAAATGCCAACACACTTCAGTTGTTTTAAGATTTGCTGAACTTGACTACAATACAAAAAAATAACATGAAAACTACCCAAATGTTCAGTGTGTCAGGGCCCCAAGTGCACTTTAGCTGTGCTGAGTAGTCTCACCTTGGGCCCATCCTCACCCGCCGGCACACAGCCCCCGTACAAACACACCCCCTTGTCCTGGACCTCACCTGGGACATCAAATATGGACCCATGCCCAGCCCTGTACTCTGCTGACACCCTCTTGCTGACTGCACATCTAGGATTGACGTCAGGGACCTGACTCATCGCCTTGCATTTGTCTGATGACCACCAGCCTGCTCTGCTTGTCCCAGCCAGTGGCCCTGCCAGCCTAGGCTGGGGTCACTGTGAACTCCTGGATTGTCTTGGTCATCCTGCTCCCTCCTGGAGACAGTGCTCTTCCTCTGAGCAGAGATATTTATTTTGGTAAGACTTGAAATAGCCAGGAGGAAAATATCACTCCCTAGGCAGTGCTTGAATTTAAGGAGTGTAACAGAAATTTAAACACTACACAAAAAAAGCATAATTCAACCATCTCTCACCTCTAAGGTTATAATATAGTTGAATAGAGACAGCAAAAAAATGAATATTCTTGAGCTGTTGCTGAGTTCATCATAATTTCAATGCCCATTTTGAGAGCTTAAGTTTCGTACAGTCACAAAATATTCCAAAGTTTGAGGAAAAAGCATTGCAGAACACCAGACCAGTAACCCACTTCATCTATAGTCTCATTTAATAGATACGTCATATGGATCAAACGACTGTGCCCTTCAGCATTTCCTCTCTGCTCATGAGCAATTTTTGAGCTATGCTACCTGGATAGCAACCATGATATTTAAGCAGCTAATTATTTTATGATTTTTCCTGCAGCAATCAGGAAAGTGAGCTACCTCCATTAGCCCAACTGCTCTACAAGACCAAAAGCACAACAGACAGTTCCCTCCCTGAAAAATATAACAGTTTAATTTTGGACAAAACAGAATAAATGACGCTAACTGCAGAGAGGAGAATCATTACACATTAACTGTTTTAGTAGCCAATTTTGGCTTTCTACTGTTCTCTAGCATCTGCTCTTTCCAGAGAAAGTCCTCCTATTCCCCTTCCTCCTCTTCCTTTGCACTGCTTGTTCCTGACTAAAGAAGTTCTAAAATTTTTTGGTAACTGAACTCTAGAAAGTAGACTTTTTTCTTTTTTTTTTTTTAAATAACCTAATTTGAAAACTCACATGTATTCCTTGCTATAGATATGGACAGGACATCCTCCTTATGAATCTCTTTTAGCTGACTGGCTCCCAGACTGAAACAATGACGCTGGCAGCAGCAAGAAAGTCCTGAACTACTGACCCGGTCACTGTCTGGGGCACAAGAATAATTTTTTTAAAATAAACTGAAACCCTTGACAACTCATCAAGATCACAGCCTGAAACTTATCTTGTCAATCTTTGATCTTGGTTTGAACCAAAAGACCTAAAGCTGTCCAGGGCTTGTGATTTTCTGTCAGCTCTTTCTGTAACAGGTATATGTGCAAACCTAGATGAGCTGGGGAATACTGACAGTGCTAAGACTGCCCATGGAATTAATTTTGGTGTTTCTTTTACACTGCATAACATCTTGTCATTTAAGTCAACTGAGGATAAACAAATAACTTTAAGCTGGCAGACCATTAAAGTATGACAAAAACATGACATAAAGCCACATTTACTGTTATATGCGCTTACCTGTAGCATACCTTGTCCATTGCTTTCAATAGTGCCTTCATAGGTCACATGCAATCTAGAGAGTTTTTTCTGAGATCTATCATTGAGGAAAAATATTGTACAGAAAGGATGATTACAGAATCTCCACACAAAGACAGCCATTTTAAAAGAAAATCCACCCAAACTTCTTACACACCTTAAACATAAGGTGGTTTAAAAAAACCCTGATGGATTAAAGAAAATGCGTTTGCTTTTGAGAAAAAAAAAATTGTAAAGGTTTAACAATCAATTGTTCAGTTTCTCCACCTCTTCCACCATAAACCCCCCAATTTGTAATTGAAGTTCTATGTTTTTCAAACAAGTTTGTCCCACACTAACTCGCTAACCAGCAAGAAAGCTGCAACGTTTGTGCTTTCATGCTGGTTATCACCCACACTTCATTGTATTTCTGATCATTTCGGAAATCAAGTCATCTCTCTCTTTTCCCCCCACTCAAGCAACAGCACCAAAGACATGTTACTGGTTTAGAAATTCACTTAAGACTTGTTGGCTTCACAGGCAAACAAACATACTCAAACACTCAGGACACAAACTACTTATGGCAGTTCACCCATTTCCCTCTGTGCTTCTCTCCATAGCAATTCAGACCAAACATTGTTTTCTGTAGTACTTCCAGGCCTGGATCAATTTCATAAGAATGGGATTAAATTATCACTGTTTTAAGAAATTTCTTAGATTAACAGAATGTTTAACTTACCTTTCCCAGTCTGGAAACTCCTGGAGACATTGCCTTGTAAACGTCACCAAGCCCGTAGGTTCTACAGGTAAACCAACCCCAGAAGAAAATGGATTAACTGCTGGAGCTTTAGTCCTTAGATTATTTTAAGTGGTAAACTTGTAAAATTACAAACAAGCATCATTCTTGGCAGAAACACAAGAGCTTAACTTTCCTCAAGAGCAGCTTTGAATCTTCCCCTGACAGCCCATGCTTAGACTGGAAACAAGTAACATGAAAACCAAAATATTTGCATCTCCCTTTGAAGTTTGAATATTTTTCTTCTCCCAGATCAAGGAAAAGCTATTTCTTGAGTGATTTTCACTTAAACTGTAAACACTGCTAGAAAGACTCGATAGTTGAAGTTAAAGTAAAATGTGCTGCCACTTAGAAAAGAAGCAGCTGTGACCCTTTAGAGGTGACTGCTGTTCAGTGTCAACAGGCAACGTACAGAGCACTCAACCCACGGAGGGATGAAGCAGCAGCTCCTATTTCCAAGAAAGCCCTACTATGTCAATAAAGACGCAGTGTCGGTGGACTCCAGATCAAGCTGTTTTCAGCCCTGCCAAGATGCTAATGAAATTCACTGTATTTTAACTGAGAAAAAGACTCCTGCACTCAACAGAAAAAGAAAAACCATTACTTGTTGCAGAAAGGATGCATTATAATTTTCTCTCCTTATTTTACTCAAAGTTCATTTTTGCAACAGAAAGATAATATCGAACTTTTATTAGGTGATGTCATCCTAATAAAAACTTGAGACTCATTTCTTTGCTCCAGTAAGTCTACTGTGTGGCTTGTGAAAAATATTCAAAATGGTATGTAAAGCACAATCATATTTTTCCCAAAGCTTTGAATAACCCTATGCTTTTCTCCAAAATTATAGGGGCTTAGGGGGGGGAAAAAAAAAAAAAAAAGTGTTGGTTGCTGTTACAAAAGCCAAGTGCACAGCTTTCAGTACTTTTCCACAAGGGAACTCTGGTATCAGGTGATATTTTACAAGTTAAGCATTCACCTTTTGAGGCAAAGTCTTCAGCTGATATAGTCTCCACTGCGTTCTTTTGCACAGAATTCAGTTACCATTTACAATAAAAAGTTACAAAATTATTATAGTAATTTATAGAGGTAAATTACCTCAGTCTTACTAATTCCTTGGACAAAAAAAGAACAAGAAATTGGATCTTTTAAAGGCACAATAAGAATTTTTAATTTGAGAAAAGAGCACTCAAGAATCTCATTAAATATTATTTAAAGTTATAGCATTAAGAAATCTAATATGATAGTTTCATAAAGTTTGTTGCTAACAGATTTCATATGCAGAGGGGGTCAGGGACAGCTGCATGAATTTACGATTTGGTTTGCATGAAAACATTATTACTCAAGTATAAAAAAAAAAGCTAGTACACTATATCTCTTCTTAGTCCCACACATAGATCACAATTTACTTTTTACCTCAAAGATTTAGTTCTACTGACATTGCTGAAAGTTTGATAGCTGAAACAGGATGTAGCTCCATTTAATTTCTGGTGAATTAAAATGATGAACTGAAGATGGACTGAATCAAGTAAAGGGACTTTTATATTTAATAGCTTAAAGCTGCCTTTCTTCTAAAACAATCCCTTCTGAGATAATAAGAAGCGAACAGTGAAATACTGACATGTAAAGAAAAAAATACTATAATAAGAATATTGCTGCAGATGTGATAGATGCAACTGCAGCAAAATCTCTTTTTCCTCCAAAACACAATATATAAGCTCTGATACAGTTCTCACAAAAATAAATCTAATTTTGAAAGCTTATGCAGATATTCAAATTCATGGTAACAACAGAAGATCTGACTACACACACTAAGGAAAATATTGCACTAACTTCTAAAAGAGTTGGGGATATCTCATGTCTTGCTATCACTCCTTTTATTGTAACTGGGCAAACTTCACAACAGCTTTGCTTTGGAAGAATAGAAGGGGAAAACCTGAAACACCAACACAAGCAGGGGAAAATCCCTCAGAACTACAAACATTATAATCAAAGGCCTAAATGTGCATACTGCAGCAAATCTGAAGCTTGCTTCAGAATCTTTAAGCCTGTGATTTTATTTACTACTTATGTCGCTGAATTCCCTCTACATTCTCACTCTGATGCAGTGCAGCAAGTAGTTGCATATATTACAAACATTATATATATATGTATATTTATATATACCCATATACACATTTATACACGCACACTAGATATTATATATCTATAGAGAAGGTCTGTGTGAAAATATATCTCTATATATTTTACACATCCCCCCATGCATATTTCTCAGAAAAAAGAAAACAGAATAAGCTCTGTGCAAAAATTTTAATAGCATGCATCATCTATATGAGAAGTGACATTAATATGAATATCAGTGTACTTAGCAAGCTGGCTTTTGTTACACGCTTCCATCATAATGCTGCATTGCCATATCTAAATTTAATGGAATAAAATTTTTCATGTATCTGTTCTGTAGCTCAAAAAAAAAGAATAAAGGATATACTTTTTTCTGTGACTCTCCTAAAGTAGCAGAAAAGGGTCTTAAGTTTCTCAGGCTTCCTTGGTGACCGTCCTTCAAATAATCTGAAAAAAAGAAATAAAAGCAATTAATTGAATTTCAGAGTTATATTGCATAGTAATTAGGCTACTTATTAACTGTGATTTGAGTTTTTTAACTATTACGCACATATTTTGATCAGCCTTGTATTTAAATACTCTATTGGGGAAAAGACTCTCTAGACAGTCCCTCTAACATGGGTCAAGTTTGTTCACTTTCCAAGTTTCTGATGAAGATGCTAAAGGAATGCCTATCTTTCTCATATTGTTTTTGTAATATCAAAAAGTGTCATTTCAATACACTTGTGAAATAAAATGTGAAAATACATATGTTGAGGACTCCAAGATCCAAATGTCTTACCCCACTTTCAGCTCAGTGAGTCGCAGAACAGAATATAATGCAACCATATTGCTTTCAAGAGCTGCAGCGCTTCTTTTTCTAAAGAAAAGAAGCTACCCCCAACAGAAATGGCTTCACCCACTGGGCTACTACTGGCATTTTAAAATTCATTTGTAAAAACCAAAGCATTAAACAGAAGCATCCTATTTTTAGCCATTAAGTGGATGTATTCTTTTAAGTTTAGCTGAAATACTTTTACTGCATCATCTATCTTCCAGCAACTTGAACACGCATTACTTAATTTCACTGCCAACAAAGTGACAAGGCACTGTTATTGGCAACACGTAATGGAATTTATCTGGAAGGAAGAATAGCGGCGACTTCAGAAATAATATCCTTTGAGTAGGAAGTCCACTAAAGGATGTCTGATACAGCAAGAGCCCCGAGGATGTAAGATTCCCCCCAGTAAACAGTCTAAGTGAAGGAATGACACAACATTATTCATTTGTTTCGATGTACTGGAACGACAACCTGCCTTTAAAACCAGAATGCTGTCAGGTGAATTTAGCTTTCAGTAGTGAAATGAACTAGATTTTTTTCAGTATTTAAAAATTCTTATGAAGTGTACATGCTGAAGACATCACTTTCATCCAAAATCTCTATTAAGTCACACAAGCTAGTTTTAAAAAGGTTATAAAAGTTTTTGTAGAAGTTTTATTTCTGAAACAAGTATCTCTATTTTGAAGAACAAAGCAAGATGAAAGCATCAATAAGGTATTAAATAAAATACTTCTTCAAGCTCTGAGACACAGATCCTATTACAAAAAGCCACCCAAAAATATAAGTGAAACCCACATAACCAATTTCCTGAGAGAAGAACCCAAGGCCAAACCCCATTATTTCCAATTAAAGAACTCACCCAAGCGAATTGCATTGTAAATCAAATGCAAAGCACTGCAAGCCCACTTTCAGTCAAAGTAACTGAAGTATGTCTGGCCACTGCACACGTAACCTGGTTTGCTTTGTACAAGGTGTTCCCACCGCCATGCACCCAACTACGATTTAGCAGACACAGGAGCAAAGAACGAGCTTGATCACCAAACACAGCTGCACATTGATCCCTGGCGCGCCGCCTTCCAAGCCAGAGTAGCACCAATGGTAATCAAATCAAAGACCTCTGCAGAGATACACTTCAGTATTTGAGGAATCAAGGTCAGAGATGTAAAAACGTAAGAAAGCAGATGTGTGAACAATGTCGTAAACACAAAGTAGATTGTTAAAGTCATTGGGGCTAAATGAAAACTCCTAGAGAATATTCAGAGACTTAATTCAATCCTATAGATGAGAAATAAAATATTAAAAATAATAAGAACTGATATTGGTAAAAAAAAAATATTAAAATTACTTAACTGTCAGTAAACATACACTAAAGTTACAAGGCAACAGTTTATATTAATTCAATAATTATTGCAAAAACACATCGTGCCTTTTTTTGCATTATTGTTACCCTAAAGTTTTAGGGGGGAAAAAAGCATTTTAAAAGTGTAATCAATATTCTGTTTTTTGCAGTTTCATTGACCACAAACTCAAAATTTTCTTTTTTTCAGCCAAGATTGCCACCTTAGAAAGCTGGAGCCTAAAGCTCTAAAGACCCTGCTCCCAAGTGCTGAGGGAAGCAGCAAATGTGCAAAGTACGTCAAAGGGTGCATTTCCAGTGACGCCCCAACACGATTCAATAACATTAAGAGCTACACAAAAGGGACCTTGGCATGCACACAGTGTACTGGGCACAAGTTGAACCAGCTTTAGTAAACTGTTCCAAAATACATTGTTTCCATATAAGGCATAATTAAAATACAAAAATACAGTAGTTTACTAATAAAATTTAATTTCCAAGGAACTAAATTGATCCTTTGATGTTACTTGAAGAACTGGCTCCAGTAATTTTTACAAGCAGAAGGAACCATCACAATCGTGTGGTTTAAGGTACCAGTTAAGTAATTTCATATCAGTATTTCTATTCCCAGCCTGTATCTTCCCGTCCCCAGGCTGGGCTTCCTTTGAACGTTTCTTTTCAAGGAGTACAATCACGTCTTTACATTGAAATCAGAACCTATCATCAGACTCAGCTGTCCACACTGTAATAAAATGCAAAAGTTTGCAGTAAGGATAATACTTCAAATACTCCTATTACTCTCCATATGATTGGGGGCTATTTTCATTAAAAGCCTGAGTGTTCTTAATTGCTAGCAATCTCAACGGATACTGACATATGGAACCCTAAAGGAAAAACAAATACAGTGTTGAGTGGCACAATAAACTCATAATTTAGGATTTCATCAGCTGTACTGGGGAGCACAGAAGAAGCATCTCTTCCATCTTTCTCCTGCAATTTCCCCCCTCCCCCTGGGGCAGAAAAAAAAAGTGGAGTTCCAAGAACAGAGGAGAAAAATAAAATAAAATTCTCCCTTTTTCAAAAACAATATCATCTTTGCAAATTACAGCTTAAAAAAATATTCATTACAATGCCAATCACAGCTGATCAAAACACTTCGTTTCAAGTAAGGGTTCTGTCACAATATTATTTGACATTTGTGTTCAATTGTGCTCAAGGTAACTTTAGTGACACGCATATTAAGGACTACCTATAGATATCAGCATATCTGATGTCTAGGAAATCTGTATGCATGAATGAGCACAGATAGAATTCCATCATGCAAATATTGGAATGTGTATATAATTATGTGTGCTCATCATATGATTGCACGGGATAGGAATGTCTTTCTTTAAATATATAAAAGTAATTCAGCCCATCATATAAGAATAACTGGAATTATATTAATTACCTGCATCCTTTGCCTGAAGTATTTTTTGAGAAAGCTGTCTCAGTTTGATTGTGTATTGGGTGGGGTGTCCATCCGCCCCATCCCAAAATATTTATCTGCCTTTTAAACCAGAGTGCTACGCTGCTACAGCTTCACAGGAGTGAAGAAAAAAAAAAAAAAAAAAAAAAGGTATTTGCAGTCAATTACTGGTCAAGGACTTCTCATGAAGAATGGAGCTGCAAGAAGTGTTTCGCTGCTGCCATTCACATTCCCCTTACCAAGAGAAATGAATTACACAATGTTTCATTCCTGCCTACATGCCTGTATTTTGTGAACAGCGATATCCCAGACCCACTCCGGTCTCCAAAGCACCCCAGGGGGTACACAAGACAATCCACTAGGATGCAGAAAGAAAATATACTTGTACAATTCCTAGATTAAAGAAGTATTTTTAAAATAGTGTTAATTTCATCTTTATCTCATCCTTTTTTAATTTATTTTTTGTGCATGCTTCAGAATGTAACATATTAGTGCAGTAGCACATGTATATAATTTATAAGTAAACAAATATACATATATTGGGGGTGCATACTCAAACACTTTTTAGTGATAGGTATGTGCGATCAAAAATGTTTGGGGACCACTGCATTAGACAGCTTTAAATACTCAAACATCAATTACATAATGTAAGATGAGGAAACCTTAGCAGATTTAAAATGGGAAATTCTTATATCCACTATAAAATATAAACCCTCACTAGAAAGTCCTGCAGCCATTGAAAACATTTTAAGGGAGAACTAGAAGTAAAGGTACTCAGAATATCAAAACTTCAATTTGTGAAATTTGGACTTTAAATAAATCAAAAGCAGAATAACCCAGATGAAGGATTCCTCCCAGCGAGATGAAAGGCAGACAAATGACCCAGTCCTCTGACAGCACAACAGGAAACGCCACTTCCTAACAGGAAAAGGTATCCCAACCTTACACAACTCAGGTACAGCAACCTCAGCTCTGCTTTTCTGGTGCCTAGTGTATGCCTCTTCCACTTATTGAATTCCAGCTTTCTCTATTAAAACCGCCTTCCTTTTCTCTGTTCATTCAGGAAGTAATTTAGAGCTTTTGAATTCCCTTGGCATCAAGTAGGAGAAAAACAATACATTCAATAACTCAACCTCACAGACAATTTATTTACTGTCGTGTGTCATAGGTAAGAGCTGTCGTCATCCCAAAGTTAAATTTAAGAACACCATTCTATCCAACGCTCTTATGTTTAATCTAAAGATGAAGTTTTAATTAAGTACTGACTTTTAAGATTTGTATAAACAACTTCATCTTTAGATTAAGTACTGACTTTTAAGATTTGTATAAACAACATTGAGCAATCTCATTTTGTTGGGAATCTAGATGCAAAAACTATCTTTCTGTCTCAGATACTTATATACCCACATCTCTATTCTCCGGGATTTTCATTTTGTACTTTTGTTTATTGTGGCAAGTAACTTGGAGCATTATAAATCTATTTTAAGTAAAAGTTTTGGTGATTTAGGAGTCTTCAAATACATCAGATTGATACTCGACTTTGATAAGATGCTAACTTCCAAGTACTCAGCAGCAAGGAACAGCAGCATAAAATGTTTTATCCTGAGGTTCTAAAACAAAAGGAAGTCCACAGCATGGTAAAACTAAGTTCTGGACTAAATTACTACATTTACAAAGCTAACAACAACAACAAAAATTCAGATTGAGTACTGTTTTTTGTCACTACAGCAAAGCAATTACACCAGACTTGTTAAGGACGGCATCCTTTTAAAGTTGTCTATTTAAAGAGTATTTCATCATTTACCACAAACAAATGTTGATTTTAGGTTTTTCTGAAAATTATACTCCAAGTATTCCATCCAGGGCTAATTAGAACATAGACTTAAGGCAGGCATAACAGAGTCAGCTTTGTAGGATCAGTGTCTGTAAACTCAGAAAACCTGGAACCACTTTTCAGAGGAGCAATGCATCTCTCAGCCCAAACCAAGTTCTCTCAAAGTCACTAGATAATTTATTCCCCAGAGAATACTCATTAGTGTTGCAAAATTGATGTTGTTTATGAAGAGACAATTGCATTATTGGTAAATTAGATTTCAATTCTCCTGCATAAATGTACTATACAGTTTGCCTATTTCCTTTCATATATTATACATTCCATAAAAGACAAATACATCTTAACTACTGGGTTTTTTTCCCTAATTTCCTATCACTTAAAATTACTTTAAACGTTTATTTGGTAAAGATGAAGAAATTCAGTCCTAGTGGAATACTGCTGGTTTCAGACCAGAGCATCCACCAATGTGTGTGCCAAAAGACATACCAGGCTTGTGTCATTAGACATACTATCTTCAATTATGAATTCAACCTCAACTGCTTTGATGGGAACTATTATGGATGCATAGTATCTCCAGTTTAACTACCGTAGTTTTTTGAAAAAGGAGAACAGAGGAATAATGATAACTTGACACAACAGATAAGAACGGATCCATAGCAGGTCAAAGAAACAGCAAAAGCGAAGTGGGTTCTTGACAAACCTGTCTCCTTTTCAGTTATCCAGAACACTGACTCAAGATTGCAGAAGTTTTTTTCCTTACACTCTGATTTTACATATAATCAAACCAGGCAGTTTCCTAAATCACCAAATTCTATAGTGTTAAGACACAGGTCCAATAACTTGGTCAACAGGGGGGAAGAAAAATCTGCACAGTGCAAAGTCTTACATGACAGCAGACAACATCAGTTTCAGCATCTTATAAAAAACAAATGCAAGAAAGCACAGTTCGACCTTATCTTTAATATATTTCAAGAGGAATATATTTTTTATGAAAGTACTATGCTAAACAACAAATTATTCACAAAGGAAATTAATTAAGAGCATCACCATAAGAAACTACTTTGTGCAACCAGCATCATAATTGTAGACATGATCTCAGAAGAGTCAATGCAATTCACGCTCTACGTTCAGCAGCATTCAACTTCCACGGAAAACTTATCAGTGAGAGGAATAAAATGGCAAATGTAATTATTTTTTTCTTTTGTGATGGGATATTTTTGCACAAAGCTGTCCAATCTATTTCAGCCTTATATTATTATAGAAGTGCTTTATTTAAAGAGGTCTTTAAAAAGACCTCTTATAAATTTAGCTTGGTATTTTGACCAGAAGCAGTATTTTATGCTATTGAGTATGATCTAATATTTGGCCACTGAACAGATGTCGTTCTATCTAGCAGAATTCATAAATATTAAAGCTTTCAAAGTTAAACTATGAATTCCATTTTATTAACTAAGTTTGAGATGAATTATGGTACTAATGACTTAAGAATCATAACAGGCCCATCCTTGTCAAGTACAAAAGGGAAGAATTCAACTAAATTATGGAGTATTTCCTTATGCGCAGGTGACTTTCAGTCTGATTGATGAACAGTCAAAACAGACAACTGGTGTCACAACAGACTATTAAATTAAGTGCTTCAGTGTCAAAAGACTCACTTTTCTCCTCTCATCTGGCAAGACCAGCAGACAGGAGAGGAGAGGTAAAGTACAGATTACTTATGGTAATACTAACACGTACAATGGCCTCCCTTCCAATCAGTTGCAGTAATTAGCACACACACCAGCACTCAAACAACTTGCCAGCCTCACTGTAGTAACAGTGCCAAGCAATGGTGCACCAGAAAACACTTAACAGAGGGAGAAGAGGAAAAGAGAAGGAGAGTAAATTCTCAATATCTTTCACTGACCATCTGCTTTTTTGTCAAATAGATTTGTACTTTGGGTGGAGTAGGGATGGAAGCCACAATATGCTAGTTAATAGCACATAAAAACCTAATGCAGGGAGAAGGTGGAACATGACAGCACTTAAATGCAGAAACCATAACTATTTAATAGTGTATAAAAAGGTGCTATTGTTTAAGTCTGCATGAAGTGAATTGATAAATGACTGCTGTGTAAAGCTGAAAACGCAAGAAAGTAACAGCTTGTGTTACAAACTGTGTTTGTAACTTAAGGCACAAATTTTGCTTTTTCAGTTTCAAAGAGTTGAGGCGAGGGGTGGAAGCCTTTTGCATGAAGGCAGAAAGGGCAATCAGAGCGCAATCAAGGAACACCACGTATGCTAAGGAAAAAAGCAATCCTCAAATGCTAGCATCAGCTCAGTAATTTTCCTTTGTTAGGAAACCTTGGCACATTATTTTTTTGTACCCAAAGAACAAAGTCACTCATCCACTGTCATGGAGCAGATGAATTATGCTGAGGAAAGAACTAAGTCTGGAAAAAGCTACAGACTATAATACAGTGGGGAGAAAGGGCTACTGCGTGGAACAATCTGTTATGCCCATCCCTAAGCAGACAGAGCAAAGGGGCAGCCTCCAAAGCCTCTACATCAAAACATTGCTATAGAGAGGACAAAAAAAAAAAAAAGTCACAAACATTTTTACTTCAGTCATTGCCTACTGCCTTTTGAGTATATCCAGCTTCACGAAAGGCTTTTTTGTAAAAACTGAAAATACACACTGCAATGGACCAAACCTCGTCATCTTTACAAGTCTCAAACAATAGCTGAAAACATGACATTTTATTCTCCATCCTTGCTACTAAAGAACTAACTTTTCAGAGCAAGAAAATACAGGGTTGACAGGAGGAAAAAGAAATAGGACAATATCCATCCCTCCTCCTCCCCCCTCATTTTAAGTTTCCAAGAGAGTCAGATTACATATGATAGAAAACTGTAAATTCTTGTAGTACTCTTTCCACCACTCACTCTCTTCAATCTTTTTTTGCTCTTACCCTGTCAGTCCCCCTCTCACTAACATATTCCCTTTTATTTTATCCAGTCTGTCACATCTCATATTTGACTACACTAATCTGCTCGTTATCAAATACAAAATACATGAAGGGGGCTGTGGGGGGTGTGTGTGTGTGTGTGTGTGTTTTGGTCCAACAAATGGTTAAGTAAAAAAAGGACTAAAAAAAAAAAGAAAATTGTAATTATATAACAATCACATAACTTGGCAAACACTGAGGAAAAGCCACTTTGAGTCCTCAAGAACCAAAGGACATCAGCGTCCCTTCTTTTCTGCAGTTTGGCAACAATATTCTTGCACTTACGTGAATAAAAACAGCTTTCTAACCTGTGTGACTAAAAGCTGAGCATTACCTCATCCATAAGGCAAGAGGAAGGCCTGAAGGTTGTCTGCGGTGTTACCCCGTTTAAATAACATTGTTAGAATTTAGGATGAGTGATAGCACTAGGAAGCCAAGTCAGAAAACAAAGGAGGACTGACTGAAACAGGGCAGAAAATCCCAAACAGTTAATATTTTATACTGGTCATTCTTTATGTCTGTGGCAGGAAACTGTTTACCTAGTAACCTGCTATGGCTTTTTATTTAAAAGTAGTTCAAAACATTATGCCCAAGTTAACCCCTTCGGTGATTTAACAACATTTTATTCTGTAGTTGGTAAGAAGTTAACCGCTTGATTTAGAACATGCTTAAGTTACAGCACAAACTGGTATCCTAAAGTCCTTTAAAAAACCCATAAAATTCAGCTAGAAGTGCATAGCTGGTGCAGTCAAACAGAACTCTTTCCAGAACTGTCCTCTTCAACTGCTCTGACCATAAATCTTTTTAGACACACAGATGATACTTTTCGTTTATTTGTTCTTATGAATGGATGATGGAAAAACATGCTGGATCGTATGGTATGTTAAAAGCCTACTCACACTTCTCTTCGTTAACCCTGTCAACTGTTGGAATAAACACCAAGACAGTGACCCTGGTCTCTCTTCCAAAACACACACTGTAGGGAAACCTGTGCTAGCCTGTAAAGACAGCAACCACCAAGCCCATTACTAGTACATTGGCAGGTCTGACAATTCATGGTGGGAAGTTCTAGCCTAATAGAGCTCTTATGACACATGTACTCTAGTGTGCTGGATCACAGGTAACAACAGAATTTTTATATTTCATCTTAATTTTCAAAGTATATACACAACATGTTAACTGTGAGGATTAAGAAAAAACTCTAGATCAATAGTCTGTCCAAGCTCCAGCCTAATAAACTTAAGGTTGATCTACACAGACTTGTACGGAAGGGCCCAGGAGATGACAAACTCTCATTTCTAATCTACAAGTCCATGTGAAACATAATATTCTGCAGCAGGAAAGGTCTCCTTCCTCTTCCCCCATATAAAACTGAAATAAGCATATTTAAAAAATAAAAGATGTGAAGAAAAATTTCTAATCAAATCTGTCTGTAAGCTAGTGTTGAGGCAAAAACAACAAATGTTTGTTTAGAAACCACAGTATCTTTAAATTCTTATTGTGGTCTTGAAACCTTTTTATGCTAACTTGTAGCAAAAGGGACAGGTTTAATTTAGCATGCAGCTCTACAACTGCCTTAAAATGATAAGAGATTGTATGGATGCTGAAGAATCAAGTCCTGTTGATCTGACAATGTGCAGGACAGCACTGCTGACACAAAGGAGACAACAGAAACATGGCTGGGGAAACACTAGCCTTTAATTTAAACACATATAGAACACTTGAAGTACAACTGAAATATACCATTTGGAGATGAAATGGCTTATGAGGATGCGGGGAATTTTATCAGCCTAATCATGCGAGAGCAAGATCATGTTCGTGTGTGTGCATGCATGAAAAAAAGAAAAATTTGGAACATTGAACATATCTTCCTGTGCACAAGATCCTTTCTTACACAGTTGTGTAGTTTTCTTGTCCCTTAGAGGTACAACGAAAAGACAGAAAGCAAACTACTGAAATTGGTGACAGAAACATGAAAGAAACAGTGAGTTTCTCTCCTAAATGACAACAATAACATTTTCATCAAAAGGGTTATCAGCTTCATTTACTCCAGAGTGCCATACCTGTTGAAGTTAATGTCTGGATAACTAGAATACTCAGACTTCATCTTCGCATTGCGACGTGGAAAAGTACAGAAGAAAGCATTGGCTAGAAAACTAGCAATCTGTTCCTGTGACATTGTGATGGAGTGATTCATCTTTTGTTTCAGTAGAGGTATTGGCTACCAACAGAAGGAGTGAGGGGGAGGGAGGGGCAGGAGAGAAGGGAGGGAAGGAGAGAGAAAAAATAATTAGCTTACCCGTTTTAAAAGAAAAAACAGGAGCACAATGTTACATTTATTAAATTAGAGCAAGAGTAATTCAGGCCACTGGTGAACCCTTTAATCAGGAGCACCATTAAAGTCAAGAACAATTTTTTCAAGACAATTCGGAAAAAGCTTGCTTGACAAACTGCAGATTTGTAATCAATAATAAAAAGAAAGATCAAGAAAACACAACTTATTAAACAAACCTGTGGGGGATGGAGAGGGGGAAAAAGTAGATGGGATGTGGCAAGTCCTGGGCAATCTTAAAAACTGAAGTAAAAACCCACTTTCAAGAGCTGTATAGTTAAGAACCCTTAAGGAATGCTTTCAGCTACAATAACAGTGCTTTATAGTTTAGGAAGAGATATGGAAGTTGCACCAGAGATCATCACTTTATGACTTGCTTTGATTATTTTTTCCATCCTGCTTGAAGAAATAACACTGACAATTTTAGCAGGAAGTGCATGAGCATCCATTCTTTTATAGTTAAAATGAACAAAAAGCTCAGCTTCACTTTGGTGTTTTATTTTACTTTAGTCAAAGTTTCTTTAATATAAAAAGCAACAAAGGGGTGGGGGAACAAAAAAAAGCAACCTGAAATGTTAAACATTTTATCAGGCTTTAGCCTCCTGATTTATTTATTTTTCTTAATTATGTGGTAATACGAAGGGGGAGGAGGGATCATTCTGACTGCTAAGGAGTCCAGTAACAGTTATGATAAACCCACTTGACAGGAGAAAGAGAATACAGTTTTCACCTCTTCTTCCAATATTCTCAGCCATCATCATTGGCCTAGCTCCAGGAGAGCCAAGCAGCTACATCTCGAACCTTATAGTTGTGAATAGAGAAATTGCTGCTAATTTAGACTGTTGAATACACAGCCCTATTTACTCCACAAAACAAACAAGTCTTCCTTCATTCTTATAACTACTACATTCACTGAATTTTATTCAGTCTTCTGGCTATTTAATTAACAAGCTATATTATGATTGCTGAAGTCACACAGCTTGGGGGGGGTGGGAGAGGAGGAGGAGCCTGAGAAGCTCTAAGTTCTACAAGCCTATTAAAAATAGTGTATTTGGACAGTGTTTTATTGGAACAAATTTAGCTTTATGTCTAACCAATAGAATGAGTCTGATGACTGTTCTTCAGAAAATGAGTTCTTCAGAATTTTACAGTCCATCATCTCTATAAAAGGCATTATTGTAAGAACGTCCTAGTCTTGTGCTTGACATAGCATTCAGAAATTTCCTAGTGTTCTCATAAGCTTCCCCCATCAAGTGACTAATAAAAGAAAACAAACTTAAGAAACATTCATACTGTTTGAAATTTTATATCTACTGTAGGACCTCTGTGGCATAACAAAGTAGGGAGAGATTTTCCCTGCTTCTGTCCAACAAAATCAATTTAGAAAATTGTAACAAAGCAGCTTACAAATTAAGAGTCATTACCCTGTTAGTGTGTTATCTATCATACAGCCTCACTTCCTTGATCAGTCCTATTCACTTTTATCAGCTTTACTACCTACAGAACTGATTCCCATAACAATAACAAAGAATTAGTTAAGGTTTGTATGTGCGCAAGTATTGCAATGCAATATACTCCCAAGTAAACAAAGACTTTATGAAAATACTAACTCTAGGATTAAAAAAATTACTAAAAATCAAAAACTAGATGTTGTAAGATTACTGAAGTATTTCAGTTTATAAGTTTGATTTTCAAACCTGAAAGCTTTCATGGTCATTTCATTTAAGAAAAGCAAGAAGCGACTCCAGCATATAGAAAGGAAAGTGTTACTGAAGTTCAGACTAAAAATATGACAGCGAGATACATATTTTTTACATTCTCTTATATCATTATAGAAGTGCATTGTCGGTTCTGCTCCCTAGGCCTCAGTTACATTCAACACAAAACCTATATCTTTTATTAAGAACTTAACGTGATCCTGCTATTTTGACCTCAGCCATTACAGTTTGCAGAGAAGCAGTTTGCCACAAAGCACTTTGCCAGCTGCGTTTACTTACCTGGGTGCAGATACTAGGGAGACAGAGCGCCAGCTTGACCATATCAGGAAGAATGGACTGGAACAAATGTTGAGCCTCTGCATCTTCAAGAACCTGGTAAAAAGAAAGAAAAAAAGAAAAAGAAAAAAGATAGGTGATTTACCTCAGAAATAATGACTGTAAGAAAAGTTTGTGAAAACAGGATCTATCCAAAAGAAACGAGGGAAAAATAATAATTCCTATTAGCTTCGTGCAAATCTGCAGCATTTTTCCCAGTAGTACCACACTGCTTTTCACCTTGCAATAATCCACTAATTGAAATAACTGCAACTTTTGAGAGCTGTTTCTGTAAGAAAATATGTCACCAAATGCCTTATAAAGGAATCCTAAATAAGTTATCATTTTGACTCTTGCCAGAGCAATGAACTGAATTTTCAACTAGTAACAATCACCACCTAACCACGAAACTACCAGAATGATTTACCTAACTTTCATATTCAGATCATCGTCTAAGACAAGTACCTGTGACATTCTCCCATGAAGGACACAAGAAACGTACTGCTGGGTCAGACCAGTGGTCCTCAGCAGCAGCCACAATAAACGCTATGTAAGAAGCACACGCAGGCCTGGGCACTTTCTGTTGTCCATCCCCACCATGTTCCTTCAAGAACTACAGTCTTTGGATTACACACATTAATGGATGCAGCCTGCCTGGTCCCACGTGCTGAAGTTGTCATCTTTTCAGTCTCTTCTTGCAAGACAGCTGATCCTATGACTATTTTAGCTGCCCTTCTCTACCTGCTCTAACATCCTTCCTGAGAAGGAGACCCCAGAGTTGACAACACTCAAAAAAATGGGCTCACCACTGTTTCACAAGGCTTCTCAAAGCTTTTATACTCAAGACCAAGTTACCTCAAAGCCTTCTTGTCCTGTTGTCAATTCCCTTCCTGACACTGTCTGGCCCACCGTGGACATTTTTGGCTGCCAAAGCCTATTAAGTCAATGCATTCAGAGAAAGTCCAGGATCTGGCAACTGCCAGTTCCGAGCTCAACATCATGTACCCGGGCTTTAGATGAACCCTCCCACATGCCCATTCATGTACAATACACTTATTTATTAAGATGCAAAAGGTTCTTTATGGCAGGCAATGTTCTTCCAAGAAAAGCTAGGATAGGCACTTGAATGGAAGGCTGTGAAAAGAAAAGCAACACTAAGCAGTGCAGTTGCAATATGCAAAATGGCACAAAAGCATGCCATCTCCTCAAAAGTCTCATGTTCTGCCATATGAATCGGCTGAAGTAAGATCAAGGAGAGAAAAGCACATTCTCCACCTTGCTGTGCAGCGGTGCAGTTTTTCCCCTGATCTAGGGATCCGGGTACCAGCTGTGACTGGCTGCTAGATCTGCATGCTGCGTTTAAGGCAAAAAGCGGACACGAGAGAACACGCACCTCGCACTGCAGCTGGGGAACAGAAGACGAAGGTCACAGTTCAACTTTCTGCCTCTTTTCCCGACATCCAGGGAATCTATATCTATGCCCACCTTCTCCCAGTTTCTAGATTAAAATCATTAAAATTCTGAAACTGTGGCTTTAAAACTACAGAATATTATTTTTCAAGTAAAACTGTTAGAAAATAATTGGATTTACTATCAATTTCACACAAAAACAATAGCAGGCAATGGATAGAACAGCATCAAGGTATTATCAACTTTAGCCTCTGTAACACTTCACACTAATTGTGAAATCACAGAAAGCGATCTTTTTAGTCATATAAAAGCTTTGTAATTCACACTACAATTGGAAGTTTCACACAGACTTCAGAATGTAAAAAGATACTGGCAATTTTCTTTAGAAGAGGAAAATATGGTGCCTCTGATTCAAAGCACGCTGTTCCCCATAAATGCCAAGCTGAAAATATTGTTTGAAGGCTAACAAGTTCTGTTCTTCCAAGATCATTAAAATAACTATAGAAGTATCTCTGCTCTATTCCCTCCCATTCCAAGTGATATAAAGGGGTAAGAGTACTCAGGAAGTTAAAAAAAACAAAACCACAAACAAATCCTCGAAGGACAAACAACTCACGGTAGGGAAGGTGGGAAAATAAAACAATCCCAATACCTACAGAGTTAGTTGCCACGCATTACGTATGCTGTTCATGGAGACATACAAACAAGGTTTTAATTTAATGTTTTAAATTGAAAGAAGAACTTAAAAAGAACAGCAAACCTAGGAAACACAAAAATCATTTGATATAATAGAGGAATAATCCAAGTAATATGCAAATTGTTACTGAAAGTCAAACTTTTTTTTTTTAAGGTTAAGAAAAGCACAAGATGCATCTCTCTCTGCTGTTGTTGGCTGCATATGCACCTACATATTTACACAGTATAAGTTAGATATTGAAAATCACAACCTAAACTTTAACATTGTCTGCTCTAGCAGAACACTTTGCTCCTGTGCACAATGTTTTTAAGTGCCATAAAATAACAAAACGAGCATTTAAAGGCTGGAATTCAGATCTCAATACATAAAATGAATATGTAAGTTAAATCTATTCAAAAGATGACATTTAACCTCAGATGTCTACCAGGCTGTCAAATTCTGATATTCTCTCCCCTTCGGGTAACACTTCCTCTCTTTTAAAGTTGACATATAAATAGTGGCTGCTATGCTTTGCTGGCTGCCACAGACTATACAGTATCACTTATCCGGTGACACATTATGGCACTGGATTTTGTCATAGCTGTCAAGACTTCAACCTTTTCTTTATGCTCCTTTGAAAACAATATAATAATAGTATGAGACAATTTCTTCCCAAAACAGAAGGAGGGCTAACAATTGCACAGCTCAGCTCTGATATGAAATTGTAACTACAAAGTTAACTTCTTTAACTCTGAAATTCTACTTTTCCTTCTCCTTAACCTTCCTAATGCTGCACCAGAACACGCTCTCCTCTCTCTGTTAATGACCAGAAGTGTCCTTGCTGCACTTCAGACAGGTTACTCTTACATGTAAATGACATAAAAGGTGGGTCTTTTTTGTGAAAAGCATTGGGTGCCATGAAAACCTTACTACATTTTCACAAGACAAAAATCACTTAAAGGACCCCACAACTTTAAAAAGATTATTGTGAGAGCTAAATTCACAAACCTTGCCAAGAAACTCCTAACTGTGCATTGTTCTCTAATCAAACCATCAAGCAGCCTAAGCATCCCTGTTTTGAATACTCCCCTATGTAGGCAAAGGACTCCTAGCTATTGCAGGGAAGCTTATCAGTTTTGAAGCTCAAACTTAGTTTGTTTCTTCCTGGAAATGTTATAACTTCACAAAATAGCTGCTGTAGTGAGTAATTCAAGAACTCTGTGGTTCAACTGCAGGTGCCGTTTTATGTAAAAACAACACAAAAACAAACAAAAAAACCCCAACTCCCAAAAAACCCACCAAAAAAACCACCTCTTTCTCCCCAATAAACTTTCTCCCTAAAAATAACTCCTTGGGGAGCTATTTAGCCCTGCGCTTCCCATTTATATCTTGAGGCTATCACCCATTATTGAACAGTGGCAATAAGCCAGAAATATACAGCCTTTCTTGCTTTATGTTTCTAAAAAAAACTAAGTACCTTGAGTCATGGCCACATCCATGTAATTGTAACTTCCCCTTTCTGCGCAAGGACTCTTCCTGTACAGGTACCATTCCTCTGAGGTTTCTATGAAAAAGAACACCTGCAAATCCCTGGCTGCTTGGCCCCCATCCTCTTTTGACCATAAAACCAGCATGCCACCACAGCTGCAGCTTTGTAGACCAATCACTGTCACTGCATCTTCTCAGCTATGGTCAGTGCAACACTGAGCCTGGCTTTATCTGCGACAACCTTTTCAAACTTTGAAAGCAGCAAAAAAGAACATTCAGTCATGGAAAGTAAAAGGATTCCAAGGACGTGGAGTGCTGACACCACAGCTACATCTGACAGACATCCCACGATGCAAATGCCAACCTGGGAGAAGCTAGCAACAGCACAGAGCATACCTGGTCACGGAACTGAATGAAGATTTATTTGGAAGGAAACTCTCTTCATGAAGCAGTGACTTGTACTGGTGTAAAATCCAGCATGTTTAGAGTCATATTACATATTCTACTTATTTGTTGCTGCTGAAAGAGGGATGTGTCATTCTGTCTCCCCAAATGCACACACCAGTTCCCATGTTCATTTGATAACTTCCCGAGATCCTTCAGCTTGTTAATGCTACAGGAAAATAACTTGGGGCATGGGGGGGTGTGCTCTTCCTCTGCATTATTAAGTCAAACCAGCCAACCAAAAAGTCTTGCATTATTAGATGTTGTGCGGGGTGGGTGCTAGGTTAAACAGAACCAGTCACACCCCTCGTCAAAGGGCTACAAAGGCAGATACCCGTTGCAACTCTTTTCAATGAAAAAACAGTAATATTCTAATTAGCATGAAGCTGTTACAAGCAGCACCTCACTTTGAAGTCAATGTCCTATCAAAGGAATGCCTGCTTTGATTCAGTAACGTGCTTTTATCTGTGTGCAATCTGTTTCAGGGCTACAAGATTAAGAAAAAGGATTGGATTTCCATTGTTAAAAAATAACATTTGCTTTATATGGAATTCTAAACTATGAAATGGTTGTCAATAATTTTTGATAGAGGAAAATACATGAAGTATCATAGCAATTTTGTTTTTAAACAATTGATCAGTTTCTCCTTTCCTTATTATGCATACATGTCCTTTGCAGCTTCCTTCAGGATTTGAAATGAAAAACAAAAATATATTGTTGACTTTATTTGTAGTTCTCCAATCATGCAAAAAATTATTTAGGAATGAAATAAAAGCAGGGGTTATACCCTGAGGGAAAAGTATGTGGAATGAGAGTTGCAAAGCATGACTTGCCTTTTGCCAAAGAAATCACTTGGCGATTTTATCAGTATTTGCACTGGAGCAACTGATTAAATGAACATGACTTAGGGCTCCAATTCATAAGATGCAAATGGGTCAGTGAGCCGTGGCAGAGGTAAGAGCTCTTGGCCAAACTTGCATCACAATTTTGCAAATGAACATTTATACTGCAGCAAAGAGGCCTGACTAAACGTCGCCATAAGTAATGGCCTCTTGTCACTATAAACCAGTCCTCCAAAACGTAATGAACGAGTATGCCTGACAGTCCTAATAAGAAGGATCTGAGGTAGCATGGGGTGATAGTGATGCTAGAGAGTTTAAATCTAAATCTGACAGCTCATCAAACCAAACAAAGTGCACATACAGGACACAAATTTGGACAGCTCTATCTATCACACGGGCAGGCAGAGCCATCACACCAACAGGCAACCAGCACGCTAAGGCAGCGACGGCTTAATGCTTTCAATTTGTTTGGCTTTATTTCCCCACATTAACTTTTGTGGCAGGACAAGAACCAACTGAACCACGTTCTTAGGATGAAGGGGAAAACCAGAGTGCTTCCTTCAGACTTCGTGTCTTTTATTTCCTAATTCTAATGGATTTTGACCTCCTGACTTGTCTTTCCCAGCTGCCATAATGCCTCATGCACTTTCCTAAATTACTTTGTTACAGTTGGAGTTTGTAAGTGCCCTGTACCATCAGTTACTCTGCTGAACTGTCTTTCCAGTAACAGCTTTCCTAATTATTCTAATGTAAGATATCATATGGTTAGAGGTGGCAATAGTCCTAACTAATTAGACAAACTGCGTAACTTCTATGTATTCTAGTCACAGTAAGTTCATTCTGCTAATTTCAGGAACGCTTTTTTTCTTTTTCCTCCTTCACTATCTTCAATTTGTCTCAAAAAAAATATCTCTGTATATTTCTACAGGGCATTAAGATCCATGTGATGAATACTTCCAAGCTGAAAAACTTGGTTGCAAATAGAATTGTAGCAAGTAAGGGCATATACAGCCTACTTAGACATAACATCATTATTAAACCTCCTTCAAGTATGCAAATGAAAAAAAAAAACCCAAAGAAAGATACGTGAACAAAGCGATGCTATTCACGTTCTCAGAGAGAAAGATTTGCTCGGTGCTACATGCAAGGAACATGAAGGTAGAATATGCCATGAAGTCTCAGGCAACTACACTAAGTACACCTCTAAAAAATGAAAACAAGCTTCACTAAGTCATACTCTCTACAAAGCCTTTTCTTCTGGACAGGGAGCAGATGAATTCTACTCAAACAGACTGTGCCACAACTCTCAGTGTACCTGATACCTAGACAGAGACACTAGGCTTCAGCCTGCTAACTTCACTGATATTCACTGAATTTTTAGAGTTGGAAGGGACCATAGAGATCATCTAGTCCAACTCCCCTGCCAAAGCAGGATTGCCTAG
>JAOXNO010000002.1:10539993-10555986 GCA_028565335.1 Limnodromus scolopaceus | reverse complement strand
ATGGGAGACAGTGTCAAAAGCCTTGCTGAAGTCAAGGTAGATGACATCTGCTGCCCTCCCTTCATCCAACCAACCAGCTATAGCATCATAACTTGCATGCCTTTGTAAAACAGACTCTTTGTCATCATGTAAAATACTATACATATAAGTAAGATTGAAACCTAGAAGAAAAGTGGGGGTCAGGGAGATGTGGGCATGGACTTTAGTTCCCATTTTATTAAGTTAATGAACTTCCTAAACGGCAGGAGATAATAAACTCTCATCTGCCTCCTTTAGTTCCCTTACAAAAACTAATTCAGCAGGAAACACACTCAGCTGTCAAATCCATTCCATTTCTCAAGCGCTTGCCTGATTAGAAACCAGAGGAAGGACAAAGTAATCTTTGGAGGGAAGAGGGGGGGGGAACCATAACACTGGATTATGCGGAGAAGAATCTTATTTAAGAAGAAGAATGCTTCTGACATTTATCAAAACCACAAACTGACACTTCAAAAGAAAAAAGGAAGACAGCTTACATGGCAGAGGTTAATTCATTTTTGTTTAATTTTCCCCCCCCGAAGGCTCATTCACGTCTTCTGCCAATCCAACCCTGGAATGATCTCTCAGGTGTATCATCCCTAACAATAGCAGCTTTGTTCTCAAAGCTTTTCAACATTCTAAATAAAATCTGAGAAAAAAAAAAAGTATATTTATATTTCCATCTCCTCATAATGGCTTTAGAAGCCCAGTTTATACTTCTACTGTACTAGAAATCTAACCACAATCATCTTCATTATCAATGAGTGAATTTCTCTACAGGCCCCCACGAGAGTCTATGTACCTGCATGGTCTCTCATGAGTAGAAGCATCACAAACATTTCTGAAGCAGAGGCAGAGTCCTGGGAAGCAAAGTCAAACACTGCTTTCTAAATACTTTTGATTTACTCTTGGAAAGTACAAAGTAGCTGAAAGGACAATGACCTTGTTTCCACAACAGCGCTGTAACATGAGTTAAAAAAATAAAGTATCTTTCATCTGACTGACACAAGCAAAGGGTGAAAACATCCCCTTTCCAGGTTCATCCAAAACTTTTACCTCTCTAAACAGAGTACGTGGAAAAAAATGTTTAATGCTGCTATGATTTTAAAAACATCTGGTAAGAACCACAGTGTGGAAGCACTCAAAAGCCATCAGATATTTAACTACAAAATTTTTCAACCACTTTTGGCTTCTGGCACTAAAAGCTTCATGAGACAACATATCTATCGCCCTTATGAAAGCTTTATTTTCTTTAACATTACCGAAAAAAGTCACACACAGGAGGGGAAAAAGAAGGACCAACTAAAGATACCACAAGAGCATTGCAGATTTCAACAAATCTATAGGCTATTTTTTGCTTGGTTGTCAGAATTATAGATTCAAAATTACCAATATCTTGAGAAAAATATCTGGTATTTAAGATTATATTGGCCAAATAAGAGCAGGCCAAACCTGCTCTTTAAAGAATGCACGGCAACTAATAATAAAACTCCCAAAGGAAGCAATATAAACAAATTCAGTTTTTCAGATGAAAAAGCATGAGAAGAATTGGGAATATAGTTACAATACACTTCATTTATGGCTTCATAGTCATCCTAACAAAGGCAATGCCTCTTCATCACTTCCCTACTTCTATGTACATTTTTTCAAAGAGTGTTTCTCCTGAAAGCTTTGCTTTGACCATCATCAGGTTTGTTTTTTTTTTATTTTAACAGCACCTGACATTTAAAAAAAAATAAATCTAAAGGCACAAAGCAGCTAAGGAAAGCTGCTACAACCAAAAGGAGCTTCTCTTAGTCATTTGGGATATACAGGTGAGCACAGATAAATGATGATTCACACATAATCCAATAGAAGCAAAAAAATCTGTTCATCAGGCCCCTGCTGTCAAAACAAAACAAAAAAAGCAACTATCAGAATACAGCTTTTGAAACCAGCACATTTATATTTACTAGTTTTTTTTTTTCTTTTCTCTTTTTTAAACAGGAATGTTCTCAATATAGTGAAAAACTATGGAAGAGATCCTCAGGATGTATCTTTACGCTGTCTCAACGCATTAAGTACCTATAAACACTTAAGACACGATATAATTAAAACTCTACACCCGATATGCGTAGATATCCCTTCCCTGGTCACTTCAAGCCAACAGTCTGATGCAATAGTCATTGCAATGGCGCTTACAAAACACCACTTAAAAAGGTACTCAACTGTTTTGCTGAGAAAGAAAACAAAGAATAAGCCTGTAATTCAGTACTCAGTGCTATTTCTCCTCTACAGTGCTTAGCTTCTCATGTTTTGAATGTGTACAAGATGCTTATTCCGCCATCCCAGAAAAGCTCAAATTTTGTTCAATACGGGGACAAATTCCTTTCTGCTACTGTGGAAAAGAAAACCCTTCATGGCACACTCAAAAGGCCTTTTCAGTTTGGACTCTAAAAAGGTAATTTGATGTAAAGAAAATTGTTTGAAAACATCTGGACTAAAATGCAATCCAGCAAGGAGCAACGAATAGGCTATTTTCAGCCTTGGGACATTTTGTTTCTTGCTTAAAAGCCTACATTTGTAGTGCTGACATCTCTGTACAAGGCTCACTTCTGTTTGTACTGTCCAGACAATTATAAAAATGATTTATCAAAAACCCAGTCACCAGAACAATTTGGTATTTTAAAATTCCTTCTATTCCAGTATCACTGATTACAGCAATCTTTTTTTTCAAGCAGGTCATTCAAACAACAGAACATAGAGGAAAAACTGGCATGGTTCATAAGACCTGCTAGGAGAGAAGACGGGGGTAAAGCCTTATTAAACATAAAAATCTCCCAAGATATGCACATACTTAACAGTAGTAGGTGTTCTTAAACAGTTTGGTCTTTTTCAAATGAGTGAAAATCCAGAGCTCAACCATAATCCAACTAGATTATAATACAGTTGCATCACCTTAAAAAAGACTATAAATGCAAAATTTGAAGGTGAAAAATTTAAATAAAGGTAAAAAAAAATGGAAGTATAATTTCCAAAATTGTCCAGATAGTTTCCAAAATTTAAGGTTATTAAATTAAGGTTACTAAGGTTTAGACCACACACATTTAAAAGCTGTGTGGTTCTCTGGCTGTTTGAGATTTTGCAACTGAAGTAGAGCATTTCATTGACAGGACAGTTCTTAACTTCATTCAAATCAGCCCAGTTATCTCAAAACGCAATCAATTCTTCTTAGAGAGGAAGCAGACACACTGCCAATATTGGCACATCTGATTTTTTTCTGCTAGGTTTTCAAACATTTAATATGCTCCTTCTTAATTCAATTACTTCCATCTGACATTTTCTGAAAGTACCAGGTTCAGGCAAAATGTGTTCCTATGCTACATAGCAACATACATTCAAATGAGAAACTATAGTTCAGCAAAAAATGCAATAAGCATATTCTGCAGATATTACCCCAGGTTTTACTAGGTTTACGCCACAATTCAGCAATTCAATAACACACATTTGATAGGTTTTTCAGTGAAATATAAGAGTTTCCTTCTATCTATTTTAATTATTCCTAAGTGGAAAGCACTGACTAACAGAAACAAGACTTATTGTAATGTGCTCCACCACTCCTCACTTTAAGAATATTCTCCTCTATTCTGGAATCTGTGCAAGACACCTGCTGTAGAAAACATAGTGGTATCTTAGAAAGTGTGTACATATATCCATATGAATATTGATAGGCCAAAATTAAATAGTAAGGATTTGTGCAAATGAAAAATAATTTCTGGTACCGTAATTAAATTCCATTTTTCAAGAAAAGTAAACCAGACTATTCGGAATAGCAAAAAAAAAATCTGTAATATGGATGTAAGATATTTATGGAAAATAGAAAAGGCTATATTTATAAATTAGTTTATTTACATATTTATGTTGCATAGTAATAAGTTTATGTATTTGTAAAATACATTTATAGAAAATTTTGAAAAAGCGTTAAGGGTGTTCTAGAAATTTACAGGCAGACAGTTCTGCGTAAAAGCAGCCGGTAATGGAAGTTTCACATCCTGACTGCTCTGGAGTTCTAAAAGGATCTAGCATCCAGAAGTATGACCGCCATGCAAGGTTTAACAGAAAGAAGCAGGGAGAAACAGGACTCCTTTTCTAATCCTGTTTCAAAACAAAACAAACATTTTTATTAGCCCATATTCTATATAATGTAAAAGCATAACTAAAGGGTGAAGAAAAAGAGCAATATATTCTTTCAGCTTGACAATTGATCTTGTTTCCTTGCTACACAACTTTTTATCAGATTTTAGGATAAGCTGAGATTTGTGCCATAAAAAAAAACCTAACAGCCAGTTTTGAGGCTAAAACCAGTGAATTCATGCTTGACTGGAAACGAAGAAAAAGGAGCACAGATAAAGTGGTCTGGTACATTCTTCCTTTTACTTTGCGCTGAAGGTTCTTCTCTGCAATTAAGTATAGACAGGAGAAGAGATTGGGCTTTTTAAAGAGCGTTATCATGTTTCTTTCAACCTCAGAGAAAAATCAAAGTGTAAAAGTTATACAGTTTCTTTCATAATAGAAAAGGATTTTCTGAATGCTGAATTTACATGGGAATCAACAGCAAATATACAGATCCTGGTCATTAAATACATTGACTGTCTTCAATCAGCTTTCCCAAAAGACAAAAAGACCACAAGACATCCATAAACAGGCACTGCAGGTATACTTAAAGCCAAATCTAACAGCTGAAAATCAATTATTTTACAGTGGACAATGAGAGAGTGTCCTTGTACAGATACTGAGAGCATAATCCCTGTAAGTCTTCTTACTTGCATCAAGCAGACACTGAGGGTTTAAAGTTCTGCAGAACTTTAAACCAGTTCCAGGAACTTTAATGTTCCTGGAAAAACAAATTTTTAAAAAGTGTTAAGTGCCTTCAAGTGAGGTTCACTTAAAACGTCAATTACCTGTATTATTTTGTCCTCCTAAAGGAGGTTAGCGTATAGATCCCCATGCTTTTCTGTCAGCAACACCTCATATTGGTACTACACTACGGCAGGGCCTGCATGACAAGGCCACTTCTTCCTCTCAATTTCAACTCAGAAAAGTCGCAAGAATATAAAAATGGACAGAAGTTCAAGAAAGCCCATTAAAAAAAGATGCCTAGAAAAGTCTGATGGCAAGAAAAGCAAGTAGCAGCACTTCCTCAAAACACTCTTTACTTGCAGTAATCTGTTTCAGAAATTTCCAGAGTCCACCACAGTATCTGTGTAGATGTCAACTGGATCTTTCTACCAGCAATTTCTCCAAATCCCTTCAAAATCTGATGTAAAGCCACATCTACATCCCCTGACAAGGAGTTCCACAGCCTTTTATTCAGTATCTAAATAAGTAATTACTTTTATCATCTTTTATCATCACTCATCTGGTGTCCCTTAACTGTTGTACTAGAAGAATAAACAGCCATCTTCAGCCTTACATTCATTTTGGATGCCACTGTTATACCCATTCCTCAATTCTCTCTTAACGAAGATGAAAAGATGAAACAGTCCTAGCTTATTTAGACATTCCTTATATGGAAACTATGACATACCTTTACATCATTCCTGACTGCTCTCATTGTACGTTTTCCATTTCACAGACACAAACTTTCCACCAGGATGATCAAGCTCAAAGAGTCCAGACAAACATAAAAATAATTACGGCTACAATGTGAACATCTGCAAGATGTACTGTGATCCATTTTTTCCGATGGCTCACAGAAGCCCAGAGTCAATCACTGCCTAAACCACACAAATTTAGCTAAACTCCAATCTTTGGTCTATGCTTCTTAAGAGATCAATCAAACTTAGGACTAAATTATTTGCAATTTCCGATACATGAATTTTTACCAGAGATTGAAGTTTGCCTTTTAATGACATGCCAAAGTATGGGATTTAATCCTTGTCAGCACTGAATAGCTTACAGACATTATTTCACAAAGTAACTTTTTAAACACAAGTATTTAGGGAATCCTAAATGCTAAGAGTCCTGCATACGTAACACGAGTCCCTCTCTCTCTGCTTTGCACACACATAAAAACAGCGAGAGTAGCTAAAAATCAGATGACCGAATCTGATTCTTTCCTTTTACTGAAGTGTATCAGAACACCTATAACTTTGATAATTCGCAAATAAGAACCAAAAAGCATGTGAGCATTATTCCTTTGTTTTCTGACACCAGAATGATATAAATGCTATAGTTCTTCTCCAGGTTTCAAAGGAGCTTAGAAGACAACTGAAATTAAACCACACGAGCAATAGAGCACCCAGTGTTGTTTCATTGCCTGCAGAAAGTGTCTGTCTTACATATTTTTTCGGTAGATTTGTTATTAAGTATTGCTGCTGAATCTCACAAGTTTTAGATCAGACCAAATAACTTAGTTTGATACAGCTCTACTGTGAAGGACAAAAACAAGCTGTGAGGCTGCCCACTCACTGCTTCACCTCAAAAGAGCTCAGATTCTAATGACGGCAGAGGTCCTAGATCATGAAGGTACCTGAAGCTTCACAACATAAACCCTACTCACTTAAGTTCTTGTAAACTATGCAACTAAAACTGAACTTCAAAGAAGGATCACCATTAAAGAAAGTTATGCACTCCTTATACAATGTCGTGTCATTTTCAGATTTAAATACTCCTCTGTTCCTGAAAGAGCAGGACAGATGCAAGCAGTAAGAGGAAGAGTTCTTAAAACAACATTAACAAGAATTATGCTTAAGGTCTAAGAGACTTTAAAGCAATATAATAAAAACAAAGCACGTCCAAAACAAGCAGGCCCAATCTACAGCAGCAGACCATATGATTGTCTTAAATGACAAAGCCCTACTTCTCCCTTTAAATAAGGTTGCTGCTGTTGGAGATTAGTCTAAGACATAAGCCTTGAATGACCTCACTAGACCTTTTATTTCATGCACTTGGGAAAAAGCAAAAGAATTTGGTCCAGAAGGACAAATCTACGAGAAAGAAAATAAAAACTACTATAGTATGTAGCACTGTTGATCCAAAGCATGTAAGAAATTCCTAACCTATCATCATTCATGTAAATAAAGCTTATCTATAACCTTGTGAGTCCTGAGACACCTCCATCCACAGCCATTTCCTCATGGTTCCATTTCTGCTTGTTGTTTCCTCTTTCCTGTCTGGCTCCCAGGTAAGCTTTGGGAAAACTAGGATGACTTCCAAGTGACAAGAATTTTGCAAGTAAGAAGAAAAACGTCAGCACTAATAATTTTCATCCACTAAGTAATAACTTGAGTAAATCCTAAGCCTGTTTGCCAATATTAACAAACAGATGGCAAAACAAATCAATACAACAGTGTGGAAATTCCAGAGAGGACAACAAAACTGTCAGATATCTGAAACCAATAAGCTACCGAGAGCTTCACGTACATTACTGATGGGTGCTATGAACTTTTAAAAAGAAACAAAACCACTGCAAGCTCCCAAATTTATTTCACTGTATAAATAGGAATTTTACTTCTACACATTTAACTGGCATCCTGAAGAATCCGTTGAAAACAGTGTGAGGGCTCCCTCTTCTGACAACGCTTTGGCCTGTAAAACGGCTCAGCCTGTACATAGCAGGGTATGCTGTTTTGGAAAAAAACCATTGCTTACATACATGGTATTTATTTCCCACTAGTTAAGAAAGCTGAAAGTGTTTTAAAGGAAAATAAACTTAAGTCCAAGAAACTAAAAATTACAAAGAAATTGCTTTGAATCTTACAACTAGGATTTAAAAATAATGCATATTTCGACTTGGAAAAAACTAGCTAAAATAGGAAACACAATGCAAGACTGATATGAAAGCATCTAACAGATTAATAGAAAAGGCAAGCTGCGTCCAGAATCAGAAGATAAAATAACAAAAGTTACTTTATAATTTAGCAGGCACAGCCCTACTGAAGTAATATCTGAATACAGTGGCCTTTAATGAATCACTAAAATAGAGACCATTAGATTTGTGGACCCAGCTCCCTTGTAAGTCAGACCACAGAATTCTTGGTTAAGACTGTATTGGAAGTCAATAGTGCCCAAGAATATAAATGGAGATCTGAGGATAATAGACTCTGTTTTAATCTTTTTCTTTTAATACATATTTATGACTATTTCCCCCTCTGCTGAGCTGTTGCTTTGGGCTGAGTACTTAAGCCAGCTTTCCTCTCAACTTCTGCTGAGCAAGCCTGACCTGAAATGCTTCCCGTTTCCTCAAAACCATCAGATAAACAAGAAAATACACAAACCAACAGCGAGCCCTTAATCGTTAACTCTCAAATACAGTAACTTCAAAAACTACACTTCCCTACTATACTTCACTAGTATTATTTAAGTCATTTCCACAGAGGACCTCAACTTTTCACTCAGTAGCTGCTCACTTAAGCAGACTGCAAACAGTCTGTGAAAGCAGATGCCTTGTTAATTTACAGAACTTGAAGTTCACACATGCTTTAATAACAGAAAAGATTTAAACATGTCTCTACAAGATGTATCCCTCCACGTGTTCTATTCACTAAATTCAATATATTCAATAAACAAAGCCAGGGTAAGATTTTGCTCCTGTGGTCTACAAGGAGTCACTATTTTATTAGTGCTTCCCTGCTCCTTATTTAATATAATGCTGCTCACTCTATACCTTGGTCTAAAATCCATGTTTTGAAACATCTCTCCTCCTTTCATCTGGGAACCTCACAAATAAATCATCATTCCCAGGTGACAGAAATTGCCATTTCACCCTCAGTGCAAGATTGATGCCCAATACATAGTTCATTTCCCTATTGTTCCTCTCTCCTCTGGAGACAGCTGATATTACTTACTCTCCCTGGCTGATGATCTCTGCATCTAATCACCCCCAGTTTCCGAACTCACAGATGCACAATACGAACACATCAGGACAAGGTCTGCAACTGACCTTGTATTTATAACAATATGATACAAATCTGTTATGTTCCTGAGTCAGATTTTAAAATAAGTAGTTTGCTTGTACTTTAAAACATTCTAATAATTTAAATATGTATTCTTTAATAACACAATTGTACAGTTGAACAGGCCAAGTTAATTTCTGCTAGTTCAACAGGAGTAAAGAAGCCAAACGTGCACAGCCTCTATCATGCAGCTATGACAGCCCGAAAAAACAGAGACCCCACAGATTAGAGGAAGAATCACTAAATTGGAAAAATGGGCAAACACAGTAGCTCTCAGGGCCAGCAAATACGATACCACCAATATTTTTATAGGCACCTTCTGTCAGCAATAATAATACTGTGCTGCATGCAAAACAAAACTCATTCTGTAAAACAGTAGTGTCTATGTGCAATGGAAATAGGCAACAGAAAGACCAGTTCCTCTGATCACAGGAATTAAGCAGGTATCTATTTTAAACACACATAACTAACAAAATTAACTTCAAATCAAATTTAGTTTCCACTGAACCTTAATACAGCTTAGCAAGCTCCTCCCAAGAAAACAAACACAGGTGTTTTAAAAAGCACTTCTGAGTTGGCAGAAGAAAAACTACAATTTCTATTGCATCTCATTTGATCTCCCATACTGCTTTAATTAGCATAGTTTCTGAACATCATACAGTATGTACATTAATAATAGTCCAACTTGCATTTGCCACCTGCTATTAATTTTTCTTTTCCATCCTCTTCCAGGAAGGCAACATAAAGTCATAAAACCCACCCCAATCTTTCAAAGGTTAAATTCATCATCTCAGCACATAGCAAAATTTTACTGCTTGATCAGTAAAGCACATTTTATACAAACACCATTGTAATGTAACATTAGTAACATTACAGTTGTTCAAAAAAAGGCAACACTTTTTAAAACAAGAAAACATTACACTGGAAATATTAATGCAATTTATTCATAAATCTGGTTATTATAAAAACAGGGGAAAGGCATATCCCACCTTACCTTCAGTAACCTTAGTTGTTACTGAAGCACCCAAATCACCTGCTTAAATTAATCCAGTTTATAAAGTATAATTATCATTTCAAATGAAGTTACCAGCCAAATAACTGTCCACATACACAACTGCAAAACCTTTACTCTTGAAAAGGGAAAGAAAGCTAAAAGCATTGAGACATACAGACAAAGTAGTCTCTTACATTTAACTTTTCTTCCTATTTTAAATCAACTTGGTTTACCTTCTCACAGAAGTCAGTAAGAGCACTGAAGTCCCATTTCTTGGAATAAGCAATGTTGTATCTCAGAATAGCCTCCTAAGGAAAGGACACAACAAAATAAAGCTTAGAGATGCTTATTAACAGAAGAAAAAGGATTTTTTTGAAATTTCCTTTTTGAAGGAACAGTACCATCTAGTGGCTAAAACCTGTCACAGAGCCTACTATATTCCATAAAACTATTAATATGGTGTAACACCATAATACTGAATCCTGTATTTTAGGTTTAGCATCAAATAAGCTGTAGTCTACAAGTTTTTCCTCCGAGCACAAAACAAGAGAAGACATTCTTGGATCTGCCTAACATAAACATTCCCCACTCCATGCTTGATCTCTTTAAAAATACCAAAAAAGCATCCCTCAGCAACGTAGCAGAAGTTTTACCACTTTAAGAACTTAAAATCAGAACCACAACAAAATTAAACAGGCCCTTTACAATACCAACCACCTTTAAAAAAATCCTCACAAAAAAATTCCCAATAAAATAGTATTATCAAGGAAAGTTCCATTAGTTGCCAGGGGAGCAGTATTCACTCATTTAAAATTTATCTGTAGCTTTTGCACCCTCCTCCTTCCCTGCCTTTCAGGTATAATCTAAATTACATTATTCTTCACAAAAAAAACATAAAAGCAATTCTAAGCTGCTCCAAATGACAACACAGTAAAAGTGAATGAGAACTCTAAGAGTTATCAACAGAGCATTAGTCTTCAAAATTTACAGTTTTTTGTCAGCAGCTTGAATCGTTGCCATTTTAGCAGAGTACACTGGTATGAACAGTTACTGTTTCAAACTCTCACCTGCGCAGCCCCTACCATCTGGTTACAGAAAAAGCCAACATGCTACATTTACCACAAACTAGTAGATATCCCTAGACATTCACAGTTTTGTATAAACTTAGAAAAGAAAATTCATTTTAATAATACCAAATAAATTCAGTGGTAACACTCAAGACTCATTAATTAAGACCCTTCATTCATTAGGGAATCCCTTGAACAGCATAGATTTTTTTAAAATTTATTTTTATAAGTGATTAAACAAATAGGACTGAGCCAGAACCACTAACAGTACACGGAGAGCGTGAATATACTTATACGTATATAGACTTGATTTCAAATTGACAAGCTTACCTTCAAATCATGGGAGCAAGTAAATTTGTTAAGTAAGGCAGTTTGGATTAGTTCCCATCGACTTCCAGCAGTTCTATCTCCATTCTTTAAAACAAATGCCCAAAACAAAGTCAGAATAAGTTATCCAAAACAGAAAGACATATTTACTAATAATTATCTTCCATGACACGTTTTTTAAAATAAAGTTTGCTCTGTTTGTGAAGTTATTTAAACCACATATTTTGAGTAATTGTGAAGTACTTCTACAACTTCTAGTCCACTGCATTTTACTTCCTTAAGAGTTCCTTTTTAATTGAAGCACTCACAAAATTCATGAAGAGCTTTTTTTCACATATAGAGCACTCCTCCTCATGCCGTCTCAAGGATAAATAATGTTCAGTACATTCCTTGTGAAGAAAGTGGCTATTTGGCAGATAAAACATGACCACAGTTCATAAAATCCACAACTCAAAAACACAAACTGAACTAACTCCATAAAGATGCAATACTAAGGACAATAAGGGCACAGATTATAAAAGCATACTGCTGTGGCTGACTGTTGCACCAACCCAAACGTAAGGCATCCTGTGATATTTTTCCTCAGCAGGAAGCCTTATTGCCCATTACAAGCAATGATGGTATTTCTTATGGGACTACCTACCACAAGGGCAGAGATAACTCATCTTGCACTCAACTGGCAACAAAGGTCTTATCAACACTATCTCTGAAACATCAATTAAATTCATTTTATACTCTATCCGTAGAATTGATAAATGGAAGGACCGAGTATTTCCTAGAGGCTACAAAAATTCACTACTGCAGATTCAAGTATCAATAATCGTTACACAGTCTTCACTACAGGACATCCTTGCTCATTTTATTCACCACAGTCTAAAGTATTTCAGTGGGTATGTTTAAGTAAGTCTTGAGCAGCGACAAGAAATGCCAGATCAACAAACTATGCAGGGACAACCGTAATTTCTCTGCCACTGTTTTAGATTGAGGTGCCTCTGTCTGGTGTTTTGCTACCAGCAATATCTGACAGAATATTATAATCAGAATGTGGCTACAAATTCATTCACATCTGTTGGCATCCCAGATTGCTTCACAAAAAAAACCAACAAAAACATATAAATGTGTAAGTAAAGAATTTATATGGAGTATAAGCTTATACTTCATGTAAGTACAGAAATATATACACCACCACATCAATGGCTAGGTAAAACAATTACTAGGAAAAAAAATATCTTCTGCTCACAACCCAAAATCCACCTTTTCAGACCAGGTGTGTTCCTCTATTTGATTTTCCGATTCCATACACACAGTTTTCTAACTGAGCAAAAGCAGTAAACTGAAAATTCATCTATATGTAAACAAAATTTATTTGATTACACAAGTGTAAATACTTTATCTTACCTCATCCTCTACAGGGTACAGATTTTGTTCTGAGCAGGGCATTTTAACATGTTTGTTGTCCCACAGATCTTTGTAGTGAGTTGGAAAAGGTTTAGGCACCTCTCCTTCCCTCAGAAGATCTACCTGCAACACCAAAGGAGAAGGAAAAAAGCTCAGACTCTACTTTCAAGTCTTCTAACGGAAGAAATAAGAAGTAAGCAAAAACACAGTGAAAATAAGCTCTCATCTACAGCCACCCTATTTTGGATTCGGGAAAGCTACAAACCAACCACAGGATGGACAGTCAGTTAAAAAAAAAAATTCCATCTGTTACTCTTATGTTACACTTGCTGAAAAGACCACCACCTTGTCGTTTGACCTCTTGAAATACACTGACATAAAGGTAATAAATGCAATTATTTTACATCCAATTATCAGCTAAATACTTCCTCGTTTATGAATTTAACTATCTAATCTAGAAAGCCTTCTGGCAGCACTGATTCCCACACAACTTGCATTTAAACTTAATGTGCTTTTCTTTTGTTTCGGATTTATCCATGATCCTATAGGTTTCTGGTCACATGTTTTATTTCAACAATAATTTGAGTGCATACTACTCCAAAGGATTAAAGGCAAATGCATCAGATTTGATCTAAAATACAGTGGTAAAATTGCTAGAAATTCCTCTTCATTCTTTTTGCTTTTCTTATCTTGAATACCTTGAGCCTTTTGT
This sequence comes from Limnodromus scolopaceus, assembly GCA_028565335.1. Taxonomy (NCBI): domain Eukaryota; kingdom Metazoa; phylum Chordata; class Aves; order Charadriiformes; family Scolopacidae; genus Limnodromus; species Limnodromus scolopaceus. The sequence goes on along the minus strand of JAOXNO010000002.1, from coordinate 10,542,534 downwards.
ATATCTTGAACCTAAACCAGAATAATAAAATGAAAGCATAACATGAAAATATTGAAGTACAAATTTTAATTGCAAATGTATTTAAATTCTCACACTTAAAACTCAGTCAAGGAAGCACACACACCCCTACGCAAAAGACAAATACGTGTACCTAACAAGCCAGAGGCAGTGAAGCCATAATTACATTTCTTCTGGATCTTAATATCCTAATTCTGTGCACCAGAAAAGTCAATTTTCAGGAAAATCAGTTGCCCCAATCTGCTCGCAAGGAACAGGAAAGAGATTTCCACAACCTGCTAATACTTGTAAGATTAACATTTGGCATTTCATAGTATCGAACATTTCAGTAAGAAATTTGATTTTAGGTAATACACTGAATGACCGTACTCTGACGGTGACTGTGTGATTGGCTGAGGGTCGCAGATGAGGGAGACGGGCCGCACACATCGGCATTCTTCTCATCTCTTCAATCGGTGTCCCAAACCATTTCTTATTAGTTGGAAGAGGAGGTGGCACATATTTAGGAATCTTCCTTCCTGGCCTCTGGGGTTTGAATTCACACTTTTCTTTTCTGCTGTTAGAATTAAAAAAAAGGTTGAAACATTTTATTTCCACTGAAAAATCTGGTAGGCAAATACACAAACTTCCACTCCAGGGTTACATTTATATCGGAGTTAGTTTATTTGCTTGCCTGTGCTGTGGCCTCAAGCCAAAGTTTTCTTTGGGGAAAACTCCCACCACCAACAACCTCCTCCTCCTCCTTCCCAACACAGGCAAGTACACCATGTCTACCAAAACACTCTTCTCTACAGGCTTACAAACACCTTTGCAGAACTGCAATATGTTAGCAAGGCAGGGTCCTCCTCCGCAGAGTCATGCTCTTTCCCAACAGGATCTGTTTATCCAGGGACAGGAGACAGACTCATTGGGCTGCATTTCTCAGGACACCCTCTGTAGCCCCTTCTCAACGGTCATAAAGCGAACACATGTGCATGCACAGATGCACATAGCCCTTCTTCAAACCAAAAGATAACTTTCTTAATCACCCTTTCTCACTAGGGTTGCACTTCTCATGCAGGCATACAATACTTGCGGTGGAAGTAGAAATTTGAAAGTAATCCAAAAAACACTCACAGAATTCAAATATATGCAAGAGCAGATGAACTAATCCTCTTTAATGATCTCAGATATTTTTGGGAAGAAAAATCTGAACCTGCTGTACATTTGATGTAACATACCAGATATTTCTCATGCAGGAGAAAGTTCTCAGAGTAAAATGCAAAACAAGTTAAAAGCCTACACTTTGAGGTACTGTTTAGGCCTCTCAATTCCCCTTAGCTAACTTACTCCACCCTTGGATAAAGATGTTGCCCAACCTGTTCACTGGGTCTATGCACATGCCAGTATCTTCAGGTGCAGACAATGCCTTCAACCTGGCTGATGGCATGCAAACGGTGTAGACACATCGGCATGAGGTAGAGGCCCACTGTGCTCATCTAAGAGCCAAAGGATAATTCTGGCTTAGCATTACTGATGACTGAAACCTGTTTGACACACTACTGCTTCTTTCTCCGCCAGTTGAGATCTGGGCCACTCTATCACCTGCTGTAGACCTCATCTAATGAAAACCAGGAGAAAAGCTTTTAAGGTTTTCTATTCGCCTTCTTAAGCGCTCTAGACAATACCACTATTTTGCCAGGCACTAAGGTTTATAACCTTCACATCATTTTGTTTTGGTCTCAAAAAGAAGGAGGAAAAAAAAAAAATCTCTACAGCCTCATACTCTACCTTACTAATGATTCTGTAAAGCGCTGCTAGGGTTCCCATCTATCCACACAGCAAAACCTTTGCATGAGTTTCCCTTCCCAAACACGGACTTACTGTAACACACGACGCTCTAGTACTGACAAACACAAGCCTCAACCTCTGCTGCTTTGCTACAGCAACAATTCATTTAAATTAGTGAAAAGAATACTCTCTAAACCCATCATTTTAAACTTTATGACCCCCTTCTCCGTAATTCTTTTAGCAAATTCTTCATCTATGCATTTTTCTTAATAACTACATTTTTTTGTTTTCCAAATCCACTCTCAGCCTACTCATCTCGTAAGATTTCTCAAATGCAAGCTCCCACCGCTAGTTAGCCATGTTCCGTCACCCTCTTCTTCAATTCCTTGAAAGGCATGGTTTGTGCTGCTCCTCACATCCAGAAAGGACCTCCCAGTAAAGATGTGCAAAACTACTTTCTTGCCCTACTTTCAGGACTTGAGTCTACTGAGATAATTGCTTACTACACCAACATAGACAGTCCTCTTGTTTCTGCTTGCTCCTTTGTTGTTTATTCACTTTCTCGGCTTCCACAGAAATCTAAGCTCTTCAGAGCGGAGATTATCCTTTTGTCCTTACACAACATCTAGCAAACAGAGTCCTGGGTCATGCTCAGGGTTTCCATTTCCATTGCTGCAGTGTGTAATCACCAGTCCTTCTCTCCCAAATTACAAATAAAGCAAAAAAAAAAAAAAAACCCTGAGAACCGCCCCC
>JAOXNO010000002.1:10504908-10532558 GCA_028565335.1 Limnodromus scolopaceus | reverse complement strand
AGCCGCCCCCCGGGGACGGCGCGACGATGCGGTGGCGGCGGCGGCTCTGCTCTTCCGCATCCTCCGGCCCGCGGCGCCGGGCTCGTCCCGCCGGCCGCCCCCTGGGCGAGAGGAGCGGCGGGGCCGGGGCCGACCCGCGTCCAGAGAAGGGAACCGGGAGCTGCCGCCGCTGGTAGCAAAATGGCTCCCCGCCCGCCTCACCCCTCTCACCATGGCGACCGCGCTCCTCCCCCGCGGGCAGCCGCCGCGCGGGCCGGAAAGCAACGCTGCCGCGCTTTACGGCGCCGCGCGGAGGTCGTCGTTGCTGCGGCGGCTGAGGCGGGCGGCGGGCGCGGGGCCCGGCGGCGCCATGGAGGGCGGCGGTAACTCCAAGGGCACCGGCCTCGGCGGCCTCTTCGGCGCCGGCGGGGTAGGGTACTCCCACGCCGACCTGGCCGGGGTGCCGCGTGAGTACCGGCGCGCAGGGGCCACCGGCGGGGGGCCTGCGGTGGCGGGGCAGGGCCGGGCCCGGGGGGTGGCCGCGCTGCCGCTTTCGGGAATCAACATGGCGCGGTGCGGCCGAGCCTGGCCCCTGTGAAGGGCCGCAGCGGCAGCGGGCTGGGGCTCTGCCGGCCGGTGGGAAGGCGAGGTACAGCGCTGCCCCCGCCGGCGGTGGGAGCGGGGAAGGAAGGAGGGAGGCAGCCGCCGCCACAGCCAGGCCCTCGGCGTGCTGTTACAGAGATGTTGCTTCCCTCCCATCCGTGCTGCTCCTGTCCCACTTCCTGAAAACGTGCGTGTGTGTGTCAGTGCGTGTTTTAATCAGTTGTGGAACTTAACGGCAGAATTTTCACCTCTTCCACGCACAAGGTCTGGCCCCTTTTTAACTTACTGGGTGTGAAACTGTAACTAGGGAAATTGGTGTTAAAGTATTCTTTTTTTTTTTTTTTTTCCTTTCAGTAACCGGAATGAGCCCTTTGTCCCCGTATTTAAACTTGGACCCCAGGTATCTAGTACAGGTGAGAAGGCAGCTTGCTTTTATTGTGTTGAACTCGATTCCATTGTTTGTGTGGTCATACACGAAGACGTCAAAATTCCTGCAGTGCTGTGCCATGTGTACTGAAGTCTTGAACTCATGAACAGTTGAAAGGAATTATTTTTTCCAGTATTCTGCCTAATAAAAGCTTGTAGGTCTTCAGTAACCTAGGAGAAGAAAACCAGTTTTAGTACAGAAAATAAGTAAGGCTGTTGTATCAAGATAAGCACATCGTTATTGAAGAGAGGATGTCTCCCTCCCTACTCCAAGGCATGCTGCCCCTCACACCCTTGCACAAGTTCTGGCACTTGTCATATCCTTCTCTGACCCCTTTCAATCAGTAAGAGCAGGCAGAAACTCTCCAGTCTTTTGAAGGATTAGTTTCTGCCTGTGATGAGGTTGGTGGATTTACAGAGGTGTTGAGCCAAACCCTACATAGGACACAGGATTTGTCATTGTTTGTGCTGTCATCACAGCAGCAGCAAATTTCATACCACTTTCCTTATGTGCTTTCCCAGCTGAAGGGAAGCCATCATGAAGTAGAGTTTTCCAATTTTTTTTTCTACAGAATAACGTAGCTATCATACTTAGACAACTTAATATTAGTTAACATAACATGATGGCCCATAGGCCAGGAAAATAAAAGAATTTGAAATTCTGTAATATTTTCCTTTCTCAGCAATATTAACTACAGCTGAAAAGGTTAATTAAGTTAATCCAATAATGATTTTATTTAGTTAATATAAGTCATATATATATCAATATATAGAAGATACCTGAGAACACTAAATTTTACAGAATTAGCACTGAAGGTCAGCAGTTGTATCTGCTAGTCTGCATGCCTTTTGTTTCATGGTACACTAGGTTGCTACTGCTTTTGTAAGCGGAAAGCTCTGAATGCAGTTCTGGGGGCTGTTTTTTATATTTCTCTTTCTCTAGAAGTTGTTGTAGTCAAGATTACAACGTAACATTCCCATAATGGTGGAAAACTGGAGATGTGCCTCTGTTTGAAGTGGATTCACTAGCACGATTATCTTGCCTGCTGTTGTTGAGTGGTCAAAAAAATCCTAAGTGATTATTTAGACCTCTTCCTAAAATAGCCTCTATCTTATTTAGTTAGTACAGTATATCTGGGAACATGTTGGTGTTAAAAACGGTATAACAGATTTTTTTTTTTTTGGAACAAAATGTGTGTATACTAATAAATTAAAAAAATAATAATCTTGCTTTAAAAGAAAGTATTGGCACTAGTGTCTTGAGTAACTTATGAAACAGTTCTAAAAATACCTATTGACGTCACACTAGAGGCTCCAGTTTGGGTTGTAACACTTCACTGCTCTTTATGTTTAGCAAGTACATTGAAATAAAAGGGAATTCCATTTAAATGTGAGAAATATTTTTATTTTCATGTGAACAAGTTGCCCAGACAAACTGTGGGGTCTCTGTCCTTGGAGATGTGCAAAACCCAAGTACAGCCCTGAGCAACCACCACTAGCTGACCCTGCTTTGAGCAGGGGGGTTGCACTAAAGTCTCTGCAGGTCCCTTGCAACCTTAACCATTCTGTGATTCGAAAAATTCAAGGAAAAAGACATAGCTAATATTTTAAAATACAACTTTAATAATTAGCCTTTAAAATTGGTTGGCCTGTGGAGGTGTGAATGGAGGGGGGAGTGTCTCCTGTATTTATAGACCATCCATTTGCTTTCAGAATCCAGAGGGAAAGTCAGCCTTATAGTTGAGAATATTACATTTTGATTCTGGCCATCCCTCAATAATGAATGGTACTATGGTACTCATGACCTTAAAACCCACTTTCTTTGTTAGTTCATTAATGCAGGCACAAAACAATGTGTTTCCTGCAATGCTTTTGTTACCTTCAGCAGGTCTGCATTATAAAATAGCATGCCAGCCTTTGCCAGAAACCTAGGGGATGGGCTTCCTAGGTTCTCTCTTTAGAAGCATAGGGATTACATACAGATAGTGACTGCTTCAACTTGACTTTTTGGACAAACTGTTAGGAACTGCTAACTAGTGTACACACTGAATTTCTCCAAATATCTAGTTACAGGGAAGATAGAAACTATATTATGATTTCAGCTTATTGATAAAGTATTCACAATTTTAGAAGCTGCGTATTTTTTTCCTCTATTGCCATCCACGTTTAGCGCCAAGTATGGACTAAGAAAACCTCTTAGAATGCAATTACTTGGGTCTGAAGTTGTTGCAGTCGTATATGTATATATCAATTAAATAGGAGTACTATGACTGGAAAGCACAGAAGCATAGAGATCTTACTGCTTTAGCATCTTGCCAACACACGTGCATCTTGCCAGTGTCTTGTATTGAAGAAGTGCTTTGGCCTGCCTTGTGCATATGCTAGTTACCAGCCTACCAGCCCATTTTCTCTAGCTTTTACACCAATCTGATCTATGAGAACACAAGCCTGTTCTCCTGTAGGAGAAGGATGCACAAGCAAAAAAACTACCAAGGCCGCATATTTCATGCCTGATCATCACTAGTTTTGCATCTATTCCTTGCTTTTTTCATGTCTTCAAAGTAGGTCACTTACTTCAGTGCAAGGAAATAAGGCAGTTTTTGTGTCAGAGTAGTGGGAAACAATGCGTTACTGCACCAGTATAGGGTGCTTAGTGAAGAAACAGTGCTGCGTAATCAGACAACAGGAAGGTTTTTAGAGGGCTGCGAGTCTTGTATTGCTTGCTGCAAGATGTAGTAAATAATTAAGCAAATAGTCATTTAAAAGCAAACAAACAAATAACAACCCACACAACACAAGTTGCTTGGCTGCCTAATATAATTATAAAAGGTTAGGACAGCTAGGGGGGAGAAAAAAAAAAGCTCTCAGTTTTTCAAGTCTTTTTTCATTCTTACTAAAGTATATACATAGTATATTCCATCTCTGTCCTAGCGCAGACAACAGTTTTCCAGAAACAGTGTTTGTCTTTTCTTTAGTTTATTGTATGGATTAAAGAAAAAAATTAATGTGGCCTACACTTTGAAGCACCTACCCTTGAAAAATACAAAAGTGTGTGTTTGTTTTGTTTTCCCTCAGGACACAGATGAGTTTATTTTGCCCACAGGAGCCAACAAAACTCGAGGCAGATTTGAGCTGGCCTTTTTTACCATTGGAGGATGTTGTATGACAGGTGGGTAGCTGTGTTTTCCCAGGTGCCCAGGTAACACGTATGTACTACAGTAATTGACGAGATTGTAAATGTCTTGTTCTGCCATCTAGTCTTACATAAACAGCTATTTCACTTCAGTCTATACACTGAAGTCTATTCTCAGTATTTTCTTCTAGTATTGTTTCTTTTTTCTTCTTAAAAAGTAATAACTGATATTATGCTAACTAGGGGCAGCATTTGGTGCGCTGAATGGTTTGCGACTTGGCTTGAAGGAGACGCAGAATATGGTGTGGTCAAAACCTAGAAATGTACAGTAAGTGTTTAATCTCCAAAAAAAAAGTACACCTTAGTGACAGAGCTGTTTCTTCCAGCTTGTACAAGGTTAGACCTAAATATACTGTAAAAATAAATATATTTTTATGCCTTTAGCGGGGACAAATGACAGTCAGTGTTTGTCAAGGTACGAAGTGTTTTTAGTTATAGTGATGTTCAATTCCAGTTTTTTGCTTTTCATTCAGTATTGGTACGTCCTCTGACTTAACCTGAATATTTGAGAATAAATTACTACTTTGATATGTAATAGGAATCTACTTCAAAGTCAAAACAGTGGTTTTATATGTTGAAATATTCCCAGAGCAGCACAGTTTACTTAGAGCTGTTTGTTGCTGTCCCTTCTCTGAGAGCAAGTTCTCAGTTCTATCCTGAACTTTTCAAAACCAGGAAGAGATTTAAATGCAGAAGCTGGGCCTGCCTGGATTTGCATTAGGTTTGACCTTGGTGTGTGCTGCCGAGCAAGTGTTGCATGGAAGTTGTTCTGGATTACAGCATCCACAAACACCCATGGCATTCCCACGTTTTCATCTTACCCGGTTGTTTGAATGAACACAGTAAAGATAGGAGCACATTTTTTCCCCTCAGCATGCTTCTCCTTCTAGAATTATTGGAAGTTTTCTTCTAGTTATGTTTAAACTAAAGTGCCTGTGAAGGAGACATAGGAAACTAGAGGAGTGGAATAACTGGGGGAAATAATTTTCACTCCCACAGTACTTTGGAAAAAGTGAATTTTAGAGGGATGTAGTATTTCTTAGTACAGTTTGTACTGGCTCTGCTCCTTTTAAAATTTCTGTTTCTGTGTTCTTCATCCCCTTCTTCACCATCTCTAGAGTTAGAATCAAAATATTCCCCACTATAATCATGACTCTTCCATAATGTTCTAGATTAATAGAATTGTGTTTTATATATTCTGAATGAGCCAGGTCAGACAAAAAACGTTACACGCAAACCTTGACGGGTCAAGCCCAGCAGGTGGCAGTCAGTGCACAGGCTGCTGTTAGTCCTTCCCCTTCAAGGGAAAAGGCCTGTTGAAGGTCATCACCTTGAAACAGTGTATTAAGTTCCATGTTTTCCTAATTAGGTGCAGGAAAGAGACTTGCCTAGTTAGATTTCCTTCAAATTGATCCTTAATGTATACAAATACTTTTTTTTTTTAATGAATTTGAATTTTGCGGTTAATCCCCTGTCATCAAATATCTCACCATATGCTACGGTTATTAAAATTATGAATTTTCTCATCAATTCAGAATTGATGTAATGTTAACAAAACGGGGGTGGGGGCTGTAACTAGGGGGGAGATTGTTGATACCCTAGCCTTCAGGATTTTTTTTTCCTCATTTCAAAATGAAGTTTTCCATTATTGCTTCAGGATTTTTTTTTCCTCATTTCAAAATGAAGTTTTCCATTATTGTTCAGTTCATTGCCTAACCATATTTAGTAATGGCCCATGTCTCCTAGTGGAAATTATAAAAAAAGGAAAAGTAGTAGAAAACGAAATTAAATCAGAAGAAACATAATTTGTGACACTTTCATTGCTTTAAATAGTAAACTAAGTTCCAGTGGTAGTCAGCTGTCCAGAGCAGTACTGTGCCTGTGATAGTGTTACACTGCTGGGAGATAAAGATCAGTCATTTCTTCTGGCTCAGGTTGTCACCGTTCTGGAGACAGCTGATGCCAAAAAGAAGTGGCATTGTGCTTCCCTGAGAGTGCGCTGAAGATTTGCTTTCCCTCTTTAGTGCTAGTCTGGAAGCATACAGACAGATACACTCAGGGTATACTTTACCTTTGGTTGAGTGCTAAATCTGACAAATGGAAGTGCAAAAGATTGCCTCTTTTCTTCCTGACTCAATTTAGTTCAGACTTGCTTTTAATACCCACGCCATTTGTGCAGGCATCACCGTGCTGCCTGACACACAGTCCCTGTGGTGTTCGCACCTTCTGGAAGAGCAGTCAAGTTTTCTTTTACCCAGTTAAGTCAGCATAAGTGTATCAGTCATTTCTCAGTAGCTACGTGCAGACACCACGTAAAGAACGTTTATCAGCTAGGGTTAGAAAGTCATTTGAAGGGAAGTAACTAGATTATTGGTAGGAAGCAAGTTTAACTTGAGAGGAAGATTTTCTTAAGACTTGACATGACTAAATATTTGCCCTTGGTATTGCCTGCATTGCTATTTGTAGGATGTGACAGAGGGGATTATATATTACCAAGATGTGGGCTTTTCCTTACTGTTTTGCTTTGAAGGGCTTTGGGTTCATTATTCCAGTTTTATTAATTGAATCTATAGTGTAAACACAGTACACCTGCTATCATAAACACTGCCTCAATGCAAACACAGAGCACTAAAAGTTTTAATACTTTTTTAACTCCTTTATAGAATTCTAAATATGGTGACAAGGCAAGGAGCGTTATGGGCTAACACTCTGGGATCTCTGGGTAAGTAAACCCCCTATTTTGTAGGGAAAACAATGTAAAGATGTAACTGTTTAATGGGAAAGTTTGTTGTCTAGATTTTCATTATTGAATCCATCAGGAAAAACTGCCTTTTTTTTTATTTAGGACATGAGGGCGTTTCAGTAGATACTGAAAAGGAAATTAAAGGCTAAAGTATGATTTGGAGCATAAGTAGCCAAGAGCCTGTAATTAAACCCCAAAATTTTTAGTGTATTACCAACAAGAACTCTAGCTGTGGAGTAACAAGAATAAATGAAGACTACAGATAATGCTTACTTCTTAATAAATTCCAGTCAATTCACAACATAAGGCAAAAAATGTTATTGAATACTTCTGAAATAACTTTAATAACTTAAGAAGAGACTCAGTGGTCATGTGAGCAACTGCCTGATGTCTGTTTCCAGTGAAAGAGTGAACAAAATGTTTATCTGTAGAAGAAATGTGATAGTGACTGTGCAGATTTATCCTTTTATGATGGTAGCTTAGCTAGAAAAATCACGTATGATACCACCCACTTTAAATCTAAACGTTGCTTGTAACTGATACGGGTTAGAAAAAATAAAAAAGAAAATTATCAAAAGCCTGATGTATGAGAAGGAAACTTCTGTGAACTGAGGTTTGGTGGGGGAGGGGGTTGGGAAATAAAATCACATCAGTTGCCTCATAAAAACAACTTCAGATGGTTTCATAAAAGTCAGTGCAATAACTGATAATAACTGATGCCCTAGAGGATACAAGCTCTTTGGCTTCTCCCCCCCACATTCTTAAATGACCAAAGGATGCTCGTTACTTTGAAAGGAGAATCCCAGACTGATGAAATTATTTTGAAGTCTATTAATAATGGAACTCACTGCCCCACAAAGTGGTAATAGAAGAAGAATTAGCAATATTAAAAACAGAGATTACATCATGTTATAACCCAGTTTACATTTGTTTGAATTTTGGAAAATGTATCCAAGCATAGGCCAAGTTGCATTTATTACATTTTGGTTCACTCTTATTTCTAAAGAGTACATTAGCTTGCCATTTAATTCAATGCATCAGCTTTTAAGTCATAATATAGAGGCCATGATTAGAGATGGGATTCTGAACTGCAGTTAGAAGGTCACTTTTCCTAAGAGATGCATATTGCCTCTTGAGTTTTCTGGTGGGATGGGGTTTCTTCTTGTGTTTTGGGGTTTTTTTTTGTGGTTTTTTTTCTTATTTTCTATTCCAAATCTAATAAAAATATCTGAAAACAGAGATGCAGGCACACTGCAGTTCAAGGTTCCAAGTTAAGTGACACATTAACAGGTTTTTTCAGCTGTGTTTGAAGAAAGATTACTCAAGAAAATGTTTGTGCATTCAAGTAACAAATTGCTATTTTTCTTATGAAAATATGACCTCCCAAGTCAGAGTTAAACAGAACTTGGTATTTTTGGGATTTGGTATAGCTCTGCCTTGCCCTAGATACCAGAGAAGTTCCTTTCAAGGAGCTGAAGTATTTTTGCATCTTCCTTCGCTTGTGTACCTCAAAGATTTCTTTTGTCACTCCTGACAATTTTTGTCGTTCTGTTCCTGAACAGAGGTAGTAATGTCCGTGTTAAACTTACTGAATTCAGCTTTTCCTTCCCCTCACTGTTAATACCACATGCTGCTAAAGACAAGGTAAAATACCATTGCCTGTGCTGAATGGAGAAAGATGCTGCTGTTCAATTCAGCAGCTTTAATATGGTTGCTTGTGAAGGATTTATGTGCTTTTTAGCAGAAGTAAAGACTTCAAATTCTTGGAGGACAAAGGATGAATTAAAGTGGCATAGTGTCTTTATCACTTTAAAATGATGACATACTCTACTGTTGTTTGTCAGCATGAAGTACAACTATACCAGGAGGGGTGAGGATGGGGGTGCCTTCTCCCTTCAGCAAAATACATAGGTTATATATGCATCCATACTAAAAGCCTGTGCATTTCTCTTTCTGACTCTTTCCAGGACAGTCCCCAAAGTTCTCCCGAAACAAAAGACCCTCCAGGGACAAAGTTTCCCTATACAGGCAGAGGTAGAGCAGCTGTAAATGTCAAATCCCAAGCAATCTAATAGTCATTTATAAGGGAAATGTAGCCCATTGCACTCCAGCCCCTGATAACGTGATCTGAATGCTAACTTGCATTTCGGTTCAGTCGCATATGGGCAACAGTTTTCTGTGGTACCTGGAAAGTGTTGTTGAGTTCAGTTTCACGCCATCCACGAAAGACAGTACAAAGCCTGCCAGTATAAAGTTAAGCCCTCAGAAGTTTTCTTAAATAAATTTGAAGTAGCCAAATGGGCTTAAACTTCAGTCAGGGCTTTGTATCGCACATTTATCATGTCTTGAGGCAGTACTAGATGTTATGAAGAATGCTACTTTGTAACCAAACTATAGCTAGAGAAAGAAACAGGGTCTGGAAAATAAAAATAGGTCTGGAAAAAAACCACCAAGGATGGGATTTTGCAGAGGATTCCCCGCCGTAAAATAAACAGAAAAATCTGTGCTTCAGAAGCACAGTCTAAATAGTCACACCGAGCCTGGATTCTAAGCCTTGTGTCTCAGGGGATGGGAGTTTTAACTTGCATTTTTTTTAATACGTTTCTTTCCCAGCTCTACTTTACAGTGCATTCGGAGTCATCATTGAAAAAACACGAGGTGCAGAAGACGACCTGAACACCATAGCAGCTGGAACCTTGACAGGAATGCTGTACAAAAGCACTGGTAGGGTAGCAAAATATTTCTACTTGTCCTTTTATTGTAATTTATCCTAGTTACTAGATTTCTCGTTACTTTTACTAAATACTGTCCTGCTCTGGAAATTGGCAGTGTAAAAATGGTACACTAAGACCTATTAGTTCAATATCCCCTAAGGCACACATAGTTTTTCACACAGCTAAGACTACTTAAGGAAAACCTACACTTAAAAAAAACCAAAAACAACAGCTGAATTAAACTGGATTCTTTCCAACTTGCACAGGAATAACAATAATCATGAGCACCAAATTATGTCTATTATGCATATATACTGAATAAACACTCAAGTGTTTACTCAGATTTATAGTGAGATGATATAAAATACATACCCAGCTCATTCTTAGCCACGTTTTTCAGGTAGAGCAGGAGTAAAACCAATAATTTCTCAAGCCCATGAGCGGACACAGGCAAATGGGAACTACCTTCCCAAGTGAAAGGGGGACAGGGGAGGAGAGGAAGGCACAGAACACAGCTTGACTCCATCAAGATGAAACTTGTTACAAGTGATTCATGTGATAGTATCTGGAGCTGCAAAAAATCTACACATAGAGAAACTGATATAAAGTTATTACTTGGCTGTTTGTGAAACTGTTGTCTTTTGGTAGGACTCTAGCCTTTGCACAGTGGTCAAAACTAACAAGCAATGTTATTTGAGAACAGCATGGATTTAACGTTAGTTTGCTGATATATACTGAATTGTTTGCAAAAGAGAGGGTCTGAGCTTCATCAGCAAAATGCCTTTTAACACATTTTCCAAGCTCAACAGTTGGAGGGATCATCTTTTTTAGAGGACTACTAGGTACCACAGATTGACATCACCACAGGAAAAAAGTATAAGTTTTAAATACCTTAATAAAGGTTTGTCTATGTGATTCACCCATAATTTACTGAGGAGATAATTCTAGAATTAACCTATGTTTTACATATCTAACTGAGCCTCTGTGTCTTAGAAGCGTTCCAGAAGGACAGCTTTACATATGGGGCAAAACGGTTTGGGAAGTCTTACTTTCCTCTTGGCCTATGCTCATCAAAACCAAAAATAATTGGCTTGAGCAGCCTCCATAAATACTAGTTTGTGCGTTTAGCCTTGAAAGAGCACAAAGCTCTCTTGTAATCAATTACTTATTTGGGGTTTCATAAGTGATATGACAGATTGCCAACAGCAGCTGGGTAGGGTAGCAGTATAGAAGTCTAACATTTTCTTTAGGAAGTTATTAAGGAGAACTGCCATCTTGCACTCCAGCAGAAGCTTCCCTCTCGCCCTTCAGAAGTATAGAGCTGGCATTATGTGTAATCTTTTTTTGGCGTGGTGCAGCCAAGGGTAACTACTCCAGTCACATGCACAGTCATCTGACACTACAAAAGTTTTTCATACTGGAGCACAGTGGAACTTTTGTTTTGTGACATAAGATCTACTGAGCTAATAGTAGCACCAATAAAGGTAAATGTAGACAATAAGTCTGTATTTATTACAGTATTGTATTTCAAGTATGTGTCATGCATACGAACTGAAAGCACAAAATCTCAAAAGAAATACATTTTTCAGCATATGCAGGAAATTTGAATGGCACAGTAGACATTAAAGGTCAAGGATTAGTTCTGGAAGTGAAGAAGATGCTATTAATATCTGTTCAAAGAATTTAATTCCAATCTTATTTTCCCTTCTTTCTTTCATGCTCTATCCCTCTTGCTGCTTCACTCATGCTTCCTCTCCTGTCATCTTATGCCAGAATGCCCTTCCTAATTCTGTACAGTAAAGCTTCCCTAACTTCCCCTCTAAATTATGCCATAGCTTCCCCTCTAAATTATGCCATAGCTTCCCCTCTAAATTATGCCATAGCTTCCCCTCTAAATTATGCCTTTACCCAGCATCAATATATATTTACCAAAAAAACCTTGAATATTTAAGCCATATGCAAATGATCAGTTCACATTTGTGAGATACAGCAAGATTGTAAACATTTCCTGTATTACATGGAGTGCCATGTTGTGTTAGCATTTAGAAAGGAGAATTTGAAAGCAGTCAGGAACATCTCTCTTATAAATCCCCATATTTTAGTGTCAGCTGGAAACTCCCACAAACATGCCATTTCAAATCCAGGCTGTTCTGTAATCTGCAAAGGGTGAATACAGCAAAGTTGGAGGCAGTGCTGTTCAAACCCTCAGATTTCCCACTTTCATTCCTGTTTTGTAAAGAGGTCAGAAACATATTTAAGAAGAAACTGTATAAAGTATGGCAGGTTTTTATTATCACTTTCTGGTTTATGTTTAAACACAGCACTGATGGAAGAATCACATCAGCAACCCTGCTGCACTGAAAAATACTTGTGTATACTACAAAGCCTAGATTGAATTTCTGAAACAAGTGATTAAGTCTTTGCTGAGGGGGATGAGGGTACAGGGGAAAAAAAAAAAGTGGAAAGACTTTTTGAAGGCTGAGATTTATTGCCCCAAACCGGTCCCAGTTTTCACAATTTGTCCTTGTAGAGGTGTTAATCATTACCAAAATGCCAGCAAGCAAACAAAAAAGTCCTTCCAAAATACGCACGTTCTAAAGCTGTTAGATTGTGAGTAGTTTTGTGCAAGGCTACTTAACACACAGCGTGTGTGAGAAGATAAAAGAGTGTTAAAATCTGCAGGTGAGAACTGTGGAAGCTCAGCTCCCCTGTGTTCTCTGGAAGTGGCGTTACTCACTGAAAGTTCCCCACTGCAAGTGACTACAGCGGTGAAGTCCCCAAGAGGGACTGGTCCTCCTTGAGGAGGCAGATACTGTTAATTTGCCTTTATAAATCAAGCGTTAGCTGGAATCCTCCCAGCCATACTGTATGGCTTAGGTGAACAGATGTTGAATTGAGTTTGAAAGTAAAACTTCTTTGAGGAACTTTGAAGCGGCATACTAGTTGCTCTTTGCCCAAAGTGATCTCCAGCTTTCACATTTATTTGAAATTAAATTTAATACCAAGATTACTTACTAGATTTTAGCCCAAATGTAGCACTGTGAGTGCAGCATTAACTTGTTGCACTAGACTTGCAGCTTCATGGCAGTTGCGTTTTGAGCTCACAACTTAAACTGAATGTTCTGGGTAAAAGTTGAGTGACAGATGAAAGAAAATCTTTTGTGCTCCTTTGCCAGTGGCCTATGTACTAGAAGTGTTGCTGCAACTTAGTCAATCCTGTTTGAATTTTGCCAAGAGGTAGTCTGATATCCCAAGTCCACAAAGGTGGCTTTTCCATTTAATAAGATGTTACTCCTTATTCTTCAATTTCAAAGGCACAAATTAAGATCTGTTATGCCAAGGTTTCAAAGCACAAATACTAACACATCTTAAAACAGACAAATATTTAGCCCATTTGCATGTGCTTTCAACCTCTTTTCTAAATCAAACATCTTTATTTTGTTTTCTCATAATTGTATTAGTCTCTGAAAGTAGCAAAAATCAAAGAGACGATTGTCACTGTGCACTATGTCACTATTATTTCCTCCCACCATAAAAATGTACGTGGTTCTAGTCATCATGTCACAAAGGTGCCGAGGATCGTATGTTCCTCCAGCATTGATCACTCGGGAGAAAGATACTGAGCTGGGTGGGACTTCGGTCTGACCCAGTGTGACAGCGGGTAATAACTCATTGAAATTCCCAACAGAGACTTCAGTAAGCAAAAAAAAAAAAAAAAAAAAGTTAAATAATCTTTGCCTCTTATCTGAGGGTTACACAGATTGTAGATGTTCTTTTGCTCAGATAATTCCCCCCACCCCCCCCCACCCCGAGGTTAGGGTAAACAGGAACAAAAATAAAGTAATGGTTTGGACAAACTAAATTATTTTGTTTACTGTACTTCCGTAAGAACCTGGTACTCGATAAAGCATCTCATGCCTTTTGCACAACAGATGTTACATCATTTGGTATAAAGTAGCGTTCATCTGAAAAGAAGGGAATTGCATGCAGGTACTAGTTGAAGAGAGTCGCTGTCATTTTAAGACCTCAGAACACAGCCCTGAAAAGTCAATACATTAGGAGTTACTTGAAGGGCTAAATGTTTTATTGCTAGCAGTAAAGTCTGGCCAGAGCTAAAGATCACTTTTGTGACATGCAGTGTGTAGGAGTTCAGGGTGATTGCATTAGCTAACTGCTTCTTGAGCTGTAAGAGCCTCTTCCCTTTGGGCTAAATCTGTGTTTTTCTTTGGGCCAGACTGGGTTTTTTTTTCTTGTTTCTGTTTAGTGGGGAGGAGCTTTTTGCAGACTGCTGCAGGTATGGCCCTGGGATATCTTATTTTGCTGCATTATTTGGAGAAAAGCAAGTAAGGTATTTGCTTCTGAACAATGAAGTTCAGGGCTGCCATGTATATTAGAAATTAAGAACCTCTGTTAAAACCTGCTTTTAACATAACAAGTCTATAGGATTATTAATCAAATGGTGTTTAGTGAAAGCATTTTGGTTTGGGTCTGAAATAAGGAAGAGATAAGGGAAAAGTACAGGCAGGCACTACAGGTTATAGCTTGTTGAGGCTTTCTTTGCTACTTGAGGGCTAATATCTAAGAACACACGTGGCCACCGAGAGCAGTGCTGTCTTCTGCCCGGCTCTGCTAAGCAGAAATGGTGAACTAAGTTCTTGCTGGCATTTGCAGTAGCTGAAGTAGTCTCCTGTCAGGTGCTGCTGCTTTCACTCAGTGAGAAAGCAGGGAATTGAAATCACTTTGCAAATATCATTAAAACAGCTTTAATACTTCTAAATTTGTAAATTAAATTTGTAAATTCTTAATGTTATTCTAATTTGGCCTTAACACCACGGTAACTACCGGAGTGTTCCTTGTTTCAAGCTTTGTTGTTTCTGTATTGTAACCATCTGCATATATATACCATCTTAGCTGCAGCAGTATGAAAGTGGAACATGCTTTTCTGGAATGTATCTTGTTTCCAAAAAAAAAGTTTATCAGTTTTCTCAGTAATTTCTGTACCCATAGACTTTGCCCACACTTACAAGTTTCATAAAATGAGCCCCATGGAGCAGCAGGAAGGACATAGAACTGCCATAGAACCACCCACAGATGTTCAAACAAACATCTTCCTGATGGTTCAGAGGGTCTGGTTAGCTACCAGCGTGCTTGGATTTGGAGCAAAACTGAGGCTGCCTTGTACATTTGAAAAGTCAAGCCCTTAAAACCATTTTAAAATATTTTTGTTCCTGGAAGCCCTGAAGGAAGACAAATTATTTGCATTCTGAATATCTGAGAGAGAGAGTTTGGAAGACAGAAAACTAATCACAACTATTACACTTCTTTTGTTTGGCATAAATATGTGCATCTGGGTTTTCAGTTAAGATGTTTCTGATGTTTGCTGTTGCATGGTTCTTGCTTTAAACATCCCAGGAACTATCCCAGGATAATGGAATAACACATTCTGAAAATAGGGACAGTGAGGTCCTAAATGGAAGAATTTGCCCTCATGTTATGCGATACAGATAACAGCTTTCCCTACTGTACGAGTCAAAGTTGGTGCTAGGAGTGGATTGTGCCATTAAGACACGCAAAGCTGTGCTATTAGAACGCCGTGTGTCATTCACAGTGTGCTCTGAAACCTATTTTAAATGCACAGAAGAAGGACTATGGTGAAAGGGTGCAGCACCTGAAGGCAAACGGAACTAAATTCTCATTTAGACAGCATCAGATGTATCTTTGGAAACCCATAGCAGCTTCTCAACTATTGTGCAAGTTGCCTGATCTCAGAATACCTGCTTTCAGAAACGTCTGTCAGCTGGAACTTTAAAGTTATCTTACTCAGACACGCAAGATTAGAGGTTTATGGCCATGTTTCTAGCAGGGTTTGTCAAGGCAGATGCGGTATCAGAGGCTTGCAGAGAGTGATTGCAGAGGAGGGGTGGGAATGTGTTCTATCATGCAAACACAGCTGGGATGGGAGTGGAGAATATTTTCTTTTTTTTTTTTTAAACAAGGTAATCAGAGGCCTTAACATTTCCTGCCCAGCAACTGGGCTGCATTCTACAGTGTGTTAGTGTTTGAAGTCTGCCACAGACCTGGAGGTGTTTACTCAAATGCAAGTAAACCAGTCAGGGAAAGGAAAGTTTTTTTTCTTGCCCTTTTTTTATAATTACTGTGGATAGTTCAGAAACCAGGTGCGACTGCTACAAAACAAATTAAAAATGGTAAAATAGCATAGCAGAGGCATAAGGGACCTGGTAAAAAATACTGATTGCATGTTTTCTTCTTGGGTTTTTTCCTTACTCGCTCAGTAATGCACCTATGCCAACTGCACAAGTTTAGCTCCTGTTTCGGTGGAAATCTGTTTCACTAACATCTCCAGCAAAGCCCTTCGTTTGCCTGCAAGACCTACAGACTCCTTTAGGCCCGTGGCTGATGCTTTAAAAGTGGATTCAGAGCTGCCATCCTCACCTGTCTGACCTCAGCACCTAAAAACGTTAACAATGTTTTTTGTGTTAGGAGCAGTACATCAGCAGCACTGCATGAGTGCTGGAAAGTGACTCAGCTGCCCACATTAAAGGAGATACCTTTCTCGTCCAATCCTGGCTTCACAGAATCTGGGACCAGGCTTGGTCAGCCTTCAACCTATCTTTTTTCCATAGGAATAATAGGGTTTTAAGGGGAAAGGGAGAGGAGCTGGACCCAGGGGCTGAGAGAGGAGTCTGCAGGAATAGTCACAGCTCTGTGCTGCACTGCATTCTATGAGAATGTGCCACATTTCAGGCTTTTCCCTGTACACTAGAGTGGTTAGGAGCCCTCTTTGGGGGTTTCTTCTCTGAGCAATTGCTTCCTAATATGAACAGCAGAAAATCAGGCTCTAATGTTTTATTAATTTTCCCCCAAAGTAATGAGGGGTTAGCATTTTTACAGACTTACCTCAAATATTTGTTTGGCACAAAGTGTCCCTTACATTTCACCTGTGGCTTTTTGCCAGAAGCTGCTTGCACATGGTTAGTTCTGTGTACCCAGCTGCAACCCCTTCATGTGAAAAGCTTTTTGTGCAAAAAACTCAGGATGAATTATCAAAAATAGAAGTCTACATTCATGTTCCTAAATCCTGATTTAGGCATGTAGCAGCATAAACAGTATGTAAGTGTGGCTTTCCTTAGAGCTGTTGAGGTCTCAACAGTTGGGGCAGTGAACTCAGACTTACACCCCAAAACCCCCTTGAATCATCACAGCTAGTCTGGCAATGAAATTTCTAGAAATTAGGCAAGACGTGATCTTTAGTGCAAAGTCCAACTTCTGCTATCACTTCTGCAGCTTCTTGCTTTCGTTACGTGCCTGGGCAATGTGAGCAGGTTTAACAGCTCCAGTGAAATCCCTCTAATCTCGCGGTGCAGTAACGCAGTCTCAGTGTGACCGACACCAAACACTTCTTGCCCCACTACAAGCCTAAATGCAATTCTGTGAGACAACTCTATGACCCAAATCAGAGAAAAAACAAATTAATGATTACTGAGATGCATTTCATTTCAAGTTTGAGGAACCTGAATTCCGCTGTCATATTTACCAATGAAATGGGCACGTTCATCTGGCTGTAGGCTGAAACTGGCCTTGTTCTATATAGTGTACACATTATCTAACTTGCTTCAGCTGGGATTGATAAACATTGCAGAATTTTCCTAGTGTAGAGGGTCATACTCTCAGCTGTTCTGTGCATTTATACTGCATTCTGGGAGCTTTACTAAGGTACTTTCTGCTATTGAGAAATAGAAACATTCTGCCGTTCAGTAAAAGCAACAGAAGTCTCTTTGCCCTTGTGCACCACAACCCTCCCGTGGGTGGAATGAGTTGTGATGCCATCTGAGTCCTGGCTCCAGCCAGGTGCTCTGACTGTTGGTAGAAGCCAAACTTGCCCTGTATTTTTACCTTCACAACTTACAGAAGCTTCAAGTTTTGAGTGAGCAGTTAAAATAAAAAATATGGTTTTTAAATCACCTGTGGGACTCGATTTTTGCCACTGCAAGATGATAGTTTTGAAGATCGATCATAGTAAGAACAAGTACAGTTGTTCAAGATATGACTTAGTAAATTTTTGCCAGTCAATCCCTTTCATGTACTCTTTGAATTTTTTTTTTTCAAAAGGTTTTAAAATTTCAAAGACCCCAAAGCAGTGATAAGTTCTGTGTCATGGCCCTCATGAGTCTCTGGAGCCCAAGGTCATGTCCACATCAGCTGCTGTTTTGTTCCCTGATTTCCCTCCTGGCCCTTTCTCTTCGTCCTAGACTAGCTCGCATAATTGACTAACATTATTATTATTCCTCATCTGAAGTCCTAAATGAGTTCTTAAAGCTGGAAGAGATCATATCTCTCTGTAAACACCTGTGCTGAGGACAGATGGAATAGATAAAGTATGAGTTGCGAGAAGCCATCTTTGCTTTGAGTGTTGTGTGGTGGTTCGCTGGGGCAGTAGTGCTAACGTAGCCTGGGGGGAGGTCACACCAGCAGAATTAGTGTCAGGATCAGGAGTGACCGTTCTTGAGCCTGGCAGCAGGTTGGAGGGGAGAATCAGCACAGGTTCCCTTTCTGGGAAGTTACTAAGAAAAGAGAAACTGTGTTTCATTGAGATGCCGCTGGATTTGAACAGCTTCTTGCAAGTTGCTGTAGCTAACCCTTTCCTCAGGTGTAGCTCTAACGGGCTTTAATCCCTTTCTGTTTTTCAGGTGGAGTGCGTGGGATAGCACGAGGTGGTGTTGTGGGGCTGACGCTCACCGGCCTCTACGCTCTCTATAACAACTGGGAGCACATGAAGGGCTCCATCACCCGGCAGTCCCTCTGAGCAGGGCAGCCAGCGCCAGGCAGAGGACACGCTTGCATCGTCACCAATCAAACCAGTTGCGAGATCTGTCTGGTGCCCTTTCCTATTTTATTTACAATTAGTGTGAAACCGAAGGAAGCTATCCTGGGAGGAACCTCTTGCCATCATTATAGCTGGACTGGCCCTTTCCTTCCCGCCAGCCAGTTGCTGGAGAGGCAGCAATATTTGTTGGACCCGCAAGTGAGCGGAATGGCCACCTTGATAGAGTCTCCCTGCCACGCTCAGTAGCCCTGGGCCAGCGCTACGAGGCATGCTCAAGTCCCCCAGCTGTACCTGCTGCACTGCCAGGTTGGTTCGGTTGCCTGTACTACACCCGTGGCGCTGCGTAATAAAGGCTGTGTCCATAGAGCTGTTCACTGCGGGCTTTCAACACCCATCGCCCGGAGCCAGCGGGAGCCTTCAGTGGCAGCTGGCACAGGGCAAGGCTTGTTAATCTGGCAGCGCAGGGTAAGCTGTAAAAAGGGACGTCATCATTAATAAAAAGGGTGGTATTTACGCATTGCCATTTCTACGCTTTGGTGTTCCTGCCGCTGCTAAGGCAAAAGCGTGCTGCATCCAGTGACTTATTTATGGTTGTTTTGAAGGACCGATGCAATAAAGTCCTGGGGGAGTTAGTGGGTGAGGGGGAATGCTCTAACAGGGCTAATGTCCCATGATGCAAGGTGACAGGGAGGCATATCAGAGGCTGACTCTGGTCCCTTATTTGCTCTAATAAATAAGGAATTGGTTGTTTCTGGGTGAGGTGCAGTTGCTGTTACAGAACAGCTGCCATTGGATCATCAAAACCCTTGAGCGCTCCAGGATCTCAGAACTTGTTTAGCCAACAGTTAGAAACCAAGCAGTATAAATACTCCTCTCATTGGCAATTACAGGATTTTTAATTAGTGACAAGTTTCCCCCCTGCCCCAAGAAACAGTGTAGGTTATTGGCAGAATGAAGAGATGTGATGAACCTATACCTTCTCCGGCGTTAAAATTAAACCGCATACGAAGCATTTTTTGCACATAAATTAAACAGTAAGTTGTGGATTGGTTCAGTAATTAGAGTTACTGGGTAACAGCTCATTCCTTCATTTTTTTAAATAATTAAACAGGTAAATAATTAAACCAGGGGGAAGGCAGGGTAAGGGAGAAACAAGAAACTTACTGCTCAGTAGATAACTTAATGCAAAACAAGAGTGATACTTTGTGTTGTCCCTGCTGAAACAGCTCTCCTGACTACATTGCACCCAACACAGAACAACAGAAAAGGCAGCAGAGGGAAGGCAGGAGCTCTTACCTGCCTCTGAGGAGAAACACAGCTTTGCTAAGAAGCCTCTTTAGGAGGAGGTGATTGCTGAGACGAGCATTTTATAGAGCAAGTGCTGCAGCTAACGAGCCTTCACAGTTGAACTCAATTAGCTTTGCTGGGGTACCAGGTCAGAGCAGGTGCTTTAAGCCAGCACTTCACTAGATGTAGCATAAAGGGAAGAAACCAGGCCTTTTCTCAGCTGCTTTTGTAAGTGCTGCTTTTTTTTAAGCTTTGTGTTCCGCTCTCTTTTAGCGGGAGCATGTTGCTGTTGTGGTGTCAGAGCTGGACCTTCTAGCGTGCATTTTTTGAGGGCTGTACCACCAAAGAAAATGTCCCCTATGCGGGGGACGTCCCCCTAGGCTGCAGAAGGGAGACGTAGGCACCAGCTGCGCAGTGCTGGCACATGGGACAGCAGGAAAACGTGTGCTATTTCTTCCTGAGCTGCTTTTTCTCTCCCTGTTGGCATCAGTGAGTTCCTCCCTGCCCATGTTTCTTGGTCACCGTTAAGGATTGTTGGTCATTCTTTTACAGTCCTACATCCTTGACAGCTCTGGATGGAGGACTGATAACTGCTGCAGGGGCTGATGGTGGGCAAGGGTTGCTTTTTAAGCATCAGGAACTTTGCAATGCATCTTCTAGGTTTTCTAGACCCTTTTTCAGGACGGAAATAGGACCCAGGAGCTCTCTGCCCCTGCCTGAAGTGGGAAGACTGAAGCTTAACAAGTGTCTTTCCTTCAGGTGCATTGGAGATAATGTAGAAACAAGCTTTTGTAAGTTCAAAGTTGCCCCAACCTCAAGGCTGGGCTGACTCCTGAGACAACGTACCATGTTTTCTGGTCAGCAGTACCCTCCAGTTTCCTGGAATTGCTTGCCTTGGGGGCAGAGTTGAGTGTATTTTTCTGAAATAGGTGTGTTTCTAGGGCTACTGAAAGCTTTGGTTCATAAGCTGTTTGTATATGGGGAGATCTGTAGCTTGAGCTGTGAAATAGAGCCAGGGGGAGGCAGCAGTGAGGGAGGTGAACTGTACGTGTGGGATCCAGAGAACAGCTTCAGGATGTTCTACACAGGACTTACCGTGTTCACAGTTCAATGGCGAATGATCACTGTAAAGTTGCTACTTAAAGCTGTGACTGGAAGTTTATCCGAGTTCAGTAGGAACAAAAGGCTGTAAAGTCAAGTTGCAGACAGGATTTGGCAAGCTGCTCGCCGTCCTCCCACGCGGTGTCACATCAAGGAGAGCAGGGGAGACCTTGGCCGGGCCGAAGCGCGGTGTTTGTCCTCCCGCAGTCCCAGACACGGCTCCGCGTTTCCCTGGTAGATCCCAGACAGGTTTCCATGCTGCGGCAGCACGTGAGGGAGGCTGAGGTTGCAGGTATAACGAAAGCTTTTTTGAGTCTGGTAAAGCTGCTTTTGTGTGGTGTTGGGATGGGAGAAATGCAATTTCACCGTTCAGTCCCTGTCAGCAGGTGACTGCTCTTACAGTTGGGGGAATGTGTTGAAAAATCACTGGTCGCGTGGTAGGACTCCCCAGCGTCCTCCGTGAAGCAGAAGCTGCTTCTGAAAACAGGAGGGAAACGTGTGCTAGGGCAGAAAAGTGATCCAGCGTTTGTAGCTTGTGTCCTCTGACTAATCTGGGACTGAAGGAGGGCAAAATCCTTTTTTATGCTTTGACAGCAGGTTCCCCCCGTGCGTAATAAACTCCAGACCGTGAGGCAGTGGCTGTGCTTCAAGCGGAGTTTTGTGTCCTGTGCTGTGGAACACCAGGCACCGCAGTGACACTGGAGAGTACTACAGCCTCACAGCACCGTTAGTGCCAGCCTTGTGTTCCCCTGGGGTGTCTCCTGCCCTGCGAGACAGCTGCCAGGCTTGTGCCACAGCAGGTCCCAGTTGGTGTCTGGTGCCCCAGGAGCAGCCCCGCTCCGGGCAGGGAAGGACCTTCCTGGCCGGTTGTTTAGAGGGTTCTGCAGTAGCGTTGGCTCCCGCCTTTGGGAAGGGTTTACTGGGGCTCCACGTGCACCCGATGGAGGAAAGAGCAGTTTATTTCTTCACTCGCCCAGCCTGTGCCCAGCCTGTGCCGCTCCCCGAGTGCAGGCCTTCCCCTCTCCCCCGTCTGCAGCCCGGGGCATCTCCCCTGGCTGCCCGGGGCAGCTCTCGCCTTGGGAAGTCTCTAGCCATAAAGCTCCAGACTTTCACCGAAACACCCGTTATGTGACCACAAAGCACTCTGGTTATTTTGCACAGAAGCTTTAGGAGGATTCATTAGTTACAGAAACTTGGCTGAGGGAGAAGCAGGAAGTAACTGCTCCAGCTCCATGGGGAGGGGGAGAAGTGGAATAAAGCGTTCCTCAGTACAAGGCATCGATCTGGTATCTCGGATAGTTCAAAGAAAGGCCTCCAAATGTTTGAGAAGCCACAAATGGCGTTCTCTGCTCCTGCTACTCTGTCTGCCTTGCCTTTGGAAGACCTTAAGTATTTTTTCCCCTGTCTTTGAAAGCTAAACATTCAGGTTATGTGTTTGGGAGTTCTGCATGTGGTTGCTTCTAACAAAGAACCTCCAGTCTGTTTATAAAATCTGTGTGTATGGACACCCACACGAGAATTCAAGGTGTTGTGCTTGAAGGGCTGCCAGGCCCAGCTGCGGGCTCTCCCTAGAGAGAGAATGTTCTCTTAATGCCCCGGTGCAGCCTGCAGTTTAAAGGAATGGAAAATCCTCAAAGGAGGAACAAAACGTGCAGGGAGGCTGATGCTCAAAAACCAGGAGAGCAGAAGAGGAATGAACTTCCAGTTGCACAGCCAGGCCAGAGATGTTCTACAGCCGTGGG
This sequence comes from Limnodromus scolopaceus, assembly GCA_028565335.1. Lineage (NCBI taxonomy): Eukaryota > Metazoa > Chordata > Aves > Charadriiformes > Scolopacidae > Limnodromus > Limnodromus scolopaceus. The sequence goes on along the minus strand of JAOXNO010000002.1, from coordinate 10,509,925 downwards.
AGAAGACGACTGAAGGCCACTAAAATCCATAAATCCTCCTGAAGTATTCCAATGATAAGAAAAAAACATGTCATTTTGTCTCAATCTGTATTTCTTCCAGCAGCTGCTAAAGGGGATGATTCAGACACGGCCGCCGTGTGTCGCGGGGCTGGTGCAGGGCAGTAACAGAGAGGAGCCCCCCGGGGGCTGTGCCTGGTGGGACAGTGGGGTCCACGCAGCCGCAGGGGGTGGCGAAACCCAGAGCTAAACCGTGTGACTCCAGGATGGGGCTCGAGGCAGAGCTGCCGCAGCAATTAAGCGGGAGTTAATTGGGCAACCTGCCCCAGCACTTCTTGTTCACCGTCTTGCCAAGGAGACATACCACACCTCTGGTTGCAGTTATTTTTTAATGGAAAAGAAGACTAATCAATGTTTTACATAAATATCAATTAGTGATAACAAGTCAGTTGAGTAAGTAAAGGAATACATACCCCCAAGTTTCAAAGGCTCATAATGAACGGACAAAATAGCACACAATGACAACTACAAGGAATTATACCAGGTGGGCTGCACGTCAATCGCCTTCCCGTACCTTCAGCTGCTCACCAAACGGGGCTGTTGCTGGGGTTGGTCACTGCGCTGGCTGCCCGGGCAGCAACAAGGACACGCTCAAAGGGGAAAGGGAACTTCAAAAACATATTTGTGCTTCCAGCAGAAAGCTTCAGCCATGGAAGTGTGAAAGCCTCGAGTGGTCCACTGACATAAGCCCTTTCAGGGTCTGGTTTCAGATGCGCGGTGTCCTCCCCCCCAGACTAAAAACATTTTAACCAAATGCCCAGGTTCTGTCAGTCGGGAATGTGTTCACACTGTAAAGTAGGACCAAGGTTGGATCTTGCTAATGACTTCTGTTCTGCAGTGTTGTGAAGAACCGAAATCGCTTTAATTGCCGGGAAGGTTGTGGGGATGGGGAGAAGGGGAGGTGATTTTCATAGTCGTTAAGAGCAGTTTGTTGAGTAGAAGATGCATCAGAAACTATGTAACTTCACAGTTTTTCATGTAAGCTGACAGGTGTGACCCACATTTCCATCCAGCATCTCCGCACTCCTTCCTACTGCCTCAAAATGCTGAACACCTGAAGAGGTATTGCTCCTGCGACCACAGCGACAGGGATCAGAGCTACTCGGCCCCACTTTCATATGCACAATAACATGGAAATCCACAGCTTAAATATCTTTAAAATGGATCCGTGGGAGCCACACAGTTTGCCAAGTTAATGTCTTCCCAACTAAAGAGCACATCAGTGCAATAAGAAGGCATCTAATTCCCCAAATACTACCTTTAAATATTATGTGGCTAAGATGCCTGCTTTCTAGTGGTTTAGTCAATAAAAGCTCATTATGGATTATCAAAAACTAGCAGAAACACACGTTTCATCTTACAGCTTTTTCAGTGAGATTCAAATGGTTATTAAACGCTGGGGACACAGTAGGATCTCATCTATTGACGCAAGAAAATTAACACCCTACCCTGTTCTCTGAACGGCTCACAAATTTGCAAGTAAAGTTTTTGTTCCAAACTAAAGTTACCAGTTCTTGTGTCGGGTCCCATAAATTCATGTCTTTTTCAAACCCTGGACTACACACACGCAGCTGGGAGACACACCAATACAAGATGCAAATGAAACCTTTAAAGTTAGCAACTGCTCAATAAAAGAAATTACTTCCAAATACAGCCTAAGTCATCTCGCAACCCCAGCAAGCTGGAACCCGACTCGTGACAAAGTTGTAGCAGCTGAAAGGAAAGGCCACACTCCTGAAGTCCCTGCCAAAGGTGGATGTTCCACAGCACCAGAGAGATTCTGCTTTGTACTTGCACTGGCTTCAACATACTTCAAGTGACAACCCATTGAAGAAGATTCATGTAGTCCCATAACAGATAAGAATTTACTAACACCTCTATAGTATCGGATCGCGTATGCTCAGTGGGCTTACATTTGAGAATTAATCATAACAAAAAGGCATCTTCTGCACTGTAACTCTGTTATATGAGTAATCTTTCTTTTTGTTATAATTTTAGAAGAACAAGCAGACGGCCAAACACAAACACAAGAATTCAGCTGGCTGCAGTCACTCAGCGTGATGTGCGATTCATCAGCAGGAAGGGGATGATTTCGATGCTTCCAGTTCTTCACATCTGAAAAAATGTAAAATTAGGTTATTCTCTTCAATAAATGGAAAGCAACACTTTTTGGGAAAAAAAAAAAAAACAAACAAAAAACTCACATGTATAAGATACCCTGGGGGAAAAAAAATTCTTACTAAAATACTTCCTAGAAGTATCTTGCCTTTTAGGGTTTGGAGGATGCCTGCTAAGAAGGACTTTTTTCGTGAATTCCAAAAACAATGATAAAAAGCGTTATCTCAGCAGAAAGGAAAAACATGAGGTCAGCTGTAAATATATTACCCAGATAAGAAAGAAGCTGCCTGGAAATTCAGACATTAATTGCATGTTCTAGTTACAACAAAAGTTAGCAAGATTTTAGCAAGCGTCAGTCAATCGAAGAGTGATTTACTCAAGAACATAAGTAATTCCCTCCCTGGGTTGTGATTGAAAAAGGAAGAATAATGAAATTTGGAATGGTCCAAGCTGTTAGGAATGTGTATGGGGAGGAAATCAGAACGCTGTTAAACATGATGTTTGGAGAACACTGAAGAGGACAGTTCGCTGTCTGTATTCTGTACCCCCGCGTTACGTTCAGGCGCAGCTGTTGTAATACGTTCTGTGTCTCCTACCTGTAAAGGAGTCTGATACAGCCATTTTTCTGTATCTCCTTTGAGTTTCATACATGCAAAAAGGTCACAAACTGTAGGAAGGCCGAAGTCCTGAAAGAGAAGTCACATTAATTACTGATCTTCAAACACATTCGGATGTACCTTCAAATTCTGTCAAGTGCTCAGTAAGAAAATAAAACTGACTTCCGAGTCTCTGAGACTAATACTTTCTCCATTTAATAAAACACTTCATTTGTGTTGAATGCTGGCCTCATCTACTTCAGTAACTAAGTCATAATCACTGAAAACATTAAAAGAGCTAAGAAACCCCAAAATTGTCAGTCAGCATTACCCAGAAGAGCTATGAATTTGGAAGAGAAGGCATGCATTACATTCAGTAAAACAATAAACCCGGCACATTGGCTTAAGACACAGCAGTAACAAAAACTCAGGAACATGCTCACTTGTGCTTTCTTGCGTAGAAGCCATTTATCTTCTGCTGGAGGTGGGTTCACATTTTCTAGGTTGTTTGAAGTCAACACCCAACTGTTTACGTTTAAGGGGAGGTGGAATGGAGCCAAGAGGTCTAGGAAAGGACTCTTGAAACTATTATCTGCTTTTTCCCTACTCGCCTTTTCTTCTGCACTTTCTGCTTTGTGCTCAGACGTGGCCAGCCAGCTTGTCAGAGGCCTTTCGAGCAATACTTTCAAGGGTTCTGCGATCTCTGCTGAATAATCCGCTTTCTCTGCACTAACGGGTTCCTCTGAGAGCTGCTGAGAGGGGTTAAGCCAGGTATTGGCAGCAGACTTGGTCTTCTCCTGCTCAGGGTTTGGTACGTCTTTCTGGCTGACCGGAACGCCGTTTTTATCCTTCCCTTCTTTCTTCAGAAGCCATTTACAGAGAGCCTCTTTTCCACAGTTTTCATCACACATGCACTCTGAAAAGCTGGTGCACACCTCATTAGCTTTGCACACATCTTCTACCTTAAATGGGGCCTGAGGGTGCTGAAGCAGCCAAGCACTGACAGCAGATGTAGTGGGTGATTTCTTTCCGTCAAGATGCTCATTCAGGCACTTCAGATTTCCCAGGTTCTCAATTTCCACACTTTTGATCTGGCTGCCACGACAACTGGTACACGTTTCAGCTTTCAGGAGCCAATCATTCAAATTAAATTCTTCCCTAAAAGGCTTAAATTCATACTTCCATTTCTCGTCTGAAGAAGCACCACTTCCGTTTTCTGTGTCAGGAGTAAGCAGCCAGTCAGAAAGGTCCACCTCTTCTTGTCCAAGGGATTCCAATTCCTCCACCTGTTCAATAGTGGAAAAGGACGAGCTGAAAGTGGAGGTGGAGTCCTTGCGGCCAGGGGAGTCTGTCTTCCCAGTACCATCACGCTGTTGGTTCTGCAGGAGCCAGTTTTCCAAATCTTTCAGATTTCCCCAGGCTTGCTCAAAATAACAGACTTTGGAAGAATTTAAATCCTAGTAAAGACACATTGAAATGCATCTATTAACACTAAAAAACAATGTTCAATAACTATTTTCACGGCTAGAGCTTGTAGCATTCTGATAGTAAATGCAAAAGTATTCGTTGCACATGAGGCAGAGTGAACAGAATTACAGAAGGTTTAATTCCCACCATATTCCGCCTGCAACTGGATACTGTGTTTTCCCCTTTATTAAAAACTAGGTTAGTGTACGAAAGGCTTACCGGGCTGGGCTCTGACACACATTTTTGTGTAACCCATTCCTCAAGATTGGTGCTGGGAACATACGGAGCCGGGCAAACACCCACAGGTCTGCTTCCGAGTAGCCAGTCAGCAAGCGAGGCACTCACTGTCCCACACAACGTTTTCTGCTGAGAAAGAACGTTCTTGGTTATGAGAAAGTCTAATCGCTGAGACAATCTACGGTGAACATCAAAACAGGCATTCAACGTGAATCAGTACTTCTGAACCAAAGGGGAAAGAAAAACAGTACCTTCTAATTACGAAAAATTAATATTCCATTGCCTGTGTGACTTTAAGCCACTGCACCGATTGTTTTGTGATCCCAGATTCTTCACGGAGCAAGAAAGGGAAGCAACAACTTCTACAACGCACAGTTCTGATATGTGTAACTGTGCTGGTTTTGGCTGGAGTACAGTTAATTTTCTTCACAGTAGCTGGTACGGGGTTGGTTTGGATTTGTGCTTGAAACAGCACTGATAACACGGGGGTGTTTTCGTTCCTGCTGAGCAGCACTTGCACAGAGTCAAGCCCTTTTCTGCTC
>JAOXNO010000002.1:10478522-10490862 GCA_028565335.1 Limnodromus scolopaceus | reverse complement strand
GTAGAGTAGGGTGGATGGTTGGACTCGATGATCCCAAGGGTCTCTTCCAACCTAGACGATTCTATGATTCTATGATTCTATTGGGGAAGGAGATAAATATTAAACACAAATCCTTAGTCACGTTCTACATACACCACACAGTCATTTTTTGAATACCTGCCTGGCACACTTGGGATGTTAAAAATGCTGTAAATTTAAGAAATCAGAACATCAATAGAAAAAAGTTTCCCATGCAAGCGTAGAGGTCAATGCTAAAATTTCAGAGAACTATGGTTTCCTGAAGAACTGGGTTTTGGGGTTAAAACCCTCCTGTGCCTCTGAACCTGCAAGTGACTGGCTTTTGGGACGGGGCAGCCACTTTGCGTTTGGTGGCTTGGAGGACAGTTCAGGTGCAGGCTAACGGAGAGCAGTTAGTGTTTGATAACTGGGCATGAAACTAAAGTTGAGTTGGTTTCAAGACACTATCTCTGAAAAATTATTTATTCCCAGGGACTCACTCTGCATTTTAATTAGAAAACAAACAAAAAGGACTTGGTCCTGCACAGTGTGTTTCTCCAGATCATTCATTACCTCCTGCTTGTTATGGCAGGCTTGGGGAGATGGGCTTAAACTAGGTAAGGTTATTATTAATCATCAGCAAAAGACAATTGGCTTCTGTGATGCTGGAAAGGTGGGAAATGATACAGGAAAAAGCTGGTGTCTGGTACAGGGTAGGAGCCTCCAAATTTAATATCCCCGATAGAGGGAAGTACTTATTTCACTGTGCTGTGTTATGGTGTTATGGCTCGAGGGTTTGCTCTCATTTAAGTGGAGAAGTGGGTTGATGAACAACAGGTATCACGTGATCAAAACGGGTCTCTTTCTTCCTGCTTTCTCAGAAACGCTTGTCTCATCTTTTTCCACGATCCTTTTTAAGAGATCAGCTACCACAGCATGGCACTAAATTAACCCCTAATTCTAGTGTTAGAATGAGGTCGATACTGAAAAAAGCATAAAGTTCAGCAGAGCCAGATCACTATGAAAACAGGGAAGAAATTACAACATAGCCCATCACACCACAAATTCAAATTTAGGTACAGGCGTTCCTAAAATTGGATTCTCTGTGGCAATGGCATTTGTAGGGTTTTCCAGACAATGTGAACACAAGACAGCATTTAATTCACCTTCAGGGGGGAGTTTCTGCTCAGCCCCAGTCTGGGGTGAAGCAGTTTGCACTGTGGCCAGGGGCAGGGCACGCAAATTCCCTACGACCGTTGCAGAAAGCAATCAGAGGAGATGAGAGGACTGACTTCTTATGCATGTGCCATTACTGATGGTGGTGTGTCTGTGGCAGGGGAAGGAGGAGAAGTGCCAGCTCCTGCCGCTGCTGTCAGGGCAGTACTGAATTTCACTGAATTTCACTGAATTTTTGGAGTTGGAAGGGACCATAGAGATCATCTAGTCCAACTCCCCTGCTGAAGCAGGATTGCCCAGAGCATGTTAGAAGGTGCAGGTGGGATGGTGGCACCCAAGCCCGGATGGCTCAGTGTGCTCCCCGCACTGCGAAGAGCTGCCCCTCCGCAGCTGTGCCGGGAAAGCACAAACAGAAGGGCATTTTGGCAAGGGTCGCCGTGCACCTCTGCATTACAGTAAAAATTGCAGGAGGTGAGAGCAGGGACCAGAAAATGCAGGGGAGCAGGAGTGGGTCTGTCCTGCCAGGCTGAGCACAGCCGCTGAGCGCCAGGTGGAGCTCGGAGATGTAATCCTGGCCCACAGCAGTTCATGGAAGCGCTTGACCCAGATTCTTTATGTTACGCTACCTTTAACACCAGGGGGGACAAAATCTCTCCTCCATTACTCCACTGAGCCACACCGGGGATGCTGGAGTTTCTTCTCTGCCCGTGGACGAGCAGGAGGTGGCTGGAGCAGGGTGGAGGAGTCACTTCCTCACTTGTGCTTCCCCCCATTGTTTTCTAAGCTTCCTTCACATGTCGTCTGAGTGGCGTAGCCCGTAGTATATGGAAAGGCTGATAATAAGATAGATGACATCTGTTTAGGTCACATATTAGATAGGATTAATGCTTCTAAAGACTTACAAGCTACAGCTTAGTACTCTGCTATCTGAAAACATCGGCCCTTGTACATGTGATGGCCACCAGCTCAAGACCCAGCACCCTGCAGCCTGGGAAAGAAGGAAGCTGGACATCCAAGTGCCCGTGGCAAAGGATACGCACCGTTCCCATCACTGACAGAGACCGGCAGTAAAAGCCACCAGCAGCTGTGTGCTGAGCCCCGTGAAGGACACAAGCAAGAAGAAAGCAGCACGGGTTTTGCCAGGGGTGGGGGATGCTGCCCCACAGAAAAGGGACACGCTCGTTCCAGCTTACTGAGGGGGAAAAAAGAGCACGCCCATTTTTATATTGGGCAGACTTTTTGGCCGCAAGTTTCCTTTTGAGCAAGAAAAGGAACAAAATTCTCACTACCCCACGTGTCACGCACACAGCTTACCCGTCTCGTCCCCTCCGTAGAGCACGAGGCTCTGCGGAGCTCCCCGCTGCAGGAGGGCAGGGCGGTGGGATGCCCCGGGCTGCAGCATCCGCAGAAGGCACCAGGCTCAGCAGACATCACCCCTCAGCAGAGACACAGCCCTCGCAGACACGCACAGCCCTGGGCTCACGGGCGTTAGGGGCTCCTTATTTGCAGAGGGTCGGCTGGATCTTGTGACCTGTCTAAATAACTAAGGCTTTGGAAAGAAGCGTAATAGGCGCGTTGTGTTCTTCATTTCAGATCCATGGTTGTGAGCAGAGGGAAAAGAAAGAAAACTTCGAAACCAAAGCTCGCTTCACTCTTAGAGTCCCGAAGTCCCCTGAAAGGGAAAGACACAAGTGACTGACGCAGCGAGTCCCAGCAAGTTATTTAACTGGTACGGCAGGAGTTGATTAGAATTATTTATTTCCAGCTCGTAAACCCACATGCTGCCCCCCTTCTCTCTTGCCAATTAACAGTATTACTTAGCACTAATAGATGGCTTTCATTTTCAAGGGGCTTAAGAAGACGAATTAATCACTTCAACATGTCTGAAAGGAACAGATGGTAACGAAGTATTAACATTGCAATTTCACAGTTGGAAAAGCTCCTGGGCGAGGGGGCTGGCAGTGTCTGGAGGGCACCTGGCCCCGCTCCCTGCGTGGAGCCGGCATTCCCAGGTCTCATCGCCGCTCCAAGATTCTGCTTTATCCCAACCTCCCCACACATGGCTTTTCCTCAGAGAAACTACCTGGGTTTTCTTATTCTTTAACGAGGAGTAACATCCAGAAGGCCTCTTACCTCAGCACGTCTTCAGACAGGTCATTACCACTTTGGATTTAAAAGACTAAAGGTCTATCCAATAATGCAATTAGTCCAGCTTGCCATTATTTCTTACTGGCTTATAAGCAGAGAAGTGATCAGGAAGAAACACATTCCCCCATCCATACAGTGGAGATGTTTTTTGTTTTTTTTTCCTGAAACACCCTGGTCACAGTTGGGCACAGAACAGCTGATTGCATTTTTCTCCCCGCTCGCTCCCGCCTCGGAGGACTTTGGGGGCAGAGCAGCGCTGCTCCAGCTGTGCAACACACAATTTCTCAAGCTCCATCTGGAAGGATGATAAGCAGGGGCTCCTAAAGCAAAACCTGCGTACGAAGGGTGAGATCCGTGGCCACGCTTAGCAGAACCAGCTCAGGATCCAGCCTGCGGCAGCTACTGGGTCTCTTCCAGCAGCATGAGGCCAAAGGCAAGTGGTCTGCAAACACCCCAGACTCAACTGGGGGTGAGAGAGCGCCCACAGCACCCTCATCACGGGGCTGCCGGCTTCAGGGAGCCCCTCAGCTGCACACCCCCAGCCCCTGGGGCAGCAGGAGTCGCTGGGAAGTTTGTTATGGGGGCACAGAGTGAATTTGGTTAGGTGGCCCTCCCGCCTGAGCCCCAGCCATTAAGCAACCTGTCACTAACACAACTCGAGAAAGGCATTTCTCAGAACAAATTGACACTTTCAGGAGAAGATCAACAAATAAATACAATGATTTTAAAACTAATTGATGTTACATTGACTAAGCAACTTCTTCGGTTTTTTGGTTTGTTTTTTTTTTTTAAAGAATTGACTTAACTATGGAAGTTTTTATTTAAAGCACTGAGAGAATACCCTCTGTTTCAGTATTTAACTCCACAGTCAAAGATTTGCACAGCTGTAATTTGAGATATAGTCAGTCAGTGTCAAATGTCTGACAGGTTTTGGCCTCTCCTCCAGGAATGTAACAGTAAATATGGTCACGCATCTCCTTTGTTACTAGAGCAAGATAATAATTCAGAGTGAAATGAATTATTGTAGCTCTTTTGCAGAGCTATTTCATCAGCATACTGATATCAGGATCAATTCCCTTCAATCTGTGCTGAACCACCGACCTCTGCATCTCAGCCCATTGTCAATCCTACAGCCATCTAATAATATAAACAGAAGTTTGGTACTTCTAGAGACATTAGTCAGCATGTAGGGATGACATAACGTATCCAAAATACTGCATTACCAGGTGGCTGTTCCCGTATTTCCAGGGAAAGAAGGAGCACTGAGGCAAATGGGTTAAGCTCCCAGTGTCCCAGTACAGCCCTCACTGAGGACTTGTTCGAGAGGCAACCCCGACTTCACGAGCCGTGAATGGTACCTGGGCATCCCGGCTGGGGAGCAAATGGGCTCAAGAAAACGATACACCCTGATTTCACCCTAGCTTGACAAGCATCCGTGCATTGACCCGCTCAATTACAAATCTAATGTACGTTCTGCTTCTACTTTAATGATATTTAAAAGTAGAATGTAATGGATTTGCGTTTTGCTAGGTTAGAAAACATTTAAAAATTGAGCTAGAGTTCTCACGTTTAGAAAAATAACTCTTGAACAGAGCTCTAATATGAAGAATACTTAATATACAACCTGACTGCATTTAAATTAAAAAAAAGTAAAATTGAACCCAAATGCAAAGTGAATCCAAATTCCTTTTTTTAAGAGGCATCCATCTTAAAAATGAAACAATCCAAAAATTACTTTATCCATGTAGTTAATATTCAGATAAGTATTTTGTTTGGGGTCCCCCTCCCAAATCTCTATCAATGTGCCCTGCATTTTAATCCTTTCCAAAACCATAGGAAATCCTCAAATATAAATACTAATTTTGTTCCCAACAGCGACTCTAATTAGTATCTTAAAGACTCACAAAGCCTGTAATAAGTGAGCAGCTGTTTTTCTTGATTAGCAAATCATTGGTGTCCTTTGTTAGTCATTTGTTTTTCCCATCCAGGAATGATAATCAGGGCTTAGTACTGTAATAACAAATCCATACCATACAGAAACACCATAGGTAATTCACACTAGAGCTGTATGAAATCTTAGAGTTTTCCAGCTTTTATACCACACAACAGCCAAAGCACTCAAGGCACTTGGCTATATTCTGCAAACTGTCTCTGACCAGATTGATATCTGTACTATTTTATCACCTTCCAAGAGTTGGGAGCTTTATTTTGGAGGAATACTTGGGATGGGAAGGAGAATCAAGGTTCTTCCACATGTCAAGTAGCCCAAAAGTATGGATTGTGATGGTCACAGGAGCAAGTTGCTATTTTAGAGCTTTAGTTTAACTGTTCAAGTCTTTAATTCTCCTGCACACCTGAGGACGAGCTAGCAGACAACATGAAGTTTTAAGCCATTATAGTGGTTAAAATTCTCTAAGCCTAATATCTGAAGAAAGGAAGAAATCAATGTTTGGTACTGCTTATGATACTCTGCCCCATAAAATAAGCCTGTATAGAAACTGTCTAGCTAAACGCTAACTAACAGCGGAAGTGACTTTTTTTTAGTCACTCATTACTTCTTTACTTCTAGTAAAGCTTTAACAAAAGGAACTTTTAACATCTAAGGTCATTATCAAAACTTGAATGCTCACAGCTATGGAGGCATCCCGTCATATTCCAGTGGTTTCAGACTTGGTTTTTGTAACGGTCGTTTTGAGGTCAGACTTTATTGAGGCCAAAGTCCCAGGGCCTGAATGAAGCCTCCTGAACTCAAAGTGAGTTTCACAGGATGCAGCTCTCTAATTCCACTTTGTCCAGGGATGAAAATTTGATCTACAACTATTCTATGTTATTAAATTAATGCATCACAGTACATTTTGTCCCACAGGTCCTATATTTAAGGATTTTCTAGCTCTAACTGTCCTAAGCACATACAAATGTCAGGTATACATTATGTAGGCAGCCTGCCAACTTTTTGCTTTAGGAAGCTGGGACAAAAACCAAACCAAAACAGCAAAAGCACAACCACACACACTCAAAGAACAGATAATTCCACAGCAGTAGCTTCTCCGACACTACACATTTTCCTTTGAGACAGAAATGAATGTTCCTCCTCTCTCTTCATCAAAAAATATTGCACATTCTTAGTTTCCAGAAGAATCTCAGACATTGACCAAAGGCCACCTGTGACACTGGAAACAATTGTCTCAGCTTCCTTGACAAACCTTTCACTTCAAACAGGCCCTGCACTGTGCCTGCATTACAGTATCAGAAAAGGTTTCTCACTGGCAAATTGCTTGCAAAGTTGTTTTTGAGCAAAAAGAAGCCTTTCAGCTGCCCATATGACCAAGGCGCTCAGAAGAGAGAACCTCAGCGCTGTGCTTGGGTGAAGACACAAAGTCTCACTTTCAGCAGACACTTGACGTCAGACCAGCCAGGGAACACACGACGAGCAAAGGTTACGTGCAAACTGTCACTCCTGGCTTACGCAACAACAAAGTGACCACTGTTCGGGATAGATGCACATAAAAAGAACTCACTGGAAATAACTTTTAATATAAGCAAAACAAAACTGCTCCTGATTTGTAGGGTATGACAGTGTGACAGACTAATCTGAACAGCTTGTGTTTCCTGTCTCTAACAAACAGGCATTCAAGAAGTAATACACATTACATCAGTCATCTTTGGTAATACTGTACATTGGTGTCAATCACTTGGTAAACATCAGTTCTGGATATTTGGAGTGTAATTCATTGTAAGTACAAACTAATTCCAATGTTGCAGGAGCATCCTCCAACTGTACATCAGCTTGCAAAGGGAAGAGTTTGGACTAGCAATATCAAAATTACTTCACAGAGTTACGTAGCAAAAGTTACAATTCTTTGTCATATAGCATTACACTAGTTTGCCAGTTGGTCTACTGTTAAGGTGGGTTTATAGTCAGCATTATTATAAATTAACAGCAAAGTAGCTCCCAAAACAATGTAAGGGAGTAGGATTGAAAGCTAAGAACTTTGATTAAAGCATCATTTTCTAACTTTGTTTTCTAACCCTAAATTATTAAAATACAGAAAAAAATCTCCATTATTTTAAAAAGATGCATCATTTAGAAAAGAAGTCTCATTCCTTACAATATGATTTAAAACTAACATAAAAGAATACAACAGTGCTACATTATATACAGTCAGGAGCATTCAGATGGCATGATGTAGGTACAACCTTACGTCCTCTGTTATATGGCCCAAGCACGGGTTTTTCCTTGCTTTGATGTGTATTTGATGGTCACTGAATTTTTCCCACATATCCAGAAGTGGATTATCCACATGTACTGTGTTAACACGTACAAGTCAGAGTTTATTTACACTTTAAAAGCAGCACAGCTGTCCTACAGCTGTGCTCACTCCACTGCAGTACTGGAACGAGCACAACAGCTCGGATATCTCAGGGAATGCATCATTGTTCTGAACGGCCTTTTTTTCCCCATCTTATCAGAAGATGGCTCCTCATGGCTTTTCCCAGCCAGCTCAGTAGGCTCTGTCTGGAATTGTTCTATTTGAATCTCGAGATGTTTTTGAATGGCTAATCCAAGGACTTCTGGATCCACAGATGCCCCGTACACTTCCCATGTCATTCCTTCATCATCCCATCTCACTTCACGTACCGGAGATTTGGGGGCCTCCAAGTCTTGCTCCAGGTTCACCTCAGGGAACACATGCGAGTGACCTTCTGCTGCAGCTGCTGGGCTTGTTGCCACAGATTTGCATTCCATGATTGGAAGAGTTTGTACCTCGGCATCTCTACGCTCGAGAGCTGGTTTCAGCCCTTTGGTTAAATCATTCATAGAGGTCATAGTCCACATATCCTTAGTTGCCGTTACCACGTCTGCACCTTGCTGGCTACTAAAGGCAACACAGGCAGCCTTTGTTTCTGGAGGAGCTCTCTCCTGCTGAGCACAGTGTTGAGCATGTTGCAGTTGTTCTCCAGGAACGCTGCAGCACTTCAGGACTCTCTTGGCATCCAGGCCCGATTCACTCACTGAAGACACCAGCTTAGGGTATGTCAGAATGTCTGAAGTAGAAGAGGAATGAAAATAGCCAGGTGCTGCCTGCTCTTTTCCTGTCTCGCTAACCGAGCATACCAACCGCGGAACAAGTTGTATAGATGGTATGGGCAGAGAATGGCAATAGGCAGGGATGGTGGCATCTACTTTCATACAAGGGTCTTGCCTTATATTACAGGGCCCTGCAGAATTGTTATGAACTGTCATCACCATGGGTGAGTATGCAGAGTTTGGAATATTTCCGTAAGTCAGACCACCATGAACAATCCCAGTGGACTGACTGAACATTGTCCTGTTTGAGAAACCATTTCCAGGCATATGAGGTCCTAGAACAGCAGTGTGAAATGTTCCAGGGTCTGTGTAAACAGTAGTGTTGCGTGGAATACCACCGCTGTCGAAGCTATTTGTGGGTACTTTTTGGTCTCTAGGTAGAACTGGAAGATGAGTCACAAGGTTTTGGTAGTGAGATGTATTTTCATTTGTTTCTGATCCATATCTCTGTGTTTGGAAGGACATCCTAGTCACTGGTGGACCATGCCAGCAGCTGGAAGAGCTTAGGCTGGAGTGAGTAGCACTGGTTTCTATGTGAGTGACATAAGTCTGCTGTCTGCAGCTGCAGGTTAGGTCTGAGTGGCTTCTCTGAAGGACAATTCCCGGTTCTTCCATTTCACACATGTTTTGCTGGTGTACAATGCAGGCTGAAGAAACATTCTCAACAGTGCTGCTCTTTACACACATCCTCGTGTCCTCCAATTCCCAGGGTGCTGGGGACTGTTCAGTGGTAAGAAAATGGTTTGTAGTCTTGGTTCTGCTCTGTGAATTGCTATCGGGTGACTGATCACTTATGGTTTGGACGACTGATCCAAGTCCCGTCATCCCAGACTGCGAGAAGGACCATCCAGCACTCGGTGCACTCCTGGCATCACTCTCATTTCCTGGGCTATAGCAGATGGTGCTACTGTGGCTTTTCTTCAGCTCCTGTTTGTTGCTTTGCCTTTCCTCTAAACTTGTTTGCCCAGTACAGGCCAGACTTGAGGAGCTCTTTGACAGGGGGTGACTGTTGACATTCAAGAGACCATGACAAGTAGAACTTAGTGCATCCTGGTAGGAATGAGTGTGGAGCTGGTGGCTGTCAGCTGACATGGCAAAAAAGAGATATCTGCAAGAAATGGTAAAGAAAAAGAAGCGATTTAAGAAGGAAATATATGCACTGGAAACTATAATCGCTACTGACCTTCTGCCTGGGCTTCTTGCGTTTCACAATTCACAAATACTTTTTGAGAAAAACACTATACTGTAGTCTCCTTGTACTCAGACTGGCCAGTTTCCATTTTCAGTTTCCCCAAAGGGTTTTTCCCTGAATTAGATTCAGGATTTATTGAAATTTTGGGGTTTTTTTCCGTTTCATAAAACACAAAGGGAAAAAAAAATCATTGTTTTAAGAATAACAATCTCAACATTTCCAAGTATCGTCTCCCCTGAATTTACTGGAGCCATTTTTAGGACATCCAGAGATATCATATAACTTAAGCAAAGGCAGAAGCATTTTTAAACAAGATAGCTTTATGTCACGGTGTTCATTAAGCCAATGAAGTTAACTGTATTGACAAAACAAAAAGCTGTTCAGTGTTTAGTGTCTTGGCATTGTCATTTCAAAAGTCATCCAATCACCGCTGGAGCTTTCAAACATTAACAAAGCCTCAACAACTGAACAAGTTGTCCCTTTTCCCCCTACCCTTCCTAACAAGCTTCTTTGGATTTCATTTCACGAGAAGATCACTGTTTTAGTCAACTGTTTTCCCAGAGTCCACACAAGTGTACAGAAGATGTGGACAAAACTATTTTGATCACCTGTGGCAGAGAAGACATGACACGAAACCCAAGGAAAAGACCTCTGCCAGGCCTGTGTGGAGTCAGTGCCAGTGTTCCCAGAACAGGTAGTGCTGGGCAGCATGGGGTGAAGATTCCCAGCTGGCCCACGACACGGTCAGAGGGCTTTCTAGCTTGTGCTTACCACTGGCATGATAGGAATTGGCAGCAAAGAGGGATCCAGTGAAAGGCTGGAGGTGAAACGCCCCTAGGAACCACTGAGCTGGGTGGAAAGTCTGCATCTCAGCACAGACTCTTAAGGGAACATGCTTCAGTGCACGCTTTGGGCTTCTTGTGCCAATCACGTTCAGGAATCCACAAGTTCACACTGGCTGTGGAAGGTACATACTCACTGCACCAGAAGCAAGGTAAAAACAAAACAAGGATATCTTTAACCAAAGTGTTATGGTTCTTCTGTCCTTTCTCCAGTGCACTCAGTCACCCCTGTTGTTAGAAAACACTTGTTTCTACTGGTGGGTATAGTATCCTCTATGTTGTTAACATTTATGTTAGCACTTCCACATCTAAGAGAGGCTGTAATTGAAGATTTTCAATCTAACCAGATTCAGTGATCCATTTTTGTTGATTGAATCAGATCTTCCACTGATTGACTACACACATTGCCTTGGTGTCACAGAGGTCTTGCAACATTTATATAACAAGTTATGTTAATATGCTCATATATCTGTATCTATCTACACACACACATATAAATATATCTCTTTCCTGAAAGAGCCCATTCTGTTGAACAGAAAAATCTAGAGCATTTATTCATTGCTTCCAGGCCATGTACTGCAGGGTGATTTGTTGTGCAGAAGTAAAGTGGATATAGTTCCCATTTCAGAGAACTTTCCCTCAGATGCACTCTCTACACTCTGCTTCCCTTGCAGGACTCCTAAAGAAACCTTCACAATTTCTTGTAAACTGTATCACTGAAATAAAAACTAATGTGTGGAATAAGAAAGGTATGCATATGTGGTGGACAAAAGCACTCAGTAAATATAACAGGAAAGTTCACTCAAAACACCAAGAGACCAGTGGCTGCAAAGGCTCACATTCAAACCTCTCAGTGAGAGGCTTTTTAATGGGTGATCCTTTTAATATGATATTTACAGGCTCAGAGTCATCTGTCAACATAACTGATAAAAAGGACACCTTTTGCCACAAACCAAGAGCTCTACTGCTGATCCAGACGGCTATCAGTGCTTACACTTCTAAATCCATTTTCATTGTTAACTTTGGCAAGCTAACAGTTCAGGTTGCGATTTTCCCATCACCTGAAATCCCCTTGCGTTGGCTGTTTTCCATAATGAAATTAAATTGAACAAGACAACATTAAAAAATAACAGTATTTGCAATCACTTCTTTGAGAAGCTTCTCATTGTGGGCGGCGTAGTAGGGACTTGCGACTGGCAGCAATATCCTTCTAGCATTAGGGTTGGCTCAAATTTGGACTGCGTGCAGAGAAAAGGCAGTTTCCCCTCCTTCACACGTGCTTGTTCAGCGGGAAGTTAAACTCATGACAGACTCCAGCCGCACCACGCCTGCCCTGCACGCCTCTCTGGCCCGTGGGACTCTGCGGGCTGCTGGCATCTAAGGACAACACAAAAGCATTTTTTCTTCCAGGAAAGGAATTTCAGATTCCTGGGTTAGGGGCACTGCTGAGAGCAGCCGCACTCAAAAGCAACCACTTCTTGCCAGGCGACACATCAATATATTTCTGTGCGTTTTTCAAAAACCCTCGCAAAATCTCACTCAACATTTAGCAGCAAGAACTGGGAAAGTGACAGTTTTAAAACATTTCACTCACCTCCTCCAGCGTGTTTCTATCCTGCAGCCACTTACACATATGGGTATAGTCTGCCACACAAAGTTCAAAGGAGTCAATAGGATTAAACACCAGAGCATAGCTGTCTGCAAGGTGAAGACTTTACATTTAATCTCTTTAAAAGGTAACACCTGCCCAGGCTCTCACACACACTGAGGTGAAACAACATTTACTAATGGAAATCTTCAGTCACAAATACTGAGTCTCAGGTGAAAGGAAGCTTCAAACATAGAATCATAGAATGGTTAGAGTTGGAAGGGACCTTAAAGATCATCTAGTTCCAA
>JAOXNO010000002.1:10452805-10477157 GCA_028565335.1 Limnodromus scolopaceus | reverse complement strand
TTTTTTGTTGGTTGGACTCGATGATCTCTGAGGTCCCTTCCAACCACTACGATTCTGTGATTCTGTGATTCTGTGAAAATATGGAATCTCTCTACTATAATTTCACAGTCATGCAATGCCATTGCATTTTGTGAATCAGCTCATCAGGAATGGATTACCAACGCAAAACATGGGCATAAACACAGCTGACTTTCTGACCTGAAAAAACTTTTTTGCACATGCTGGGCAGAGAAGACTACTTTGCTTAACTTTGCTTTCTAAAAAGTAAATACATAATTTATAGAAAGCAATTTTATTCAGAAATACCTATTGTAGATTCTGAGTTGATCTGAGAGATGCTCATTTGGAAATTCAAAGGAAATCTGCACCGGAATACACAAACAAGAAAGCGTGAACTTTGAGGCAGATACCTTGCTATGAATATATAGAAAATGGTTAGACAAGCAGAGAAAGGATTAGGATAGAAATGGAATTAACAACCACTATTTTTGGCTTAGCTTCAGATAGCTTATGAGGGGATCTAGGCTGCTTTCACTAATTCCACTGGACTACTTTAAAACAACAAATGTGTATTTTGCTATGACTTATGATTAAAGTTGCGACCTATTTAATGCACTGGTAAATTTAGTCTCAGAATATTAAATAACACGTATGCTATCGATTGAAAGATGTTCACTGGTAAATTAACTCTGATTCCGAAATTCTTCAGTATTTTCATATTGGATGCTTGTACTTACCATTACAGTTTTGACAAGAAACACAAGTGGAAATCAAGTGGAATAATTCCTTGCTATCACGTCAATATGTAGAGCAAGCTCTCATGTAATATATAATACCACATGATATTTCAGGATGATTGTGTTTAGTTCCTGCATTATGTATTTGCTAGGGATTGCTTTCATCTCTGCATTGGCAGGCTTCACTGGAGTGATAAGATAAACAAGACATCCGCAAAATAAATCAGCGTTTTTCCTAATGAGAATAGTAACGTGCGGTATGAACATAAGATAATAATGAAAGAATTCCAGCCATGCTTGCCTTCCCTCCAACAAGCAAAGAAACAAACCAGAAAAATGCCATAAAAGTAACTCAGCTGCTGGATGCTTTATCCCAGGAAAGGATTTTTTCATTTTGAGTACTGTCTTGAGCAAAAGTCTGCGCCACAATTTAGCACACTTGTCTATGCTCTTTTCTAAGTACTCTGTTACTACAGTAACTAAATATATTGTGATGCACTACGAATCGCCATACAAATTAAACAATACAAGTTGCAGAATTTGGGATGAGACAAAGAGAGATTTAATTTAAAATGTAATACTATTTACTAGAAAAATACTTGCAATGCCAGAGAGTCATTTCTCTAAGTTTTCCACAGTTTATTTTTGTTTTATAGAACTGTGATGATCAACCTAAAAATCAACAGGATTTGTACTAGTGATTGCAGGCTGTTTCACCCTTCTTCTTCACTTTGCAGATCGCACAATCAGAAATAAAATCTTTTTCTTCATACATTTAATTTTGTGCTTTCGAACCCAGCATCTGACTACAAAAAAGTGATAAATCAGAGTGGATTTCAGAGGTGAGATCATTAATATGCAAGTGTGGAGTTTGGAAGAGTTAGGTGATTTGATCCATACTGAAATTTTTGGATGATGATTGTTAATTTCAGGTACTGACCAGGACCCTCTGGGACGAGAACTAGCACCGTTTGAGAAGACAAGCAGCGTCAGGGGATTGCAAGGTCTTTGCCCAGAATTCGCTCCTTCATTTGCATCATTCTGTCCCTGCTGTGCATCAGCTTTTGGTAACCTGTACAATAATCAGCTTCATCAGACAAACACAGAATTTCTGCAGTACCCCCAGACTCCAAGATAAACACATATATGTTTTATACAAGGAGAATAGTGTGATTTTAATTAACATGAGATTTACTTGAATAGAAGGCTGCTATATGTAGGTTCTTAACTCTATTTAATCTTATTATGATACAGTTTATACAGTACAGTTATACATTTGAAAAGGCAAGAGCACTTTATGTTTAAAATGGCAGAACTTTAATTATAACCTAAGGGGCAGCTGTCACTTAGCCATAAACACTGCTAACACCTGCCTTGTGACAGCACAGACACAAATAACTGAAGTTCTGCCTAAACAGCCAGGTTACCTTGGGTACCAGATGCAATGCAGCATATACACACTGTGCTCTCTTTGAGCCTGGTGTTTTAAGTGTCTTCCTTATTGGCATCTACAAATGAACTTCTAAGATAGATATTTACCATGGTAAAATGACAAAAAGGTGTATCTTATAATATGATATTAATTTCTTTAAGAGCTATACTCATTTTAAAGAGGCCTATACCACCAAAATTAAAAAAATAAAAATCAAATATGTCTAAAAATTTGTCCCTGCTTGCCCACATTGAGAATTATTGGTAACTTGCACAAGGTAAGAAAGATCTGGTTTGCACTTAGACAAAGGTTGACACGCTAGTATTATGACACCTGGAGGGCTTCTCCCTGACCACACTCCCCTGAAAGAAATACTCCATTAACAGTAATCACTAATATCTACTGCTGGGCAGGGGGAGTCAAACCACTTGAAAGGCATTGGGAAAACAAGATTAGCCATGGTAAAAAGCTTAGAGATTCAAACGTCTGGGATTAGGTTTTTTTATGGTTTTAATTGTTATTTTAATTTGTGAGGTGTAAGGGAAAGGACGAAATAGAGGAGTTAAAATAAGGGAAGAGGTATCACTCATCAGGGAACTTCAAGGACTTTCTCTAAATTCTGTAAATACAGCTATATCAATGCAACTAGATTAATACAGAATCAGGTTGAGACCCCAATTACTTAACCTTTAATCCATTATCTTCCTTTAGGCTTTCCATTTTTGAATAGCATTATAAATTAACTACGCCTTGTTCAGTTCAATCTGCTAATGCCCTCTTGTAAATATTTTGGGTCATCTTATAATATTTCCAAGTATCAGACAGATCTACAGGACAGACTGATCTGGGCATCTACAAATACCATCAAATGCACACAACAGACAAGTGCATACAGAGTATGTGAATGAATGGGATTCTTTTTTCAGCCCTACAACACCAGAAGCACCGGTGACAGTGGTGCACATGATCACCGTAATTCACTTGTAGGAAGAGGAGAACATTTAACAGGCTGGAAAACACAAGAGCAGAAGGGTTATGACACCCAGTGCTCAGCACAGCAAAAGCATAGATTGTATGTGGTTTAAGTACCTATAAGCTGACTAATCACAGCTTTTCTTTCATTTCTGTTAATTATCACTTTGCCTATCAGGCGTGGCTTGAAATTTCCAGCCCTGACTCTGTCTTTTCCCCATCTGAAGCTGAGCACACTAGACAGACATCTCTCTGCATTGATTGGCAACAAGATGTAAAGGAGAGATTGCCCTTATTACTGAGCGTTAATGAACTTCAACCATCTCCTTACTCAGGACCCAAGCAGAGATCTCTTCCCCCGACGCTGAAGTTACCATGGGTTATGTTCATGGTTACCAGTGACCTTACCACAGGATAATAAAATAGTTGCCTTGTCAGAAAGGGAGTAGACTCAAACATTTGCCAATATATTCACCTTAAAGTAGAATGACAAGGCCATCATGTCCACAATTATCCAAACAGCATAAGACATGCAAGAGGATGAGCATTCACTTTTAAGAAACAGCAGAGGCAGCTCACAGCCCTGGTAGAGTCTGAGTCAGGAAAGAAGAGCTGGAAACTCTAAATTCTAAAATGAAAAAGGCTAAAATGAGAGCGCTGTGAGAGAAGAGCCTGAGAAGGATGAACCGAAGGAGACTATTTTAATGACAACTTTAAATTCCCAGGAATGAGAATTCACACAGGGCTGTAAACAAATTATTGGGAAACCAGAGAGGGGTGCACTCTATCACAAGGAAGGCATGTGTTGGGACGTAGTCCCGACACCACCACATGATGCACTGTGCAACTACACATCCTCTTCACCACCCTTCCTTATTTAATCATCTGTCCCAGAAACAACTTCAAAGTTCTCTAAGAATTTTCATCTTTTTATAGAAGTAATTTATAAGCAAAACATTACTCCCACTATGTCTCCATGTGCACATAGACCTACCTCAGTGTGCAAGCTGCCCTACAATATACATGGCAGAGCTAGAACAGGAGATATTGTACAGTCATATTTGACGCTCACTGTTAGTATTTGACAGCTCACTTCTTTAAAGCCCATCTCTTCAGTCAGAAGACTTAAAACTTTTTTATTAAAAATGAAATGTGCTGATATGGTCATGTAATCAGCTATTTTCAGCAGCTGGGGCTTTACAAAAAAATCCATCAAATATCACGACCGCAGGCAACATTGACCTAGAATCATGCTAACAGTGAACAGTGTGTGCCTCCAGACGTGGTACATTAATCCAATTGCCTTTCTGGTTTAAGCAGAACAGAATTATGCAAAATGAAACTGTTAATTCAGCTGCCTGGTTTATGCTGTTAAGAATTGCTGGCTGCTGATACCCACTGGCAGCACAAAATCTTGTGAGAAAAACACTTCATAATTTCTTTAGGGAGCTATCTGCATTTGGGTTTATTTCAGAGAGACAGACACTAGGCGAACCTTTTCCTCTTCACAGCTGAGGATCAAATCCTATTCCACCACACGTACCAATTTGGAGGGGACAGTTTCAGTCTGGTATGGAACGACTTACCCTCCTCAGAGCTCCCTTTTTGGGTCCACTCGTTAGTCCCAAACAGACTATCCCCAAAGCAACCCATTGATCTGGAATTCTGCAAAAAAACATTACCATAGCTTGCTCAGCAAACCTCTACCCACCAGAGGCCCAAGCCTGCAAACTGAGTGAATCACAGTGGCCTGCGAAGCATCATGAACTCAAAAATTGTACAGAAAATCAAAAGCCTGCTTGTGGTCTACTTGCAATCTCACAGCAAGGGAGTACAGCTACGTACTAATGCGACCTTCTTACAAGAGGGCAGCAGTTTGCTCATCCAACAAATGCCACCCAAACTGGCTAAGTGGCTAAAACTGTGGCTTGTAAATTCACATGTTTTAGTAGAAAGTGGCTTGTAAATTCATGTGTTTTAGTAAAAAATATTCAAAGCATCATTTTTTCTGTTTGCTTGAAAACTTCACAGCAACAGTTGGAGGAAAGATGTGAACTCAGCTTGGCTTAGCCTCCCTGCCCTACGGGTATCCTCGCTCCAGCTTCAGGACGCAGCGCTGTAGTTAGATACTTCTGAATGTGAGGGCAAGGAGACCCTCCACCCTGACAAACGAAAGTGCATCTGACACCTAAGGCTCTGCCACACAACCCGTGCCAGCCGAAGGACAGTTAGTGTGTGTGTGCTCTGGGCTGACTGGAAAGAGGTGGCCAAAGGGCAGAGCTCGGCCACTCTGTACTCACCCAGCCTCCCAGAAAAGCTTGCCCACTTGGCTCGGTGTGACGCCAATAGCAGTCACAGCTCGATAACTAGCCAGGGTGGCAGACAAAGCAAGCTCAGATCTGCCTTAGAAGTACTGACTAGATACAGCCGCAAGTACAGCGGCTTTCGTGTCTCACGTATCATCCTTAATAGAAGGATGGCAATTTCCATAGCTGGTGGCAAACAAAAATAACAGTAATCCAAAGCTCTCCAAACATGTCTCTTTGGATAAAGGAAGACAATATTTACAGATTGAAAGATGCCCCACCAAAACAATCAAAGATGGTTCACTCTTCTTCTATATGTAGTAGTTAAATCTCTTTCCTGACTAAAAAACCCTGGCAACTTATCTAGCAAGACCTAGTAATTTACCCTCATTTCTTGTTCCCTTATTTTTCCCTGTGATTGAACACTACAGAAGGGCTACAAAAAAACTTTTAATTTTTAATTTAAATGACAGTGTTTATGAACTGTACACAAAACACTGGAGAAAAAAAAGATTCAAAAAGGCATCTGCTCTAGAATTTGCTCTCCACAGTGGCAGGGAGAAGACTGGCTTCTAGATTACAAAAAACAATTGCTCGGTAATTAGAAAGAGGAAACAATTGCTTTCTAATTCTGTCTGTATTCACTGACATAGGGTATGACCTTGAGCAAGTCATTCACTTTGTGACTCAGTTTACTCATCTGTGACTCAGGGATTAGATGCAGAAGCCCCTGATGTAGGTATTTAAAGGCTTAATTCATGATTGCAGAGCATTCTAAAATCCCAGAATGAAAGATATTAAATATAAGACATTGAGAAAAATGTATTCTGGCTCTTCTTTTGTAATATTTGTTTTGAAATAAATACATAGAGCATCGCTACGTGAAATTCTCATTGTACTTGCAGAAAACACATCTTACCAGCAAAGTTCAGACACTATCCATGCCTCAGAAGCATCTGGTTAAAGCACCCCCTCCTCCAGCTTCCCAGCATCAGGTGAGGATGAGTAATCTTAAGGATTCCAAATACATAGAACTAGTGTTAATAGTATTTCTCAAATTAGGTGTCATATTTATATATTGTATATCATATGATATAATATGCATGCTAACAAGATGCTTATTATATACACATGGTATATTAAGTAGCAATGATTTATTATATATTCATAGATTCATTATACCTTTATAAGCAGAGTTGTGACAACCACAGACCACGTTGTCCTGCATTCACTTACAAGCTTTTATTTACTATGATGAACTTTTCCTGGAAATCTCTCTGGTAGAGAGATTCTGTGAAAAATCTGTCTTTGGTTCACAGTGCAAGCTCTCTTTTATATTTCTTTAAGCTGGAAAAGAACTGGCAATCTCTATCCAGAGGGGTAAGTGGTGCTACACACGTACAGTCGAGTACTGAAAAGGACTAAAGAGACAACTCTCTAATCGTGTTTCACAGCGTTGCTAATTGCCTTTGTCTGACAGCAGTATAAGCTAGCTTTGAAACTATATAAACAAAGAACACAGGAGTAACTAGGAAGAATAAGTTTCCTTTTCAAACTTGATAATTTGTCATAAATAATGGTTATTATGTCCAAGTGTGGTGTCTCTCTCTCAAAAAAGCAATTCTCCCAGTTATTCTGTGGTCTAATCAGACCTATGTGGGCAACTACTAGCTACAGTTTTCAGAAAAAAAACATCTGAAAGGGATGAAAGGGAACATTTCTCTACTCTTAAAACTGAGAGAAGAAAAACATTAGAGCTTGGCTAGAGGAGAGCCCATGCTCCCAAGATGCTCTCCAAAGCTTAAGTAGAGAAAAACCAATACACAGTAAAGCAGCAGACTAAAGCTTGCAAATAGTTTTGTCAAATCTAAGTACATGAAGAACTTCCTCAAGAACTTATGTTTACACCCTGCTTTATGTAAACAAGCAAGTTTCCCCTTTTCTTGGTTAATCTCAACCACAAAATGAGTTGCAGAAGCCTCTACTTCCTCACTAACATTTAATGATGTCAGAAATACAAAATATTGAGATATAAATTCGGAACAACAAGGCAATGCAGGTTCCTGCCATCACCAGGGCAGAGGACGATCCTGCCTGTCCGACATGGACAGCTAGAGGATAACTCTTTTAGCATCCACTGTTAACCGCTAGCAGCAAGATACTGATTATAAAGAATTAAGTCTCTGTTACAGGAATTCTTTGCTTTTCAAACACTGGTTTGAACATATCTAAACCCAAGCGGACAAAACACTAAGAAATCTATCTGACCTCATAGCTGTTGCTGCTTTGAGCAGGAGGCTGGAATAGATGAGCTCCCAAGGTCCCTTCCAAATCGAATGATTCAATGATTTTATTTTTTTTTTTATTGTTTTCATAATTTTGTGCTTTTACCTGTCATTGCCAATGAGAAGTTTTCATATAGCTTCTCATCCTGAGCCTCAAAAGAGGCTGGAATGTGGAATCATTTTGCAATATTAAACAATTTGTTTGATTGATTAGTGGAACCTGTACCTTTTACTGAAACGAGGTAAAACAGGAGTGAATTTTGAAAGGAACCACAAAAGTGATCCCTGTATTCTACTGGCAATGTGATACATATGAAGGAGGCAACGAACTTCCAAAAGTTTCTTTCCAATCTGTTAGCACCTTCCTTGTTACTAAATCAACAAAAGGACTCCAGTCCTTCCACAGTTTAGAGGCCACACAGAACCAACTAAAAATGCTAAAACAAGATATATCTTCCTTTCAAACTATACATATCCACTCTGTTCAGTCATAAACACCGAACTTTCCCAGCAGATTCTTTGCAGAAAGCAATAAAATAATTTAAAGTCTAATAAAAAATCCAGTTTAGAAGAGTTGGGGTGGCTTTGTGCATTCATCGTCTCTCCAGTTTCCATGTCAAGTTTGCTCAGTTTGAGCTGAAAAGGAAGTTGGATCTTTCAGTTCAGCTCAGATGAACTGGGCTCTGTCAGTCTTACGAGCTGTTGACAACAGTAAAGCTCTCCAAGCCAAATGAAGGTCTTACAACTGCTCAATCCCATTAATCTTCATTTGCACACTCAGGTGTGCCCTTGCTAAAGCTTAATTGGCAAATATTCTGCAGATGGAGAAATACTCTTGGTCCTTTCTCCATTTTGTATTAAATCCACATTGTGTAAGAGTGAAGCCATAATTTCAGAAGACATACTACTTTAAAGATGTACAGAGAGACAGGCCAGTTTAAAGGTGATCTTTCTTACGACGCTTGGATACAACTCGTGTGCTTAATGCTCACACTCAACACCACGCTAGCAAAAACCTGGCTGATGTCAACTTCATTTAGTCAGCCCATCCCTATTCCTGTGTTCTGAGCATATATATACCTAAGCAGCCCCAAAGTGATTTGTTGTGGTTCCTGTTGCTAAAGATAATTTCTCTAAGTGTAAGTTGATTCTGAAGACCTTTTGTAAATGAAAGAGACCACCTTCTTCCCCACCATCCACTAAGGAATCAGAGGATACTCCCAAAGGACAGTTCTTAACATACATATGAACTGTCAGCTGCATAGCTTTAGATTAATTCAGTAGTTATTTTGAATCCATAAGAAATATTGCATCAAATGGTCTTAACCAGAGCATGGCTCATTTCCTGTCTCTCGGTTCACTGCCTTCTCATTGTATCCCCCATGCAGCTAATCCCGACGACTGTACTCCAACATTTATTTTCATTCTTCCCCTCTTTTCGATTTCACAGAAAAGTTCTCTCTCCCTTGCTGCTGAAACACCCCCGCATCCCACCCTGACAGAAAAAAAAAGACTATTAAGAGTTTGGATGACTCAGATCTTCCAGAATTTTTACAGCTCAAAAAGAAGTGTTTTCAAATATGACACTGCATATGCATGTAGCTTTACAGTTTACACCAGCTAAAAAACTCTAATTACTTACTGTTCAATGAAACTGCAAGAATTTACCAAAAGGCCAGTGCCCACAAACCCTATGGTGCTGCTCATGGTCACAGAGGAAAAAAACATAAAATATAAAGAGTGCAAGTATAAGGTCATCTGCAGTCCATGATTCATGCTATACTGTTGTTCTTGGCCCAGAATGGTTTGAGACTACAAGCAATAAAATATCACAGTATCACATACATCTACCAAAGATACAAACTTTTGTTTCTTTTAGGAAGCAAGAGAATTGTCCAATGACTTGAGGATCACTTGCAACAATAGAACTATGACATATGATAACAAAAATAGTATTTTTATTTTTTGATTCATTGAGAAAAATACTTATAGAACACAGAAAATTAATAAATACCATTAACAGCACTCTGTCAGGTTCCAGAGCATTTGAAAGCATCTTTGCCAGGCTGCATTCTCTTGCAGATTGTATAATTGCTTGTAAATACAAGGGACCAGTCAAGTACCTCCATTCTCATTTTAAAACATTAACTATAGGGGAAAGGAATGGAAAGTTCAGCCTCTTTAACCTCCAGAAGAGTTGCTGAAGAAGGAAGAGGATTTTGCTGCTGTTCCACACAGAACTATCCAGCCTACAGACAGGTGTAACATTATCTCACTGGTCCAGTAAACTCATCTCTGCTCATCTGGAGTGTTTTGAAGCTACCTCCAATTTACCCTCTGTCACTGCCCTTAATAGAAAGAAATTTAAAATACAGAAGCATAATGATCATCAATAACAATTTTTCTCTGTTCTACCCTCCCTCATATTTTTCAAGTTTATTTTGAATATGTGTAGTTTACTATGGAAGGAAAAATGTGGCATTGGTATGGTTATCTAATGGGGAATTACCACATTTGGTATTATAAACCAGCTTAGACATCACAATGCTGTATGCAGTTTACTGCTTTTGTTGTTTATGCAGCCCTAGATAACAGTCAGGTAAACTAAACTGTAGCGGCAGCTCTCTCTAGAGTGCAGCTAAGATAAAATGTCTGGATGGTAAAAAACAACAAATCCCTACAATCAGAGAAGAGTGTTTTACAGAGTAACTGAGTCGCAACATGAAAACATGAAGCCCTCATCTAATCCACCCTCATACATGAAACCTCCTCTAAACCTAATTCTTTTACACAAAGACTCCATGCAGAGGTCTTTGAACTCAGATTTTGCTGCGATCTAGGTCCTGCAAACATTCAGACACTTGCTTAACCTTAAACATGCAAACAACGATTTGCAAGCTTTAATCAACATCTTGCTGCAAGAAAATAGTCAATATTTTTCCATCAAATTACTTTGAAGCGTGAGTCACTGGAAAGGAGGTAGATATTGATCTTTGTATGGCCCATCTTATTTATACACACTCAACATTTTACAAAATAGACTTATCCAACAGTTATCTTCCCAGTCACCTTTCATGCTTAGAGTTCTCTAAACAGAAATAACTGGTTGCTCTCCCCCTCCCTTTTAAACCTCTTCCCCTAAAATCCAGAAGTGCATCAGCACAAATTCTTACTTTCAATCATAGGAGGTTATGAACTACAACGTATGCACAAAACACTCTTCTATTATGTTTTCCAATTTAACACATTCACTCTAGTGACAATAAAAAGTCAGACTAAATCAAACCTTGGAAAAGACATGTTTTGGTTTAAAAGAAAATTTTATCAGTCGTTCTAAATGTTATTGACCATTTATCTAGGAAAGAAGAGTGTGAAACAAATCTGATATGCAGAGGCACTTAAATATTCTTCATTTTTTCTCTTGTGTTGTATATTAACTTCTTAGGAATTTAAAAAATATGTGGTACACATGGTGGAAAAAACAAGGGAAACCATTCTCTGGCAGATTAATACTAAAAGGTAAGAATTTATAGCAATACAATTTATTCTTTTCTTTTTTTAGTATCAAAACCCCTACATACACACAAAAGATAATCAAAAAGCATCTTCATAAACTTGCAGATGTGCAAAGGAATAAGATGAATGGGATTATGGGTTTTTTTCTCCCCCAAAGAGTGACAAGTATATTCTAGAAACGCTTTCTGCGAGACAAATACATACACATCTAAGTGAAAGACACCGGCACAAAAACCCCCACCTTACGCAGAACTACATTAAATTCAATTAAAGCTCAGAGCCATAATTCCCATCGTTTTAGTAAAAGAGAAAACTCCATTTCCCTGGGATTTTCAGTCCAGCCATCGACCCCCTGCTGCCAACACAGCACTTACAGAAGCCTGGGTCTGTCTCTGTGCAGCTCCTCTCCCTTCCCCTCATCTCCTTTGTTACTCTCAAAGACTTGCTGGAAAAACAGAGAGGACTCGGTGTCCTTACAGGAGACGAGAGAACGGGCAACGCATGACTCCCGTGGTCCTTACCTTGCCCTTACTCAGAGATTGCACATCCAGCTTCCCTGTCCAAGTTACTTGGAGGGTATTTAAAATAGATGCTCAGAAATCTGAGGAGAACGAAAGCCAAGAGTTCAGATTTCCTTTAGAAACTGGGCTCCTTGATCCGCCCGATGCTGATGACACTAAGGTGAGCATATGATACGGGGAAGGAGGAGGGATTGTTAGAGAGCATCAAAGGCAGGAGACTGGGAGATGGGGTTTCCTTTGCCTAGACGTGACGCCCCTTCCTGCCTCCCCCCTTGGCTGGGGAGGAAATAAAATGGAGCCTGGGAGGGAGGGAGAGGGATAATCCTGCGGCTTCATCTGATTAGAGAAACTGGGCCTGTGCAGAGCCGGCATTGCCGCCAGGGAAGCACAGGGAGGGGAGGCAAAGAGGGGCAGGAAGAGGAGGAGCAGAGGGGGAGGGATAGAAATGATAGGGGAAAAAGGAAAATTGTAAAAGGTATACAAAGGAGCTGGTGCCTGGGCCAAGCCACCCTGGATGTGCCTCATGTAAATGCGAAATCACCAGTTGGAAACACCCATTGCTTCTGGTAATACAGAGTGATCTGAAAAATAAAACCAACCCAAAACCCAGAACGCATCAGGTATTTAGGCATGGACTGGGAACAAGGACATCCCAATGGATTGAAAAGAGTGAGATTGAGCTCAGTAGAGAGAAATGGAAAAAGCAGTATGCTACAGATAGTTCCCTAGTTTGTCATGGACAGGACACAATTTAGAATAAATTTTCTATTGCAAGTCATTTTGCAGAACCTGTTTCCGCTTATTAAAACAAACTTAGTTGAACCAAAGTGACTTTAAAAAATGTACGTGTCAGCACACACATCAGGGTGCTTGCAGATGTGGCCTTGGTTGCCCTCCCACAAGCCCCACACCCTGACAGCTACACTCCCAGCCATGCCCTCCCTCCTGCGCCCGGCACGGGCATTTGTGGGCTCACGGCTGCCCACCTGTGCATGGCCACCTGCACCACGGCCAGTCTGGCCCTCACTGCCCACAGGTGAGAAGGCAGCATCGTGCCCTCACACTCGGTCTGACATAGGGGCTCACCCAAGGGCGCTGGCAGGGTCCCAAGGGTGCTGCTACTGAGCATCCCCTGTCCTGTCCTCCCCCAGCAGGGACACCCTGCCTTGAAGACTCAGGCACCCAGGTCCCTCCAAGCTAGCAGGTGTGACCCATGGTGCATTGGGGAACACTGAGGACAGATGTGGCCAGGGGAGCCTTGCCCCCATCCATGATGGTCCGTTTCTGTAAAGAATCTCCTCTTTCACTCACCTTTATCAGCTGCTACACTCAGTCCTTTCCCAGACACCACTCCTTGTCATCACATCGTGAGCTGCTTTTATTTCCTTCTGGCCTATTCCCATTGATTTAAAGCTTCAACACAAGGCACGCTGGTTGGATCTCTGAAGGGGCAAAGAGAAGGATGCCAAAACATCAGAAAATAACCCTTTCAAGCTCTTGTTCTTTCATTCAGGAACGAGTTAATACCCTTCCTGCAAAACACAGCTCTTTCTCACTTTGTTCCTAGGTCCTCACCCAGCACCCTCCCATCATGTCTAGCTCAGCGGGAGAGGGGGACCAAGACCCCCCCCCTCCCCAATGCTTTTAGGAATACAAGATTGCTCCCTGAGTCTTCAAAAAGGGCTGCAAAACCAGTCATTTTCTATGTGCTTCCAGGCTTTGTTTCCCAAGACACACCCCCCCATGCACCCACTGAGCGATTACTCCCTTGGGCTACAGGTCAGGAAGCATTTCAGGGGTTAACAGCCATGCACGGCGCAGCAGCAGCCTTCTCACTGCTGGATTTCACTTGCCACGTTTATTATAGCAATGAGGCAGAGTAGGCACTTGAATTCAGCTGGTTTTGCTGACCTTGTGCATCCTTCCATTAAGGCCGGAAACAGAAGTTCCTTGAACCCGTCCCTTCCAGAGCGCTCTTATCAGTGTTCCTGGAGGCCCAGGGTCATGCCCAGGCGACTCTTCCCCCAGTGGCCTAGCACTGCTTTGGTGCTGCAGGGAGAGGACAACTCTAGAGAATTTTGCTTCCTTTCTTATTCCAGCAAAAGACTTTGGCTGCCATGATGAGAGACACCCCTGGCACTCAGAGCTATTCCAACACTGTTCCATGGGTCCCAGTGTCCAGCTGTGGAACAACTCAGTGTGTGACCCTTCCAGTCAAATGTATCTTCCATATTTGTCCCAAGTTGCCCAACTGATGTCCCAAGAACATACAAAGAGTACCATGTGTGGATAATATTGCATTTCTCTTTTTCTTAAAGCCCTCTACAGGAGGAAGTTGCGTATTTCTCTTGTCCTGGATTTGGTATGTCCAGCAAGGTTGACTATTTTAATTAAAGGCTTCAAAATATGCTTACTGAAAGACAGTGGTGACCAACTTTTACCTCAACAGGGTACGCATCTGGGCATCCATAACGATGCAACTGGCATAGACTTTTTTCATTATACATTTATTGAGAAAAGGTGCAAAGATATCTCAAATTCATATTTGGAGACTTTATTCTGTACTTTTCAGTAACTTCAACTTTACAGTTAAAGGAAACAGAGAAATCAATAGCCTACAGATACATTAGGCTAAATCCAGACAATGTTGATGAATTTGCTTTGGGAAGAAGGGAAATGTTGTTTTCCAGCAAGATTGTTGCAGAACAGTTCCGTGACTGTTGCTCAGCCTGACTAGCATTCATGTTTCCCTGAGAATTCCACCCAGAGTTTAAACATGTGAGAATGTGTTTAGTTTCATGAAATTCAAGTCCTACATCCAGCCACAGAAAAGAGCTTTCAAAATTACTGTTTACTGATTTGGGTGCTTGAAGATCATAAGAAAGCAAGCCACCAGCCCCATGACTTTGAGTCACCTCATGTGAGGAAAGGCAGTCAGCTCTGCTTGCCTGCTGAAGAAGGACACCACTGGGCAGAGCTGTCAGACCTGCAGGCCAGTTTTTGTCACCTCAGCCTCCATTCAGGCAATCGGGGTTTCCACATCCGAGAGAGAAGCAGCCTACTCCTAGACCAGAAACCCTTTGTCTAACCTAAAATTCATTAGCCCCACTTCAGCCAGCTACCCCTCTTCAGGAGAGAGTATGGGGTGGGAAAACCATCCTGATGTCTTGGTTCCTCTATATGATACCTAAGAACTTTTACTGAAGCCCTCTGCTTGCCCCTTCCCATTTATAACCCTACAGCCTTTTATCACACTGCCTGGACTGTCATTTGTAGTAACTTTTTCATGCCAGGTGGTGTGATTTGGACGTGGCCAGGCTGTGGCTGCTGAAGTCCTCCATCAGCCGTGAACCCCCCGAGCTCTGCTGCTGGCAGAGCTGCTCTTTGAGGAGGCAGGTTCAAGTGTCCCCGGCAGGAGAATGCCCTGCTGGAAGTGCCCTTCTGAGCTGACTCACAAAAACCCTGTTTGCAATTTGTTCCTACATCTCTGTCCGGGGGCTCTGTACGTAAAACCCTGGAAGGCTGGTATTCGCTCTCTGTTGATTCAAAGCCACTTAAGCCAGTGAAACTGCACCTGCAACCAGGACGATTTTAGCTTAATGCGTTTCTGGAATATGTTCTAGTCTCCAACAATAATGTAGCCCTCCAGGAGCAATATGCTGTCCTGTGGGTAACACTGCTCATTTGCCTGAATGTCATCTGCCACAGTCAATTTGGATCAGGTCTTGGATAGCTCCATTGTAAAGTATTTTTGAGCATTTCTGAAGAGTAATAGCACTTCAGGACAGTCTGAGAGAGCCTTCAAATAGTCACTAATGCACCACAGCCAAACTTAACTTTTACTATACCTATAACCAGTCAGAAGCTCTCCACTCTAGATACCACTAGTCCCTTATTGAAATTGGCATTCTGTATGCAGTGCCAGGTTTTCAGTTTTTGTTTATGTTCAGATACCCAAAATAATTTCATATGGTCCAATATAGGAGCTATCACAGCAAGTGTTTTCACGCGCACTTGAGGCAAGTGAAATGCATCTAAGACTGAAAACATAAAACTGACCATCACCTTCCATTTGACACAAGAAGCACAATTATTTCTAGCAGAGAATTTTACAAAGAAAGCAATTCTGTTGGATAAGCAATATCACAAAAACTTCAATTTAAAATTTTAGATAAACATGAAACATCTGTACCTCAAAGATAATTTACAGATAGAACCTGTCTGATCACATGTTAATGTTCCACTTCAGAAAGCAATGCTATTTATATATAAATGCTTAACTTATTAAAAATATCTGTAACTATAGACCATCTTCTCATGTACAGGAGTTATTTAAGAAAATGAGCTCTTCTCAAATTCTCAGACTTCCTAGTACTGACTGACTAAGAACCAGACCCAGAAAGTAGTGTTTAGCTATCCATGTCCAAATAACCATCAGAATCACGACTTACCTCTACTGTCATGTCCCAAAAGTATAAACCCAGCCAGTGTTATTTCTGCATTCCTTCCCCTTCTCCTACCACTCCCGGCACTCCTCAGACTCCACGGTGAAAACCTTACACTGCCGGGTAAGATGAGCACGAGTGCTAAGGCAGAGTGTGAATACCTGTGGGGGGTGTGGGGACATGTGTGCGTATAAAACCACACCGACTTGGGCTGGTCTTGACTGCTGTGGGAGAGCTTGCTTGGGCCACTGTGCACGAATACTTTTAGCCTGCATGAGGCAACATTTGGCATTAACAACTTGAAGATCCACCGACAATTAGGAAAAAAGTGAGAAGGAACACGGCAATCTGTTCTAGTCATTAGTCAATATGGGAACAGAGGACTGGGGTCCAGCCTCTATTCTAAGGGTGGTTTATTCATTTAATCCAATGAGCATTCGGTGTTTTAAAAGCTGAGACCGAACCCTTCCCCTAGAGATCCTTATTGCCCGCGCTACAATGCATACAATAGCCTAATAAAAAACACTGTTAAAAAGCAGTAACACAGCCTTACTTTTTAGGGACTCCACTATTATATATGGAAGATAGATAGATCAATAGAAAAAAAGTCATTTTTACACATATAGTTAAGGATATGCCAGGTTAGTGGGCTGCATATCTATTTTTAGAAAAGAATAGCTGTCAGACACATTTAGAGTGTTTACATCTAGTGAGCTGTGTGATGACTTCTGCTGCTTCCGCCTGGGAGAAGGTAACTGCTGGTTAGACAGCCCAATTATAACAAGTATGGTCTATGAATAAACCTCTATTCTGCAATTTTATTTTTCTGTGAAAAGGAAGATGATTTGTGTGGGTTTATCTCATCTGTTGGTCTACATAAAATCATTACGAAAACTGCCAGGTCATCTACGCTCATCTTTCTTGGGAGTAATGCTGTAACACTACTGGCATGACTTTGTTCAAGGAGCAACATAGATGTAGTACTCTTCTTTGTGGGATTAATCTTTTTGAAAGCTGTCAGGCTTTTTAGTACTGTGAAAACTGGTGGTTTTGAGCTGTGTCATCTCCTTTCTTTTTCATCTTGGATTTAAGAGCAGCTTTCTCAACAAAGCAGACCAGTTCTTTTGCCTTTATTTTGCCTTGGCAGTTTGCAAGGCAGCCTGCTGATATAAGCAATCTCATATATTTCAAAGACTTAGCAAATCTCTACACAGCACTATTTTTTTTATTTGGTTGTCAAATGAATAGAACAACAGCTGATTACAGAGAATGCAAACAAGATCCCTCTTTTAAGGACACTTTGTTATAAACCAAGGATTTCATTACATGAAACCATAAATCTTATCTTAAATCAAGGGACTATCACATGGGCACTCTGCTCTCACTTCTCCTTTTCCCAGATCTCATTTCCTCCCATGCACAACCACCAGAACGTCTCCGCTGTTCTCTACAGTTGCTTAACATCCAGCAGCCAAAACCAATAAATAATCGCAAAAAAAATAACCCTTGAAGCCAGTTTTGGGATAGCTTTAAGCTGCCTTTCATGCAATAAGGGCTTTGGCCTTTTTGAGAATTTAATCACGTGTTTAGCTTTGCTCTGCATTTCATTGCTAGACTTCCATCTGTTCCGTTACTCTCAAGTGGAAAGGAGACAAGCCAGCACCACATAAGCCAGCAGGGCTCCCCAGGCCTGCTACCAGAGAAAAACAACAGCACAAAACATTACATTTTGAAAAGTCACCAATAATTCTGTCCTATCTGACTTATCCACCAAGACACTCTTGCAAATTTGGATCTAAACTCTTTTGAAAAACATTCAAAAATTCATCCATGTATTTACTAAATCTCTTTAATTTACTTTTGCAAATGGTATGATTCAAAAAAATGATTTGGTCTTTGGACAACACATAGAAACAAAAGTATTAGTGTCTTTTCTAGATCTTAGGTGGTGCCCAGGGCTGAGTGCTGTGGGCAAAGCATGCTGTAGAGACAGCTCTAAAAACGGGAGTCGAGCATCTAAATAAATGAACTTTGATGCCTCAATTCCCAGATGTAAAATGAGGAAATGGTATCAGCAAGAAGCTGAGGAAAGCACCAAGGAAAACACTGTACAAGAGGAAAGTGCTGCAGCCTGGGAACATAATTTCTGGCCCTGATGTGCTTTGAAAAAACATAGCTCTACAGCTGCAAGAAAGGTTTTGGTTTTCCACGTGACCTGGAATATTCCCACACGATTTAGACCACAGTCATCATAATGTAGTTGTTTGTTGGCCCTACAGCTTGTGGATTGGCTGCAGCCCACTCAACACTCCTAATCCAGCCTCCCTTTCCCTGCACAATACTCTTGGGCAGCACACCCAGCACACCCACCCCCCCCCCCCATTTCTGCCCCACGCAGCAGGAGCCCTCCCATGCTGGTGTCCCAGCAGCTTCTCTCAGGTGAGCTCAGAGCCTCACCCAGGATACGGTGGGGAGAGAGTATGATGGAAGGAAGAGAGACAGAAGACAGAGGCTTCAGGAAAGTTGGGAGAATTTGGAGAGGATCTGGATCTAGTCCCCTCTGGCTGCCTATATTGGACCACCCTCATAAAAGGAATGACCCTTGGTTAAATGAAGCAGAGACAAAATTATTACGCAACCAACATACTAGGGTGACGTTCCAAATTAGACACAAGCCGAGAGCAAGAGCACTGTATATTAAATAAGGCTTGCACAAATAAGACCTATAAAGTAGTACACACAGATTCCAGAGCAGCCCCACAGCAAGGGAATAATGCTATTTCAAGTGTATCCAGTGCCAGAGGCAGTGCAGCGAGATGGATGTAAGCCCCAGGCGAGCTCTGCCTGCAATAATCTGCAGGGTTGACTCTGTGACAGATTGCAATGCAGTAACAGTGTTTATGCAACTAAATCTTGTTCTAATCTATTAGTTTATGTAACCTTTGCTCATGGACGTACTGATTCATAGGTCTCAGGAATCTAAAGAAAATCTTTTTTAACTC
The DNA here is from genome assembly GCA_028565335.1 of Limnodromus scolopaceus. NCBI lineage: Eukaryota > Metazoa > Chordata > Aves > Charadriiformes > Scolopacidae > Limnodromus > Limnodromus scolopaceus. Next base: position 10,457,941 of record JAOXNO010000002.1, on the reverse strand, counting down.
TCTCCCATCCTTCAACCTCCGGTTGTCAAATAAACAAATAGATTGTCAGAGATCTCATTCATTTTTTGAGGAAAAATTACATTGGGGAAAAAAAAAGGTATCAATTAAAGTCCTAAAAACTAGCGTATTTCTCCATACATACAGCCCAAGTTATATAATAAGCTGGCTAGTGGAAGGCAGGTGTCCTTCAGGCTAGCATTTCCAACCACAGAATGTACCATTTGAACCACAGCCTGGGAAAGGGACAGAAATTGTTTACTTACTTAGCTGCTAGGGAAAAAACCATTGCTTTCTAACATTCAGACATCGAGTAAAGCAAGGTAACAATATCTGTGGAAATGACACTGATTCTTCTTAATTTGAAAGATTTACTTTCATCCTTCTCCTATTTCTTGCATTTTCCTAGAACATTTTCACATCTATTTTAAATGAGGAGCTAACAACAGGAGGAGTGTGCAGCATTCTTGCTGCAGCAGACAGAGCTGTAGTGATTATTACATGAAGTGTGCCCACACCAGCACATTTTGGCCCCATCCTAGCTAGGTTCTAACCTAGATTTGTGAAAGGACTTGAGTTAAGATGAAGCTTTTTTTAGTTTGGGGGGTTTGTGGTTTTTTTTTTGTTTTGGTTTGGGTTTTTTGTTTGTTTGGTTGGGGTTTTTGTTTTCTGGGTTTTTTTTTTGTTTTCTGTTTGCTTTTTTTTCTACCAGTTCAATAGTTCACACAGCTGCTGTGATGTTGCCCATGTGACACTTGTTATCTACACTATATGTGATTTAATTTCTAACCCTTTGTTTTGAGGACTCACGGGCCAAAGCTGTTTGATATCACTTGGAATTAAATGCATTTGGAGCCAAATCCCATTGTATTAGGTCATTAGGAGAGGTCATTATGTATTTTTGATGCATACTAGACACTATCAGTGCTAGACAAATATTCTGCAAATGGATCAGGTATTCCTTATTATTTGTTGCAAAAGCAGCTTAAGAACAGGCACAGCGCCTTTTCCTACTGAGCCCCTTTACACATTAAGGTGTTCTCCCAGCGGATTCTGACCATATTGAACCGTTTATTCTGGCAGAGCCAGCAGCTGGGTGCAGGTAATGTCAGTCCTGTTAGAGCCCTGCCCTGTGCAGCAGTTTGCAAAGCAAAGCCTGAAGAGGGAGCCCAAGGATGGAGCAGCCCTGCAGCCTCCGGCCGCCTCACAAAGAGAAAGGGATCACTCACACAGATGAAATAAGGGCTTAATTATATGAAAAGTTTGTTCTTCCCCCCCCAGGATTTTTAAAATTACTTTCTTACATCCTTGACCCTCAAGATGTCACTACGGTCTTGCTCAGGCTTTTGGGCACCTTTGTTTTTTTAAATGCAAAAATGTATGGGATGACATCTGTAAATCTGCCGTTGCTATACACAGCAGGGTTTTAGGTGCATGTGCCTGCAGACACAACAGTAAGTTAAACAGATCTTCAGCTTTCAGTATCTCTTTCCAGTTGTATATGCTCCCAAAAACAAACATCAAATTTTGCTCTCAGTTAAAAGTTTGCATCCCATAAGGCTGTACTAATTAGGGTGTACATATGGTATAACTGCCATGCCAAATATATGACTTTGTGCTTTCCTACACTTCACCCAAATCTTAAGATGCGTTCGTGTCTACAGATTCATCTGCCTGCTCAGCAACGCCTCTCCATTTGTCTTAGAATATTCATACCTCATTTACATTATGTTTGGCCTAAATCCATTATCTATTCCAGAGGGAGTGAGAGTTAGGAAATATTGCGTAAAATAGAAACTAGTCTTGCCTTAGAGCAATATTTGGTGCTCATCACTACAGCTGTGTGAACAGTTTATTTCCCATGTGTACATAAGTAATCTTGCATGACCTTGTCAAAGTTACAAAGTTTAGACTAATATTACCAAGGCCAGGTGGTGTACAAAACCAGAACAAAAAGCCAGGTATTGTCCCCGAAAAGCTTTAAAGCCATTCCAGCCAGAGCTTTGCAAGTATTTTTTTCTGTAAAAATCTCTACAGGCCTTGTGCACGTCATCTGTGAACCTGGGCATTATTAATAAAAGTAATTTTAAAGGAACATTTTGTACTGTTTTTCTTAAAACAGCAACAGCTGCTAACTTTCCAAATGCAATTTAGCAAAAAAAACCTCACAACCATTAGAACATGTTCCAGTAAAAGTAGACTTGGTATTTCTGAAATTCCTGTTGTAAAACACAGGAAGGAAAAGTCAATTGAAAGGAGTAAAAGTTCAACATTTTCTGCATTCCGTTTTATACAGAATGAAAAAGGAAAGTCACCTTGAAGAGGACTTTTTGGTTTGCTCTGTTGATTCACACCAAAGGCCAACTTTGGACAGAAGGTGGTGCTATAGCTTGCAGAAATTATATTCCCAGGCAACACCAACAGAGCATACTAGAAGCAAAAGGAAAAAGTAAAAAAAAAAAAAAAAAAAAAAAAAGAAAAACCTTTGAGTTCTGTAGAAGTGGTGAAGTGCTGATATGCAGACTTTACCTGTGTATACTTTCCTATCAGTAGGTAAACTATAACACTGCTGAAAAGATTTGTAAGAAGGCCCTAAAGAGAAAGAGAAAGCATTGTGTGTTCATGTCTGCCAGGGACTTCAAATATCTAGTGAAAAATGAGTATCAAAGCACGGAAAAAATGTGTCTTGCATCACCCGCTGTGTGCAAGCTGTAGCAGTTTTTCGTGTGCCCAAGGCTCCATTGCCCAGTCCTGTGCCAGAAGGAGACTGATGGGACAGATACACTCAGGTGGAAGGTTTGCCGAGGCCCAGAAAGCATCCTGCCTGCCTCTCCCTGAAGAACAGCAAGGTTCGCTGCAGTGTCAGGGGTTTTACTGGGCTAAGATGAAATACCAATGTAGGAATCCAAACCCCTTAAATAGGGTTAATGCTAACTCCCTTCTTTTCTTCTTTTGCTGTCTTTCTCCCTAGGCCTTTCTAGAGGCAACAAACGTGGCAGCTTTTGAAGTTTTTTTCCTGTTGGCCCTGTCTCTATCCCCGTTTCATGCCTGTAATTTTACTGGGAGAGCTGTTCTGGACTGTAGCCTAAAACACATCTTAGAGTGCTTGGAGCTTCAGCAGTGAAGCTAAGAGAAAACAATTCTGGCAAACTCATTCCCTTCTGGATGTACTTACTCTCCCATTCCCATCTTGTCTTTTGAAAGGAAACTAACAAATGACTCCCAGAATTATTCCAAAGGGTATTTTACGACAGAGTACATCTTCCTTTCACATGTTCTTCTCTGAAACAGCCAATTATCCGTAGCCTGTTAAAGCTAAGAACTAGATGTTAGTCCAAGGCCAACAGCAGATTGTGGGAGAAATTCTTATCTTAGTCACACAAGTGTGAACCTGGAGAAACTCCAGTTATTAAACAATCTATAAAATAAGGACAACAATAACTATTATGTCAAAAAGTTTTTGTGATGGTTAACTACCAGTAATTAATGTAATTCTGCTGATGCAGAAATTGGGAGCCTGGGAATGAAAGGCACTGTAGAAATTCCTAAGTACTCATTATTTCTGCCACTCACAATTATACTTCTTGATGTAATCTATTTGTTGTAGTTAGGGTGCCCATCAATGCTCCCTGCAGACCCTAGTTGATTTTGTCCCTGACTGATTCACCAACCTCAACAAAATTAGTCACACTTTAATTGGAAAAAAAATCTATCTCTTTCTAGACACCATTCCAGCTGGAGGTACCACCAACGTGAAAGTCAAAAATCCCAAATATAAGGAAGTGGGTGTGAAAACAGAACTTGAATACATTTCACTTAAAATGCCTGAATTTAAAGATCAACCTAGGGCTGCCAAATGGGATTAAAGTTTATTTTTCTTAAAAAGGATACATTTTTAAAAAATCCTTTCATAGAAAGAGATCTGTTGTAACTTTAAGATTATTAATAAATTAGACTTTAGAGGGAAACTGTCAATTGAATTATGCTAGAATTACTTGTCATTAGAAGGATCTACTGATGCTTGTGATTCTACAGCTATATATTCTCTAAGTATTTCTCTGTCCTGTCACGGGGTGTTCCTACAAACAGCATTAAGTAATTACATGCAGTCAACTTGATCATAAACAGAATGATATAAAAGTTCCTGAGCAAATATTTCACAAAGATATAAAATTTAAAAAATAGATACATTTCAATTTCACCCACTCCAGCGGAAATTACAAGAATATCATACGATTAATGATGCAAACATATTACTTAAGTTGGTGTCACACGAGCAATGTGACAACACTGTTTTTAAATTAAAACATTTTAGAAAACTGTTTTGTGACAGAATATTCTTTAGTTTGAGCAGTCTTACTTTTTAAATCAATTCCTTAAGAGACTATAATCCATTTCCAACTTCTCTTTCTATTTTTCAGTGTTAAACAGCAACATTACAGCAGATTTTCAGGCTTACCTTTTCTACACTGCTCTCCCAGTGACCACGCCTGCCTTTTCAGTATCAGTTTCAGCTTTGCCAAAGCAAGAAGAAAGCCTCCACCTGAATAGCCACAAAAAACGGTATCCTCATTTCAGAGTTCAAAACAAGACTACCTACTTACCTATAAGCAAAGCAGTGGCAGACATACACAGGAAAAACTACAGTATTTGGTATCTCCCCAGATGCTGAGCTGTACAACTTCATGAGAATGTATATTTTCAAAAATGCAATAGGAACGTGCCACCAGAGTTAGAAAAACAGAACACAGAGGAAAACATATTGAACAAATACGTATTATATGTTACTATTTGGGAACCTCTTACTTTTGTACTACTAGTACTACCAACATCATTAAAAACCAGGGAGAATGCAGTATCCTTTACCCTGTATTCTAGACTAGGACATCTTGATGATTATCCTGAAGTATAGTAAATACAGTTTTGTAGTTACAATTGGAATTTTTATGTGGGCTTTCAAAGGTCAAGAAGCAGGAAGCTGTAGAAAGGCTCTTACAAGGGTTGTAAGAAGCGAGACCTAGATATACACACTGAAAAAAGTGTATCATAGAATCATAGAATGATAGAATGGTTTGGGTTGGAAGGGACCTTAAAGATCATCGAGTTCCAACCCCCCTGCCATGGGCAGGGACACCTCCC
>JAOXNO010000002.1:10399988-10449645 GCA_028565335.1 Limnodromus scolopaceus | reverse complement strand
CGATGGGTGTGAGGCCGTGGCTGCTGGAGCCCGAGCACACATGCCCGTTAAGTGCCGGTGGGACGCGGGGCAGCCCCGCTGCGGCTCGGCCGGGCGGGCGGGAGGGCAGGGCTCACTCCTCCCGCATTCCCGCTGGCCCCCTCGCTTTTACCCTCCTCGGGATAAAATTAGCCGGCCCCGGTCCCCTCCACCGCGCTAGTTTGGGTAAGAAACCAACTCAAACCTGCCTCTGAACCTAAAGGGCTGCAGACCTGACCGGCCCCTTCTGGAGCCGGCTGAGGAAAGAGCTGCCTGTATCCCGCAGATCCATGAGGCATCTCCCACCCTCATTCCATGCCCAGAGCACTTTGCTGTCAGAAGACAACTTGCCTCTGTGAGACAGACACAGCAAGTGCAAAGAGTTTACCCCCCACCCCAAATAATGTGATTTATACTGTACGTATGTTTATACTGTAAACGTTAACAAATCTGAGTGTTTATATAGGGATTAAAGCTTTCAACAGAGAACTGCCAGGTCACAAACTTTGGAGTAAGTCTTTTAGAGTTAAGGAAAGCGTACCATCAGAGGGTAAGGGACCTAATCCCAAAGGAGACAGGCGATGATCGTCACCATTTCTCTGTGCTAGGATAAACCTGGTACCTATTAACAGCGGACAGTCCCCCAGCACAGGCCACTTGGAGATGAAGTGGTCCAACAGGTCTCTTCCATCTCCACGTGCCATGACCCTGTACCACAGCAGAATACAACACATTAATTTCTCATGATGACAGGTAGTTAAAAGATATGTATTTTCTCCCTGCGCACAATGGATTCAACTTATTTCAATGGTTGATTTTGTGACTAGTGCTACATTGTGCCCTAAACTACTGGGTCTCTTGCTGATCTAATCAGATAAGATGGACTAGAAGTGAGCCAAATTCTCCTTAACCTCATTAAATCATAGGTAGCTTTACTGAAGTGGGTAAGACTTTACCTTATGTCTACCACTCTGTCAAAATAAAAAAGCAGAATTTAAGCCAATGGCAGTGGGTGGGTCACAAATACTTAACATCATTCTGCAGTGAACAAATTCAGTACATTAAACTTATTAACGAAGAGATTGGAAACTCATTCTTACTCCAAAATCAGTGCACCGCCGCTATACTATATATTGCATTACAGCCCACCTCATCTTACTGTCCTTAATGGTAAGTGGTGACAAACTGGTTATGGGGGAACACGGGACCACTGCTGAGAGCATTAAAGACTTGGAAACGGAGAGGACAAGTTAAACAGTGAGAATCCTGTTGAGCTTGCTTGAAATGTTAACCTTTAAGATACTTATGTCAGACAGTAAAACCACCAGCCATATAAATTCATATTGTTGATAGTACACCTGTATGAAGTGAGCCATTAATTTCTATTATGTTCACGGGCATTAAACTAAAGCATTTTTTTTTTCTACATCAGGCATTCTAAGCTGTAACAAAATGGCAATCTGGCTGAAGACATACTCAAGCATGCCCTACAAAACTGAGAAACACACACATGGAATTTCCATACTCTGGACTACATTTGTCACACATTTCCTCATACCGTGCATTCTTATGAAAGAAAAAAAATTTACCAGTGTAGCACAACCAGACTTGTCTCTGTATTAATATTAACTCATCCCAAATAGGTACTTGTTTCCTGTTCTTCAGAACAAGTCTTGTACTAACAGCCTGGCTAAGTGCTGAAATGCATTCAGCCCACCTACTGGTTCCTGTTGCTGTGGTGTTACCATGAGCAGGGTGGTTGCTCCATGGCGCTGGGAGATACGAGCGATTATATGACTCATGTGGAAGCAGCCAGCCAATTCCTGCAGAGAGCTAAGGCAACACACCTGGAGGGGAGCTGCAAAAATAAGTTGGCTCGTATGACTGTACAAAAGGCAGGAAAATGAGATAGGATCAGATAAAGGCCTTTGAGGCACTATGGCCAGGTTAATGTTATAGCACAAGGTATTTACATAAGCATTCTGTAGCTGAAGGACATTTCATATCACTTATTGCAACGTGGCACCAGTGAAAAACATCAGAAATACATGCATTTGCAACTCACTTGTTCTCACCACTGTACCACCACTGTTGACTAAATATTTTCTGCTTGTTTTGTCTTTATTTACTTGTTCCATCACACAGAGGTGGCTAACTGCAAGGTATCTACCAAGTGCAGACAGATAAAAATGAGAAAGGAATAAAGCGTAATCACACTTATCTCTACTTAAAAGCAGAGAAGAGGAAAAAAGTCAACATCAGTTGTGAGATAACACCAGGGCTCTGTTGCTTCAGTTTCATGGGAGACCCTGAGAACTGGCAGTACACATACTCAGCTGATCCCGAGCTGCCTCCCATGGCTGCAGAGTGGAAGATAATTCTGCAGTTTGGGCTCATTTTCAGACAGAGGTTACTCTGGTAGCATCAATTCTCAGTTGAGACCCAGTCACATCTGGATACACCAGTACCAGTTTAGCTGCAGGCCAAGGCAGGCTGGGTATAAGGTACAGTGCAGAAGTAGTCTTTCCAGCCTCTTACTCTAGCACACTCAGCAAACAGGAAAAAAGGAGCAGCTGAGCCCATTACCAATTGACTACCCTCAGTCTTGCAAGAAATTCTCACAACAGAATACCTCATATTCACATTAAAGACATTTATTAAGTTTTCAATTTTATAAGTGGGAAAAAAAACCCAACCCAAACCCCAAATTACACAAGATTTGTTTTTATCTGAAATAATCAAGATTCAGGAAACAGTGTTTAATGAACAGTTAAATTTGACTTAAGAGATCAGGAAACACATGCATCCTTAGAAAGAAAACAAGCCAGAGCTTTGCTTTGTTCCTCGTGCCAGGATCTAGTCTCAGTTCAACATAGATGACTAGTTGAAAGAACAAACCAAACCAAAATAATGGTACCTTTTGTATTAGGTGCTCCTGGGTTTTCTTTTTCTTCTGTTATGAAAGCTCTAGCACTTCTGCCATGCTAAGGTAAATGCTTATGCTAATGTAAAATAAAAGCCCAAACAACTCCTTGGGTTTGGGGTTTTTTCTCCTGTCTAGTCTCTTACATTGCAGTCATTGCCAGCATATCTGAACACTTCCTAATCTCTCACTGCCAATGTCATACATCTTCAGATTGCACCCTAACCAAAGACAAACACATGCGAGTGGATTGTCTCATGTAGAAATCATTTTGGAAAGTAAATCAAATGTATTTAATTTTTTAAAATATTCCTGTCTACCCCCAAAATTTTGGCGTACGTAATTTTGGCTCTCCTGTGATGCTTTATGTGCTTCTATGCCTGAACAGAACAAGCAGTTGCTGTTGTTGGAAGTATAATAGGAGCAGTCCTTTTATTTGTTCTCATTGGAATAACTGCATACCTGCTCTGGAAGAAATTTTGCTACTTCCTTTCTTATGAAAAGCTCACCAGTCCTGTGAAAACAACAAATGCAAATGCCATTTTTCAGGATCGGTCAACTTCTGAAATTCAACTGAAAAGCACAAGGTATGTATTTTTGTTTTTAAAGCATACACTATTGGTAATTTATTTCAACTTGTCAAGTCTTAAATAAGGGGTGATCCAAATATATGCATGTACTGAAATAAACAAGATCCCTAAATTATGTGAAAATATTAGTCATGTTCTGTTATTTTCCTTTAGGAAAATAACAACTTCTGTAATTATGAATACAATTATATTTGTGATTTATGTAAAAGAGGTAACACATTCAAGGGTAATTAGCACATGGATAACTTTATCTGTTACCTAGACTAATTGGCCTCTGTTGCACCATCATTCCTGGTGCTCTCATAAGGAAGCATCTGAGAATGAAACAATAGGACTTCAGAAAGAAGACTGTCTTTGGAAGTTAGTTACTGCAGGGCTTTGGGGCTCTAAAACAAGCAGCTGCAGTTAATTCTTCCTTTCCTTTAGAAGATTATTTCTAGAGGAGAAGAAAAGGAAGAAGTGAGGGATCTGTCTGAAGAATTAAGATCTGATGAATCTCTCTGGACCTTTAGGCATTATACAAATAAAATCAATTGCAAAACAATGGGTATTTATCCTTTCTACCTATGCATCTCTGTAGATTTTTTACAAAATTGAGAATAACAGTAAAATAATTACTGTCACCAAGTTTGGTTTCCATATTTAAACCAGAAAAGTCAGTAGCCACTGTTGTCTTGAGCAGATCCAGAAGCATTCCATTTATTGTTCCACCAACACTGCATGGGCGAGACTGGATTAACCTAACGAACGAAGAACAGGTTCAGGAAGACAGTGACCCCTGCATGATTCCTCAGTCTGGGCCACGGTCATCGTTTCATTCTTTGGGTATGGCATTGCAAAAACAGGACTCTTTCTAGGGGTAACTTTATTATTATGAAGCAAGTTTATTGGGGGCATACCAGACATAGCACTACACAGTACGAGCCCTAAAGACTACATGTATATATTTCATATATACATATATATATATATATATGAATTGGGCCAGAATGTAGCCATTGTGGTCCCACAGCTATGGGATCTTGCACATATGGAAGACAAAGCAATCTCTCCTTCTGTGCTTTGTAAATGCACAACATGAGTGTAACTCAGGAAGTAGCTGATTGTTGTCCCCAGACTCAGCAGAGTGACCACTTGCAGACTGCAACAGCGAATACCCAAAACTATTAAGGTACAGTCACAGGAATAAGAGGAAGAGAAGTGGTGCAGTCTACAACTACTCCCCCCAATTTGAAGGAAAAGCAATTAAAATACCAAGCTTACACAAAAATAGATTGTTAATAAAGAGACTAATGTGATATCCCTAATACAGCAGTAGTAATAAAAATGCCTGCTACAGTCTTGAGACTAATCTGAGGGTACTTGTTTTTTATTTCATAAAGCTGGAGCTTACATTGTAGGGACCATTAACCCAGAGCTGTACAAATTTCCCGGAGACAAGAGTGAGACGGATTTTCCTGAAGGCAACATTGGCCGCCTCTGGTTCTCTATAGAATACGAGCAAGAGTCAGAAAGGCTCCTTGTCTCCTTGATCAAAGTCAGAAAGCTGCAGCCTCCTGCTGATTCCTGTAGTCCGTTTGTGAAAATCTACTTGCTGCCGGATGAAAGAAGCTACTTGCAGTCTAAAACAAAACGCAAAACCCTTAACCCACACTTTGATGAAAACTTCATTTTCCAGGTACTTTTTCCTTTTGATGAAGCAGATTTTTGTTTGCAAATATTGACTTGTCAAACCACAGTTCATGTTTTGTGAAAAGTAATTTTCTACTAACTTGTACCAAGATACAAGTCGTTTCAACTAGGGATAGGATTTATTACTGGGGCTTCTGGAGATCCTGGGCTACTTAAGTCTCTGGCTCCAGAACTGATCTTTCTCATGGTCTGCACCAAAATTGAGGATTCCAGAACTTGCCCTGGGAACAACAAAAACTCCAGTCTGAACTATGGCTGAGCAGTTCAGCCCAGCAGCTCTAGAAGTCCAGAAGCATTCTATACCAAACTAATGTTTTCATAGCTTTTAGTTTCTTGACTGTAGAAGTAGGCTAGCAGCTAGAACTCAAGAGATGTCTGGTATACTACTTGTATGTATAGTGTTGTAAAGCTTGTATAGCTTGGTTCCATATGCCAAGAGGCTTTGAGCAGGTGCCACAAGGCAAAAGCTTTAAAATCACAAAAGTTTGTTTCAGACAATGGAAAAATATTTACAGATTTCTAGACATTTGTGTCTAGAAGTAGACACAACATATAACATTAGATCTGTGAGTTGAAAAACTGCCAGCTAACTTCATATTTTTCAAATTAACTCATTCTATTTTAGCTTGGATCTTTAGACTCCTACATAGCTAAAACTTTAGGCAAATTAGGAAAGTGGACTTCAAATAATCAAAGGAAATCTCCACCTACCTCTAACATGTTTTGAAAAATTCTTTCTTTGAAGTCATGCTAGAGTAGAAAAGTCTCACGTTTTACAATTTATTAATATAGTCTTCTTTTTCCTGTACAGGTTTCCAGTAAAATGTTGTTCCAAAGGACACTGAAGTTTTTAGTTTATCATGTTGATAAACAGAACAAGCATCATCTCCTAGGCCAAGTTATCTTCCCACTGAAAAATGAAACATTAACCGATGACCACAAACTAGTCATATGGAGAGATCTGGAGAAAGAAAACTTGGAGGTATGTGATACCAGGCTGCTTGGCATTGTGGAACTTCTGTCATCTTACAAGTATTAAAGGGGTACAGCTGAAGTAGAAGTTTGTTGTATCAAATATATTGAATGCAGAAATATTTGACAAACATTTGTAATTGAAATTCTCATCTTAACCTGAAGATCCATACCTGTTGTATAGGGATTATCCAACTGTGCAGACAGTTACAAGTTAGGAGACAGTAGTATAATAAAGCACCTTTTGTTATTTGCTTCTGGTTTGAAATACAGCAGAAAAAAGCAGAAGCAGCAAGGCAATAGGTATCACCTGGAAGATAGGAATTCAAAGGTTCAGGAAGGCTGATTAATTGGTTCTATCAAATGTCACACCGACATAAATAAAGCCATTAAAATTCACTCACATGCTTTGGTGTGGCACAAACCACTAGTATGAAGAACTTCCCCCTGCCTTGTCTGTGTGAAGAGGGAGTTTTCAGATATATTTGACAAGTCTTCTTCTGCTTCCAAAGCCTCCTTCAGAGTACGGTGATATCCAGTTCTCCCTCAGCTACAATGACTACCTGGGCCGCCTCACTGTAGTGGTTCTGAGGGCAAGGGGATTAAAGCTCCAGGAGGAGAGCCATGCTGCCAGTAAGTGTGATTTCCTCTCTGCTATCAGCTCCAGAATTCCTGTTTTAATTTTCTCCTTCCTCAGCTGTCCACCCAGGCTTGCACTGAGTGACTCTGAAAAGAACAAATAAACATCCTGGTGATTTAATTTGAGTGGAAACAAGACATACTTTGTTACTGGGGTAATTAGATTTTGATAGCTCAGTTCTGCTATTTGTTGGTTTTGTTTCATAACAAACGTTTTGTCTCATGTCATCAGCAGCAGTTTTTTTCTCCTGCTTTAATACAGTTAGCAACATCCCTTTGCTGCACTCCAATCCAGAGAAGGCAGTATTTCAGGAGATACTGACATTAACAGAGTTGCCTCAAGGCAAAAGCCCAAAGGTAACAGCTACAGCTATTAAGCTAACTGCTTAAGCTGAACAGCTGTCCTGGGAAGAACTGAATTAGGAAAAGATTCCCATTTTAGGAAAGCCTAGCTGTAGTTCAAAGGACAATGCCATGGAGTCACAATTTTTCTCCCTTTCTACAGTGGGAGCTTCCCTCATACATCACGCTCATGTGTCCTTGCCCTCAGAGATGTTGAGTGGAGGGTTCTTCTCAAAATGATGTTTAAAATCTAAAAACTCAAAGCAAAAACAGAAGGAAAAACCAAACTTGTGTTTGAATCTATCGTGATTTTTTTTGAAGAGCTTTGAAACTAAACAGTATTAATGCAAAACACACCCAGCAATTAAAAAGTAAAGAGGTTTAGTTCTCTATATAAACACATCAACTATGAAGGTTTTTTGAAGTTTCTTTGAGTGGGCTGGTACCAGGATGTTCAACTTTAGAAACAATGCCCTCTAAATGAATAAATCTACATTCATAATGTTAGAGAGAAGCTTGCTCTGTTTACGATAGAACTCATAAATGAAGACATGCACAGTAAAATGATGAGAATATAGAGGTTTCCAACAAGCAGAATCATACCTTGTACACTTGCTGAAAGAGAAATATATTACAGGATGTAAAAACAAATAACTAAGGTACGGACGGCCAGAAAAATTATGACTGGCTTGTGGCAGATGAACAAAGTAGCATCACGAGGAGTAAATGTTCTAATTTTCCTTCATCTCAATAGCTTTACAAGAGAGGGAGAACACACTTCTTAATACACAATGTCCTGCATTCAGGTTGTTGTAAAGTTCCTTAGCACAAAGAGCCAGAGCTCAATGTGTTTCTTTTTACAAATCTGATGTTAGTCTCCCATGTTATTTTAGTGCTGGTACACTGAAGGTTATCACAATAAGCAGGAGTCATGGGAACGGTCTGGAGGGAAGAGCTGCCACAAGGCGATTCTCCAGAATTTATTCCTAACCAAAAAAAAAAAAAAAAAAAAGGAAAATAAAATAAATTGGGTGTTATTTCCTTTGGTAATGCCCTTCAAGTATGATTTGGGGTCCAAAGATTCTCCAGTAAATTCCAAAGAATCTGAAATAAAAAGCTTTCTATGTTAACAGAGACTAGTGTAACACTAATCCTTGATGGAAGATACACAGTACAGGACAGTAAGGAGACATTTCTTTTTAGATTCAAATGGCTGAATTAAATGTATTAAGAAGTAATAAAGTAATGAAAAGTCCTGCTTTGTGCTAGTAATGTACACAGTAACTCTTCCAATATATAGCACTCAGGTAGCTGCTCTGTGAAAAAAAAAGTCTGTTCCAGTAATCCTGCACCCTTTAAAACAGTAATGAGAGCCTACTGGATCTGCGGAAATAACAAGGAGACATTAGGAGTCCATCAATGCTGTCTCAGTCCTGATATTTCTAATCATTTTTGCTGCACAGAGGAACCTTAATGAACTGAATCACAGGGAGTAATAAACACAGCAGCAGCATGGAATCTATTACTGCTTCACTGCAGAACAAATCTTTAGCCATCAGTTAAGATGAAATTTCTACATGCTTGTCATTAAATTTTGTAGAAGGGTAAGGAAGAAGGGAAAAATTTCAGGTTGCTTTGGATCTCATTGTCAAGGATCTACTGAGTAAGACCACAATGCAAAACAGGTCCCCTTCAGGAAGCAAAGCAAAAATTTTTTTGTTGTTATTGTCCCCATACTCACATACATTTTTTGGTAATATTTTCTAGAAGAAAGCAGAGATCATTGATCTTCAATTTTCTACAGAATCCCTTACCACAGGGCTAGACATCATTAGTAAAACTTTTTGTTTAAGGATTCTGCTTTGACTAGGAGAATCTGTTCCCCTGAAACGTACCCAGTCCAAGAGCAGGCTGCAGCTCTACAACACAGCTCCTCCCTCATGGCCTCCCTTGCCTTGGATCAAACAATCATGTGATCAAATACATGAAATTAACTACTGACCCAACAAACCAAGCCTTCAAAAAAAGTCTCCATCATATGAAGGGAAGGTACAGAAAGATAAGATCAAAGATGCAGGATTAGAATATGACTGCTCCTTTTAACAGCTCTTAAATTGGAAAGTGCACTGCAAAACTGGACCTTAAGTACTTTGTGTACTCCCTGCTTAATGCTATGCACTGCCATCCTGCCATGTGTGCTTTGTGAATCGTTCATGATCTAATTTTATACTTAATATTGACTCCTGAAAGCAAGAAATTCCTCAGGCCTTCTCCCAACTGCCTCTGATGTATTTTCTTCTTGAATTTCTTTTTTCTCCAAGGTGTACATGTCAAAGTCTCACTAATGAACCATAATAAATTCATCAAAAGTAAGAAGACAGCAGCTGTTCTGGGATCTCCCAATCCAGTATATAATGAAACCTTCAGTTTCAAGACAGATCAGACAGAGCTGGATACAGCAAGCCTGAGTCTCTCTGTGCTCCAGAGTATCAAGGGAGAGAGTAAGCTACATAAATTATAGTTAAGATGTCATAAATCTCCTATATATCACAGAGATGCTTAAACCCGGGAGGAACTAATTCCTTTTCAGCAATAATCATAAAACATATAAAAGTTTTGGCAGTGTTTCACAGAATGTTTCTTTAAAAAGCAGAACAATGTATTTGCTGTGTGTGTCTCAGAGGCTAAAGATAAATTTAAACAGAAGACACAAATAACTGTAGGCTGGTCACTGTCAGTACCAGGTGGTGTACTTTTGTCTCGGAAAACCATCTTATGCAATTATGCTCTGTGAACACTTGTGTGTATAATCCCCAAAATTTTGAAGCCATTCGCTGTTCCTAACCAAATTTGAAAGAGGAATAGGAATTTTAATTATCACAGCAGTTCAAGCAGTGAGAAAGAAGAGAGATGTCCCCATTCCCTGGCAGGAAACCTGATGGTTGAGCTCACCTTTTACTAATTGTCAGAGAATCCATTAAGGAATTCTGCTTAGAGAAGCAAATCAGAATTCAGTACTTCCACTGCTCACAAGAAAAACATCTTCCCTGCAGTGCAAATATGATCTCAATAATGAAACATTAATACCCTGATTTGGATTCACACAATACTAAAAAAAATTCATTTAGGTGAGATTTTTGGGGAGGTGCTTTGGCTTTGAAGATTGACAAGAACTAGGATCCGCACTCAAGCCTTTCACCATTTTCACTTGACAAACACTTTAGAAACATCCTGAAGTTCATGTAAAGCAGGTTCAAATTATTTTCCCCATTCACAGCCGAGAAGTTCAGGCATAAAGAAACAACCTGCTCATTGGCAGGGAGTAGTCAGCGGAAACCCACATATTGCCACTTCCAGCTGTCTCAGAAACTAAATCTCTTTCCCAAGCTAGAACACTGTATGAATCCCACTAAGGCTGCTGATGCCCAGGAGCAGGGCACACTCCCACAGTACGTCTGAGGTAGATGGGCCGGGCAGATACAAATCTGTGTGCCTTAAACTGATTCTAGTTCAGAGAGCAGGCAACAGGGCAGGCCTGAATTGACTAAATACCCACCCACTGCAATACCTTTTAATGCTCAATCTTTGCATGTAGAAACTACAAAACTTGAAATACAGAGTGAATTCCTTGATGAAAATTTTAGTTTAAAATAACTCTCAGAATATGCATTATTTAGAGAAACACGAGTTAATATTCTAATTAGGTAGGGATTTCCAGGAAGCACTTACAGGCG
This sequence comes from Limnodromus scolopaceus, assembly GCA_028565335.1. Classification (NCBI taxonomy): domain Eukaryota; kingdom Metazoa; phylum Chordata; class Aves; order Charadriiformes; family Scolopacidae; genus Limnodromus; species Limnodromus scolopaceus. The sequence goes on along the minus strand of JAOXNO010000002.1, from coordinate 10,438,735 downwards.
TTAATCACTGCTTTCTTTTTTCCCCAGAAACACATCTGCTAGGACGTGTAGTAGTTGGGCCTTTCATGTACACCCGTGGCAAAGAACTGGAACACTGGAATGAAATGATCAACAAGCCCAAGGAGTTGGTTAAACGATGGCATGCTCTCTGCCACAGCACGTAAATAGCACAGATAAAAAAACCCCACAACCTTAAAATGGAAAAGCTCTCACTGTCCTTCATAATCTAATGAGAACGGGTACACTAAGTAGACAAGAATAAAATATGTAAATTCTTTCCTTGCCCAAATGCAAAGAGAAAACTTGGTCCCTGCTAGGCTGGAACTCTATCTTTCCTCTTGTCAAAATATATTTCCAATTTAATGTGTAGCAAACTAAGAAAGAAAAAACCAAACAGGAAGACAAACATGATATCCTAGTATTAGCTATTTTGACTAGTACATTCAAATTCTTGGTCATCAGTTCTAGGCACAAATGATCATTCGTGATATGGATAGAACCCAAAATGACCTAAGAATGATCAATGATACCAGGCCTAACTGTCCACTGCAAAGGGATGGAAGCCCAGTAAACGCGACAAAACAGATAAAGCCCAAACGATGCAAACTACTAAATTTACAATTTATTTAAAATAGCAGCGTTATATTGAAATCATCTTTTGAATATGAATGGTGGAAAGCACTGACTGTTCATTGATCAAAAATCTAGAAACACCTGTTCGCATCCCTCAGGACAGTGTATTTCTTGCAGTAATTCAGTTTGATGTTTTCAGCTGACCCCAATGTACAACACTGTGTTGACACTAGGGGAGAAGTATAAAAAGTCCTGAAGTCACAAATGATGGGAGGCTGGCAGGAGTACTCAACGAAAATACAAGGGACTTACTCTGTCCTTATACTTCTCCCTAAACACAACTTTGCTGGAGACAGAACATCGATTACAAGAACCTTGGGTTTGACCTAGTACAGCCATTCTTACATTGAAAATCCAATTAGCTTAAGCCCCTAGGATATATATCTGTTTTAATGGCAGAGTTTTCTTTGTTAAGTAAATTACTGTTCTGTAAAATAATTCAGAACAATTATTTTTAATCAAAATAAATAGGACATTCTTCCCTTCTTGATTGTTCACTAGGGACCTGAACTCTGTACCTTTCACACCGTACAGTCATAAGCCAGACACACAGACTATTGCAGCAAAATATTTTGTACAATTTTGTTCCAATCTCTGCAGCTGAAATAAAGCCAGCTTCCTTTCAAACAGGATACAATATTAATTAATTCAATATATTCAAAAATTATATTTATCTGGGGAGATGAGAACACTTTTTGATAATATCATTATTATCTAAAGGAAATATTATGAATAAGAATATATCTGAGAGGAACTGTAAGGTAACAGACCTCACTTACCTGATCTCCCACTTGAAATGTTACATGGTACCCTCAGTCCGTCTTGCTAACTACACCACTGGATATAAGGTGAGCCTAAACTCATTCCACTTAATTGAATTTTACAAAGTGTTCAACCCCCATTATACCTCTGTTAAATGAGTAATGCCAGTACCCCCAACCCCAAAGAGCTCTTTTTCAAATTTTACTCCTACAAAACCACTGGAAAAATCAATCTAATAGACAAGATATTTGATCTGGAAAGGAGAACTACACAAACTCCATGATAACTGTATTACTTTGATAAAGCAATTTTTCTGAATACGTTATGTCCCTCTTTATGATTTAAACCATACCAATAAACACTAAAGATCTTAAAAGTAAACTATTAAGAATGTTTCTGATGGTTAGATTTACTTAATGTACAGTGTCTAATAACATGAAAATCTCTAAAGTGGGAAGTCACTTGTCTGACTTGATGTACAGTCCAGCCCAAGTAATAAAACAATGTATTGTACTAATGTGGTCTCTTTTCTTCGCACTTCTTAAAGTACCAGCACTTCCAGCTTTTGTGTTCAATAATTCTAGCTAAAGTAATGAAGAAACATATTTAAATGCACTTACCAATGTACTTGACTTTGCTTAAGATCATCCAAGTGAAGTAAAGGAGAAAGGTCCTTTTTGACTCTTCCTGAAGAAGTGAGTTAATCCAGTAAAGCAAGAAACGTTATTAAATTAGAAGGTATAATACAGTGTTACCGATTGTCATACAATAGACCAATTTTTTTTTTTTACCTACCACCTTTTACAGATCATCCATCTGGTCTTGTGTTTGAGACTTATATCGAGATGAAGGAGGAGGAGGAACGATTACAAGACCTCTCAGTGCCTAACAATGCTTCTTTTCCTCTAAAAATTTTTAAAATTATACCAAGATGCATAGCACAGAAAACCCCCATCCAAGAAATAGGTACAAGATCATACAGAATGCGACACCCTGCTCTGCAATGAATCTAGCACCTAACAATGAAAGCACAACCCCTTCAAATGACAGTGAGCAGCAATTCAGCACCGTTTTAGAACCGTCATGAATGACGGCTATATTCTTCTTCTTAAGAACAGGATCCTTGGTAAGAAGCCCTACTCAAAGTATTTATTTATATTCCTTTGTGGACCACTCTCTACCTTACCTTCTCTCCCAACTAAAATTATACCTATACTAATCCTTTAGGAAGCCTAACGATCACTGCAATCTGCACGACTCTTTCTGCTGAGGAAATGAGACCAGATTTGCTTGCTCCCAAAAAGCTGTACATTCAAAAAGCAGCAGCTTGATGAAACTGAAAGGGAGCAAGATGCATTTCAAGTGATAAAGGATCAGAAAGCTCCTTCAGCAGAAATCTCTATGCCAGATGGAGGCACAGAAAGTGAAATAGCTTCCCGTTTGAAAGACAGGGAGTAAATAAAAGGCAGCAGGACCTAGAGATTTCACACAATTACTGAAGTGAATATAGGAACCAAAGAAACTATATAATTATGGTAAATTTAAAGTTAACATTGAACTATGGTGTCTGCCATGTTTGTAACTTAGATTTCAAGAAGGAATACTGTTAAACAAGAGTTAGAGTGGTGATCTGAAAAAAATCAAGAGAAGGGAATGAGGCAGTCAGGTCCAAGTCAGCTAGAGAAACCTAACCATAGTACATAGAACTTGGTGATTAACCACAAACAGCCCACCAATCCAGACAGCAGGAATTCCATCCAAGGTTATCAAATCATCCTAATGAGACCGCACATAAACAAGATGTAAAACAATCTTTAAGACTTCTCTCATGTAATCGATGTCTAGTTTTAAAGAGTCTTTCTACACTCAAAATGTTCCTAGAATGTTTTTACTCACACAGGATCAGCATTGGTGCTAATACCTCATTTAAATCCAAACACTGAAATTCCTCTTCCCTTGAATGTATTTTTCCCTGGCATTAAGAAATTCACATTCAAGAACCAAACACTACCGAATAAAGCAATAGTTAAAATAAGGTATAAAAGGCACAGATGCTTAGGACTTTCCCTAAGTGATGGGTTAGGACAATGTCATCCTGTTTTTGCCAGGTCACATGAAACCAGGTAAAAAGTGCTTTTACAGTGAGGTGAAATTCAGTCATTGCAAGTCTCTTGTATTCTCCTTTTACAAAGCTGTGATTTTCCATATTATCTTTAGCACAATTTATTAACAGTAGCAAAAGTAATTTTTCATTCTGGATCATAAGATGAGGACACAATTAGTCTCTTCTGTGACTGGTTCCTTCCTTGCCCTAGGCTCAACGCTGTGGAAATTATCATTCCTATACAAAGGAAACACTGCAGACTCTCTGTAGAAGGGGCTACCTAATTTATTCTGAAGACTTTGTCCCACCATTTGGACACCACTGGGTGCTAGTGTTCAGCATAGTTTTTGGTGTCACTGTGCTGTCTTTCTTACACTAGTCTCAGGTGTATTGGCACAACAGGAAATTGATCTTGCTGGTGTAAGATCAGCATTTCTATACTCGCTGATAGAACTGTCAGAGACTGTTTCAGACAAAGACAAAAATACTGGGAAATTATTTTATCACAAAATTGCTAGGGCTTAAACCAGAAAACTAAGCCTGCTATGAGAAGCAGGACTGCACAAACTTGTTTGATCAATAGAATCTGACCAGACTGATCAGTACACAAGTAGTTAAATACAGAAATAAGATCAGTGACCTTGTGAAACTTCAGCTAAGAATTCATTTCTTCAAAGTCACCTAGTAATCCTCCGGATTCTCTCTTGCTGACAGATTTGATCAGAAACATTACTACTTCCCCCTCTATTGGTACACAAGAAAACACATGGCTTACACATAGCTCTAATCAACATCATAAGACCAAGAGTCCCAAACTGGTTTCACACTAGATACAACAGAATCCCACCTAACACCAAGAAACATGGTTATTCAATTCTAAGTAGCCACTTCCAAGAAACAGCATATGAAAGCTGCTCAGTCATATTACTTGAATTATAATGCATTTGGCAACTTATCAAATTCAGTTTTGAGAACAGTTCTGTTTGAAGCCTGAGGATAGCTGAAACAGCATATGTGGAAACTGAATTTCTAAATAAGAGCAGTGCAGGTAAAGATCTGCAAGAGCAGTGCAGGTAAAGATCTGCAAGAGCAGTGCAGGTAAAGATCTGCAAGGATCCAGCCAGAAAGCAAACATGATTCATACCCTACAGCTTCTACCAGCCTCAATAAGAGGCACAATTTATATCAGAGAAAGATATTTATATCAGGGAAAAATACTGATCCATATATTTAATCTCTTTCACAGAGTACTAGTTATGAGACTGTTACTTTGTGAAGTCAGGTGCAGTCACCATTTACTCAGTCTTTTACTGATAAAAAAATTGCTAATCAGAATACATTAAGACTTCAAAAAGATTTAAATTAATTTCTAAATCTGATCAAGCTGGGAGAAAATTTTGCAGACCAATGTTTAACTGATTAAATTGGCTTACAGCAATTAAGTTCATTTGCCAGCTTATACTGGATAAATACTACCACTATAAATACCACAACAATTAAATAATTTAAAGCATCCATGAAAGAATGCACCTGTTTAAACTGTTTAAAACCTCTTAATTTGGTGCAACAACTTCTAGATACACAAAATTAGGTTGAGTGAGACAGTTCCGTTTTACAAAAGAAAACAACAGCAGTAAAATTGCCAAGGGTAAATGGCAGAAATTCTGCTGTTAAAAGAAGGAAAGCAACCACGACAGCAAAGTGAGCAAATGCATAACCAAGTTACAGACAATGTATAGAATAAAACAAACAAAAATCCTATAACTAAAATAATATTATTGAATTGTGGCTGTCTTCCTCTAAGCTGCCATATCTGAGAAAAATGGAGTCTCTCAATACTAGTGAATGTTTCTAGGTAGAAAAGGGAAACAGGTACCCAGTAAAAGTTTATTAAGATAAAAACATGTGTATAAAAATACACTTTATAACAATTTATCACTATTACAACAGCAGTATATACTATTAGCAGCTATTCCATACCAGTCCTTTTGGGTTTTTTGTATAAGTTAAAAACAAAATCCTTTCTTGTATTTTTAAAAATATTTGCTTCCTTGAGCTAATTCATTTTTCTTCTGTTGGCCATCTGTGTGTTTCTACGGTCTCTGTTACTCAGTTATTGCGGAGGTCGATGCTTCAGAGATCAGGATGAAAATTTAGCAGATGGAAATCCGTTTGCAAAGGATAGCTGTTTTCATCTAGCACAAAATGGCTCCTAATTTCCAACAAATAGGATGCTTCCGTATCTGCTAGCAGCAAATGACACAGATCTGCCACTATTGTGCTGTAGGTTATATCTGAAGAGGGCACTGCAAAAGACAGAACAATCCAATTTACTCTTTATTTTCATAATATCACCTAACATTCAAGTTCCACCCCCATTAAAACTACACTGAGTTAATGGAAATGTCTGAATTCAACATCTGAATAGATAATTAGCTTTTGTTTTTAATCATTTTTAAAAACAATGTGCTAAGCCTTGTTTCTCATTAAAATGTAACACCTGTGAGTCATGTAACACACCTCTCAAGAAGTCAAATAGAATGTATCAGCACCTGTCTGAAGCACCATTCTTTTACTACAGAAATAGCTAACATGCTTTCATAAAAACTGTTAAGATATTCTATTTTGCACATAAGGGATCCATGTAGTTACTGAATACTTAGTTGTAAAACATATAATAACTGCTCATACCATCTCACTTTTTGCTACCTCAACTCTGAACTTCTGCGTTTGTCAGAAAGCAACTGAAGTTGAGCTCTCTTTGAGGCTGTTTTTTGTAACTCTCAAAATATATGCAATCATATTTCCAGAACAATCTCATTCTAATGTTAAATTGTCAATAATTAAAAATTTTACTTCCGTTGTGAACTTTGCTGCCTGTTTGTCACAAGCAATTCACTAAACAGTACCTACGAATCTGTTCAGCCAGTCTGCAGGAATATTGAGGAAGATTTTTTCCATCAACTCAGATACCACATGAACAGAAATTTCGTATCCTCCATCTTCCACTGTCATCAAAGCAGGTCTAGATCAGAAAACAAAAGACTCTTGAAAGTTAGCCGCTATGTTTTTTTGACTGAAGCAAAATTTCTAAGTGAGAGTAATACAATGTAATATTACCCTCCAACGTAACATCAAGAATTAGAAAAACCAGAAAATCTCTATGCCATAGCTTTTTTATTGTTCTCCCAAATAAATCCTTGCTATTGGTTTTTGCTATGCTTCTGTGAGATGATACCTTACCAGTCTTCTATAGTAAGGTTCAACAGGTAGTTTCTGCTTGCTTTCAAGCTTCTGAGCGATTTTACTAAGTCTAATCCCTTACACAGCTGATGCTGCTTCTACCCAGCATATGCTCTTTGACTGCCCTGAGACTATTTACAATTTGAACCTCTGCACCATCACAGTCCTTACACTTCCTAGAAAATTTGCACTGCTCTGATCATAGCAGGATGCAGTGCTCTGTCCTGACCATCCCACAGAAGAAGCTGAAATAGTAAACATCAGGACACTACACAGTTATGTAAATCCTGGTTACAGCAATATTGGAACAGTACCAAACCAGTTTATGCTAATGTTATGTTAAGTAATAAAATAAGGCACAATCATCTTCAGTGCACAACTTTTCAATTGGAGATGATAGATAGACAGATAGACAGGATAAAATATGCTCACTGCAGAGATGGTAGAAATGAAGGACAGGCTATCACTTCAAGAGACTAGCAGAGCTGCGTTGTCAAATATGACCATCAGCCAGTACTTCAGTATCTTGACAACTGGATAGCATTAACAGATTAGTTAGCGTGATGCAGAATACCTAACAGCCCTAATTTGAATGCCTGTGAGGCACAAAGGCAAATGACTGCAAATATGCCACTCTCCCAGTAGGCAAACCATTTGACTCGCCATCTGTTAATCTAAAAGTTACTGCTAAATTTCATAATCTTAAATGATCAAAAGAGATAAGGAAAATCCATGTCTGATTATCCATGGAATCATTTCAAATCTGTTGGTATAGACAGAAACCAAGGCCCAGACTATTCAAATTCCAGACTAAGTCAAATTCCAGACTAATCCTATGTTTTAAGAAGTCTGCAGTATTTAGTATTATTACATTTACTCATACTAAGTAGAAAACAATATGGAGATTTTACTCTCAAGGAGAGGCTGGTAGCTATTGCATTGCTAGAAATAAGAGCATACTGAACTTCCCTTATACTGAGGGATTAAAAACAATCTGAGATAAGGAGACATCAACTAGCAAACTACAGAAAAATTAATTTTCTACTAGTTGTGCATACAATTTTATAAAACAAGATTAACACTAACCATTGACATATTAAGCTCTTGAGTAGTGCAATAATGCTAGGACAGCATATTTAGTCAGTAAGTTAATTTCATTTTAACAAGGCATTTTTTTAGCAAGAGACAGATTTTTCTCCTGTTAAGATGTAAACCTATTAAGTTATCCTACAATAAGAATTTGGAAATACTACCAAGGAACTGCATTCTTACCAATCAGAGCAAAATTTCAGGGCAAAAATGACAGACTTTTCTTTGAAAAAGTTGTGCATTTAAGTTCCACATCAAGACATGTTTACATGCTGAGAAGCCAAGCATTGGAAGTCTTTATCATATTTTCCTGTCACCTTTTGCGTGAGAGAGAGTAAATTGAGGTTCTTCAGGACTACATGAGAAGTCAATCTCACAAAAGAGAGAGGGAACAGAGGGAACCTTCTCAGTTAAGAAAATACTCTTTGCACTTAAACATCCCTCATTGGAAAATAATTAGCATACAAACTTAGAGATGCAAGACTTTTAAAGATTACAGAGGAAAAAAGATTAAGTCACTACCTTGTTAGACAAATGGGAAACTAGTATTTAAACCAAAGCCAAGAGAGAAACTATTGAGTATGCAATGATTCATTAAACTCACTATGAAATAGTTTAGGAATAATTTTAGAAAGAATTTTGGTAGAAAATTTACATAATCTAAAATTCTATTGTGTCTATGATTGTCTCAGCTTTCTCTACCTACACATCTTTCAAGATGCTATGGTACTCACATTTCAAAAGCCCAAGATAAATTTAAGAATTGAAAAATTAGTTAATAACATTGTTCCTACATCAACTGGATATGTTTAGTTTATTTTCTCCAACTAAATGTGCATATACGTCTTGTCTCACAGTGCCATCTGCTGATAACTTAGTATCTCTGCTCACTGTGAGAAAATTCATTGAAAACATTTGTTAATATTATTTCTGCAAGGCTATAATTGACAAATCAGTCTAAAAATATGGTACTGATACAGTACTGGGTAAACCTTGTTACTGTATTATGTGGTATTCAAAGAAATTAAAAAGTTAAACAATGAATATTACTTATAAATAATGGCAATATAATACAGCAATTCAAGAACAGCTCCTTGAAAATTCATTAGAAAAATAGGAATTGCTAACCACATCTTAAGTACAGAATTTTATATATGGGGAAACTTAAAAGGGAGAAAGTTGTAGTTTACATTATTTTAATTTTATTTTGTTTACCTGTAGAATTTCTTTACTTTGTTGTATGGCAAACATCTAATACATTGCTTGTAGATCATATTCTCATCTGCCTGTAGCTCCAAACCACATTTAGCACAACCTGAATACGTAATCATAGGCAGAGAAGCCAGAACACACTCCAGTGAAGTGTCAGCACGGAAGACGAGTTGCTTGTATTGACCAGTTGAAATGGTAAACTTCAATTCTAAGATATGGGCTTTCAATTGAACCACTCCTACAGAAACAACGATTTCAATCAAATCTGCATTCAGTTTTATTTATAACTGAAAGCAAAATCAAGGTTTACAGTTGACTCAAAACCAAAATCATAACACTTTATGAATTATTTTCTTTCCTTTAGTAGCACTCATATTTAGACATCATTTATACAAAGAAAAATCATTGTGGTTAAATATTATTTTTAAATGTATAAAAGTCCTACATTTTTAGGTACTATGCCAACATAGAAGAGCCTGAATAAGAGATCAAGAGATTAGAATTGCACAAATAATTTCCAATTGCTTTTCTTCCATGCTAATTCAGAGACACTGAAAAGCACAGCTTAAACAACTTAGATCTCCACTATTTATACATAAACTAGACTTAAATACTGCAATACCAACTTTATTTAGTTACCTCTTAATGTTTAACACCAACCTTAGCAATCTTCTAGGTTTATCTTGGAGTGACTGTGTAAAATGCATTCTTTGTTCTTTTTTAAGAAGTTTTCAATAGCAATAACTATTTTACTCTTGCTTTAGAGAACTGTAGTTTTGGAGAAAAACTATTGAACAAACTTTCAGTGATTAATCACATCATTACTAGACTGGCTGGCGTGCACAAATGGCAGCTTTTCTCCCTATGTTCCAAAGCTACCACACACCACACCTATCTCACCTCTGGGCTCACTGAATAAAGGCTGCATTCACAATTCGGCTGGGTACTGAGCAGCAGCCTCCAGAATAAATTCAGGCTCCCCCAAACTATGCTAACTTTAAAAAAAAGCATTTTACATGATCAACAGAGCATCTATTTTGCTTAGTTATGCACTGCACAACAGACAGAGGTACGGATAACAATTTTACCTGAGCATTTTTCCTCCAAATGTGCTGAGAGCTTTGTCACCTGCACGAGGGATGTTTTGCTTTTCTGAAACTTTTCTTTAAATTCAATTGCCCTTTTGTCATCATCAAACAAGCACTCATAGGACGACCATGGAGTTGTGTGCAGTTCAAAGTCACCTGAGACAGAACTATGTTGGACCAGAAGGTATTTAAAGTCCCATATGTGATCTACAGAACAAAAAAAAGCAAACAGAAGAGTTTACTTTCTATACCTTGGTCAATTTATAGAAAGCCAAGGTCACTTACAAGATTGAGAAACAAGAGAGGATATATGGAAGTAGAGGACATAGTCCAACTAGGGTACAAGATTTGGTTGAAACCTGTATTTAACCTATTATTAAAATTTTCAACGTTCCCCTGTTGGGCAGAAAACTGACCACAAAACATGAGTAAACTATACGTAATCAAGTTTACAGAAATTTATTTAATGACATAAATCTTTTTTGGTAGTCTAAACTAGATAAGCGTAAAGCATGAGTTGAATGTCTGACGGCTGTATACTGGAAGCTTGGACTGATTTTTAGCTTTTTAGCTGATTTTTAGAGATTAAAAATAAATTTAACTTTTACTAGCAACAATTTTTAGATGCTCTAGAACCGTATAGTCTTATGCACTTCAAAAATACAAGTTTCCATACCTTTCTCCAAGACTATGAGGTATCTAATCTGCCAGTACAACCAGTAAACACATACCACAGCTGATCTGACTCCTAGCAAGGACAGACATTGTGCTGTTCCTGTAACCCACTCACACTCTTGAGCGTTGTGTATGCTTTAGTATCATGTGAATTTATCTTTCTGGCTATCTTACTAGGATCAAATGTTCATGGTTTGTCTGGGATTAAGTATTTGAACAGCTGAGAAATCACTCTTCAGTTTTAGATAAACCTTTAATCATTAAAATGCCAACTTCTAGATGCACAGAACACTAGCTAGAGAATAAGACATAAGATTTACATCAAATATGAACACTTAATACTACAGATACCTACATCTTATACTTTTCTGCTTTAGGTATCAGAGAATGATACATTATTGTGTCTTAAAGAAGATACCAAAGGTAATTTCTATCAGCTATAAAAAAAATATTAAATTCTGTACTTTGAAAAGTGCAATATTCTATCATACTAAATTCTATAAGATTTCTAAGCATCTAACAAACAGTATATACCTTATCACACTGAAGTATGCACAAAAGTAAAAGCCATGTAGGTATTATGTAGTAAAGTTAATTGATTAACGCTTAAACTGGACCATCTTCAAGTAGCTTAAGAGGCAGGTTTGCAGCTAAATGATTTCTACAAGTGGAGATTACTTATAAATTGAAGTGGAATGGGCAGAACTCAGACTGGCTACATTTGATAGGTAAAGATTTATTATGAGGTTGTTTAACCTTTCTGGGTTTTACTTTGCGCTATTCAAAAGTGAGCCTTTTAGTCAGACATATTCAGCAGCTCAAGTAATATGGCATTTACTTCCTAAGCGTATCCACTGATCAGAAATACAAACCATTAAGTTATCAATCTAACAAAAGCCTAGTTTCACTTATTTAAAAAAAAAAAAAAACAAACAAACAAAGCCAGGAATAAAACAAAATTCAGTAGTAGTCACCGCTAAAACACAGGCTACGTCATTTTTGCAAGAGATGCTTTTAGTCAGTTCCAGGTAGACTTGATAGCAAGACCATTAGGATATAAAGCCTGACACTGTAGTAAGGTGGAAAGCAGAGAATGAAAATCAGAAGTAGAAAAAACCCAGCAATTCATACTAAACCAAATGACGATAAGGAAGACTGATAACATAGTTAACACAAGTTCTTTTTTTTACAGTTATAACTAGGCACCAGTGCACCTTGTATCTAGATCCGAGTTTCTAAGTACTCATGCTGTCTCAGTCTCCTGAAGTGAGCGCATTCAAGTTCTGTTGCTGATGGCACTGCTTTTAAGTAAAGGAGACGTTAAAATTGGTATCAAATACATCACCCTTCTAAGGGGAGTATTTAAAGGTTGAATGGGAAAACGTTACCAGCAGAGCATTTTAAAGATATTAATAGCATCACAGAAATCCTTTTACAGCTGCCTATAGGTACAAGGACCTTACCTTTTTTTCTTTGAAGTTGAGGGCACCAGGTAGCCCCTGCTCCCCACAGCACCATCCTATAGTGTTGATCTCTGTTCTGTTCTACTGTTAGAATAATTTTTCTTTGGTTGCCACCTCTGTAGCTATACACAGATTCTGAAAAAGTATGAAATTATGACTTCTACAATAAAAAGCATAAACACACAAACCCACATTTATCAATATTAAGATGAAATCATGTTGCTATCATATTTTATGCTACAATCATAAGCAAACAAGAATATACCCACAATTTCTTCAGGACAGAATGAAAGCGAGCTGAATTCTTCAGCAACATGAATCTAGTTTGAAGGAATGCATAGAATATATTAGTTTATCTTTCTCCACATAAATACTCAGCAGCTGGGCACTTCCCTTTGAAACAGCAGGTATCTGAGCATCTTTCAGCTCTCACTCATCCTGGCTGGTATAAGCAGAAAGAAATAGTACTCAATCTCTCAGTGACACACTGTCATAACTGGCAGTTAAAGTTCCTGTAGCTTCTGTGGAATACACCAAAAGAAGCATTTCTCCAGAAGTTTTCACATAAAAGAAAACTATAGTCATGTACGAGCACACTAAGAGGATTAGTAACAGTATATATAAACTGAAACAATTAAGATCTCTCCAGCATTCTTACCCAGGATACTGCCTGTAAGTTTCAGGTCCACACTAAAACTACAGTATTTTTCATAAACAATTTTTAAACAAGAACAAAGCACACTAATCCCCCAGTGAGTAGGAACATCACTTATCAGGGCTCACTACCTGCATGCTTCTCCCACAGATGCAAATGCTATGATCAGTGTTAGTGTGTAGTAACCTCCTTTCAGCAGCTGACAACAGTCATCATTTCCTTACTGTCTCTAACTCCATTTCTCTAATTGCTGTGCGTCCCATCAGTGGATCATTACAAAGGTTTTCCTTGTGCCAAACACTGGTGTATGGAATAGGAAACAACCAGAATTGCCTTGCAAAATTACTGTGTTAAGTTTAATCTCTAGTTGAAGTTCTGGAAGTTGAAATCTAGTGCCTGAACTTACCTGTCAATACAGTAATGTTGACAATTTTCAAGATTGAGTGAACCAATGTGTTTGGCTGAAGCTGGTCAAGCTGCATATACTGAATGCTATCCAGTCTCTGAACTTGTCTTCGAGGAATATCTCCGAAGTGCGGAAATTCTGACGATATGTATGCCAATAAACCATGGAGAACACCAGTATCCACTATAGGATAAACTTATATGAAAAAGAACACAGTTAAAGGGACATCTTTTTTTTTAAGCTTAGAAGTAAAAAAATGTATCAGTTGGTACGTATTTTTATGGACAAAACCATTTTGTAATAATTCTAAGGCAAGGAACTCTTGAGATGCGTAATGCTTGATCCAAAATAAAACTGTGCTTCATTTGCCTCCTCTGCTTCATCTGCCTCTTGATAACATCTCAAAGTTAAGCTAAGTACAATATTTTAAATTACACCAAAAATAGGAAAGAAATCTTCTATCATAGCTTGGTAAGAAGAATAGCCGTTCTTGATTATTTACCCTAGAATCACCCTAAATAGCTGGCAATAACAGACATCAGGAAGACTGTAAGAACAATGCAAGTTCAGGGTGATACTTACACTGTATTTTACCCTTAGTCTCCAACCCTCCATGGCTCAGGTATTTTTAAAGACTTTGTGCTTAATAGCCTGCAAAGAATTACTTTCCTTGAATGTATCTACTTATTCTTTAAGCCTCTAAAATTTTTGCAAAACATTTAATCCTCACAAGATCTCCGACACCTTATAGTTAAGTCCTGGGATAACTGCTGTTTCTTAAACTAAGCCCAAAGAATTCAGCTTTTTAGAGTTTTGAATGGTAACCACCCAACTTTACCACAAACTCCACATGCTTATCTGATGTCATCACATCCATATCTTGTCCACAGGTGTTCCTGTCATACTTTCCTATAGTGTTTTGTACCTCTCAGCTGCTCACATTTCCATTTTACCCTGTGTTTGCGGTATTGCCAACAAAAAGAAGTACTTTAAATAGCTCTTTTACTGTGATTTTTGTGGAAAGTTATGCACTGTAATCTTACATTCTTCTGGATTGAGAGCTGAGCAGTTTCCTAGATTCAGTAACCGACTGGTAAATGTAGATTGCAGCATGATTTCTCCACACCAAAGATTCTCATACATTATTATATCTGCAAGAAAAAAAAAAAGCAACCTTATCAACTCATGTATCAACAGTATTGAAGTGTTTCATACTTAACTATAGAGCCATCACACATATAGGTGTGAAAGACAGTTTGAAAGAGATCACTTGGAAACGAAGTGATTTTTTTTATCTACCAACACCATTTATGAGTTAATAAAATTTTCTCAATAGTTTGATGTAATTCTTCAATTCATAACATATTCAATAGTCTCATAGCAGGTACTGTATAAGTGAAGTGGGTGACTGTAATGAGTAAATTATTATAGTGCAACATTTCAGAATGAGTAGTAAAGTACTAGGCTTACCCAGAAACACTTATGATGTATTTTGAGATAATAACATCCAAGAAGTAAAAGCCCAGCTTATCTTCAATGCCTAAAACACCTACCTTTTCACCTACATATAAGCACTCAAAGAACTCTTAATGAGAAATAGGCATCTTACTGCCTGAATGGAGGTTGTAGCAAGGTGGGGGCTGGTTTCTTCTCCCAAATAACAAGTGATAGGACAAGAGGAAACAGCCTCAAGTTGCACAGGGGAGGTTTAGATTGGATATTGGGAAAAAATTCTTCACCAAAAGGGTTATCAAGCATTGGAACAGGCTGCCCAGGGAAGTGGATGAATCACCATCCCTGGAAGTATTTAAAAGACGGGTAGACATGGTGCTTAGGAACATGGTTTAGTGGTGGTTTTGGCAGTGTTAGGTTAATGGTTGGACTTGATCTTAAAGTTTCCTTCCAACATAGATGATTCTATGATTGTATAAGTATTCAAGCAATTTTATATTGTGCAATTTTTTGCATATTGCAAAACCCAAACGGCCAGATCACTATCAAGTTCTGGTCAACTCCAGCCCTAAATTAGGTGCAATATAATTGTTATAGTATAGCATTCTCTTAAAGAGGGAGAGTTTTTGCTCTTATTAAGTATTAAATAGTACAAAGGATTTATCAGGAAGAATCTTCTTTATTAGCTGACACATTATGAAGAAAGTGAACTGTAAACAGCATTTTATATTTCTGCATTTTATGTCAGTTACTAAACCACAACACAATCTATCCCAAGATGCCAGTGCTAAGCTGCAAAGTCCTTCCTAGGAGGAAAAGGATTTTTTGTCCTGAGACTGAACAAAATATATGATTTCTGGTCCAATCTGCTGGTCCAACAGCAGAGAATTACAAAAAAATCTATACATCAAATAACTAGTACATCTAGTTTGTAGTAGCACTTTTACCTTTCAGGAACAACTGTTTTAAAACAAAATACACCTGACTACCTATGGCACTTCTGTGCCTCAGGCCAAAGACTATACGTAAGAGATGGGCAAACTCCTATGGGACAGTTGATGTTCCACCAGCAGGATGATCGAGAATCCAAAGTGATGTTGAGCAACCTAAGTGATGTAAGAAAGATACTTACAAATGCTTAGCCATAGTTACAAATTAGTGGTTACTTATTTTTCTACTTTAAACAGGCATTTTAAAGAACCACAATTTAAAAAGGCAAATAAGGGAATTCTCACCTGTAAGCAGTACAATATCCCCAGGAAACACAGTGAGTGACCAAAATGCAGCACCACGCCACAGCACCACCTTTCTCTCAATTTCTGACTGGTCCATAACAACAATTGTTGCTACAGGAACTTTACAGGAAGATTTTGGTCTAGTCTTCACCTGTACTTCTTTGATATGACAAGGATGTACTATTGTGACCAAAACATTGTACTTTTGATTTTTGCAGCAGCAGTTCTTAAGTGGCGAAAGTTTCTTTTGAAGTTTCTTGAACTGTGACACTCTCTCTTGATCCACTCTTATTCCAGGACCAGCTGGAGAAGAATTTAGTTTAGTTCTCTTTGATTTCAGCTGTCTTTTAAATACTGAGTGATAAATATGAAAGGAATCTTCACACTTGCGTGCTCTTTTAGAAGAGCTCTTAGGAGAGCTGTCTACTTGAGAGCACAGTATTCCTGAGCTCAATGGTTCAATATGGATTTCATTTACAAATTGCTCAGCAGGAACATTACGTTCTTGAGACTTCTCTGTATTTTCCTGAACACTTCCTTCTTGTTTTATGGCTCCAAAGCAAACATTTTTCTCATCATTCTCAGAACTGAAAAGTTCAAGGGAACTTGTATATTCATTTTCAGCCACATCAAGACACATTCGAACATTAGAATCAAATTGGAAGTGATCATGTTGACTTTCCTCAGGTTTTTTGCTGCCTCCTGTTTCTGATAGTTTTATGACTCTAGTCTGCAGCTCATTTTGATCTTGTGCAAAAACAGCCATCTGACTTGAAGTCATTATACTACGAAATTCAGTATCAGTTGACACTGTAAGGCCTGAACAATCACGTGGTTCTCCTTTTGGTTTTGAGTCCTGATCTTGGGGGAAAAACATATCCAGATATTGACTTAGATCTTCATGGTGATCACTTCTGTGATTTGACTGAACACCTTGTCCCACAGACCTTAGATGTATGCTAATCTGCTTAGTACCAGCAACCAAATCAGAAATGTCAGAGCTGTTAACTTCTAAATGACTGGCTTTTTCTTCAGTGAGGTTTGAACAGCCACCATGTGGTTGTTTATCCTTCCTAGATGACTTTGCAAATTTTTGAGGAAGGTGTTGATCTGCAGCCTGATTTACATTTGCATGTGTGCATCTATCTTTAGATATTTGACAATCAGAATAAATTAAGCTTTCAGTCTTTTTAGGTGTGGTACTACAAGTTACTGCCACAGGTACAAAAGGTGTCAAACATTCTTTTGCTACCATTAGTCTCTCCTGTTGAGACTGCTGAGAGCTGTCACCACTTATAGGAACTGCTGTGACTATAGAACTTTCTGCCTGAAACACTCCATGGTCAGCACCTTTGACTTTTTCAGAAAAAAGACTATGTAGGTCACATGAATAGCGGAGTTCTCTCCATTTTTCAGCAGCAGAGGCTGAACTACTTTGCTCTGACGCCTCCAACGGGCTTAGAATACTGGGTGCTCCCACAAAAATATGAATTTGAGGTCTTTTTGACATTTTTGATTGCTGTGTAAGTTTGGCTTTAAACAATATGGTTTATGCAATAAACACAATGATAAATATTAGTAAATGCCAAAAATTATATTTGGCCTTTTCTTAACTATTAAAAATAACTAAGATTCAAAGGCGTATTTCATAATTTAACTGGTAAAAATACCACTTTGCTACTTAAAGCCTATAAAATCAAGTGTACAAAATAAAAAGTTTATTGTGTCAAACTTGCATAGAAAAAATAAGTTATTTACAATAGGGCTTAATTTCTGATTCTGATACTTGGAAACATGTAGCAGATGCAGAATTACAGTGAAATTCAATTTAAGTTTAATTATTGAGCAGACTTATCTTCATTTATTATTGCTAATTAAACAGCCAAATATAAATTCACTATTCCGTAACTCATTTTAATTCATGTGAAATAAACGCTTGTGGGAAATCTTCACAGAATGGTTAGAAGATAATTTCACCTCCCAGAAAATTAAAATTTCAACTAAATGACTAAAAATACCGTGGCTATTTAAAATTAGTTCAAAACTTGGCTAGAAATGCAATATTTTACATGCTGGTTTAGCATGGAAATAACTTAAGTGATTATTTCACAAAATAGAAGGTTTCGAGATTTTACTGATAAGTTATATTTAATAAGCACTAAGAGGTCAGTGAAACAGGAGCAGATAATTTAGAATTACCTTTAATTCATTTACATAATATCATACTAACCAAGAAGTTACTAGCTTTTTCTAGCTTTTTAAAAATAAGCCCATCTTACACAGTAAAAAAAGACCCTTTTTTTTTTTTTCAAGTTTATGCAATACTCTAATTTAAAAAAAACACTCAACTACAGCTACAAGTGTTCACTAAAATGCAGACACCTGGCTACATGTTTTGGGAATGTTGTCAATAGAAGGTGCTGCAATAGGCAAGTCTGCAGAGGTAGGAACACCAGAAATGAAATTCAGGAGCCAATCCAGCTGCAAACAGAAGAAAAAGAACATTCAAGCAAATACAGTATTGAAAAACATGTAGTTTTTTCACTTAGCACTTACTAAATTAACAGCCATTTTCCTAATAAGCCACTAGGGGTCGATAAACCTCTACAGTCATAAAACTTACAGTAACATGGAAAACCTATAAACATCAGGGAACACTGATCCTGGGTATATTACAGATGTAACTGTAAAAACAATATACTAGCACTAAAATTAGACAAGTCATAATACAAAGAAGCTACAAAACACTGTATCTGGTATTGCTCAGTTTTATGCTCATTGCAAAATGAATAATACTTAAAAGATTGGAGTATCAAAACTTCTGTAGTACATTTAAATTCAGGCTCATAAGAACGCAGCTTTTAAAGGATAATTCCCATATTCGTGAAAGTTTCAAATTATATAATTAAAGAATGGTAATATACAAATAACCAAGACAACAGAATTTACAGTTCAACACTAAAATTATGAATCAAGCAAGAAGGGAAAGGCAACAAAAAGTGATAGTGAGGTTGAATCTCTGAAGTGATGTTAAAAACAAGTTTTGTACATAAAAGGCTGTCCAATACATGATGTAAAAACAAGTTCAGTAACAGATCTCCTACAACAAACAGAAAACGTTACCACTACCTCAAACGAGCTTCAGAATTGTAACCTGACGAGATTAAATAATTTCTTCCATTTCAAAATATGTAAGTCTACTGATAGCTTTTTTCATTTGTTATTACCTTGGTTACAGCCACTACAGATGGGTAGCTTTCTTAATTAGGTACTCTATAGTATAACAACATAAATGGCTCTTAATAAGGACGTTCAAGTGAATAAAAGGTTCAAATGAATTACAAAAGATTTCTTCCACATCTATAGTACAAAAGAGGTTGAACAGCAGAATTCTGATACAAGTTCAAAGACTAATGAAATAATCAGTCATTTCCAAACTGCGCTTTGGTACAGTGAGTGGCTATTTCACTTCAAACTTGACCTTCTTCTACAAGGGCTGAATATTAACCTGTCACGGGTATAAAATAGCATCATATTCAAGTCTTATTGTCTTTTTACATGTCTTTCACCTCAAAGAGATTTCAGAGGCTTTTCCTAGTTCTGCAAAAATTCTCAAGCATTTCTGCATCAAGCTTCAGGGAGATAGAAATCTTAAATTAAGTGAATTTAATTTAACCTTAAAACATGTTCAGGACAAAATAATTTGCTTACCCACTTTCTATGCCCTCACATTAAGCTTATAAAAACCAGAGTTCTAAGTTTTATAAGGAAAAAGTGAGATTCAACTACACTGTAAATGATCCCATTGAAATGCTTCAGTTCTTGATGAGTTCTAAGGAAACTAGAAGGGCAATTTGGTTGCTAAATAGATGAAATTATTACAACAGTATGTTTAGAGGCCAGTTTACAACCTGCAGCTGCAAGACCTTTCAGAGATTTTGTATTCATAGAAAAGTTGGTGCTTAAAATGCCGTACTGTAAAGTACCCAACATTAAAATTAAAAAAACTCTCAAGTGTCCTAGACTACTTTATAGAAATATAAAGCAGGACCTCATACACCATACTAGAGCAATTTTTTGCCTTTTATAGCTTAAAACCAGAAAGCAGTAACAAAAGAAACCTTTTAGTTAACTTTATATTTCAGAGACTAAACTTACCTTTTGAATACTTGAAGTTCAATAGAAAAATAAATTTAAGCTCCTAGAAAAGCAATTGTATTTCACTCTACTTCCAGCAATATCCTGTTTCATTTCAAATATATTCTTCCTATAATCAGGGTTGAACAATAAATTAATTAGTTAACACTTTAAGGAACATTATCACTGAAGAATCATATTCAAGCATGGGCTTTTTGTTTGTAATTCTGTCTACTCCCCATATTAAAACCATGGAAGCCAGCTTTGTTTTTAATTTCCAGGCACTACTATATTATTCTTAATTAAAAGCTTTACTAATCTATGAGAACAACAAAATGCAAGTCTAAATGCATCCCAACAGTCCAAACTTTCTTCTCAGTATACATATATACACAAACTCTTTATGCAGAGTCTGAATTAGACAAAGCTGTTATCTTGGCATACTTTTGGTCTTCATAAAAATCTATTTACTATTTTTATTTTTAGCCTTGAGATTTAACTGGATGAATTCTTCTTACATTAAGGTAAGTCCCTTGTCGCAAAAAAATAGTTTTAGATTTAAATAAGGGGAAAAAAAGAAATAGGAAGATACAGATTACAGCAGAATTATGTTTAATAATTTTCATTTGTTATGTATTAGTTAGTTTGTGGTTTGATTTAAGCAGTTTTGCTTGTAGTATGATATTAAGTAGTACATGTGTGATGATTAGAATATAGCAAAAAAGTAGTTCTATATCTCTCTCCAGTTAAGGAAGTAAGGGTTCATTGCAACATGACACAACTAATGAAAGAAAAAACTATTAAAAATAAAGGAACCAATAACTGGAAGGTTTATAAGGATGAGGTTAGGAACAGGGAAGGTTGTATTCCAGAGTCTCAATGTAAGCCGCTCTTGGATCAGAGACACGTAGACCATACCCCACTACCCCCCATCTTCTACGAAGGTAAACTACCTACTTGGACATGCATTGAGATATTATAAATAGCAAGAAAAAGGCAACTACTGTGCCCCTTCCATCTTTTTTCCCTTGAGGATTTAACTTTGTGGACCTGGATGATCTTGGCAGCCTCACACTATAAAAAAGGCTAATTCCTCTTGTAACTGCAGTGGTTTGGACTCAAGTTACAGCAGGCATGACACTGCCAAATATAATTGAAAAATTTCTGTGTTTTCCTCCAGAGTAACTCATTTTTTTACATCTACATTTATAAATACACAAAATCTGCAGCTAATATTAAGTACTTTCAAAATACTGTTTTTAGACAAGTACCTGAGTATTTGCTTTTATAAGCTTGCCTTACAGCTAGGTAGCATTGACAGGACAAACATGTATGAATAATAAAAAGTAACCTATTTACTACAGGACTAAAACCCCACCAGTGACAAATACCTGTGAGCTACTGCTCACAAAAACCAAACACTGCCAAGATCTACTACTGTATACATATAGGGACAATTGATGTCATTAAGCAACTGAATTTCCCTGAAACAGATTAAATTGAATTTACAATAGAATGATGGCTATGCCAATTTCTAGTACAAAAGTGAGTTTACTAAAGATGTGAACCTCTATACAAATCTGCTCTGAATAAATACCTGGTATATAAGAACACACCTGAAACAGCATTGCATGTAATACGTGTGAAATCAGACTAACAGCACTAATCGAGATGTCAACAATACTTTAATAGGGAAACACTTTTCAAAACCAAAATAACTTCTATACCTTGGTAAATTTGCAGTTATATAGTATTTTATCTGCCTCTCATTTTAACTTTCACTTCTCTTTTGGTTTTTGTCATGTTTAAAGGTTAATAAAAGTTATAAAGAAAGAGTTTTCCTTAACTTTCCAGTTCTTAAACTTCGGATTTTCTTTCCTGATTCATATATTGCAGTGCAAGTATATTACATCAAAACAATTGAATCTTGATGTTATTTAATGAATTTTTGCAATTAAAATATCATTCGTATTTTCAAAACTAAAATTTTGATTTTTCTTAAGATGCTTAAAGCTTAGGAACAGTAAGTGACCTCTGCCTACTTCCTAGTTCACCTAATGAGTCCACTATTGAATGACATGCTTTGGCAATTTCTGAGCAACTTTTTACATCAAAGATATGAAACTCCACTACCAGGAATCATCCGCACTTAGAACCATTTGAGTCTGCAAATCAGGAAAAAAAAAAAAAAAGAAAGTTCAGGAAGTTCAGGTAAATTCTCCATATGCAAAATTGTTTAAAGCATCTTTGCTATGCTTTAGAACACTATTATTACTTATTTAATGAGTTTTAGTAGTGAAGTTCTGTGCCTTGTTTTAAAGAAAGAGTCTGAGAAAAAATAGCTCTTATTACAGATCTTTAAAAAATGAGCAAAAAAATATAATCTATCACTTTAGCAAAATACCACTGCCACAAAAATCCATTTTTATACCGCAATTAAATTATCTGTGGGGAGACAGGGGGTTAACTACACCAAAGATAACAGGAGCTAAAGCTCATAAAGATACAACTGAAACCTGAATGCACATACCCATTATACCTGTTAATTATTACACCATTTCTTAATTTGTGGAAAGGTGCTCTAGTCATAATAGCCAATGAAATCCCAGCTTTTTATCTCTGAAATGGTCAGAGTCTGATTGACGGGTCAATGATCTATTAAAAAACAGCAACTACATCAGCAAGTTTTGCATTTGCAAGACACTGCAATTAAAGTTTAATATACCTATTACAAGAAATACATTGTGGTACATAGTGTATTTCCCCCAACCTAAGCAATAAGACAGGAATCCTAAATTTAAAGGTTTTAAAAATGAACAATTATGTCATTAATAGTTTCTTAATCTCCAGTGATTTGCTACATATAGGACAAAATTAAAAATAGCTTAAATTATATTTCAATAGTTAAATACTCTAGGAGTGTTGTGCGATGCTACATACATGGCCTTAAATTACCCTTAAAATACCTTAGATGTATTTATTATTTTTATTCCATATTTCACTATTCACAATAGTATTCACTCACCATGATAAACACTTAAGCATTAGGCCAAGCTAATTTATAGAGTGTGACAGCTTCAGCTTCCTATCACTCCTCAATATTAATGGTAGAAAGATGTCTAAATCCCTGATTTTTTAAATTACATCCAAATATACTTTAAGTCTTAAGTGCTATAGACTGAAAGTAAACCACACTAATTCCACCTCTGGGTAACAGTTTCTTTATGTTTGTTTCACACTACAGCTTCAAGCTATAAATAAAATGACAGACAGTAATGCATCAGAAGACAAAGGATTAGAGCAATATAATGCAAAAGTTTAACTCTTCCCCTCCGGAATTCTCATACACCCCTAACACTGAAGATTTTGGAGGTAAAAACAGTATATTCTTTTAACATGCAGCTTTGATCTAATACAACTTGATGATGAACATCCTAACCTGTAAGTAGTTAACAATTTGATTCCTACAATATGCAAAAGCAATTATATAATCCTTTACTTGCTGAAAAGCTGGCCCTGTAGATAACAAATAAAGTAGGATATTCTTTAAATTTCAAGTTTTAACTTCTACTGTAAGCTTTCTCCTCCTTCATTTGCACACTTGATTTTAAACTTCTATTTGTAGTATTAACAAAATTAAAGGACTGTTTCACTGACCTTACAACAGAAGAAACCGAGTTATTAACAGCCGTCTTCAGAGTATTTACTTCCAGTTCAATTTAAGCTGTAGGGTTGTGTTTGGTTGAAATTTTTTTATGACAGTTCCTCACATATAATGGTAGAGTAGAAAACCTACAAAGACATCTGCCAACCAAAGGAAAAATAGAAATAAATCCCTGGATGCAGAATTCTGATTACACCACAGAAAATTCTTCTGGCACTTTTAACATGCTGCTTAAATCTTCCTCCAAAATTCAACTTTGTTTCTTTAAAAGCCAGGTACTGTAGCTGTATAACCTTGAAAAACTGAAACAACATAATCAGTGTAGTAAGTTGCATACACTTAGAATCTGAAACAACTCCAGGATGAAGTGATGAACACATTACGTGTTTGCTTTCAACTTGTGCAAGAAAAGAGAAGGATCTTTATGCCAACAAATCCTACTGGCACTGCAAGGGAATCAATATATCAGCAACAGCACCCATCCACCAAATCAGCAAGAAGCTCGGCCCAAATATACATGTGTATATATATATATGGATTAAGAGGAACCCAATGGAAAATAAAAATTGCCAGAATAAATCAAGCTAAGCAACTTGTAGCTGAAGCAATCTTATACTATACATAAAAGTGAGGGATGTAACATATGGGCTTCAAAGAAGGAGATTTAAGAGGATTGCTTTGGACTAGGCTAGTGGGACCTAGCAAGAAGCCAAGAACACACATGTGGAAGGAAGTACATGTACATATGGGCAACTGGAAAAACAGATAGAGTAATAATTACAGGTCTTATATTTGTTATCCTTTGCATGGCGATGGTAGCAATCATCAAATATCTTTAATCTAAATTTTCATACAAAGTTTCGGGTAAAGACTGTAGTCCTATCTATAACTGACCTTTTTAACCAAATGTAGTTTTATTCCAAGATGGTTATTTGCTCACATACAAAATGTGCAATATTGCACACAGAGGTAACTGTCAACCAGACATGGTGGTATAGCAAGAATCCTGCTACTCAGTATCTCAATTTATGAAAATCACAACCTTTCATTTGCCTACAGCAGTACCTGTAATAATTAGTATAAAGTTACCTCTAACTGCTATCTTAATATAGATTATTCTTGACCATAAAGAAATTTCTTTTAGTACTTGTTATTTATGTTAAATAGCAGCAATACTAATCCATTCAGCATTTAGCTCTTGTCACTGGCTATTACCAGAGGACTACAAAACCATTTGACCTCAAGACAGGTACAGCTCGTTTCCAAATACATATAAGCTGGTTCTGGCAATATATAGCCATAAACAAACATGTATCCAAACTTCTTACTTTATCTGCAGTGCTTTCAGTAACAAAATGTTTTTTTGAATATGAAATACCTATGATTTAGGCATTGGAATAGGAAACCTTCCTAAATACTCCTACAGTATAAGCATGGAGATAGAGATTTAATCCAAAACCAGTATTTTGAGAAGTTCTATACAGTCCAACACTTTTGAAAAGCTAAATCAAAATACTGAGTAAAAGTCTAGAAACACTAAGTTGTTCTTCATAACTATTACTGAACTGTTAAAATACGTAACTAAGGCAAGCAATCAAATGACATTGCTAACATTTAATGTGTATCTACTTGTCTGCAAAATCAAGGCCTGTGGATTCTAGAGTTGTGCTCTAAAATGAAAATATTTTCCTTGTTCCAAAATAAAGACATTTATTCCATAAATACAAGTTTGGATCATATGGAGGCATCTACTCAGCAGTTTCAGCAGCCATTTTACTTTAAAAGGTTTATTTTTTTGAAAGAAATGATGCAAAAATCTGAACACTGATAACGCATTTTCAATTCAGCCATTGAGATGGTCTTCATTGTGTTTGAAAATTGGAGTAAAGGTAGTAGGCTTTTGTGATCAACTTGATAATTCTTTCCTCACTGCCTTTGTGCCTTGCGAGATCTCCTTTTGAGTAAATGCTATTTATTGATTTTTGTTTTGCAATACATAAAAACACATAATTAAGGAGATATGAACATACAGTGACTGTTACAAACAAAAGAAGTTAAAAGTTCTGAAGAACAGTGACCTTTTGAGTAGGGAGGAAAGATAAAGGTAAAAGGTCAAAGATATACGAAAGTGCTGTGTACGTTTTGTTGAAGAACACTCATTCCCCAAACCCTTGTTTTTGAGAACTATTTGAACTATTAAACTGCTATATCTTCTGTCAAGAAAGGTATTCTTCCAGATATTAGAATAGAATATTTCAGCATATTAAAAAAATTCACAATTATAGAATGACATCATCACAGCTTTAAGAAAAATTATGAAGTGTGATACCTGTGGATAATTTTCTGCACTAGCAATTAAAATCTATTTTAGGACTTAAATCTTCTGATAAAGTGAGGTAGATAAAACAATACAGGACTTAAGATGAAAGTGAGGCAACTGGTCAAAGAAACATGGTCATAATAGTCCTATTTCCTTCAGAATAACTGCCTGGAAATTTGATTTATTAGGATTGGAAGATAAAAATCAAGGTATCAGGCTAGTATGAGCTTTTATTTTCTTCTTGTAAAAGTCTTTTCTGTTTTCTTGAACTCAATTCTTTTGACTAATAAGGAAAATAGACCTTTTTTTCTAAACTAAGCAACAATTCTCTGGGCATTGATTCAATGGGTTTCTGTAAAATCTATTTCTAGAACAGCAAATACCTTTCAGCTTGACAGTAACACAAATGCCAGAACATCACTATGATACTGTGCAACAAGCATTATAATATTAATCAAGTACATCAGCCTGCACAAATCCAATATATTTGTTTAAAAAAAAAAATATTTTTTAGGCTCAAATCACATGAGCTAGTATCTTACATTATGAAAGTTATTAGAATCCCTCTTCAACAACAATTACATACGTCACTGGGATTAACTGGTTATAGCACAGAGATAGCCATAATCAAAGGCTGCTCTCTCGGTTGCAGTTGCTTTAGTGGCTTGGGAAAGAGAATTTACTCCCCCATATTGTATGTGGCTTCCACACTACAGTAGGAAAAAAATATTTAAAATACAAACCCACCATTATTATTTTCTCACCTTTACAAAAGCCTCACTCAAAAAAAGATGAATGCTGACTGCACATTCACAGACAAAAATGGGGTATCATCAACATTTTGCACAACAGCTGTAGGTACGATTATGCTGTGCTTGTGCTTTTGTACTATGGGGAACAGGGCACTGAAGAGGTATCATTCATAGGTCTACTTAGGCGGGATAAATCAGTAATCTACTACTGTTAATAAAATGCCTTTCACTCTCCACCACAAGTAGGTGTGCTAGCAGCAGACTAACAAAAGCTGCACTTCCTCTTGCATTTAAGGTGAGTGGAGTATTTTTTCATTTGTCAGCATCATTAAGTAATTCAAGTTAGACGTCTGTTAACTAAAAAAACTCAACCACCCACTCAAAGAAGGGATACTAGGAGGACACAAGTCATCACTATATCAAGACATGCTCCAAGGCTATGAAAAAATGAGAAACTACACAAGCAGCTCCAGAAGCAGCCAGATGGCACACAAGCCCACAAAATCTTAGACCAATAGCTCAATCAGGAGTTCATTTACCTCCTTTGTGTTTATGCGGGATCTCTCCAGAAGAGCAAATATTTAACAGAAACAGGAAATTGAACAGAAATAACAGGAAGTATTTTTTGACAGGCCTGAACCTATGGCACCAGACTTCTTCTATTCTTTCCCCACCCTGAGCCACATTCTGCACATTTTATCTGTTTCTGTAGTATGCAGCTACGTCCTTCATGTGGTATTAGTGTATTTTTGTGAGGACCAAAGTAACTGGCAATCTGATATACTAAATAGCTGATCTTCCTGATTTTTTCATATCTCAGGAAGATGAAAGCTGGCTTCATACAAAATTTCCATAAATCTAAAGTCACAAGGAAAGTTCATAAAACATGCTTCTGATGTGAGCATTGTATTTTAAATAAAACCCTTGACAGATGTCAACTACATGACAGTACTGCCTTTTATAGCCAAATCATTCATATTTCTGTTCTTGAAAAAGCAAAGAAGTTTCCTTGTTATTTTAGGATCTTCCTATTGCATACACTAAACACACACCCCAAGAATACACTTCAGCCTTAACAACTGGAAAAGATATGCTCTTCCATCTAGAAGTTAAGAGGTTTAAGATTTTATCAGAGATAAAGCTCCCTTAAGGAAGCTTTATCCAAAGGTCCAAGCTGGCTCTGTACAATAGTGACTAGCACCTCAAAGATCAGAGATGGTTCACTGCACACACTTGCTCCTTATTGTGGCTACAGAAGCCATATACCTACCAACATCTTTATAGAACTGTAGGAACGTCAGCCAAGCAAATACTCTTTCACAGGTATTGTGGCTAAGGAGTAAAGTTGTTAATTTACTAAAGCACTGCAGAAAAAACAAAGTAATTTTAGAGTATTTTAAGTTAGTGAGAACTACAGTGAAACTTCTGGAAGCAGAAAGAAAGTTTTAAGTCCTTTAGCATTTACCTAGTAAAAGATATGATACATAAAAGAAATTAGCATTACCTTTTTAATATATAAGCCTTTACATTTCAATGGTTTAGATAGATGTTAGTTTAGCAAACTGGTTAAGCTTTAACAGAGAACAGGTGACACTGAGTAACTATCAACACAGCTGACTGAGCCAAAGGTGCATTTTAGATGCAAATTTCCCTATTTCAAAGAGGTAGCTATTCTCTCAGACTTTGAGGCAGCAATGCACTTAGACTAGTTATTCAAAATAATTCAATTGATTACACCTCAAAAAAATTGTAGACCACAACTTCTATTCTACTATTCCCATGAAAGTAAAATGAAATCTTCGCAACTGAACAAAATCTGTGAATAAAATGCTTGAAACATTGATTTATATGGCCTGTACACATATCTATCCTTTTCCATGGCAATTCAGCAGTCTGAAAATACTTCAAGCAAAATCAAAAGTCAAGGTATGGTGTTACAAGTCACATTGGGTCTCCCTCTACTGTTGTAAGTCATAGTGCACAGCACTAGTGCATAGCAGCATAATGACTGACAAAAACTTTCTTGTACCCATCTATATTCTCAGTAAAGATACATAATTTTCTTCATTGTTTTTATGTTAGAGGCAATAACCCTATTTTCTGTACCACACTAATCTGACTATTGCTGTCTACCTTCACTCAGCTGTCCTTAATTCAGTCACTCTTACGAATTATTTTATTACTTGCAGTACTATATAGTCTTCATTTTTGAGGTGCATTACACTAAGGGCTTGAGATCAGCCCTATCTGCCTGACTCACAGATAATCTGAAAAGTCTTCAATATCATTTATTGTCCCTCTCACCATTTTAATGCCTGGGAATATTCTGCCCACCCTAGCTTTTCCATTATGTGCTTTGGGAGAAAGTCCAACCAAGCATACGCAGACTTAACATATTCCCACAAACCAGTAACCCACTTAGAGAAAAGTGCTGTTCTCCAGAGAGAAGCTGGTACTCTAGATAATCAATCTTACCATCAAACTATGTTGACAAAACCAACAATACAAAATGCAAAGGAACCATGAAATTTTAAGTTGTGTAACTTTCAAACCTCCTGAAGCACAAAGAGTTAAGGATGGAAGCTAAAGAGGTTTATTTATCGATTGTCTTCACGCAGAAGCTGCTCTAAGCTGAAGTAAAACTAAAAATTGCCCCTGAATATAATTCAATATAATGAGGAAAGACTAGACTTAAATGCTCACTTCATACATTTTTTTTGTCTACCAAACGTTGCAAATTCTATACTTGATCTTTACAAGGATAGAAACAATATGACAGTGTACACAAGTATAATGTGGCTAATAGTGTACTAGCACAATTTTTATCCACACAACCACATAAGCTGTTACAACAAAGCTAAAACCATGTTAGTCTACAGAAAAATATTTTTAAAACACTAGTAGGAATTTTTAATTTAGAACAAAAATGGCAGTGTCAACATTAAAAATGTATTTTTAAGAAGAGTTCTGTTTAATGCACCTATACACAAATTAGTTTGATACTAAAGTAGCTCTGAATATTCTTTTGTAAAATTCACACAGGTGAATTTTACCTTCTGTAAAGACCTGAAAGAAGAAAATTAGAAGTAAAATAAATTGATTAATCAGGGAGGTGAAAAAATACAGGGAACTTGCTATCCATTCCATATCAAACTTTTCTATGTATTTAGCTAATGATTTGAGTAACTCCAGATTTTACTTGCTTGCATCAGGAAGAACACAGAATATAACTAATCAGCTATTGTAGTATTGAGCATGTAACAGGTAATGAGTAAATACACATTGGTTTTGTCCTTCCCATAAATTTCACTTTAAGACATGTTTAAATGAGCTTACTTTAAAAGATTTTAAAATTAGCAGATAAAGCAGAAAACAAAAAAGCTATTACATTAAACATATGACCTATTATCTTTCCCCAGAGATTAGTAACCTTTACAACTGACCAGAGAGAAAGGAATTCAAAAAGCAGTACAATTTGTTCTGTTACCTGATGTCTCATTGCAAGAACTATATTGATGTTTATACTATATATAAAGCTTTATCTTGCAGCTAAAATGAATATACCATCCAAATTAATAGCAGTTTAGAAGCCATAAGCTCATAACAACAAACATTAAATGAGCTATGGCAACATTTCATGTTAATCATCATGAAACACTGGAGCAGAAGAAAAATCTGAGATCAATAAAAATACATAAAACCAAACTGTTAAGCTATCACATTTTTCAGCACAAATCTAAAAAGCAACAAATGGAGAATCAGTTTATGGTATGGAAATCAGATTAAAAAAAATACTTGAAGACATCTTCTCCAAATGACAGACAGTATTCTTTCACTAAGTACAAGGTATTCAGTGACAAGCGAGAGCCAAAATACTAACTTGCTAACTTTTTTCAACAGGAACTTGTATGACATTACAATGTGTTATACAATACATCATGAACTGCAGCTGCCAACAGAAAAAAACATGCAGAAAACTGAATAGTCACATCACAGTGAGAAAAAATTAGTAAATGACAAAATAACCAAGTGTAAGTACTTGATTTGATGAAACCAGCAAGAAAAACACATAAAGCAGAGTCCATTTAAATTATATTCTTCATTAAAACAGGCAAATATTGAAGAGGGAAGATGTAACATCATAACGTGTAAAAGAATTAAGAACTACACAATATGACTACACAGTTCTTAATTCTTTTACACGTTATGATGTTACTTTATGCTTCTCAGTTTGGCAAACAAGTAAGTTTTATTCTAACAGCTCTCAAGAAAGTTAAAATTCTAATCACAAACAGGAAACTGCTGTCAAGACCCCTTACCTATGCTTCTCTTTAACTTTGGAAGCCCACTGTTTAGATTTTAATCTAGGTAATTTTTAAGTCTGAAGCCCCGATCCTGAAAGCTACTTTATACAGATACTATTATCCAGGCACCCCTGAAATGACACACTGTTTAGTGGGCATCTCAAACTTTCACCAGGCATGTAAAAATGGAGATAATATCCATCAGTATTATCCTCCACTGCTGAGCAATGCAAAGCCACTTGCACTGTACCGCTATACAGAATGGTGGTGTTACACCAAGTTTTTCCCTCCCCAATTAGAGTCCAGCTTCTTAAGACTGTAAATATAAAATGAAAGACCATAAAAAATGTCTTGACTCAAGCTTCTCTTTCAGAAAAAAAAAAAAAAAGAAATTTCACTCTTGCAGACAACATTAGCATTTTAGAAAGGGAGGGGAAATCTTACTTGAGACTTTGAAAGAATGGGTTTTGATCTGTTCAACTACTCATCTTGTACGAGCCAAATTACAGTTAAGTGGAGACTGAAGCTACTCTGGGTTAAAAGTTATCTAGGGTTTTCCACGTTACATTAGATTTCCAGTCTGGTTCCAGGATCCATGATAGAAATTTGCCACCGTGCTTCATACTAATAACAGTACTCACATAATTCAAGAGTACTCTAACCTCATGATCCTAAGGAAATACTGGTCAAGAACTAGATGTCAAGAGCGGTACTATTAGAAGAAAGTTTGTCATTGATCTTGAGGATTAGTAGTGCTTTACAAGCATTGATGCAAAAAGGGGGTTGATCTTGACTGATTATCCTACTGTAGCAATGAAAGTCTCATGCCTGAGAAGTCAGAGCTCTGTCCACTGGGGTTACGTTGCTGTACGCAGGAAGACTGTGGAATAGCTGAACTGCAATGTCTGTACTCCCAACAGGTCGATTAGATTTAGCAGCCCATGCAGTTAAAGATCTGTTAAAGTCAACTTGGTACACCTCATCTCCAGACTTATTATCCGGAAAGGGAAAACAAAACAGAAAAAAGCAAATGCAGACAAAGCTCAGAGAATTATACTGCTTTAAAGAAGTCGATCTGACATTCTCATCAAAAAGGCACAATATCTACACTGGCACATTCCCAAAGAACTCATGCCAATTCCAGTATCTATTTCCTTTGTTTGTTGAGTAATTTCACCTTACTTGGCATTTTAGAAAGTTTTATAACCAACTATAGTCACAGGTCAAGTTATATTACCTTCTCTTCACCTGTCATCATCCAATCTGCTGGATTAAGAACTATTGAAAGTCTAATATTTTTTTTTCCAGTCATATTAAGCACATGGTGTGGAAATAATTCAAGTAAAATCTGCTGAAAAAACATGTATGTAATGTATTTGACAATTACTCATTTTATCCAAACTGACACATTAAAGTAGCTTATGGAGGCAGCCACAGGTAGTATTTGTTATTCCAAGAGAATTTCTCCTTATTTCTCTAACATTAATTTCTATGGATTCTTTTAATCCATCAGAACCTGGAAAATCCTAAATAACATATTTTTAGAATCATAGAAACACAGAATGGTCCAGGCCAGAACAGACCTCCAAAGGTCATCTAGTCCAGCCTCCCCACAGTCAGCAGGGACACCCCCAACTAGACATAAAGTAAATGAACTGTAGTTCTGTTAGAGCTCACTGTTTCTGTTCCTAAGAAGGAAAAACCTAAGTAAATTTAATATGCTCTGATAAAGGATAAACATTCAAGATGAAGTATTTTACTTATCCCTTGGAGGACAATCTAAGACTTTCCTGTATTTCTTAAGCAAACCTAAGTTTGACAGGAAAGAAAAACTGCATCAGCTCACTAGAAGTTCCATGAGCTTCTCACTGAGAATAAATACTGTCCATGCTCTGTAATTTCTGACCTATATTCATTCACCTGAGGACCATACACCTTTGCATAACCAGCTCAGTTCCGAATAATACTTAGTATATTTGTCCTCCCTACACCTTTAAGAAGCAAAGAATAAATTATCATCTGTTTTTCATGTGGGAACTGAGGCTAGGAAAGATTAAGCAGTTTACTCTGGCTCACACACTAAGCTGAAACAAGTGGCGAACTCTGTGGGAATCTTTCATACTCATACTTTAAACATTGCACTATCATTCCCAAAAGCATAATCCTATGCCTTTTCAATAAATCACAAAACTATCTATTTTATCTCAACTTTTTAGCTTACCTATTGAGATTTTAACACTCATCTCTGTTTATGTCATTTCTATATCGTGATTTTTATCTCTTCCTGCAATACAAAATCTATTGGCCTCCTCAGTCAAATGCTTTTATTCCTTACTGAGGTCTCAGGTGCAGACTTACACCACCATAAAATAATCAAATTATTCAAAGTTGGTATTAACATAGGGCACCTGGTGTTACTTTTCCTTTTTTTAGCTCTTGAACCTCATACACTATTTGAAAGAGGTTTTCTCTTACCTTACGGGTTGTGCAGAACTTACCCACATAACTAAGCCTTAATTTTCAAAGCATTAAGAATTACTTTAAGATTTTTCCTGAGGCAGTGTGCCATATTCTGGGGTAATTTTAAGACCCATACACTCTGGGAGAAAAAAAGGTGATGAGAGTACAATGTTTTGCCAAATAAGATATCTTTTTTCTTGTAGTTAACAGGCCCATTAATTTCTTTGACTTAAAATAACCTTCACTGAACTAGCCACGTAATAAACAAGAATAAATTAAGCCTAAAACTAAATAACACTAATGGACTTGCACTACAAGTCTGGGTTCACTGTTAGGTGAGGCGTAAAGTATACAGAGGGAACAGAACAGTGAAGGAGACTGGCTTCTTCTTCCTTCCTTCTCTTCTATTACCTTCATTAGGTACTTGTCACATGAAGAAGCTGAATTTCTGCTTTTGATAGCCCAATGTTACATTTATTTATTTACATAACTGCCACAGTGCTAATGTAATTATAAATCTAAGATGAACATATAGGATATACTCTGTGCAAGAAAGTTTTTCTCTAATGATAATTGAACAATCTGAAAGCATATATTATTTAGATTGCCAGTTAGTTTTCCTTCACTAAATTAGAGACAAACACCAGCCTACCTGAAAAACTGATAACACAAACCAAACGAAATCAAGATAAACTTTTACAAATTACACTATGATTTTAACTCATTGAGTCAGATGACAGCAATATAATACTCCTCCTGAAATCAGAAAATCTGTTACCAATGATGTGCAGATGCTCTACCTTAGAAGTATTTCAAAATTAGCTTACCTTCAGCCTAAGACTTTCAAAAGAAAAAACAGAAAAGATAAAGTAGAATAGATAAACCAGATATTATCTTGCCAACAGTGACAGGATGAGACAAACAATAATCAAGAAAGACTTAGCACAAAATCTTCAGCTTGTTAATGAAAATGTATGTTTATCTAAATCAGATTCTATGGCAGTGCTGATGGTTCATGGCAGCAATTGCAAACTGTTCTCATGTCAACTGCCAGTCTCTCTGGGAAGCTCCTCACATCTCTGGACGCCACTAGGTCCATGCCACCCTTGCTCCTTAAGGTGTCCACAGCTCCTACACCAGCACCAATTGACAGCAACAATGCCTCCAGAGGATATTCCAGGATACACAGATTTTGTCTATGGAGATTTTACCACAACTCCATAAACTGGCACTTATGTCTGGCACTGATAGCTATACATTTAACATGATTGCCATATGGGCTCCTAAGCATCATATATAACAAGGGGTTTTATTGAACTATAGCATTTTCACCAAAGAATACTATTATTAAAACCAAGTCGTTTAACTAGAAGACAGACCAAAAGGATTGGAAAAATATCTAATTTTTTTTTTCAATAAAGTGTTTTAGAAAATGTTCAAGTGTGCTCAAGATGGGACAATCTAATTAAAACAGAAGTATTTCATATTCTGACCTATTTTTGCCATTCTGAGAGTCTTCTGGGATGAAATATATAAGTGGCTTTTTGCACTGGATCTCCACATCCAATGGGCACCATGAACAATCTTGAGGTCTGTGAAAGACGACTAAGATATCACATACACATTTTTGACATTCAGCATAACCAGTGATTTATTATTTTTTATGAAATAGATAATTTTTTGAAAAATACCAGCCAACATACTCCTGGACTTTTCTGATAAGCAATGCCAATCCCAATTATACCAACAAACTTGAGAGGCAATTCTTAATTCCTTTGGATCTGGGCTTCATCCATCAACATCCTTCACAACGGATTAAGCATTCAAATATATTTTAACAATACAGATTTTGATAACCAGTCTTCCAAAGTGAAAGAGGATAAAATTGATTTTGTTAACAGAAATGCAAACAAAAGCATAACAGGAGACTAGCATTCTCCAGTTCATAAGAGCTCTAATGTTTGTTATTTAAACAATATGCACTTTGTTTACGTCAACAACTTCTGATTGTTCATTGAGTATGAAGGCAAGAAGGAACTGGTTTGCAGCCTCTGATGCTGTGATCCCAGGCTGTTAAGATCTCAGGTATAATTTTCAGCCAGCTAGCCAAGGACACAAAGAGTTGAAAAAAAAAAACCCACAAAACAATTT
Source organism: Limnodromus scolopaceus (assembly GCA_028565335.1). Taxonomy (NCBI): domain Eukaryota; kingdom Metazoa; phylum Chordata; class Aves; order Charadriiformes; family Scolopacidae; genus Limnodromus; species Limnodromus scolopaceus. Next base: position 10,402,930 of record JAOXNO010000002.1, on the reverse strand, counting down.
CAATTCTAAATGTCACTTTCAAACAATTTGTAGTTCACTCCTGGCAAACCATACTTTGCTGTGTTGACTAATAGAGAGCAATCCTCTACAAAACAGTATAATTTTCAGGAAATAAACTGACTAAAGAATTTGCTTTCCTTCCTAGCCCTATTTAATGGAGCAAAGCTTGAATGCTCAGAGCATCTGTGAAGGTTTTTATGCTTATATACATGTCAGCTTTCCCATAATTATCTTTTTAAATCAGCTATTTTCAAATACATTTAAAACGTAGGTGGAAATCAAATATATTGGGTTTGATAACTGTATCACCTCCTCTTTTGTCTTTTAAACTAGACATGACAAAAAAACACCCTAGCAAAAGCTAAAGAATATTCTGCAAAAACAGCTGCTTTAACAGACTCTCACTGATAGAGGAACTGAGAAAGGAAAGTCTTCACATTGACCTGCAAAAGCCTCCGTCACTTCAAGAAGGGACAGTTTAACTCAAAGGTCACTGAAATCAGATGAATTTGTTACCAACTTCAGTAAGCTTCAGATCAGATCTGCAGGCTCCAGAGAAAGTTACGTTTTGTCCTACCCATCTGAAAACCAGACATGGCATTACAGGAAATAAGTGTTACATAAAGCATACTTTATATTTCTCAGTTATATTATCTGGCAACGCCTATTAGTACTGTATTGACAGTCACAGCACCAAAACTTGCCACAGAAAATTTTTGCATATCTATAGACTGTCTAAACAAGAGATGAGGACATTATCTCCTGTATACATGAAGGGCTTTTTATATCTCTTGTGTCACACAGATGAAGTAACCAGTTGGCAACCTCAGTCATCATGCACAGCAACAATATAAACAGATGGAGACAGACAGTCTTTAAAGCTGATAAACATAAGCACCACCACTTTTCATGGCAATCAAAACTGTATTTACTCATGAGGCAGTTATCAGGATTCATTCAATATTTTCTGACTTCTGAAGCAGAATTATTAACATTTTAAAAGCTCAGAAAACTGCCCTTTGACACTTGCTTGGAAATGTTGGTAGATTAGTCTTACTTACTGAGGGCTTTTCAAAGACCTTTCACTGAGAAAATTAAGAATCTCTGTCAAATTTACATTCTGGAAAACAGCCTAATAATTCTGTTATCAAAATTGTAAAATAAGAACAGTATCCTCTTGTGGGAAGTCCAGAAAAGTAAAAATATCTTACGATTGCTTAAACAATAAATTTAGTCATTATTTATCTCAGTTACTGGTTGTTTTTGTAGCAGTGCCTCAAATACAGAAAACAGGACTCTCACTTTAGAACTAGCATTTCTTAAAGAAAGTCCCTACAAGGCTAAGTCTATCAACTTCCTACTTTACTTGTACACTTATGAGTTGCACTCTTTACTTTTACGATGCTACAGACAGGCAAAACAGTTACTATTTATATATGAACAAAATGTTAGCAGCTTATACTTGAATTTAGCAATCATGAAAATACTTAAATTTAGTGCAAAATACATAATGTAAAATAATCAGACAACAGATACCTAAGCATCTCACTAATAACACGAAGTACTGGAAGCTTTAAAGTCTATCTCAACAGGAAATAATCCAGATACCTCCTCTTCAACTCTGCAGCATTACAGAAAGCACATCTCAGATTTGCAGCATGCGCAAATCTAACTTCTGCAGCCTGCCTGGAAAACTACCAAATTCAGCTTATTTTGTATCAAGGCAAAGGGAGCAAATAAATAAAACCTGCCAGCCTGCTTCCCAGCTTTGGCATGGCTGAAGACAGCTGAAGCTGTTTATAAAGGGAAAAAAAAAATCTCACAGACCTCAGTTAAGGGATTCATAAGTCTTTACCAGAATTTTAAATTCAGCTGGCTCCCCCTTAGTCTCCAAACTAATAGATCTAAGTATTGATACCTTATGCTGCCAGTGAAATGCCTTTTCATCAGCTTTAGTCTCTAATTGGTTGTAAAGAGATGACTGAAATAAAGATTTCTAGTCAAGTGATTATTTTGTTAAAGTGCTTATATAGGCAGGTCACAAAATTAAAGTCATCTTCCAGGATTCACCTAATTCATGTGTTGCCTGTAATAGCATCATACAGAGCCAGCCCTCTAGCAACACTGCAAAGCTAGACAACTGCACCATTCTTCTCATTTCATAGCTGTTATACCACGTAGTGGTTTGACATAAAAAGGGAAGAATATAACCAAGAAATGCGGCACTTAGGTTAAGAGCCAATTGATAAAGTATAACAACTTATTCACAAATTTAGAATTAAAATTAGGCTCAGATTATATTAATCATTCCTTAGATTCTTTATAGTGTATTTATTTTATAAAAATATACATATTTAAAAGATCACATGCTTTCTCAACATTTCCCCCCATTATTCTCAAGACTGAATGCTGGTACAACATTTTCCTGCAGATAAAGAAACAGCCATATCTTCTCTACTCTCACATCCCATACTAAAAACAATTATAAATGAAGTTTTACTTTAACGCACTGTGAAGGTAGAAAATACAATCCATAAAACTTGAGAACACCTCAAGCTAAAGACCTGCAAAAGAATTAGATTCCTATTCAACAGAATTTTAACATACTTTGCCACAATATGCAGGCAGCTCCAATGCAGTAGGATTGGGGAGGGACTCTTTATCATGGAGTGTAGTGATAGGACAAGGAGTAACAGTTTTAAACTGAAAGAGGGGAGATTTAGACTAGATATCAGGAAGAAATTATTTAGTGTGATGGTGGCGAGGCATTGGAACACGTTGCCCAGAGAAGTTGTGGCTGCCCCACCCCTGGAAGACCCCTGTTCGAGACCAGGCTGGATGGGGCTTTGAGCAACCTGGTCTAGATGGAGGTGTCCCTGCCCATGGCAGGGGGGTTGGAACTCAATGATCTTTAAGGTCCCTTCCAACCCAAACCATTCTAT
>JAOXNO010000002.1:10356053-10395357 GCA_028565335.1 Limnodromus scolopaceus | reverse complement strand
GCTAGCGGGCGCGGAGCCGGGCGGGTCGGCGGCAGCAGCAGCCGGGGGAGCGGCGGCGGCGGCGGCGGCATGGGGCGGGGGCCGGTGCCCGCGGCGGCACTACTGCGAGGCGGCCAAGAAGGAGGACGACCCCAACTTCTTCAAGATGGTGGAGGGGTTCTTCGACCGCGGCGCCAGCATCGTGGAGGACAAGCTGGTGGAGGGGCTGCGCACCCGGGAGAGCATGGAGGACCGGCGCCACCGCGTCCGCGGCATCCTCCGCATCATCAAGCCCTGCAACCATGTGCTCAGCGTCTCCTTCCCCATCAAGCGCGACAACGGCGAGTGGGAGGTGATCGAGGGCTACCGGGCGCAGCACAGCCAGCACCGCACCCCCTGCAAGGGAGGTGAGACTCGCCGCCCTGTGTGTCCCCCCCCAGCACACACACACACCCCGCCGCCCGGGCCCGCGGCGGCCATGCCCGGCCCGCCCTTCCCCGGCCCTCTCCCGCCGCCCGGCGGGCGCTTCCCTGAGGTACCGGGGTGGGGGGGCCGCGCTTGGCTCCCCGCTGCCTCCGTCCCCCGCCGTGTCTGACGGGAAGGCGGGAGCCGGGGACAGAGCGGTTCCTCGGCGGCACTGAGCCGCCTGCCCGGACTCCCCAGCAGTGACCTCCCGCTCAGCCCGAGGTGCCAGGGGCTCACGGCGGCCCTCGCCCGCTGGCCTGGCGTTGGGCAGGGCGGGAGGGTGGCCCGGCCAGCGACCCGCCGTGGCTCAGGCCTCTCGGTAGCGTGAGTTGGAAAACACACTGCTCCCAAGGGTCAGCTCTCCAGCGGAGGCTGGAGAAGCCATCCCTCTGCTGTGCTTGGGAATCCCGAATACTCACCCAGAAAAAACACCTCGGTTTCCCCAGTTACCCGTTGGATACACAGAAGAACCTAAAGTGTTTTTTCTAGGGGAAAGCTGACTTGTCACAGGCGAGGCCAATGGCACTGAGGGAGAATCCCGCTGGATCGCTTCGAGGTGGAAGCTGAGCTCACACGGGATCAGCTCCGATCCCAGAGGAATCGAGCTCCTTTTTAGTCCGGGGTAGATGGCATTTCCTTGAAAAACAAACACAGCTGTCTTTCAGCATAACTTATTCAGGAGCTCTGGTCTTTGTGGACGGTGAAGTACTGGAGTCCTTTTCAGGACTGTGTCTCAGACCGGAGCTTCTCTAGTCTATATGTTGGGTTTTTTTTGATTCAGCGTTGACCAACTTTGTGGTAAATTACGATGGTTGCTGAAAGCAAAGTTTTCTCTCTGATTTCTTACCGATGAAGACCTCTGACTCATAGAATAGAGGAGGAAGGGTGTTCTTAGGTAAATGTGTTCTTGATAATCAGTCAGCTGGTGTGTGTATATGACATGGGAATTTTTCTCTTTGCAGCACTAATAGTCTGTCCTGTTAATGTGGTTCCTAACTTTCCAAAATCAACTATGTAGTGAGCGTCCTGTGGCATGTTTAATTCTTACCCAAAGGAGGCTGACTCAAAATAATTTCTGGTGATTACTTGGAGCAAGAGTTACCAGCATCAGACTTAGTTGTAGCTGAAGTTGGGCATAACTTCAGCTTACTCTATGTGGAGCTACTTTTTCTCTGCCATTTCTATAATTTCTTTTAAAATACCAATGGGTATTACACTTCTGTTTTGTCTCTGCTTAGGTTAAGTTACTTTTTGCGGCTGCTTACAAGAAGTCCTTTTCTTACAGCCTGTTACTGTTAAGATCCCCGCTTGCATAACAGAATACAGTTCAGTGGCAAATGAAGTAACAAGATGGTATTTGACATACGACAACTTCTAATATTTCACATTAGTAGTGTTCAGAATTGAAGGAATTAATGTTTTCACAGCAAAGAATTATAAAATACTCTGTACGTGAACAAAAAACAACAGTTGGATGATTGGATACCTTTTGTTCTGATACATACATATCTAAATCCTCACCAGAATTTCTTGATTTTCAGTAGTATTTCTTATGCCTGTTTGCACAGACACTGGAGCAAACACTGGAATATTTATGGAAAGTTGCAACTGTAAATTTCAAGACAGTTGGAAATGACAGCTAAAAAAAATACTATCTCTCAACAGTTTGTCCTTTTCTTCCTGTGCTGCACCCCACCCCCCTGGGTTTAGGGAAGGAATTGCAAATGATATTTCCTTTCCACTCTTTTCAGCGTAGTGATCATAAATGGATTTCACCTTCTAATGCTCTCTAGGAATTTGCTCACTATCAGATGACAGTTCTGGCTTTGTAGTAAATTTAAATGGGACGTGTGATAAGCATAGATTGACTGCTTCAAACCTGCTGTGAAAAAAGGTGGGAGGAAGTAGAACATTTCAGAACATTTCTACTTAAACTGCAAAGAACAGGGGTGATAAAGCTATTTCTGCCTTTATGGTACACTTGATCTACTGGAAATGCACCAACAACTTGAGCTTTTGTCTAAAAGTGATTTTTTTAAAACTAGAATTGTAGTAGATTCCAGAGGGGGGAAAAATGCAAAACCCAGTGAAATAAAACTCAAACTCCATAATAGTATGATACAGGAAAACTAGCTGAAGTGAGTGTTTCACACTCAGTGGAGTCCAGAGTGCGATGCAAGTAATTCACACCAGCAAGAAACACCAAAGGGACATAAGGCCACCTTTTAAAAGAAGGGGTGAGTTGGCATTTGGAAGGTTTGCAGAGCAGTAGGAGGAACACAGCTTCCAGATCTTTTCAGATGCACAACTGTGAACTTAAACTTTACACTTAGTGAAAAGTAAAGTTTGATAAAATAAGGTTCCCCATACCAATTTTTTTTAAAGAATCTGTATTTTTTACTAACAAAGAGACAGCCTTTAGTTACTGCTAGGTAATCACTAGCAGGTAGGAATGCTTTGTCATCTCTCATTCTTTCAAGGAGCATTGTACTTTAAATGCTCATCTCCTGCATTTCTTGAGGTTTACATGTTATATTAATTGTGATAAAATTTGGCTTTACGTCTTTAAGTACATTTGTGAAAGAAATATATGGTATGCCCTTTTATTACTTACTAGTAAGCTGAAGGATAACATACTGTTTAAAGAATATTCAGTACTGTTCTGTATGCAGATTAGACAAATGATCAAAGTGCACTTTAAGATTCAAGTACGGAATGCAGTAAAACAAATGCTTTAGGTCTTTTAAAGGCTGTCTTCCTTTAATTTTGTTCCTCATTTCTTCTTACACACCCATAGCAAAGTACTTTATACCTTATCCATTACTTCTGTATACTGTTTTTGTTTATAAGGTCATTTACAAATTTAACTATGAACTAATGAAGAATTTATATTGTAAATCACATTTTAAAAAAAAATCTTGATTTAAATGTTCATAACCTGGAGATAGCTCAATTACTTGAGGAAACAGAGACTAAAACATTTGAGTTATCTTCACTTTAGGAGCACCTTCTGTTTCTACTAAATGTTTTTAGCTTAATGTTATAGCAGCTAGATTGTGTTCCTTCTATCACAGACATCATCTTCAATTTCTTTGCCTGCTCTTTCTCTTCTAGGATGAAACCTCAACCCCTGCTTAGTAGTCTAGCCCAAATCTGGAACGTGCCAAACCTCTTGATGCAAGGTTGATCTTTACGAAGCCAGTTTAAAACTAACATGTGCCTGCAGATAGTACCTTCCAGTAGAAATGCAGCAGTTCCTTGACTACTAGTCCTTCAGTGCCTCCTTCTCTGCCGTCTTCTCTGTTGCCTGCAAGTAGAAATAATTCAGCAGAGTGAATGCCAGAAGAGGCCCGTTTTGAAAATAAGGCTCCTGACTGGATGGATGACTGTGGCCTGATGCAGAAATGGAATGGCAGACCACAAGGGTTGGGTTGGGCTGGATGAGGGCAAATTCAAGAGCAGTCTTACATTTTTTGCATAGGGAAACTTCTATACCTTGATGGGAAACTTGACTGTCAGATTTCTGTTCAAGAAATACAATGCTCTCAATATTCTAGTTCTAAGAAGCTAAAGCATAGTTAATAAAAATAGCAATTTATTTAATGGCTTATCGTTCTCTCCTCTCTCCCCCCAAAACAGGCGTAGAAACAAGTTAACTAGATTGCGCTGCACAAAGTTGTCACTACATGGTACTGCAGGTCATTCTTCATTGGGTCAAGGGGAGAGCTTTTCAGGAAAACTGCCACAAAGTACTGAAGCATTCTTTCTTTTCAGTTTATGACTTGTGGGCTTTTCCCACCTCATTGTGAGAAACCCGAACTAACATCTCTTGTTGCATCCTGTGGCGCTTATTTATTTAATTGTTGTAGAAATGGATCCTTAATTCTACTTTGGGGGTTGCAAACCTTTGCAACTCAAGGTGATGATTCTTTTACTTTTGGTGCGCTTCTCTTCTGTGCTTTAGGAATTTTTATGAAACGGTCATGCATATACCCACTTAAGAGGAAAGGCCTTGCAGTACGTCCAGCACGCAAGTCCGTTTTCTGCAATGTAACCTTTTGCTGGAAAGGAAATTTAGTTAGAAGCTTCCTCATCCCATGGAGAACACGGAGATAAGCCCTTGTGTGTTGGAACTCAAGTTGCTTATGATCTAAACTTAGTATACTATGACTGGATTGATGCTGCACGGTAGCTGAAGCAACGCTGTGGGTCAGATCACTCTTTCCCTTGCTTACGCGGTGACTTGCGTGCTAGTGGCCAGCACTAACAGGAAACCACAGCTGCTCTTGTTCACTGCGCTGACAGCTGCCTAAAGAACTAAAACAAACCAAACGGGGTACAGGAAATGAGATGGCTGCATACAGATGACTGGTGAAAAGTACTCTGGCCGTTCCTACTTAAAATAATGAATCTTTGTAAATAATTTTATCAGGTTCTGTGGAAGGTGTAAAACTGGTTCCGCTGCTTTTCATGTGGTTACTGATGGATGTTTTCACTAATAGGTCAGTTTCAGAGAACAGATCAGTGAAAATAACCTATGTGCAAGTATGAATAAGCTTATTGAGTTCCTACCTGCTTAGTAGTATGGAAGTGATTCCGTGTTTTTTAGGCAGCATTTGCTGTGGGCGTAAAGCTATTAAGTGGTTTTAAAACTTTGTAAAGCCTTTTCATGTTAACCGACTGTCCAACAAGTCTGTTATCAATGAAACCAAATGAATGAGAGCTGGGAAACAGCCTAACCTTTTGTTTATGCTCACTCAAATTGCCTTCACCAAGTCTCAATGGATTCCACAGTTCTGAAAGGCTTTAACACCATCTTTAATTCCAGACTAGCTTTAGGCTGAGTTTCACTTACATAGGGATTTTGAAAAACTTTGCACGTGTAACTTCAAAGTTCACCACTATCTGTATATAGACAGATGATTCTTACTTGTTTGCTCAGTTGACTTGGAGGTGAATGAATCTGATTTCCTGGGTGGTGCTGCTTTGGCTGGTTAGTGGAAGGAACTATTCTGCATTACGAAACTTTCCTATCTTCTGGTTTTTGCTGTTTTTTTTCTGCCTATCGGGATTTATCCTCCTCGCCTGACTTAACGATTTCATGTTAATGAGCTTCTTACTGCATAAGATGACATTTTTTCATGCTATCCTTGCTGCAGTTCTCAAATTGCTGAGGCCTAAAGGTGATGCTAATCTCAGTACCCAGTCACCAAATAGCCTGTTGTACACATTACCTTGCCTAAAACTATACATACATCATAATGGTAACCTTAATTGCAAAAGAAGCAGCTTTACATGCAAGAGTTGGACCAGTGCAACCCCACGCGTTGTCTTAGCTACCATGACACTGTTTATTGTCCTTTGTAAGTGGGGGAAGTAAGAACTAGTGCTATAAGGTATCATCGCTTCAGCAGAGCTCTGTTTATCCTGGGGTTGTATTGGTGGCTTTGCTTTTTTAAGTCATCCATGGGTGAAAATTCTGAGATTGTGTCTTTGGCCCAGGGGTTTTAGAGGGTAAGACATGGAAATGTACCCAAGGGGCCATGCAACAGATGGAACCGTAGACCATCTGGAACTTGAAATAAACCATGGAAACTGATCTAACCTCAAAGGAATATGAGAGTTTTACAGAAAAAAAGGTAATTAGCCTAACTGTGATAACAAGACTTGCAGTGCTACAGCTAAAGCTTATATGAGTGCCTTAATTTTCATAGGTTTCTTTTTCTTACTGTAGAGCGTACCTAACTTTACAAATAGTACAACAGTGGCTATATATTTAAATTGCAAATTGGAAAAACAGGACAAGGAACGGGTGTCCTGTACTTTTGCTGTCCTTTAATAAACTGGTTGCAATTCTCAGTGAACCGTATCTGTTTTGTGTTTTTACCTCTGATATTCTTGCAGGAGGCTATCTATGCCTTGCTCTTCTGGCTATGAATCTCTTCAGTTTCAGCTTTTTCATATAATCAGCTCATATTGTTTGTGCAGTAGCCAGCTTTGTCCTTGATCTTAAATAGTTGTTTTCCCTTGCTGCTGTTGGCTCCTTGTCTATTTATAGAGAGATCATACCTCTCTCAGCGTTGGGCTTTCTGGATAAACACGTGTTGGAGGGAGTGAGGAGGGGAATCTCTTGCGTGACAGTCTCCCTCCTGTTCTCTGGGTCATCCTAGCAGGTATTCTTTGTTGCGTGAATTGCAACAGCTACATCTTGTTAGGAAATAAACTCGTAGGCAAGCATGGAATTTTCCTGCTTCATGTCAGCACTATGGTGGCTTATTGTTTTGGGGCTCCCATGGCATTTGGACTAGCCAGGGCCAACTTGTGTGTTATTTCCGCCCTCTGCATACGCCCATGTGCATGATATTAATATCTGCATGGACGCAGTGTTACTGCATCTCTCTGTATCAGTCCTTCTTATTACGGTGTGACTGCAGCTTAATGAGCAACCTAATCCTTCAGGTAGTGTTGAGGTAGTTCTATATGTGAGACTCTACTTCATAGACATATTCTAAGTGCATGAATTCAGGTAATATGGGCTTGCCTGGTGGTATACTAAATTTGCCATGTTTGCATTTAAAACACAAGATCTTACTAATCCACTACTTTTTTTTTTAAATAGAGAGTATTCTTTGCTTTTCTCTACATGGAATGAAATAAACATATATGTGTAGTGTTTAAGTATATTTCAAATATTAAGTACAGGTTATTGAAAGTATACAAGAAGTGGTATACTGAAGGACTCTGTCTGGTCAAGTACCTTAATGGTTGCTCATAGATAATTCAGGTTAAATCAGAATGGTGGGATGTGTCTATCGTCAGATCTCTTTCCTGCCCTAGGTTATAGCTGGCTAATGCTGTGTGGGAAGAGATAAATATTTTTGTCTCCTCTCTTGGCAGTTAGTGAATTGAATTTAGGAGTGTTCTTGTTTTCCAGCACTGAATTACTCATCGTGCTTTGTTAGGTTTGTCTGGAATTCCTTAGTCTTCAATAACTACAAATTTGTCATTGTGCTGTTTAACAGACTTACCAAATGGTTAAATAAGGCTAAACAGTTTCCTTATAGGGAAGGCTGGATGTTTTTTTCTGTATTTAGAAAAATGTTCTTGTTCTGAAAGAGCCTAAGGATTGCTTGGAATATTGATTCCTTCTGTGCTAGGTGTCAATGATTACGTAGAGTTTGATAGTAGTATAATCACAGTCTAACTTGCTTACTGCCCAAACTTCATCTAAATGAAAATGTTATACATGATCCATATTTAAAACATTAAGGCACTAGGGCATTCCAATAAATACTGGAGCTGATTTATGGATTTTGTTTGGGGATTTTGCTGAATAGTTGGAACAGGGTGAGCACCTTTACTGAAGCTCCTTTAGACTCTGGATATAATGTCAGCCTTTGGGACGGGGTCAGGCAAGCTGTTAACACATAGAGCCTCTGCAGAATCCAGTGTTGCTAATTGAGAGATTCATATGGCTGTGGTCAGTTCTAAGAAGTTTCAAATAAGATCATGAAATCTGTTTTGCTGAGTGCTGTATGGATAGTGTGGGATAGCTGCTGCCCTGAAATGCTTGTTCTGATGAGCAAGCATTTTCCAAAGAGAGGTGAGCAGAACAAATGCACTGCCTTAACAAGAATTGTCGTCTGTAAAGGACCCAAATTAGTTTCAAAGATCATAACTAGAAGAAAACACTGGAGTCAAACCAGGACAAAAGCCTTGGTTAGATATTAATAATTCGGGCTGAGATGCCAATCTGTTCCAGGTTGTGGGGAACTTGAGAGACTTGCTAAGTTTTGCAAGATGTTTAGTGCAGAAGGAGTAGTTTACCAAGTGTTTTGCTCTGAGCTGTTACTATGGCAACTGTTTAGTCTTGAGACTTGTCTTTGAATACTTCACACTTGTTAGTGGTGAGGGCGTAAGTAGATACTACCGTTTAAGATCACTGCACTAGAAGATCATGAAATAATTACACTAACTTTGCTAAATGTAGGTTTTCAGCATCCTAGAAAGGCAGTGATCAGCCTTGAAAAGTTGTTTCTGTATACCATGTTTTCTCAGGAAGCATAATAAACAAAATCAACATCACAGAACACACTGAAATCTGTACAACGTAAGATCTAGTAGGATGTATAGCCAGTTTTCTTGGAAATCAAGATTTTTGTTACATGCCTGCTAGTATATTCCTTAGTAAAACCTGCTGACCAAATGGTAACTGATTGCTACTATTATAGAATCCAAAATACAGTCTTACTGATAATTACTACTTTGACATTTATTTAAAAATTACCTCTTGCAAGAGGTAGCTGGATGAAGTATAATATCTCAGATACAGATCATAAAAAAGTTTTAAAAGCATAGACACTGCAATGTGATGATAAAGCCTTCTCTTTTTTCTGACCAGTAATAAAACAAAATTAAAATGAAAATATTTCCTCATCTAGAAAGCCTGGTGCATAGGAAAACAAAGTCTCTCTTAGCATACTGTTTAACTTCATGGGGTGTGGCAGGGAAAGAGAATTCTCAACTAGAACAAGAATTTGTATGTTTTCCAGTGAAAAGTATTTTCCATGGCAGTGAGTCATACTGTAACTTGAGGCTTTCTTCAAACTATTTTTTATAGCTAGTTTGCTGTAAAAGTCATAAGTTTCCAGAGACTTACTCTGTGGGACTTGCAGAGTTTAAAAAAATTAAGATCTTGCTGCATAGCAGTGACTTTCATTTGCTTATGTATTAAGACTCTTTAAAAAAAAAATCCCAGTACTTTATCTGTGTATAGGGTCCATTTTTAGACTCAGGCTATTGAACGCATAGTAACACTGCCAAAAGAGCCTTACAAATGCATGGCAATACTCTTCTCCTGCCAAGCTAGGAAGCTGTCAAACTAAATTTCACTGATGTCCAAATAGAATAGAAATTAAGTCTTTTATCTTTGTGCATCCTCTTGCAGATGGAATGTACAGCATTCTCAGATGCCTGCTTCTCATCAGTCCTAACAGCTTAGCACAAATAACTTCCCTGTCAAGAGGTGGGCCTCCTGTAGAGTAATTACAATTCCTTGAAGATGGTAACTGGCCAAATTGTGAAAAGGAATGAAGTGTTAGCACATCTTAAATGTTATCCACTCGTGCCACAGAAGGGGAAAAAATAGTCACACCTGTCAGGGAAGCTGGAATCCACACCTTAAACTATGCCTAACACTGTAATGAAAGTTTTTAGCGGATAAACTGGAGCAAAGTGGTTAGTGAAGTCAGCACAACTCTCAGAATTAACAAAGATAAAAACAGTAGACAAGCCATTTCAATTCAAGCTGTTTAAAAGGAGAGAAAAGAAGCTAAATCTTGCTCAAAAATATGAAGTTGTCCAGAAAATGACAGTTTCAGCCTCGTGTCTAAAAGTTTTCCCTATTCTTATGTATGTACCTGCGTGACAAATAGACATCTCAGCTGAAAGCCTTTCAGTACTTTGTTAATCTTGGGGCTTTTTCCCTAGTTCCCTTGGTATGAAAGCTTAATATTTATTACAGTAAAGTTTATAGTAACCCTTGACTGTAATATAAGGAAACTGGAGATGTAACTATTTTGCATGGGTTTGAATCTTGTAGTTAAACTGCAGCTTGTTCACCTTTTCAGATCCCATCTTCAATGGGATATGCAGAAGAGGCCGCTCTCTCCTTTTATATTTTATTTCCCTGTTAAGACTGTACAAAATAACTATCCCAAACTATTTAGCCCACTGCTGCCTTCCATATATCAATAAACAACATTTTGTGTGCCTGCAGGAGTATAGTTGTAGCAAAACTACTTTGTGTGTGCAGCTTGAAGTTGAATAAATATATGGGTTAAATAAATACACAGTGATCTATTTCAGCTGGGGGTGGAGGGGCAGAGTTCATTTCTGCCCAGCGTAGGTCGGGGCTTCAGACTTGGCTGGCTTGAGCAATGCTCAGATGAGACCTGTCCCCAGACCATACCTACTCAGCCACGAGGGACCTGTGTCCCCAGGCAGGACAGTCCGTGCCAAAGGTGGTGTTTGTTCTTGCTCAGGGTTTTATAGAAGGATAACCACTCCTCTGGAGGATCAGAATAAAAAGTGTTAAAAAAACCCCACATAAATTGCAACTTTTACTGGTCTGGTGGGTCTGATGGATTCCGTTTAAATTTCAAATATTACCTCCTGTGAGAAGGTTCTTGAAAGCCCAGACATTAACACCTTACAGCTACCCAAGTCAGAAACTAGTTATTTTGCTTTTGGAGACCACCCTTCCCCCATACACACAGTAAATTTAAATTCTTTCTGCAGGGGCAGGGTACTTTCTTTTACTGATTGAACTCACGTAAGAAAGCAGCACTTGGCCCTTAGCTGTACTTGAGCAGCACTCAGTTCCTTTGAAACTGGGATTGTTTCCAGAGCATTCAGGAATGGCTTCCATAGCAGCAGAGTGTTTTAGTTTGGATAATGTATGCTGGCCTTTTTTCACTCCCGAGGACCTGAATGTGGTCTTCTCTTTACATAATAGGAAATTTGTGGTGCCTTGTACCTAGCTTCTAAAGGACACTCTGTGCCTGCTACAAACTACCCTGCAACTTGGCACAACTTACAGCCAAGGGTTTGGGGGGTAGAGTAGATTCTTCATGGCTCCGTTATACGGTTAGTGATATAGGAGAAGCTTGGATAGAAGCTAACATATAGCTGTAGGGTGGTTTGTGGTGGTTTCTTTTTTGCTGTGGCCACGTGACTTTGGGCACAGTGTTGATCTTAAACATCATGTTTAATTCTGTAGTTCTGTATATGTGCCCTATTGGTTTGTTTAAATATTTTCTGCTCTGCAACTATCTTCAGAATACATTGATTTTAACTTTGAGTTCAATCAATTTATTGGACAGCCACAACCCATTTTTTAAAAGACTGGTAAGAGTCAGGCAGGTGACAGATCTCCCTGCCTTTGTGTAATCATTTTCCACTCAGTTTTGAACTGCCTTGGTGTCTGGGATCACCCATTTTGCATCCAAGCCTCTAGCAGACCACAACAATTTGAATTTGCTTCTGGACCGTGTGTCATCACCCACTTCCATTTCTGCTGAATGACTCAGAGCAGGGAATGCAGGTGTGGGCTGGCTTCCACACGGGCGCGGGATGGGTGGCCTGCTCACACAAGCTTGCTGGGGTAGAGTTATTCCATCAAAATGTTTTGAGCAAATTTGAATTAGTAGAGTGACTTGCTGCTTTCTGTTATGTGGCTGTGCCTAGTAGTGAGAGCTCTTAAGCTACATATGTTTTTGTTGGACCACAGCCAATGTATTGCAAGGCTCATAACAGGAGCTTGCCTTACTCTAGAGAAGACATCTTGGTTATAAGCTGTAGTGATAAGTTACATTCAGGGACAAAGTTTATCTTCTATATATAATGAATGAAGTCCAAAGCTAAAGTTCTTACAGGATGCTGATGAGCTTTATCAGCTGCTTGAAAAAAGTCTACTCTGAGTTACCTGTCAGCTTGGCTCATCTTTCTCCCAAGGAATATTCACTTTTGTTCCAAGATTGACTACTGTTGTTACACTACTTAATAGAGAATTGCTGAACTCTTGAATTTCTGCTAAGAAAAAGGTAGATATTTTAGTGGGAGAAGGGGCGATTGTTCTTCAAGCCTTAAAGCAAATAAGTTCTTAAATTACATATTTGCATGTTATAGATGGCTGGTCTAGAATTAACTTTCCCAATTTATAAATACCTGTGAAGTTGTTCAATGAATTCCTTTTTTTCTCATGTGTCTTTTGCAGGTATTCGTTATAGTTTGGATGTTAGTGTGGATGAAGTGAAAGCCTTAGCATCTCTAATGACATACAAATGTGCTGTGGTTGGTAAGTGACAATTTTTCAAGCAAGGATACAAACTTTAATTTCAGTCAGTACTGATGTAGTTTACACAAAAGCATCTAAATAATTAAATGAAGTTTTAAACACTGATCTCTGATTAAAATTTGTAACAAGATGAGAAAAAACGTATAGTGACCAAGATGATACTACTACTACGTATTCCCTCTGCTGTTACGGTAGATACTTTGAATAAAGTTACATTTTCATTTGAAAAGTCCAAATTCTGCTAGTTACCCCCTCCCGTAATAGTACTGCTCTTGAACTCAAATCAAAGTATGACAAACTTGGATTAGGAGGGGGCTAATTTTAGGGGGAACAGATGGAGGCTGTAAAGGATTCAGGCAGGGGAGCTGTGGAGAGAGGATAAAATTCTTTTATGGGTCATAAAGGAGTACAATGCATACACAGCTGCTAAATTGTAGGGAAGTTTGGAGAGAATCTGCACATCATGTATAAGAAAACAAAATACTTATTAATGTATATAGACATAATTCACTTAGAACTTCCAAAGTAAAATTTTTGAGCTAAACCAGTAAAATATAAACTATAAAACTGTTTCTACAAGTACCAAATAAAAGAGCTTGAAGCATAGAAAACTTTAATCGTGAACTTAGGAGTTTCAAGGCCATTTTCAAGCTGCCCTTGAGACAGTTCCCATTTTTATAGGAGTACCTAGATGAGATTATAGCTTACACTCGTGAAGCCCTAAATGCAGCAAAACTAAAGTCACTGCTAAAATCAAAGCTAGAATTCCTCACACATATTACTGATGCATTCTGCCTTTATTGTTGAAGTAAAATGATTTTCCTTTGCATTCTTGTAGATGTGCCATTTGGTGGGGCAAAGGCTGGTGTCAAGATCAATCCCAAGAACTACACAGTAAGCTTAATCATAGATAAAAATTCGGTTACCTGCAGTACTGAAGCCAGCCAGTTAAAAAAGCTCTTCTAAGGGCGTTATTGACCACTTAAAACTTCCTGCCACTTCTGCCTCTGTAAAGGCTGATTTAGCTTGTGCATGCAATAGGTAGGAAAATAATTTTTAAAAGGTGTGCGTTTCAGAGGTGGAATACTTCAACTATTTATTACTTTTTTCCTAAAAGTCAGAAGATTACAAATAATTTGGAACCTGGAATTTTTTTAAGTTGATCCTGTTAATAAAGGTTTAAATTAAATTACTCTTAGAAAAAGGTTAATGTTTTTGTTTGTTTTAACAAATAGTTTTATGCTCCATTAAACCTTTCTATGCAGTGTTCCAGTGTGAATAATAACTAACTTGGCTTCTAAAAAGTTTACTGCAGGCTTGCCTTCTTGCCCTAATTAAAATAACTTGTACAGAAAGCCATACTAGAATACATAACAGATATTGTAAGCTTGACACTCCTGTAAGGATTTGTGTGAAGCCGTTCTACTGTGTTGATTACACAACCAGCAGGCTGGCTATTGCTGTTGCTGGTTATAAATCTCTTGCAAAGGATATCAGATTTGTTTGCTGGAAATCTCTGCCACAAGCACAGGTGGTTCTTCCTGTGCCACACTCCCGACTTCTTGTGGATCAGAATGTACAGAAAGACAGACAAATGTTTCCTTGTGCTGCCTGGGTACTAAGGGTCTGTTAGGGAGTGGTATATAAGTTATATAAGTATATGAATCATCCTTTCTTCTAAAATAAAAGGGCATTTGTTTATGTTTGGGCATAAGTTCTAGCAAATATTCCTAAACACTAATAATTTTTTGTGATATTTATTGCATTTTCTCTACAGGACAATGAATTGGAAAAGATCACAAGAAGGTTTACCATGGAGCTGGCAAAAAAGGGCTTTATTGGTATGTTGTGCAATTTTACTATTAAAATTTAGGAATCTAATTTATTGTGCACCGGCAGCGTCCACTAGATACTGTCCTGAAATAACCCTATTTTTGAGAGCTGTAAATAATTTGGATGTAGAACTTTCAGCGAAGAGCCACAAAGAATTGAGTCATTGCATCTTAGTATTGCATTGCATTTTAAAGGGAACTGTGTCTTAACGTTTTTCTGGTAGCTGTTCTGCTATGAAAAGCCACAAAAGCTGAGCTCATAGGTTCCAAAATGAATCACATTTCTCTTAGAGGTGGATAACAAAATTGTGACCAAGTTTGTTGCAATTTTAATCTCTAATATAGAGCTCTTTGCTGCTACCATTTCCTGTAGTCTCAGTTGAGGCTTTTGGCAGATATCTGAGGAAACGGAGGAAGGAAATAGAAGATCCACCCCAGAGAAAGTTGATGGCTTCACCCATGGCAACCACAGGCTGCAAAAGAAGCATAGGTGCCTGTTGTAACAGAACCTCAGGTCTAATGTTAGTAGGTATTTCATTCAGATTCTCAACCCTGAGCTGTTCTGATTGCTTGCTGTCTGGAGTTCCTAACTGGAAGTCTCTTCTGGAGAAAGCTGAATATTACTAGCTTGACTTGTTATTAAATGGAGGATCTTTACCTGGAGAAGGTTCTTGTTCAACTGAATAATAAGGATTGTTAACTAGTTAAAGGTCTGTCATGTGTTCCTGATGTCTAACTGCCCCTGAGAACGTATATCCATTTATCTGCATTTTCTTGCTCTTCAGCCAGAGTGTTTGTCATCTGCTCTTTCAGCCAGAGTGTTTATCATCTAAATTAAGTTCTGTATAAACACACTTGCTGATATTACATGTGACTAGGGGAGTACTATACACTATGCCAACTATAGTGATGGTTAGCTCAATGACAATTAAAATGGTTTAATTTAATTTGTCTTCCTTTTTGGCTCTGTGGTTGGTGCTACACAGCTTTCACAAACCTTTTAGAGATAATTAGGAAAAAAAATCAGTAGAGGCAGAGTTGCATTTAAAATCTTGCTGAGCAAGTCCCTCTGATTTTAAATAGTTGGACAAATGCTATTTTTAATTGTCTATTAAAAATAGACAGAATTTGCTTTTATTACAACAGACGTGTGAAAGTTCTTTCAAAGGTTTTTTTCATCAAGAAAGATGTAATGTCTCTTTCTTGAAGTGACAGGTAAAATTAAATGTATGTGTTATAGTGCCATGACTAGGAACAGCCTATCTTCAATTTTTAAACCCTCACAGGAACACAGAGGAAATTCTGATGCAAAAACCCCATTAATGTCATGGTACATAGAAATTATACCCAGATAGCACCGCTCCTGTGTTACAGCAATGATCACCTAAAAAATAATATAAATATGCTTTTCTGCATTATCTTACTCTGACTTTTTATTGACAAACTGATGTTCATTTTACTGAATGGCTTGTTTGAAAGGTTGGAGGTCTTGACAGTATTGTACAAACTCACAATACAGCATCTAAAACTCAACTAAATCCAGAAGAATCTGTTGATTGCAAAATAAACTGAGGATTACACAGGAAAACAGCTCCTCTCTGCCAAGCACTGCACAGTTCCCAAGGGAATAATGGTTGAAGATAACTATTCGTGCTTGATCCCTAAAAGCTGTTTTCACTGTTGCACACAGGACCTGGTGTTGATGTGCCTGCTCCTGATATGAGCACAGGGGAGAGGGAGATGTCCTGGATTGCCGACACCTATGCCAGTACCATAGGACACTATGTAAGTTTCGAGTGGAGGCTTTCAAGTAGAAGAGGTTTCTAGGTCTTTGCAGAAATACTTTTATCTAGAAATTTATTACCGTGCTGCTTAACCATATAATTTTATTTAATTATGTGGCTCTAAATATACTCTTGCAAACTGTAACAACTTAATTGCTGTGAGGTTTTCAGGGTACAGTTAAGGAAAATAGCTTTAAGGTTAATCTTTTATACTAGGCTTAAATTAAGTTTGAGACAGTACTGATTGCAAGTGTTCAGCAAAAAGAAAATACACTTTTTTTAAAGGTGTCATACTTATTCTAAAATTGGCTTCTATTTCTACCATTTTCCTCTGTTTTTCATTAGTACTATAATTACTAACTTAAAGCTGTTAAACAGTTAGTTTGTAATGGTTGGTGTAGTCTTAAAGTATTGAAATCTTTTTGGACAAAAGAAAAATGTTACAGACAGCATATTTCTCAAGGCTCTACTGTCTATGCCACCCCAACTTTCTAGCTTCTCTTTCAGACATTGTTTCTGCTACTCCAGCAGGGCATACTTTGCTAAGGAGTCTCGCCATAGCTTTTTATTAGTGTGGTGATTTGCTAAGGTATCACATGTTGGCCTATCCCAGCTCCTTTTGAATTGAAAAGACTCTTTTCACTTTCTGCAGTCCCTTCCAGCAGTTCCTCAGTAAGAGAGCAGGGTGTACCCTCCCAGTAATAAGGCATTAGAACCACCCAACACGTATTTCTTTCTGGCTTTCCTGGTACAGTCTTTTACGAGAAATTGCCTTGTGCTGTTTGATGCCTTTAACAACAGAAGGAGAGGATGGTACAGGTTCTTCTAGATCTGAAATACAGTCTAAGGTATCATAAGGGGGTGGGGAAGGGGAAGGAATGCTTGAAGAATAGGCTGTGGCATGCTGATTAGTTGACTTAAATCACTTTTACAGACTTGTCTGTTAGATAAGGATATCAGTATAAGACATTACTTGCTTTTTGTTATTCACATATGTAAACATAACTATCGTATTTTAAACTTTAAACCTGTTTAAAAAAAAAAACAAACAAAATTATGGCTTCAAAAAGACTTCAGCATGCAGAGTGGTAACTTGCTCTCTCAGTCATAACTTAAAATTCCAACATTTAAAAAAAACTACTGCGTCAAAGCATTTTAAATTTTAACATTTAACTCACTGCACTAAAACGCATATTTCCCTGTGATGCAACAGCATTGCTATATTGTGACTGACACAGAAGGCTCACAGCACATGACCTGCTTTAAAATTAGCTGTTATCTGTTAATAGTTCCCATACAGTTTTATACAGAAGCTTCAGGTTTTTTAATAGGTGGAAACCCAAACATTCATACAGGAAAAGATTTTTAAATGGCTGAATTTCTTATTCTTTCCACTTTGTCATCTCAGCTTGTGTAGTCCTACACATAAACATGCTTCAGTGACAAAAGAAAATAAACAAACAACTACTGAGGATAAAAATGCAATTTGAATTCTGCTACAACAGCTTCTCTTATTCCTAGGTGCTCTCTGCATTGCAGTATCTTATTCTTAAAGAATAACAAAAACCTGAGAGGATTTAGGTACATTTTTCTGAAAAAGTAATTAAAGAATTGAAATAAGAAGAAAACCTAAATCAGTTTACTTAATTTTGATGGCTTGCTGGTTTTTGCATGGAAGAGAGAATGTTAGCCATATTGGAACTTACAAGCTGTGGTGGAGAATGACCGGGTATAGAGAAGGAAGGGAGAACGCTACAAAAAGTGGAATAACCTATCAAAACCAGTTTGTAGAGGAAGATGCTTCAGATAACTATGTGGTTGATGCACCAAGAAGACAAATAAAGGTGATAAGGAACTGCCAGCTATATAGAAGTGATCGTGGGGGAAGGAAGGAGGGAAGGGAACTAAGAGAAGAAAATGACCATTGAACAAAACTGAAATATCCATAATTCAGACAACAGATGGAAACTATACAAGGGGCTATGTTCAATTGAGTGGAAAGATAACTCTTCGGTGAGAAATCTACAAACATGATGAGTCAATGTGACTGAACATAGCTGTGTTCAGGGAGCTTGAAGTGGAAAGGAAAAGCCAAATAACAGATATAAACAGATAGGGGAAGCTTGCTTGAAACCTAACATAAAGAGCCAGGAAGCTGGAGAGACAAGAACATTACTGCAGTGTGGAAAGGGGTTAAGAAACAAGCAAAAGTTCAGTGTCTAACTTTGCCAGCTGAGTTCATAGACTATTATTACTAATATAGAAGTCTTCAATGCTAGCCATTTTGCAGGCTTCTCCTTAAAAGCCATGGTCTTTTCTTTTTGTCCCAAGATGTGTTAAACTTTTTTTTTTTAATAGACTTAAACCAGAGTTTTTAGGACTTTGACATCAACTGTGGTTTGTATGTGTTTCAAGACAACCTGGACCTGCCCTCACCTCACACTCTGTTTTCTTGTCAAACCATGCAAATCTTTAATAACTACCATGTTAACTGTTCCAGAAAATCCATCTTAAGTTGCTGGATCACTGAATTACATGTGGCTAAAGTTTTTGATTAAATTCATCCTTTCCACTCTTCTGTACTTCCTGACATATCCAACTTACTTTTGGGACATGTGAAGGGACTTATGTACCATGGGAGGCTGTATTTCTTCAAGTATTTATAAAACATACTTCTTCCTTTGTGAATGCATGAAGGCTATAATGTAGTTTCAATTTGAAACAGAGTGAAAACCTAAAAATACATCAAAACACCAGGCCAAGTTGTTCTAGCAAAACACCACCACAGATCTTGTTGATGGTTGATGCACCACCAGAGGGAGCATACAGCTTAATGACAGCAATGCAGCTACATTTTGGGAACCTGAATTAGGAATTTTGTGGCAAGCCCAGCATCACTTTTATTGTTATTAAAGAAGGGTTATCTTTTCCTCTATATAGATAACTCAATATCATTTTCAAATAATAAATAGGTTTTGTTTCTATCATGGCTCTAGTCATCTCCTGCCATTCTGCCTCCACTTACTTTTGTCTGCTCCTTTCCTTCCTCTCACCAAGCATCTTGTGCTCACACCACAGGCATGCAAATGCATTTGGCATAAGTGATGGAGAGGAGGGAGCCTCCCAGTGAATAAGTTGGTGGTGGAATAGAAACCTCCGGCTGCTGGCAGACTCATTTCAGTGGATTCCCTTTCATCCCTACTCCTTCACTTGTGTTGGATGCCAAGCCACTGTGTGACTGTTCCCAGGGTGTGGGAGCATGGGAACCAGTGGTGACAGAAGAGGGACGCCCAAACAATGTCTAGTTTGGAGGAAGTTTTTCCAAGTTATTATTTCAATTTGAAAAATTAACTCTGGTTTTAAATAGTCTATTTTATCTTTGCTAGTGTCTAGCATATGGAAAATTTAATTTTATTGCCACCAAATTAATCATAGAGGCGTGATTATATATATTGCTTTACTGAATAAAAATAGTAAAAACGTATCTAACTTTTCCTATATGACCTTCATACTGTAGATTTTTCTCTGAGATCAACAACAGGAAGGTATTAGGCCTGTATTTTTCTTTCAAAATAACTGAATTTGTTATAAAGGAACACCAAACTGTTTAAAGATGATTAGAAACCAGTCCAAGGATATGTCTGAGCCCTTTAAAAGATTAAAATGTCAAGAATAATGGTGGAAATTATGTCTGCAATAGGAGCTAATTTTGAGAAACATAGCCCTCAGGCTTGTTGGTTTGTTAAAGGCCTGCTCGTTGTTAACAGTGCAACAGGAGCGTCACCGTAACTAATTAACCACAGACTGAACTCAATACATACATTTAAATACAACAAAAAATTACAAAGCATATCTAATATTGCATTATGCAACTTTCCTGACATCTACTAGAGTACTTCTGAGAAGGTGTTCACACAAACTCAGGAAGGAAATTATCTTTGCAAACTAATTGTATATAAACTATATCATGTTCTTACTCTTATGATTCCTGTTTTGCCTTATCTCTTGTTCCAGCTGTTTGATTATCCCATAGCTCACAAGTCCTTCACTGTTTTACAGGATATCAATGCACATGCATGTGTAACTGGTAAACCCATCAGCCAGGGTGGGATCCATGGACGTATATCTGCAACTGGTCGTGGTGTCTTCCATGGAATCGAAAATTTCATCAATGAAGCATCATATATGAGTATATTAGGAATGACTCCTGGATTTGGGGATAAAACATTTGCTGTTCAGGTAACTTTTTCCCTTCGACTACAGGGAAAAACTAGTAAACAAACTTCCAGTAGAGCTGCTTTTAAAAAGGGCTGTAGCAATAAATCCTGTTAGGGTTTTACGACTTCCAAGTTAACCTTTACTCTCAAACTTCAGAAACACTTCTCAAGCGACATAGGTGCCCTTTATTTTGTTTTATTAAAACTGAACTTTCGATTGCATTCTACAAGCACAAAGCCAAATCTCTAGTCTATATAAACATAGGCTGCAAAGAAAAAAGTGAAATACTATTATAGGAGTTCTTTAAACTAAGGCATTGGGCACTTTTCAATGAGCTGTAATGCTGTTTGTGCCTACACAAAATTAGTTGCACTGTTTTGCAATAAAAAAAATAGAGAAAGAATTAGGGCTTATATTCTTGTTCCGCTATGGAATAAGTAGTTGGAAACCAATACCTTATTCTAAATTTGTAGGGTTAAATGTATGTTGTTGGTGTTCGTAAGACTTCAGGATTTAGGTAGTTGAATTTTGAGGGGGTCTGATGCTCAGTAATGTGTGTCATCATTCCTAAAATTTCAAAGAAAGAACTTGTTCTGTTCAGCTTCGAACAGTATGTTAATTTGAGGGGTTATTTTTTGTTGGTTTTAGTACCAATGCGCTGGTTGTTCACAATAGCGGAGTAATTGTAACCTCCAGGTTGTCCTCTAGTTAACCAGAAAGAAACAAACATCTTTGCCCTGCCTGGACCCAGCAGCAAACTCTTCTCCCTGCACTTTGGCATTTTCATGCTTGGCAGAGGGCTAACCAACAGGCACTTCAGCGTAACTTAGACAGGAAACATGGCCACAAGAACAGCTGAAGATTTTTCCAGGAAAACAAGGATACGGCATTGCAAAGACACCTAATGCATGACAAACTGCTGTGTTGAAATTTGCTTCTAATATGTAAACAAAAATCCTAAATATTATATGGGAATTTAATGCTCAGCCTTTCTCCAGCATAGAACCTTACTACAAACTTTTGACATGGATCATGTGAC
This sequence comes from Limnodromus scolopaceus, assembly GCA_028565335.1. Lineage (NCBI taxonomy): Eukaryota > Metazoa > Chordata > Aves > Charadriiformes > Scolopacidae > Limnodromus > Limnodromus scolopaceus. The sequence continues at coordinate 10,374,183 of JAOXNO010000002.1, read as the reverse complement.
CTTTTGGTCTGCCATATGTGTTCCTTTACTTCCAGAATGTTAAACAAGGGCCTGGAATTAGGTTTTCTATACCAGTAAGGATGTAAAAAATGCTAATTAAATAAAAGATTATCTAAATTTAAATTTAGGCAATCTGTTTTACACAGGACCACTTCAGAAATGTATTAGAAATGACATAGCTTCCTACTAGGTTATAATGTAAAGGATTAACGATATTCTTGTTTAATTTTTTCCATTGTGGAATGGGTTTTACACTTACAAGCCTCCCTTACCCAAATTAAATGAAAATATTTCATGGCCTGCAAATGTCCATCAAACTTTTGAATACTCATACAAAATCCATTAATCCCTCTAAGACAGTGCCAGTTATTAAATGAACATAATGTTCCTATGTTAATAAATATCATAGTTTTGACACTGTCATAGTAGCATTTATTTAGCTTCCCTTCTGTATTTCCAGTATAAAAAATTAAGCACAACTGTATATTGCTGGCTACAGTGCATAATTTCTACAGTGATGTTCAGACTGGAACAGAACATGTAGATTTCTTCCATCTTTCCTATACACATCATCTAATGCCAAGATATGCCAATAGCTGAAGAACTATTTAAAACTATTCGAATCTGTATAAGCCTTAGCAGTGATCATCATTTCTGCTTAAGGCTTAACTACTTTTCCCTTTCTCTTTCTACCTTCAGGGATTTGGTAATGTGGGCTTGCATTCTATGAGATACTTGCATCGTTTTGGAGCAAAGTGCGTTGCTGTTGGAGAGTTTAATGGTTCTATCTGGAATCCTGATGGGATTGACCCGAAGGAACTAGAAGATTACAAATTGGTATGGAACTTAGCTGAGCAGAAATAGTTTCATTTTTGTCCGCTTTCCAAGCACATAGGATGACTGTAGATTGGTGTTAATTTGTGATTTTTTTTATACCATGCTGCAATTAGTACTTACAAAATGGCTTCAGAATGTTGATTCTTCTGGCTTTCTCCTTATCCCCAGTATGAATGCAGGCGGTTAACACTAACTGATCTTGTGGCTTTAGCTGACTCTTTGGTTCATAACATACTGTTTTTACCCTTTGACCCAACTCTTAGAAAAATGGCAAGGCTTGTATGTGTGTAGGCTAATTGCTTTGGTTTAAGAGTTGGAATTCATGATTATTTTGCCTATCTTATGACTAAACTAGGAAGGATGTATCAAGGTACCAGGGCAAGGAGGTTCCTAAAGGATTCCTTATTGAGAATCACAAGCATATGGACATTTAAGACTTCAAAGTGTGCTTTTGCTGCTTCTTACCTATTGGATGTTTCTGAAAAAAATGAAAGCCTGTCTGGCAGTGTGACCTGAATATGTAGTTTATAATGAAAACTGGATATAGTCTTTTTATTTCAGTTTCCAAGTGAAACAGTCTTGAGAGGACAGTTCAAGGCACTAAAATATGATCTCCCACTTAAAGTTTCTAAGGGGATGTGTCTTTTTTTACAAGGGAATCATTTGAATGTTGTTATCACCCTTTTCTGTAAAGAATTAAATACTCCAGAGCCCAAATGGTTATCAGTGTCTTTGGCCAGAGAGTAGTTATGCCTCAGTCACGGCAACTTGGACTGTTAACCTTAAAGCTTTGTAGCTTGCTTTTTATGCCTAAGCTAAGTAAAGATAGGAATTATCTTATGTACTGTCTTTCTAGGACTGTTGCTTTTCCCTTCTTTTTTGAAAGTTAGGAGAAGGGAAAGAAGTCAAACTAATACACACACACAGAAAAAACATGTTGGTTTGTTTCCTTCAAACAGCAACATGGGACAATCATGGGCTTCCCTAAAGCACAGACACTTGAGGGCAGCATTCTGGAAACAGACTGTGACATTCTCATCCCTGCTGCCAGTGAGAAGCAGTTGACTAAGGCCAACGCTCACAAAGTTAAAGCAAAAGTAAGTTGGAGAGTTAAAAGACAAATGAAAAGTGGAGAAGGCTGCTTAAATACTGGTATTCAATAATTAGCGTGAATGGAAACTAAAATATACCTCTGATTTACTTGGCTGTGATTCATTTCAGATTATTGCTGAAGGTGCCAACGGGCCTACAACTCCTGAAGCTGACAAAATCTTCTTGGAGCGGAATATCATGGTTATCCCTGTAAGACTCTATTCTGACCTTTGATTTTCATTACAATGGTAATATTTCTGGAAATTGCAGCAAGATGCTATTTATTGAAGGTTTTTAGTAAGCCATTCATTCTCTTGGAGTAGTTTTTAATAACTGATGTCTGGTAAAGGGGTGTCAAAGTTGCTTAAGATTGGTAGTAATTACCTAAAGATCTCTCTACAACTGTAAGTGACCTAAGGAAACTATTATATGAAGGCTACCTATTTGGAAGAGAGAATAAGGCAAAATTAGTTCTTAAATCTATAATTTTGTATTTTGGACTATTAGCTGACATTTGCTCAGTTAAATAGTCCACTAATCAAAGGAAGAAGACAGAGAAAATACACTGGCCGATTTGTTTGTAAACATTGTGTCTCTGGGTGATGCTCTGACAGAACTGTGTATTATAGATTGTATAGCATAAACGTTGCCTATAGTGATAATTTGAAAGAATAAAACCTATCCAAGTATAATGATATCCTTTTCCCAGATAAAGGGTGTCCTGATCAAGTGTTACTACTAGAAAGAGCGGCTGATCTTCAGCCTTTACTCACTGAGATGGCCTAAGAATGCTCTAGCTTTCTTGATTAAAAACTTGTGCTAAAATAAAAGAAAGTGGTCAGTCAAGCACACCTGAACTTCACGTGTTCTAAAGTCAAGTCCTCTTCTAAATCTGTAGAATTAATCCCTGGGCTGCAGAAGAGGATAGGTATTGTCATGCAAGAACAACAACTGGATGGTCTTATGTACTGCAGTTTAAACTAGTACTTTGTACTCAATACTTCTGCTTGCTTCTCCTTAATACAATAGAGCTGTCTTTATCACATGGTCACAATTCAAGACATTTCCTATTTCTGTGCAGGATCTGTACCTGAACGCTGGCGGTGTAACAGTGTCCTATTTTGAGTGGCTGAAAAACTTGAACCACGTCAGCTATGGCCGCTTGACTTTTAAATATGAAAGGGATTCAAACTACCACTTGCTCAGTAAGTGATCAGTTCTACTTTCGCTGCTTTATTGATAGACCGAACTAGCAAGCATCAACTGTGGGAGAAATGAACACAAAACTATTTTAAATTCACCTTAATTTCCCACAAGTCCATTATTGCTGCGTACTGAAGAGTAGGAAAGTTTTGATCGGTTAGTTGACTTGCAACTCTTGTGACTTAATTTAAATGCATACTTTTTCAGTTATCTTTTAATTCATAAAGTGGTGCTTTCCTCAGTTTTGTGAAAATACTAAACCAAGTTACGTGAAATATTTATTACTTCTTAATAAATGTCTTTTAGCTGTACACTTGGTATTTGAGAAGTATTCGAAGTTTGGGTGGGTAACATTGTTCCACACCTAGAGGATTTCTATAAAGGACAATAATATCACTGGTACAATGCTGTAAAAGTCGGCCTATGGCCTATGGCTCCAGGGCCAGAATGCCAATTATATGGAGAGAGGAAACTTAATGGAGAAGAACTGCAGGATATTGCTCCATTTCAAACAATACTCTGTAAAAAACATGAGAATCTCAGGACATAGGAGTTGACAAAACATCTGAATGTTTTTAATATAACATTTTCTTAGAGATGGTACCTTTCAAGATGTTTCTAAAGTGGTTGAGGATTATGACAATTCTAATTTAAATCCCTTTCTTCAAGACTGTGTTATCTGAAATACTCTGTGGTGTTGTTTAGGAAAGCTTACTAGTTAAATTACAGGAATCAAGATGAAATAATTATCAATTCAAAATACCAAAGCACTTCTCATGTCTTAAGGAAAAAAAAAAAGTCCACATTATGCTTCTTTCTTAGAAAGTAGTGTGTACGCAAAGTGCAATAGGAGATAATTGATTGCTTTAACTTCAGGAAATATTTTGTCGAATGCCATCTATCAAGTTAGGAAAGCTAATCCAGATTGATTGCTCTATCAGCTTTATGAGTTTAGCGAAGTGGGATGAGTAAATCGCAATAGCAACCCATGTGACTGTACTACAGCAATAGTGCTCCTAATATTGAAGGGATTCACCTGTAAAAACAGATAAACCACATCTTTCCCTTTTCTTAAAAAATAAGATGACTCCCTTTGCCTCCAGTCCCTGTATTTTGCATTTCATGCCATCGAACATTGAAAAGTCCTGGCATCAGCTCCTTTGTTAGGGAGCATGTTCCTTTCCTTGTCGGTTATCTTACCTCTGCTTTTTTTCCTTTCTAGTGTCTGTCCAGGAAAGCTTGGAAAGAAAATTCGGGAAACACGGTGGAACTATTCCAGTTGTGCCTACAGCAGAATTTCAAGATAGGATATCGGTAAGTAGTTGTTGTTGGGTTTTTTTACTGTAGGCATATTCTGATTTTATAACTGCAATCTAAATTTTACCATTGTAGCTATTATGGAGGTTTTTGCCCCAGATCTTGTTGATATAGTTTGCCCAGATTTCCAAACGACTTTCAACAAGATCCCACACCACAGACAGTTCGGTAAGCTGTTTCTGTAACATAGGCAAGAGCTGACTGAAAAACTGTAGAATGTTCTTTTAGGAGTGAATTAATAAGCAAAGAAATGTCAGCTAAAATTCATTGTCTAATGTGTAGCAATACACGATGGGGAAATTTTCATATGAAATGAGGGGTTGTGAGCTCAGCCATTTGCATTCAAATGGAAGATCTGGAGGAGATGACAAAAAATAAGCTCAGAAATCCATAGTAATCAAAAAGCAAACCCAGTGTAAGATTGTTCTGAAGGGAAAAGAATAAGACTTGACTAATGATGCCACAATATTAACCCAGAGTGTGTCTGCCTTCTGAACACTGCGTGCAGATTAGGTCTCTGTATCTGAAAGCATTGTAGATGTGGAGAAAGTTCAGAGAAAGATCACAAGAATAATCAAAGATACAGAAGCTTCTTACCAACGGAACGATGAACTAACCTAGGTCTTATTGGCCTGAGATAGTCCTGGGGTAGAGACAGTAGTCTATAGAATTAGTGGTGTGAAAATGGATGGGTAAGGAAGGGTGAAGGAGGTGCTGTCAAACAAAACCAGCGAAGTGAGGAGCAGAATGAAGATCAGGGGTGGTTCCTAGCACAGCTGGCAGTTACGATGTGGAATAGTCTGTCGAGGGATGTATGGAAGCTAAAAGAGTTGGTCGGTTTGTTTTTTAACACAAGTTCAGGAGGAGATGGGACAAATAACTGGGGGAAACAATCCAGTGAGATGTGAAAAACATTAAACCATTCTTCCTCGGGAAGAAGCTGGGGGAAATGCAAGTAAAGTTGGGCCACTGTCAGATAGTAGAAATAGACTTTAGTCTGATCCAGTATGATGCTAGCACTTTCATAAATATTAGGCTGAATGAATAGCATGGTAGACTGGTTCTGTGGCTTGAAGTGATTGCTGTGATTTCTTAAACATACGCCATAGAAACTAGCCTAGTAATTTCTACATCCAGTCCAAATTAGTAGTTGAGGAAAAGCATGTATTTCGTGAAGCCAGGTCTCATATTGTTAGTAAGTTACAACAGGCAGGATGATGAAACATTGAAGCTGATAGCCTGAATTAGAATGACTGAGTATCTTCAATTATTTATTGTTCTGTATATTTAAATTTTAATGGGAACAAAGATATTGTGGAGTTGCTTAGGGCTAATACAATTTTGAATACATGAACTGGGGATCCATGCCCAGTTCCTAAAACCTGACAATCTTCAAAACAATTGGAAATAGTTTCTAGAGGTTATTAACTCTTGGGAGCTTTTTTGTTTAACATTTACTGTGTGTTTTGAAGGCTGAAAACAGTAGTTACAACACCAATTTAAGAAGTTAGCATCATGCATTTAGAAGCTAGGCATATAAAAGACTCCAGTGCTTACGTCTGAGGTTTTAGAATTGAACTGACCGTAATTAGCTCTTCAAGTAACACAGTAAAGGCAATTTAGTTACATATGCTAGTCATTAGAAGAAAATAAGGGAGCAAGCTTCAGTAATTATGGGAATCCGACATCTCATTGTCCCTAATATATGACTACTACCTTTTTGTGTTTTGAATTAAACTCTGATTTTATTTCCTGTTGTTGCAGGGTGCGTCTGAGAAAGACATTGTCCACTCTGGGTTGGCTTATACAATGGAGCGTTCTGCCCGGGTAAATATTGCATTAGTAATGTACTTACAGAAAAAAGAACTTACGCAGCTTTATGACAGTTTTTGAACGCATGGTACAGTTTCTTTGCAGTTAAAGGAGTAGATAAGCAGTTCATGATACTGGAAGTCACTGTAGTATGAGGTGCTTCTGCTCTGTGCAGGGATGGTTGACTTTAGCTGAGTATAGTAAACATTAGAGACTAATACATGAAATCAGGAAGTATTTTCTAGTGGAAGCTGTAGTAATTAGAAACTTTTTAGTTGTCCTTTTGTACCTGACTAACTTGTGACACAGACCTATGAGTGTTTTACTTTGCCATCAGCAGTTTTAGATTAATCCCTTTTGTGCAGTATTTCTGATTTGTGGGGCAAAAACTAGTTGAGACACCTTGTCTCTCTCCCTGTATCTGAGGTACATGTGCATCCAAGACCTGAAAAGGGGCAATTCAGTAATCTGGAAAATCTTTTTTCCCTTTCAGATTGATTTTCTTCCCTTTCAGATTTCAGTTATAAAGGGAATCAAAAAATTTTAGACTTGATCCTCAAAGGATCTGAGTTCTGTTACCAATCTAGCAGCTCTTCTACTCCTAACCGAGATTCTCTAAGCAAAATCTAGTGTAGTTCCTATGGAGAAACTTGCAGAAATCACCTGTAACCTTTTCTGTTTCAGCAAATCATGCGTACTGCCATGAAGTACAACCTGGGTCTGGACCTGAGGACAGCTGCCTATGTCAATGCAATTGAGAAAGTCTTCAAAGTGTACAATGAGGCTGGCCTGACCTTTACATAAATAGGCCATTACTGCTCCTTATTGTATCCCATCCCTCTCGCCGTTAATGTACCCTCTTCTTGAAAAAGCTTATCACAAGTTTACATGTAACCACAAAATTTTTCTTTTCTTCTGACATTATAGTGAATTCTATTCTCAATTAGTTTCAGTCCAAACTAGTCTTTTTTACAATAAAAATCCATGGATTAGGAAATTGTATACAAGTATGTATCTGAAGATAACAGTTCATCTGCACTTGTGGGGGCCATTCTGGGTATTTCACCTACAAAACAAAATGGTACATTTTATGTATGAAAGAGTGGTCTTGCCACCTGAGCCACTTCTCAGACTTCAGATCAGATACTGTACTAAATGAGCACTTAGCTCATTATTACTTCATGCACTTTTGTTTAATGATGTAATTTTTGGCTTTGGCACTTTCAGTAAGGCCTTGTATGATCAATGCTGTGGCATTGTCAAAGGAAGAATGGGCCTCCAGCAGGGATTAACTTTGATAGGAGTCTAATTTTTATTTGTAGTAAAGCTTCAGGCCTGATTCTCTTTGGGCAATGTTTTTTTCTTTAACTGTGCTGCTGTTACAGGACTGCCTTTTATTGTTTGTTCAAGCTAGCTTGACTATCACCATGAAGTATGTAGAGGTGACAGACTAATATTTTTATAAGCTGAAACTATCGAGCAACTCTAGTTACGTTTTTAATCAAGTATCTACATAACTATTCTGACTGTAGGTTGTTTTCTTTTTTTTAAAAAAGGGATAGTCTGAATTTGGTAAGCAATCATACTTAGGTTTTTTGGAATTTTTTTTTTAGTCTTTTCTTTCCAGAGGCTTTCTGAAAATTAGATACTGCCTCAGTGAACAACTAAAATGAAAGTGAACCCAGAAATCATTGGCCAAACTACAGAGGAGCTAGAATGCTGCTATAAACTTAATCCACTGTCTTAACACACACAGCCTCTTTTTTTTGTCATCAGGAGGTCTTGAAAGTTTTGAACATATTGGAGGACAACAAAATGGACCTCAACACACTGTTGAATCAAGCACAGTTTTTAAAGTGTAAGGCTTTTGTCCAGTGGAGTCCCCTTGAAGTGCCAGATGTTATTTATGTAATGAAAATGAATGTTTTTTTTAAAAGACAACTAGTCCCTCCCAGAAACTCATGCTTTTTTTCTAACTACTTTGTAACTGCATGACAACCTGGAGAGAAGAGCAGTTATTAAAAAAAAGTTGACCTTTCCAAACCTACTATGCTGGTGTATTACTGTTTTCTATTTCATTCAATAGCTTTCTGTAGTTACAATCAGTCTGTAGATCTTCACAGCACACTTGTTTATTCATTACAAGCCTACTGATAAGATACTGTCTCTCATTTATCCTAAGGGGCTCACTAATACAGATCTCTGTCTCTTGAACTTGCCTGTCAGCAAGACTTTTGAAATTGGGTAGATTTGATAAATCATTTTGGGTCTTTACTGTGTCCTCTCAAATTTGTGTGAAGAACTATTCTAATAGTTAGCATCGAGCAATAAACCTGTGTGATGCATTTAATTAGTGGCTTACTCCATCATATGTGCTGATATGTAGGGCTATAAAAGTACTAGAGATCACCTAAGTGCAGTGTATATATATATCTACTGACTTAAAAAAAAAAAAAAAAGAGAATGCTTTGAGCATGGAAGAATTACTGTGATCAAAGTGTGGATCTCATGTTTAGAGATCTGTATCTTGGATCATATTTTTCAGTGTACTTTTTATGTAAATGTTATTAGATAGTAAAATGAAACTAAGATTGTAACCTGCTTCCACCAAAATTTGGAGGCTAAAACCACACTAATAAATAGTTGTATTATTGAAAAGAGAAAAGTCTTAAAAGCGGAGTTGCAATACATGGCAGCAAAGTTGAAAGCAAAGTGCAGTAGCAGTGAAGAGACTTGGCTAATTTACTGTTGTTCTCCCTCTCTTCCCCCAACATTTCCTCTCCTTCTCTCCAACTAGTAAAGTACCTCTCCTTTGGCTGTGCAAACTTGAAAAATGGGACCCTTTCAATGCTGGAGCATGTGGAAAGCTGGCATAGGTAGCTAACTGGGATATCCCACCTCCTACCTACTTTGAAGGAAAGCCAACAGCTACGCAATGCCCGAGTTCCCCAATTAATTAGAATCTTATACTTTTGTACACCCACACATTAACACTTCTTCTCCCAGGACATCTTGAAATAAAGCAGAACTACCACCAGGTAGGATTTTACCAAACCCAGAGATGAGCCCTTAAGGTTGACTGGGTTTCACCTCAGCTGACTTGATGGCAGTAGTTACTGACCTCTTATTAACAGTCTTGGAGACCCGCAAAGCGCAAATCTGAGCATATCCAATGACTGGTATAAGGAGAACTTGGGGTACTTTGATCAAAGACTTATGATTCTTGAGGAGGTTGATGCCTGGAGTCTGACTTTAGATCACAGCACATCAGCAGATTTGCTCTTTGGTTGTAGCTAAACACAAGAACCAAACCTTATCAATGAATCCAAGCTTCTTGTGATAGACAGCCTGTTCTGAAATGGCCTCGCACATTAAAGCTACATTGGTGCTTGAGCTCACTCCTAATGTGATCAGACAGTTAAGAAGAAAAAAAAATAAATTGTAGCACAAAATTCTCAAGAGCTGGCAACAGCAAGAGAGAACAGAAGGAGATAATGTGGTTTTAGAGGCTTGGGTGCAAAGCAGCTCTGGCTTCTTCCCAGCCCCTAGCCACAGCTGAAGAAAGCAATCACTCTCCGGGATGTAGGTTATAAATATAACTAACTGTACCGGGTTTTTTCAGTGTAACGCCACTTAGGTGCTAGACCAAATATCTTGAGGAATGCTCCTCTCCTTACGTATACGCACCAGTAACGCACAAATTTTATCTTCCAGCTAACAACATTGTCACTGCTTGTATTCACTTAAGTTCCACTAGATGTTCACCAAGCAGCTTGCTAGATGTTTGTCCGGGAGCCAGTCAATACCAAAGTTAGATTTAAAAACATTTGAACCTGCTCTGAACCACACCTACCTAGAGCAAAACACATCCTTACCCTAGCGGGTGTCTGTAATCTCTGATGCCGTACTAAGTGCTGATTATGTAGATGGTTTCTGTTGAATAGTACATACTCTGAAGCCATGAAATTTCCTGAGGATCACAACTACAATATTTGGGGTTACATGCCTCCTGCAAACTGCTAAATGCCAAAATATCTCTATAATACAGAGGAACAAGAAGAACAATCATTTTTCATCCCAGCACAGAACTCAGACCTATGTCTGCTTTCATTGATGGCAACTGTCACGGTCAGGAAGAAGCACTGGAGCAATGGTAATTCTTACTGTGGTTTCAAGATGCCAAGTAAGTGACCTTTAAAATACTGTTAGTAATTGGTGAGTCTGTAATCTCAGATCCATTAGTCATTGCAGTAGTAAGTCATTTCTTCCCTTCGCATGCGGGATTTTTTGGTTTGGTTTTGTGTTTTCACAGCCCAAACATGGTCAGTTCTCATTTTTCCAGCTCCTGCTTGATTACTGTCCATCTGTGTTTGACAGGAGCCCTGCAAGCATGGCAAATGACTCCGTTGCCACGCTGCGTGTGGCACCAGGCATCGGTGCTTTGCTGTGCGGGGCTGTTGAAGCTGTACCACCGATCCGGCTCGGGCAGCGTGAAGCAGCCCGGCAGCGAGCTACGGGCTCTGCTGGCAGTAACGCCTTGTTCTGCCCTTGGCATTAGTTTGAGTATCACAGTGGTTATACGTATACCTTAGATACACTTGAGTCTTCATCAGCACAGTATCTAATTGCAATTTGACAGTTAAGACCAGAAGTAGGAGCACAGTCAGAGACGCACGGGTAGTCACCTTGTAATGGCCGTTCAGCTCCTCAGCTCCTGCAACTCACGCACACGGGATCGCGACCGACAGAGACCAAATCTCAAGTCCTTGGCTTTGCATTGTGCCCACTCTGCTCCACCCCTTAGCTGGTAGGGAAAAACCACACAAAACAGCTTTTGTCTGCATTGATGGCATAGCAGAGCTTCAGCTGCCTGCTCTGGGGGGTAATTAGACCAGGGATTGTAAATGTGTGTGCGCGTTTGGGGTTTTTTTTAATATGTGTAAGCGACGGGTTCCTAAGGAATACATGCAAGCCAGGTAGAGTATAAGTATTATCTTTATTTAAAAGTACATGTAGTAGAAACTTGTTTACAAAAATTTCAGTGGCGTTTCATTTTTGTCTTCATTGTCCAAAGCTTTTGCCCCACGAAGTTGCTTGATTCGCTACATTTTTTACAGCTTTTTCTCCGGTTTCAGCAATTTTGTAGACTTCATCAAGAGCTTTTAAAACAGAAAAACAAAGGTAACTGTAGCTATCACTGCATGGGAAAGGGGCAAGGCAGGGTTGGGGGATCTATCTGGGATTCCACTGACATGATGTCATTAAAATAACCAGAAACATTAGCGTACCTTTCTGACCAGCATCCTTCGCCTGTTCCGCTGCTTTCTGCACAGTCTGGCCCACCGTGCTAACTGCAAGTGGGAGAGAAACAAGCGTAAACCAAGCAGTCATTGCCCTTCCCGTAAACTCAGTAATCACATTTTAGAGGGTTTGCTAAATGTTTCAGGGCTACAAGATGGAAAATTGTTCTAGAAGGGTGGGCGCCCTGGCCTAGTGGGAGAGAGGTGCTGTTAGGAAGCTGGCTGTAGCTCCCCACCTTATCGTGGGTCTTGGTCCAGATGAAGGTTATGGAAGTTACGATCTGTGCCACCTACAGGGTCAGGAAACAAACCCTAGTAGGGAATCGGGTGCAATGAAGCCTTCCTTTTGCTCAGCCTGGCTAGGATCTGCCGAGAGCAGGCGTGGGAAGCTTGGCTGGTAAAGCTTCTCCCACCGACTGCATGAAGCTTGCTGCCTGGAAGGGGCTCGCTGTGAGGGCAGCACATCAGAGCTTCACTGTACTGTCTTGTACCTAGAGAAAGCTGCGTTCTGTAAGAGACTGGACTAGTTCTAAAGGCATGAAAATGTTCACTAGAGGAGACTTATTGAGACACGAAGAGCAAGAGAAGGTACTGTCTTAAAGTGGAGGAACTGCAGCCTACAAAACAGGGATAAATATTTGGGCGATTGGCTTCTAATAGTTATGATCAGGGAAGTCTTGCTCACAAAAGTCAAATAAAAGTGTGGGGCAAATGGCCTTCAGTTGAATGTGGATTTGTCTTATTCTCCCTGGCTCCAAATACTACCTTTTAAAAAAAAAAACAAAACAACCAAACACTGATGTGTTCTGCACAACAGACACTACAGGCGAGGGTGCTGACTGAGCAAGCCTGGTTCCTCATGGACATTGCTTGAGGGAGAAGTGCTGAGGTGAGGAAGGATATTTTAAGTGGACTGGGAGTGTCCAAAACTTCAAAGATCTCTAAGTTTGGATCAACTGGCTTTGCAACAGCATGTGTCATTAAGTGTCTTGTAAAAACCAGTGGCCTATTTCACCTTGGGTTTGTAGGACACTTTCTAATGCTCAGAAGATGTGCTAATTATCATCATGCATCATCTTTTGCTGCAGTTTCCTAACCAGTGAATGCTGTATGCTGCTCAGAAGGTGCAGCTAAGGAAAATGCTTCCCATAGCAATCCTGGCTCACCGCTGAGTCTGTGGCTCCTTTCAGGAACCATGGGGTAGGTGCTAATTTTAGATAGTTCCAAAGCCACCCTGCACTTAGCGATGGCTCATGGGACTGTGCCTTCAGGGCACATACAGGCACAATAGAACTTGTCCAGAGATGAGGTAATTAATAGCTGTACAGCCACCAGTTGGACAGTAGCATAAGAAACCCCTTTGTTTTCATTTAAATGGGGATTAGGAAGGTACCTCTATCTCTAGTCCTCCCAGGGCGGGTGCGGTACTGACACTGATGCAACACGAGTTCAGCATCACACGCCGTGTATTTACTGCCCGTCATCAAGGTACGTGCTGATGGCACACAAGTAAGTGGCCAAAGTCAGGCCAACGCCTGGGAGCTCCTGGTGTTGTTCCAGGTTCCAACTCCAGCTGGAAGAGCTGTGCTGTGGCACAGGACTTGCTGGGAAGAAGTGTGGGGTTCAGACAAAGGGCCTGCACTCCAGGCCCCTCAGATACTGCTGGGGTCTGAAGAACTGGTTCAGCCTCAAGTGCTTGGCATAGAAGGGGAAGGATGGCTGCTCCTCTTCAAAAACTTTGCTCTTAAGAGTTTGTTGACTCCTAAACACTTAGTTCAATCAGCTGAACATTAAGATTACTACTCAGCTCCTTCAAGATGACAAATACCACTTCTAAAACAACCACATCAGTCTTCTAGCATAGGAAGCCACAGATAATGTCTCCACAATGTTAAAAAAAAAAACATTAGGAACATCAAAAAAACCTCCAAGAAATATGCATTTCAGGGCTGCTTTACAGCAAAAGCAAAATGAAGAAGTCTTCATCCTAAACCAAAGAAATGATGGTTACCCTCCACTCGCCCATGAACTGGTGTTTCCCTTCATACTTCAGTATAAAAATAGTTGATTTAAGAATCAGCTTAGGAAAAGGGGCAGTGGGTCTGGGTTTATTTCATCTCCCTAGCAAACTGAACCCCGGGCAGAGGATAAGGAAGTGGCAGGCTTTCCGCTTGCTCCGTGGGGCACACTACCTGCAAGCGGTATTTCTGCTGCCCTTGAAGTCACAGACAAAATACCCGTTTACCTGAATGTCATGTAAAGAAACATGAAACAGTCTCCACTGCTCACGTCTTATACACTAAGCGCAAACATTTCAGGCGTCGCACCAGTGCGGGTCTCTGTTCGTGTTAGATGAGCCATTGTCGGTGCAGTTTTAAGTGGCACAGTATTTAAATTTGGGGCCGATTCAGCAAGCCTCTCTGTAGGAGTAACCTTGGCTCAGGTGCCTCCAGCCCCCACGCCACCACTCGTGCTATCGGCAGGGTGAGTGGCTGCGATGGGGCAGAGCTGGCTTGGCTGGTGTATTTGTGCAGCACTGAGCGGATCAGAGACCTCGCAGCTTCAGGAAACTAATCCACCCCACTGCGGCGGAGCTCGTATTTGTTCATGGCAGGCAGCAAAGCCCTACATGAGCAGCCTTGCCTCCTCTCTCGGCTTCCCACTGCCCTCTCCTCAGTGCATCGTCTAGACCCACACACAGTAAAAGCCGGGGTGGGAGGAGTTGTGGGATTGCAGCAGTTAATATCAGTCCTTCACTTTCTATGGCGTTAGAGGGTTTGGAGATGACAGGACATTCTGACCGTGCCCTTGAGGAGCAGCACCTATAGAGCTCATGCCTAAGAGAGAGATTTGCTGCGGGCTGCAGGGGTGGGAGCAGGGCAGATGCTGTGACACGGGAGGCAGGGGAGGAGGGGAAGTGGGGATTTGTATTTACCTGCCACCTGCGCGGCGCCTTCAGCTTGTTGGGTGGCTTCCTCGGCAAGCTTCTTCCCCATCCCAAACATGGCTGTGCTGGGTGCTCTCTCCCCGCAGAGGATGGGCGACTGAATCTCTAAATTGGGTTCTGTTACAATGTTTGGCAAAGGGCAGCTTTTTATAGACAAAGCAGGACTCCTCCCAGTAGTTACGGGGCAGATGCAAACTGGAACAGGGGAAAGCCATGAGCCCTTGTTGGGTGATTAATACACGAGGCATAAAAGGGTGAAGAGACATCAGTGTTTATTATGTTTTCCTCCCCAGAGAGAGGGCGTGGAGTAATCGGCAGAAGTTTTCCATGGCCCAGGAATGAGGGCTTTGTTTTTCCATGTTGAGGAGTTGGTAAACAGCCTGCGTGCCCCCGCTGCCCCCACCACAGGCTCCCCGCGGGGGCAGAGGCAGGCTCGGACCGGGCAGGAAAACACGGCATCGCAGAACACTCCGCTGCAGAATTGCTTAAATCAACCTTGGCATTTCAAAACCTTACATAGAAAAGCATCCAGTTTCAGATTATTCTTGCCCACATTTCTTTTTTTCCCCCCCCTCTCCCCAGTGGGACTTAAAATTCATGGTTATAAAAAGAACAGGGAGGAGCTAACCCTGCTTTTTAAAGTATCTGGTGAAATCTTTGTTGTGTTAGACGAAGCTAATAGTTTTGTGGTGTGTCATAATTAATACTTTAACCCCTTGCTTCCAATGCCTGGCTCAGGAGAGTGAAGAGAGGATGTTTGGACCCTTCCCTTGTGTCCCCACAGCAAACACCAGCAGGACCCAGCACAGCCCCCGGGGTGCAGCCCCACAGCCTCTGCCCGAGCCCGGGGCTGGGCAGCACTGAGCCCCGACACCACGCTCTCTCCACCTGAGCAGGCAGGTGAAGAGCTGCTTCTGCCAAGAGATCATCCAGCCATTTCACCAGAACAGCACAGAAGTTACAGGTAGGGTTGTTTTCTAATAGTTAAACACTCTACAGAAGGTTGAGCTGCCACCTTGTTCCCCAGACCAGGAATGCCTCTCCTAATCCCAGACATGTCACTTCATTAACAACAGTTTCTCTGCAGTGTCCCTTCCAGCATTACAGCAAAAGTTCTCTTTTCTTCCAACCACAGCAGCTTCTTACTCACCACAAAGTTTTACTTTTTGTCAGTTAAATATGATGTGGAGGGGTTTCTGGGTATGGGGAGGGGCTTCTCCACATCATTTGATCTTGTAACAGCAGGGAAAGGATTACTCACCATACCCAAAAAGCAAATTCTACCAAAATAAGCCAAAAGGAAAGCAATAATTTTGGTTTTAAATTAATGTCTTTCTTGACGCCAACTGAGGGGGTGTTGACAAAGTTCAGAACTGACCCACAATGCAGAAAAAAAAACCCTGAAATATTTCAGATAACTCAGAGCAGCATTTGACCCGTGGAAATTCATTGCACGGCAGCAGAGCTGTAAAAATGCACCCATTGTTCCCTGTAACATCCTCAATTACCCACGGCTGGCCCTGCTTCAGGAAACAGCAGTTTCCTAGTCCTGCCCGGCTGTTGCTGCAGTTACTGGTGGGGAGAGATGCGTGAAGACAGCGAGGCTCAGGGTCAGCAATGGGCTGGTGTGTTTGGGGAGGTGACTGTTTACATTGCAAAGCGCCATTAGAAATACCCCCCTGCAGCCTACCCTAACTGCGAAGTGAAGGGCAGTGCCTTCTCTCCCACGCTCCGGTACTGCAAACACAACTCTTTTTTTCCAAAAGCCACATCATCACTAGCTCATGAGCAACTTCCACGAGAGCAGATGGGTACAGCACCAGCACGGGTGCTTTGAATTCCCAGCGAACGTGAGTGTAGAAATAGAATTACAGATACAATCCTAATTATATTACACCAACGCACTGCAGGTACATACTGAGTAGGAGTGCTAGAGAGAGTACGTGCCGTTACAACACTCCCTACAAAGAGGTGAAGGTGATGTTTGCTCACAGGAGTACAAACATTCAGCATTAAAACACACCACAGTTTTCAAATAAGAAAAGGACCTATTTTCTGTTACTGCACATAGCCTAACACCGTAGAAGACCGGTGAAGAGGTGCAGTTCTCTGCAGGCACCTGGATTTTCACCACATACGCGTTTAAACCAAGATTTGATTGCATTCAGCGCCACAGCCTGTGCCACCCGCAGCACGAGTCCCAGCAACCGCATCTCCCGACTTCACACCGCGCAGGCAGTGGGGGCACATGGCACCATGGCTTTTCCACGGCACCATGGCTTTTCCACGGCACCATGGCTTTTCCACGGCACCAGCTGCTGCTACTTCTCCTCTCCTCCCTCAGCCACCCCCAGCACAGCCACACAGCCCAGTGAACTTTGCTCGTTAGTGCACTGGGGGCTAACGAGAGCGGGGCTTCAGCTCCCACCACCTCGGCAGGGCTCATCTCCATGCACCGACAGGTCCCTGCAGCTGGCACTCCTCCCCGTGCCCGGGCGGCTGCTCAGAGCCAGCGATGCCAGCACAGCTTGCAAAAACAGGGATTAAAGCTGCCAAGGCACAAGCCAATACGTGTCCTAAGCCCAGCCGCCAGCCAGCACGGGCAAACACACAGGGCCCGGGAGCAGAGACAAACCCCGGCATCCTTTGCCACAAGCTGCGGGACACCTGAACCCCAGCCTGGCTAAGCCCCACCACCCACCACCACCTCAGCCTCTCCACGCAGGGTGGGAGCAGAAGTCGCAGCACCGGGGGCAAAGCCACAGCGGCCACATCACGGCAACCACACGACCCACCCACCGTGCCACCGACATCCCATCTCCCCGCGAAGTGCCCAGCCACCTCATACACCTCGTTCCTACCTGCCCACCATGTCTGCAGCCAGGAGCTCCCCAGACCCCCCTCCCACAGCCCTTTTATAGCCTCCCCAGCACAGCTGGGCAGCCCTGGCCCAGGTGCCGGTGGGATTTGGGGACGGGCTCCTCCCCCCCAGGCCATCCCTGCCTGCAGTGGGGCTAAGGTGCCAAACTTTGCCAGATTTCAAGTAGAAGGTTTCAATCTGAGCAATTGGTAGGAGAGGAATTTAAAACATGAAAGGAAGGTTGCTTTGGTCCCGTGGGTAGCCAACCCCAGTGAACTCGCTGCCGCCACGGGCTCTGGGAGCAGACAGTGCTGGCAGCTCCAAAAAGAAGCCGGACAACATGACAGACAATAGATCCGTTCTTCTCCGGAGACTCCAGGGAGCGGCTGGGACGTGCCCTCCAACATCCTTAACCCACCAGTCGCGGTTGCCTGGGAGCGTGAGGGCAGCAGTGCAGAGAGTGGACATACCCGTGTCAAACATGGCCACCCCGAGCCACCAGCCCCATTCCTGCCGATCGCTGTTGCTGCCCTGCGGGAAGGAGAGGGGCTGGAGGGTGGCAGGGAGGCATCTGGGATTTTTTGGCTCATGGTGTGATGGTGTAACACCGTCAGAGGGTGCAGCCAGCGTGGCTGCCTCACCCCCAGCACGGACCAGCAGCTTATGGAGAACAGCATCCAATGCAGCAGCAGCTTATCCAACTGCATGTTTATTTCATAGAATGGTTAGAGTTGGAAGGGACCTTAAAGATCATCAAGTTCC
>JAOXNO010000002.1:10342175-10355953 GCA_028565335.1 Limnodromus scolopaceus | reverse complement strand
TGGGGCATCCACGACTTCCCTGGGCAACCTGTTCCAGTGTCTCACCACCCTCACTGGAAAGAATTTCTTTCTGGTGTTTAACCTGAATCTCCCCTCTTCCAATTTAAAACCATCACCCCTTGTCCTGTCATTTAGGAAGGCAAGTTTCTTCCTGCAGACATGCTGCCCCCTCTCATGGTGAGCGGTTTCTCCATGGTGTCCTCAGGAAGCAGCCAGCCATTCCTCCACTCGTGCTGCACAAGCCCTGGCACAGCCTTGGCTACAGCTCCTTCCTGGCACCCACTGGCCTCCTGCAGCAGTCACCCATGTCCTGCCCATGTCCTGTCCGTGTCCCTTCACTCAGCCCCGGGGCCAGGAAAGCCCTCTGCAGCAGCCCCCCGGCCCACAGAGGACCAAGAGGAGCCTGTGGGGTCTAGGGTTGGGGACATGGGGTGAGAACCTGATTAACCACAAAAAGGGTGACTTGGGAAGAGAGGTAAAAAGGCAGAGGGTTTAGTAGTCCTAAAGGAGAAAGGAGACTATATTTCTGTATTTCATAAATGCTGCCTAAGTTAGGCATGGGAAACGGCAGCTAGAGCCACCAGGCGTGAGAGCGGGACCTGGGGGAAGCTGGAGCTGGTGGGGGCAGGTCCTGGGGGGCTGCTCATGCCAAGGCCAACAGAAGAGCAGTGAGAAAGCGCCCAGCAGTTGTGGGCTCTGCTGCCCAGCTTTTACATAGGCTCTGCTCTCCCGGCTTCTAAAATTAACCCCGCGGGCTAGAAATGTTCAAAGGGTGCTCCCGGTTGCCTGGAGCGGGTCTGGGAGTTGCAAAGAAAGGAATAAAAAAATATATATGTGAACTGGTACTAAATGGGAAGAAGTAGCTACTTATAAAAAGGAGTTGTTTGCATGAAATTCCTGATAATTTCTTACCTGAAGGCAAAAGGGGAACTAAACAAGCATCACTCGTGTGTGGTGGGGGGGTCCATGTGCTCTGCTGCGGTACCGGCAGCAGCCGAGGGGCTGACACAAAGCAGGAGAAGCAGCTGTTAAGGCAGGGCTTGTGAGCAAAATGAAAATAGCTTCATGCAAATCCTCACGGAGCCCAGCGAGGCTTGGAGCCCTGCGGTGCTGGCAGGGAGGTGACCTGAGCCCCGGGGCTGGAAACTGCACGGGAGCCTGGAAAATGGCACCGGGCTGGGGTAGAGATGGGGGAGAATTAGAAAAAAAAATATCACCTTTGCATTTTGTCACATGACAGGAAACTACGGCTGAAAAGACAGGTTTCGGAAAAGCTGGATCATTGACAATCCATAGGCCATTAATCAAAGCATTCACCTGAGGGGAGGATTCACGCTTTCTTGGGCAAAGGAAGGAGCTGAAGATGGATTTTGAGCAGTGTGGTAAAACCTGTGCCCCCTGAGATGCGAAAGGGAGATGTCCCACCTTCCAGGAAGGTCTCCAGGGCGCTGACTGGGGCACGGGGCAGGTGGTGCTCGCGCTGGGCAGCCTGGCCAGGCCGGCACATGAATCCCCTTCGCTCAGCATGTCACGGCTCAGGCGGCTGCGGGCACACCCAGAAGCAAATTTTAGGAAATTTGAGAACTCGGGTGTTAGGTAACTTCACGTGTCTCTAGGGCTGATGGCACACGAATGGGTAGGAGCTTTAAGGATGCCTGGTTTGCTTTTACACAACACTTGGAGCTTTCAGGTGGGATGGGAAGGTACGGTCCTGTGTTGGGACACAGCTCCCCGTGCATGTGTCCCTCCCCATGCACGAGGGAGGGACTGCCCCAAATTCTCTAAGGCCAAAGAGCACTGTGAATAAGGCAGTGACCTTGTTTGTGGAGCAAAGCTCTAAAGTTTAGACCTAGAACCACTTGCCAGCAAGTGACTCAGACTCACGGGTGCCTGTGGCACAGCATCCACCCTCAGGACAAAAGAGATGTGAAATCCTCTCACCGGGCTTGTGGGATCCATGCTGAAGTAGCAAGGGCATCCTCGCGTGGGGGAGCAGGAGTCAGGAGCTGTCTCCTAGTGCTCCTTGGCCACATGGAGAAAGGTGCTTCTCCCCTCTTGATCCAGTGGATGACCTCCAGTGGTCCCTCCAGCCAGCCAGTCCAGCCCCTACCAGTGCTGCTGCCAGCACTGGGCCGGAGCAGCTACAACTGGTGTAGTTACACTGAAGATGTCCTCTGTGATTGGAATAAAAAACCATAAAAACCGCACACCAGGAGTCAGGGCTATGTTCCTCATGCATAAAGCAGCAGGAATAGAACCAGTCGTGTAAGGAGATAACAGCTTTTACTGCCCAAAACCCCACAACTGTTCTTTTTTTTTTTTTTTTTGTATTATGAACTAGGAAATGGCTTGCAGAAAAAACCACAGGTGTGATGGAGAGTGGTGTATGGACCACTATCACCCACCAACGCAGCACTGGTGTCTGAAACACCAAACTTAAAGGGCTCATTCTCTGAAGATTTCACCATCAGGGAGGTAACCATGGAAAGTACTAAATAATTAAGTACTATTGAGGGTTGCCCAGTAACTGAGAGTGCAATAGTCTAACGCTTTTTCTGTGAGCTTGTACTTGGGTAAATATTTAGGCTTTTAAAGCTTTAAATGACAGGGGACGTTGCATTGGGACACTCTGTGCACAGCCCTGGACTGTGTTTACTCACAGATGGTCTATTACTTATAGGGTCCTCTAAAGGCTTTTCAGTCCACGCCATCCTTGTGCAGATTGCAGGTCTTTGGGTTCAGCGGTGAGACAGTCTCTCCTAGGACTGCATTCCCAAAGCTCTGCTTGCAGAACCCCCGGTCACCCGTGGCTCTTTTGTCAGCAGGTGAGAGCCAGCGGTATCTCAAGCTGGCCTGGATTGCCCTGTTTAATTAATTCCATATGCTTTTGGTTATTCTTTGGTTTTCTTGAGCGGGGTCAGGATTAGCTTCTTACTGAAATCGGGCTGGTAAGGCTTCAAACCAGGAGGAAAAAAAATAAAAAATAAGAAAGAGGGAAAAGAAAGAAAATATTGCCTAGCGATGAGAACGACCCAGAGGCCAAGGCAAGAGCACTTACTGTGAATAAGTGGGGATTAGTGCCTTGTGTTGACAGAGGCAGCACTAAGTGGGCATCCTGTCTGGCTGCAGCCGCCTCTGATTGCCCAGCAAGCAGCAATCTAAAATAAATATTTCCATCTCCTAGGCGAGAGGATTGCCCGCTTGCCTCTCTCTCGCCAGCTCCATCCCTGAGCCCCGCTGCCTCCGGGAACGGGTGGCTGCAGCCCAGGTGCGATCAGAGAGAGGCACCGAGCGCCCCGTGGTGCCGCCTCTCCCATCCCTGCCTCCAGCTGCCGTCAGCCTTAGCGCTGCGGGTCTGCCTCGGGATAAAGCCTCCCGTTTTGGTTTTCCCCCCCACAGTGAGATTTAACAGGAGATGTGTGGCGGGTAGCAGGAAATCTAGGCTGGCAGCAGACGCAGGAGAGAAAGGATGAGAGGGTGGGCAGCAAAACTGCCGTTCGCTCGCAGAGACCACAGGGACCACTCTGCGGCGCGGGGGTGTTGGTTTCCCTACCTCTGTCTGCCAACCTGCCCAACGGCTCAGTACTCACCCCCCTTACAGGGTGCTCACTGACCTCACTGGGTCTTGAATCAAAAAGGAAGAAAAACATTATTTTTTACATTATAATTTACAAGGCATTATGCGATGCTTCTCCAAAAGCCCAAAAAAAATAACAAAAGTCCATAAAAAGGTGATGTACTTCCGTGTGGTGGAAATCCTACAATCCCTTTTATTTATCTTAATCTGAAAATACAGCAAATGGGAACAAACGAACAGCCGACATGAAATATAACCCCAGCTTAGCTTCTGATTACTGGAAGGAAACTGGGTTTCATCACACGAATGTTCTGGTGTCCTGGAGCATGAACTGCTTCGCTGGCTTTGGAAATACACTCAGCAAATGTGGCAATAGTGATAGCGCTGGTGTAAGAGCAGGGCAATAGCGTTGCTGAAGCCTTATGAGCTGTGTTGAAGATTGTGAACAGATGTTACAAGATGTGCTAAAAGATGTATTTTTCCTACATGAAGGATGGGGAGGGGGGATGCCTTCTGCCTCAAAATTTTGTATTTGGAGACAGAAAAATTATCCAGATCTTAAATAGCTTTTTTTTTTTTTTTTCCCCACACAAAGCAGTAGGGAATTGCAGAGCAAAGAGATATTTTTTTTATATGCAATACTGCTTGCTTAAATTAGCATCATTTCTTAAATCCACATTTTTTCCCAAGGCCAGACAATGCTTCTGCAGCTTGTCCGGTCGCTTTCTCTACCCCATCTTGCGCCGTCTTGGAAGCCTTGTCAATAGCTGCAAGAGAGGGAAAAAGATAAGCAAAAAGCTGGAAAAATGCAACATGGTTTAATATTTATGATGGAAGGGGGAAGTGTGAAAATGATTAGACTATAAAAACATAGGGAGATATTGTTAAAAAAGAAAGTTCACAGCTGTCTATAGCCGGGTTTGGCAGGATGCATTTAGGATGGGCTGTAAGGCATTGCTAAATCGGGGTGGTCACTGAAGTTTTGGGTGCTGGGCTGAAGCAGTATGAGGTGAGTGATGGGATGAAGCTGGAATAGATCGATTTTGGTGTATGTGTGGCCTGCCTGATGGAGGAGGGTGCCTTGGGGTAAGAAGTCCTGTGAATACTGGGGTGTTTGGGAAAGGAAATCGTATCAAGTGCTGGGGAAAGGTGAAGGATGCTTTCCCCTCTATTCCCTTCTCCTCAGCACTGCTGGTGAGACCTGTGCTCGCCCGTGGGCACAGGGTCACTCCTGTGTGGGACCTGACATTGGCGGGAATGGGAAACCACAGCAGGGTCTCACCAGGAGAGAGGACATCCTGACAAACGGGCCTCTCTCTTTTCTCTGGGATCTTGGCTATATTTTGCCAATTTTGCTGCCTCCCCATCTAATGTCAACAAGTGCCCAAGCACTTCCTTCTCATCACATCACGGAGCTGCAGAGGGTATTTGCTCTAAGGAGATATTGTCAATGCATTTTGGCTTTCATTAAACATTTTAGACCCTGAAGTTACTAATTCTCCCCTCATTCTTAGAAAATTATTAAAATGGAGTGAGAACTAAGCTTAGTGTTTAGTTTAACTTCTTTCCAATCCTCAGAAATGAGACACCAGCACTTTCCTGATGGCACCTTTCCATCTGCGGGACCATTAATGTTCGACCCCAGCTGCTGCCTCAGCAGGCGTTGGGGGCTGGCCGGGGGCTGGACCTGGGCAGACCCCTGCCCTCTGGGCTGGAGAGGTAAGGTGGGTAACAGGGTTACTCAGTCCTCAAGAAAGAAGAGCAAAGTTCTGTCCACGCTGTTCCTGCAAGTTTTCTACAAAGGAAGCCAAAATCTGCATGCCGTGCATGAGACTCGGCGGCGATGGGGGTGTCAGCTGCCATGGCACATTGGCCAGTAAACATATGGAGCTACTAAGTAACAGATCCCAAAATCCTTTCCCATGAGATTTGCAAAAGGCTAAAAACTGTCACTGAAACCAAGGGCTTTCAGGCTGAGCACTCCCGCAGGACGGAGCGGGGATGAGCACTGCCCGCTGCCGGCTGCCCCATGGCTTCTTGATTTGCACCTCATTGCTCCTACCTTTCTGGCTTGCATCTGTAATTTGGTTGACTGCATCCTGAGTAGCCTGTCCCAACGTGTTTGCTGCAATTAAGGAAAAAGAAATAAATCCATTTCCAGCTGTTCACACTTAACGCTTATAGGGATTCCATATCTCAAGCGGCTTTCCTGCATGTCCATGGAAGGTTATGCCCCTGGCCAGAGAAAAGGCTGGTACGGAGCAGGCAGAGGCTGTGTGCTTTGCTCTGGGCATCCCTGGAACCACGCGTGTTGCCAGAGCAGTTTGCTATGAGATTAGCCTTCACCTACTCCCTACGGTCAGCTGAGCAAATGGGTGACAGATGAGAAGATAAAACGAGATAAAGAAGCAAAGATTAGCAGCGAGTTGGAATGATGACATTTAGCTGCAAGTTGCTTAATTTACACCACGCTTGCTTTTATTGATTTTTCTAGTGTGTTCTGCTTGGAGGAGCTTGGCCATTTTGCTTGCATTTTCTTTGCAGGCTGCTTGGGAGAAGTGCCTTCTACAAAATGGAAGCAAACACATTAAACAGAGCAGGATAGGAAAGGGGACATTTTACAAATAAAATATAACTAGAGAAAGAAGAGGAGCAGAAGCTAGAAACGTAACAGATCGACTCTAGACTATAAACCACTAAAAAAGTGAGATGCCATGTAATTGTAAGATGTCTGATAGTTTATGAAAGAGCAACAGCCATCCTATCACTTTTGCTAGACATGACCCCTCAATGGCATGGCTATAGTCAGGATGTAGCAAGGACTGTTTTGTTTTTCAGAAAGATGTACCTTCGTGTTTCTAGGTCTACCATACATTTGTTCCCCAACATTTGTTGTATGGAATCTTACTGTAACTCCAAAGAAGTCAGTGCGGTTACTCACGTATTCCAGCTATTAAACAAAGCATTTGCAGGATCAGAATCCAGGACTGATACAAATTATAACTTGTTAGAATGAGCTGCATGCAAACACTGTAAGGAATATGCTATAAAATGCTAACATAAGCTGTACACATCAGAATTTTTCATTTAAAGGCAAAGCTATTATCTTTTGCATTGAGATGCAAAATGATGAGATTATAGCAGTGCTAATAATAACACAGAGCTTGGCCCGACAACATGGGCATAACTATGATGGAAATGTGTGCAGAGATATTTTTTTTAAACCCTGCAAAGTCTGGTGATCACTGCTGGGGAAGAATACAACAGAAACATCCTTGTACTACTTATTACAAACAGTCCATTGCAATCAATACAGTTGTTACAAGAAGGCGCTGATAGTCAGGCCAAGTGGCAAACTGAAAGGAGAGCAGTTTAAAAACCTCTGCAGAACATGAGAAAGGAGCAACCTGAGCAATGTAAATGCTAGATACAAAAGGTTATTGCTACCAAGACAGGCTTCACTGCTCTAAAAACACTAAGTTTGGAGAGCTGTAAGGGTTGGATGATGCTCAGCAACTGCTGAGGAAGTGCTGGGTGGGTGGAGGTGGTTGCCCATGCTGAGCCGAGAGCCGTGGCCAGCCTGGGGCCTTCTCCAGGTGATGGCCAAAGCTTGGCCCCAGGAATTGGAAGAAAAGGAAAAGGTATGTCCTGCTAGCACCAATGGAGCTAGAAGTGTAACTACAGATTGTGGTTTCTGTAAGCAAAAGCAGAATCTAAGCCCCCCCCCAACTATACAATGATATTTAAACTTACCAGCATCTTTTGCTGCACCTTCAGCCTGTTCCTTCAGTCCCTGGAGGCTTTTACCCGACATCGTGGCTTCTGACACCTGTTAAAGCTCCTCAGTTTCAATAAAATTAAGCACCAGGCGATGTATAGCCCACTATGTGAGAGGTGTCCTGACCTGTCCCGGTTTTATATGTGTGCCAGGAGACCTGCTGGTAGTTTTGGGGATGATTGGTACAATGGGTGGAGTTTGAATGTGAGGAATGAGAGCTGAAAATACACACAGAAATGCCATTTATTTACCCTCCCCAGTGAGAGGGTGTGCCCGGATAGAGATTTCTGCTTCATCACGCTGTCTTTGTTTATAAGTTTTGTTTTGTTTTTTTTTAAATCAAAACCACAAGAAAACCTGTTCCACCATAACAGACAGAGAAAAACCACTGAACTGAGTTTTGTAAAGGGCGCTGGAAAACTACTGGGGTGGTGGTGCCTGGGCATGGCCAACTTTCATCCCCGCCGGGCTGGCTTCTTCCTCCTTCCTTCATCCCCTAAGCTGAACCTCCTGAGAACAGAAACCAGCCCAAAATTCTTTCAGTTTTTAGCACTTTTAATCACAATCCCTTTTTCTTTTCAGGTGGGATACCATAAGATGGGGAGAGTTGTCATTTACATGTATTTTTATAAGGAACTGTAAATCTGGTCATCTTTCCAGTTTCCTGCCCAAGTGGGTTTGCAAAAGCCCAGCGTCACTGAAGGCCTGGGTCAGGCAGGTAACCAGTGGCCAGTACTAGCAATTCTCAGGGGAAAGGATAAAAAGAAGCCAAGTTAGGAAAAACACCTTTTCCAAGTGTGGCTTTGTATTTCGGGTTTTGTTACTATAGAAATATTTAAAGTAATTTCCTTACCTAGCATCACTACGTGAATAAAAGTTCCTGGCTTTAACCTCTGGCATTTCACACGTTTCCATTAGCTTTTACAATTTATGTTTTCTGCCACCAATCGTCAGTACGAAGAAACTTTGTATAAATAAATGATGGGCAGAGTCGGGGGCCAAAGGGCTCGTTGGCTTTGAGGGGCTCGGATTCCTCAGCGCCATTTTCCAGGGTACAAAGCTCCTCGGTTCAGATGGTCGCACTCACACCCATATTCATCTTCCCGAGGAAAGCTTTTTTGTTGAGAAATGGGCATGAGAACAAGATGCTGCGAATAAACTAGGGTGGGAAGTGACAGTGCTCATAAGTTGAGTACTTCATTAGTACCCAAGTGAGGAAGGGCAGCAGAAAACAAGGTTAAATGCATTCCTCTGCGGCTCCTGTTCAGGCTGTCATTTCAGAGAGCTCTTTTCAACTTTTCCACCGCTGGCACCGCTCATTCATTATTTCCAACAGCAATTCTCTTTCCCCCTCGACAGGGCAATTAGCATTTTAATTATATATTCACATCAGGTATCTTTTTCAATTCCTTGTTGATTTCTTTTTTGGAATGCTTTTCTTCCGTGGATATGCAAAAACTCAGATAAAAGACATCCAATATTCTGGGGCTCTGGCATGTTTTGGACAAATCCTCTACCATAGACCTACTTATCTTCCTTGCCCAAACCCAAGAACCTAGCAACAACAAAGCCGTAACAAACAGGCGGATTTCAGCAGTTCTCAGCCCCCTTAGCCAGACTGCTGCTGCCTTGATTAACTTTGTGCAGAGTGTTTGTGACAGCAAGGAGGAGGTTCTCCAGCACCCACCAGGCGCTTTGTCACAGCTCGAGAGAGGATGTGCCCAGGCTCCAGGGGCAAATACCTTCCAGCTGCCCTCCCGGCTCTTCTCTGTGGCTGGATTTTCAGCTCGAGGGCCCCACTGGGGCGCTCAGCCTGAAAGGGAGGACAGGAGTTTGGGAGAACATTTAAAACTGATGCACACCTACATCGAGCATTAAACACGCACCGCATTGTAGCAGTATTTTAAAGACTCCTAAGCAATGCAAAATATTGCTCCCTAGTTCTGCTCTGATGCCCGCCTTGATTATCCCAGCTCCAGATACTAATTCTTCCAAGTGGAAAGCTTTGTTTGGCACTTTGAACTCAATATGGGTGTCTGGTCCTCCTGCTCAAAATGTTAAGTACCATGAATTCATGAGTAAAACCTATACCACTGTCAGCATAGCAGCGTGACTCCTCATCTAATGTAATCTTATCCTTAGCATTAACACCATTATCCTGATTCCAAGCCAAAAAAAAAAAAAGAAAGGGCAAAGAAAGCAAATTACATTTGGCCAGCAAACTGATATGGCATGATCATTATAATGCACTCTACCTTTGGTAGAGTATGTATTTATCCCATATGAAGGGACAAATGGTCCATGCATCAGGTGGCTCACAGAGTTATGAAACCACATCAGAAAATTAATGGAATGTATTGCATCATCTTCATTCACTTTGTGAGTTAACATTACTTTTTTCAAGCTAACATGAAGCATTTTGAACTGATGTTAGATATAGATTAGAACTCTCAGATGTATAAAGGATGATGGACCTGAGCAAAAATGAGGATTTGAATTTCATCTGCTCAGAAATTTACAGCGATTTATCCCTGAGTTTTCATTTTGTTCTGTTATGAATATTGAAACTACTAACGTAGATAGGATCTATTCCTGGATTTTGTAAAAAACTGTTTCGCAAAAGAATTTAACCTTCTCTTGGCCTCTAAAGAAAATAATATCACAAGAGAAATTGTTGAAGGCTTTTCCTGAGACAGACTGTTTAAGGACTAGTGAAAGTAAAATAGTAACTTATTTCTAATTATATCAACTAAGTGAAATAACCATATGGCTTTGAGTTCATTCCTGTCCTGGTCCAAGCCATCGGTCATCTGACTTACATTTCACTGTGTCTATCTCCTGACACTAGGTATTCATGATGGGCTTCCATGGGCCTCCTACAAGTATCATGGGAAGTGTCTGAGCTAATGATGGCCTGGATGCCCCACCTGGGCATCAGCCTTTCCTGTGACTTTAGCCAGAGTTCAATGCACCTGTGGTGTCCCTGGGAAATGAGTGGCTATGTTTTCCAGAAAGCCAGCTTTCAAATGTGTGGTCTCCTGAAATACTGTGTCTTTGCTATCCTGAACATCTGGGTGAAAAAACAAGCTGTTTTAAAGAACTGTTCCTCCTCGTGAATCCCAGTCTTTGCTTTTGCTCTTTTGTCTGCTTTCTGATAGTCTGTCACCACCATCAGAGAGGATATAACCATCACTTGATGGACCTGGCTGGCAAGTATTGCGGGATTGTTCATTTCACCATTGTCAGTTCCCAGCCATGTTGTCTCATGACAAGAGAAGATAGGGGTGGGGCAGGAGATTATAAAGTATTTTGAAAGCTAAATGCCAAAACACTACAGCCTGTGTGCTCCTTGTCTCCTGACGTCTCCACAGTACCACCCAAAGCTCCAGTGTCTCAGTGCATCTACGGTTTCTACTCCTGATCCTCCCATGCATTGCTTCTTTCTGAATGGGTTTCCTGGTCTTTGATTGCACCATGTCCTAAGGTCAAATCAAACCGCCTACAGGTGGAAAGTTATTTTGGACTTTTGCTCCATTCAGCTCTCGGTATTTGCTGAGACTGCAGACAGAACTCCTGGTCAACATCAGTTGGGGTAGGTACCACGCTGTGCAGGCAGAGCCACATGCCGAGGTGCTCCTGAAATTTCAGGCTATTCCAAAAGTTACTCCACCTGGTAACACTGGGGCACGTCACTGAGATTGCTTGGCCAGGACCAAGACATGAAGAAGTGTCACCACCCCAAGGAGAACTGTCTGCTCACCTCCAGTGGGTGCCTTGTCTCACTGACACCTTTAGCCCGTGCCTGGTTCCACGGACTTTTTCTCCATATTATGCATTTTCTCAAAAAACCAAAACTCATCCCCTAAGTGCTAGAAGGGCTCCGTGACCCACGGCTCTGGAGCTAGTTGGCAACTCAAACACGCAGCCCAAATAGCTCTGAGTTAAACCTAAAGCACTGCAGGGAAATTAGAAATTGTTCTGTCTTCCTTTCCTTTCCCTCCTCTTCTATAGCATCTTTGAGCACCCTCTCACGTATCAGTAACATGAACACCTGATGGAGGTGAGAAGTAATTGATCAGAGCTGCAGCTCATGTTTTACACATGAAAACGGGCAAACGAGGTTAATTAAATGGGAAACGTTAACATTTATTTGGGTTTTGTTTAGCTATAATTTCACCAGGGTTGAGTTTTATAGATAGGTATGGTTTCCATCAGGAAGGTAAATGCGATGATGTGCCCGGGCTGAAAAGTTTTACACAGAGCGTTCCTGAAGTTAATGAAGTGAGCAGTGCTCAACGTCACAGCTGCTAACAGCATCCGATATTAGCATGGAAGGGATGGGATGTTTACATTAAGAAATAGAATTGCTTGCTGAGAAAAAGATATTGTTATCATAAGTCATAGGTTAGTCATTTAAGGCATCGAACTAAAGCTCTTCTAATTAAGCTAAATTAGCCCTTCATTTTAAATACAGAAATATTTTTTCTGGGAGAAAAATAGGTCCAACTGATTCTTCATTTACACGGGTGGCGACATTCTCCAGGAGTCATCAGCCAGCTCTGCTTCAAAGCATGAGCTCAAAATAAGGCCAGAACATATGGATTTCTTTACCCTCTGGTTTCTGAATCTTCAGGCAATGTCTGAGTGAAGTGTCCAGTTTCTGCCATCTTCTGGAGCACTGAAGACTAAAACTTGATTAAATACTGGGATTTTTGTGGAGGCTCGTGATATCCTGCAGCTTGAGTATTAGGAAAGAAAAAAAAAAAGTCTAATCTCTAAACTATAAGGGGTAAAAAGATGAGAAAGCCTTGACCACCGCCTTAAGATTTGGCAGAGGGCTAAGGAAGGAAATAATAGGTCCTATCCCAGGGGTGGCTAGGAAAGCCATGGATGTGAGCTGGGATGTAACCCGAGGGTAAGGCCTACAGGAGAGCTTTGTATGTTTTTCTAGGCACGCTGAGAGGAAGAGCCTTGGCTCTGCCCTTCTGGCCCACGGCCGTGCTGCCCACCCCACCTGGGGCTCCGTGGGAGAGGAAAGGTGGAGAAGCAGAGCTGCCAAGCTCGCTTCCCTCCCGTGCTGGAGTCCACCCAAAAAATGCAGGGCCAAAGCTTGACAGAGAAACTTAGCGCTGCTAACAAACAGACCTGCACAGAGTCAGGCAGGCAGAGTTTTCTCAGACATTTAGAAAGCTGGGCTTTAATCTGTGTCTTGCTATTAAAGGTATGGAGTAGCTTCTTGTGATCTGGTAGGGTTGCAATGCATTTATGAAACAGTTGAAATAAGCTATGTTCCAATGTAGAAAAAAAGTCTCAAAGTGGTGAGAATATGTGATTGTATCTATTTTATGGAGAACAGTCTTAAAAAAAAAAACACAGCCCTTCAGTTTTTAATTAGGTGTTCTTTGAGTTCAGTTTTAGGACACGCATTATGCAGACAAGAAAATAGGACTTTCAGATGAAGTGGGATTTTAAGAAGTGTATTATTACCTGATTTGCATTTAACCTAGCGGAATGCACATTGAGATATTCCAGAGAGAGCCACTGCTTTCTCTTCTGCATCCCAGACAAACATATTTGAAAAATCAGGCCCTACATGCCCTTTAGCCCTTGGCTAAAATGTAATGGGGGGGGAGCTCTCAAAGGGTAAGAACTGCGTCAGAACAAATCACTTAATAAAGCTTAAATGCAGTTTTACATGGTAAGTAAATTTTGCTGTTACAAGGGGAAAAAACTTCACATTTTTCAGCATTTTGTTGGTCATTTGTATGGCAAAGTTGAGTCAACATTTGGCAGCGGCTGCTCCTGGCTCGTTGGATCGTGGAGCTCTGAGCGCGAGCACCCGGAGTCACATCCTCAGGGATGGACTATGGCCCTGCTGCGCCTGGCACCGAGCACTGTCTCCTCACAGTGGGATTAAATTAACAGCTTCTTTGAGAGAAGCATCACACGTACAAGGTCTGCTTAAGTAAACCACAGGCTGAGATGTGTAAAAGAAATTCTTGATTGCCTGGACTGTGACCTGTCAGCAGAAAATTATTTTGCTAATGCTTGCCTTCATCATCTTTTACCTGGGGCAGGGGGATTCCTGGCATCTCCCTTGCAAAAGCATCCTTCACCAAGAAGCATCCCTTCTCCTGAGGGGTGTTTGCTGATGCATCTCCTCCATCCTTCCATTTTCAGTTTTCTTCCATCACCTCTCGCTGTGCTTGTCTGAATGCTCGTTAAAAGTACAGACTTCTTTTCCATGCAGTGAAACGAACAGATATACAACAAAGTTTAATTGAGTAATTAATATATAATCTTCTGTCTCTTTTATGACAGACCCTTTGACTTCAGGAGAAATGAGTGTTCACCTTCCTTACCTCTGCCAAAGGTAGCTCAGCCTGGCACCTCTGCTCTCCCTGGCTGGGTACCAGCCAGTCT
>JAOXNO010000002.1:10316646-10332249 GCA_028565335.1 Limnodromus scolopaceus | reverse complement strand
ATACCTTATCACTCAGTGTATCTCCAGTGGGTCTCTCAAACGCATTACAGTGCCCAGTGCTGCCCTTGGCAGCCCCTGCCTCTGTTTCCATTAGCAAATTGTGCAGCACAACAGGAGCAGATCTGGAGAGAGAACAGCAGGTGCCAAGAACCCAGCACAAGCCCCCGGCTCCTTTCAGGGTCCTCACTCCAGAGCAGCTCTGGTCCCATGGCTATTAACCCATCGGCAGCTGGGATGCACTCAGAGCTCCATCTTCCATGTCATTGCTATCCCAAAGGTACGTAGTGGATACAACTGAAGTATGGGGAGTGAGGATGACTAGATTTGCACTCCTAATTTCACAGAATCATAGAATGGTTAAACTGAAGTATTAAGAATGATTTAAACTGAAGTAAAATGCTAGAATAGATAACCCCTCTCTTTCACAGAAACAAACATTTTTTCCTGAATTTCTTTCTCCTGTGACTTCTTTTGCCTTGCTTTTCTCCTCCCATTTTCATTCTGCTGCCCACCTCTGCTATTTGGCATGACACCATCATACTGCACCCAAAGCAGTTTCCTGGCTCCCTCATTCAGCCTGCCCTTCCGCATGGGACACATCCCACTTTTTTTTTCTTCTTGATCAAACTCCACTTTACAGCTAGCAGGTGGACATTGCCAGAAGATGCCAGAATGGCAGTTCAGATGCTTAATGCTTTTATATATTGCCTGCAATCTGCATAATCTCAAACCATTACTAGGGTGAAGGAATCACTGGTTTTCTAAGGTACTCCCTGTTCAAGGGTGGAAACAGACAATGTTGACTGGTTTGAGTTGTGAAACTAAAACCTGTAAGTTGTAGCTCATCAGTTTTTAATGGGGGAGCTGTCATTTAGGACTAAAGTGGAAGAGGATTGCTGCTGCTTGGTCCTTGCCAGAAGGGGAGACAGTTTGGTATCTGCAGGACAGATACCTACCATCAGCAAACTCCTAGCTCTCCTGGGTCAACCACCCCATGCCTGGTCAGTCAAAAGGTCAAGGGGGTAGTCTGGCCCCACGGAATTAGGAATCACCAGTTGCACTCCTGCAGCCTAACTGCTGTTCCCTGTGGGAATAGAGATTACTCTTATCCCAAGGGTTTAGCAGAACTTCTGTATCTGAACTTTTCACATGCTTTCAGGAGGACATTTTGCGTCAGTCATAGCTGCTGTTCTCCTCTTTTGTTAGGCTATTCTCTCAGGATTTATATGGTGTGTAGAAGTTTTGTTTCACATCACAATGTGTTTACGTGCAGGTCAGGAAATTCATCAGCCGACTGTCTGAACAATTGAAACAATTTTGGCCAGCCTCGCTGCGCTTTGATTCTGGGTTTGGGTTTGTCATGACTCATCTAGCTCATGTTGCTATCGACACTCTTGACCACAGCTCCCTCACAAGGGGCAACGCATCTGGGCTTACCAAAGAGCTACCAAGTATTGTCCTCATGTTCTGTACAAATGGTTGCTGTTTGTTACCACCCATTGAAAGCATCTTCTCTAATGATCAACTTTGCCTCCATCTAGGGAGTTGTTCTCCTCCTTCACATGTCCCTTAATCCCCTGACTTGAAACAACCCAGTTTGTCAAATTAGTCTGGAGGACAGAAGACGCCTTGTCTGAATCTGGCTTAATCCGTGCACAGTTTGGGTCACGCGGCCTTTATCAACAACCACTTGGTTGTTGTCAAAATCAGCACAAAGCAGAGAAGGAGGGTCAGGCTCTCTGCTGGCACCAGGCTTTGCTGGAATTGCTGCTGCCCTTGGCCGCCCGCAGAGCTGCCGGGGCTGGGGCCAGGGCTGCCTGGTGCATGGGCATCGGCCAGGTGTGAGGGCAAGCGCTGAGATACCGCTCCTTCACACCCGGCACGTCCCAGAGCTCTGACCCTGGCCAGGTGCTCGCTGCAGCCTGGCTGCATTTCTGCTCGAGTCCTCGGGCATGACGCTTCTCTACATTCATAAGAACACAGGGAGCCAGAGTCTTGCCAGCAGGGCCTGCTGATGGGACAAGAGGCAACGGGCAAAAGTTGATCAATGTATCCATCTGAACACAAGAAAACACTAATTTTTTTTCTCCTGTGAGGATGGTCAAATGCTGGCACAGATTTCCTAGACAGGTTGTGGAGTCTCCATCCGTGGAGGTGTCCAAAACCCAACTGAACATGGTCCTGGGCAACCTGCTCTCGTTGACTTTAAAGGGGTTGGACTAGATGATCTCAAGAGGTACCTTTTAAACTAAACAATTCTGTAATTATATATAAAGTATTATACAATAATATTAAGCATTATATAAAAGCAGATATTGCTGAAAGCCTCTCATTAAATAGGTAAAACCATCAACTCTAAATGTTTGCAGTATTTATGACTCTTCTGTCCTGCACATCACCAAAGAAACGAACGTACCTTTTTTACAACCCCTGTAGTGGCCACGATGGTCTCTGCTCCTTCTACAGTCTTGTTTGCCACTGTGTTCACGCTGGCTACTACTGCTTCTCCCACCACATTGGCCTGCTCTTTGGTCTTCTCAGCAACTGGGATTTCAACAAAAGCAGAAAGTCAATGAGGTGGGCACTGCCAAAAGGCTGCCAAATTCACTGGAACGGGTTGCAAATGAGTGCACCAAAGTAAGAGAAGAAACCAGCCCTGGTACAGTCCTTATTTGGATTTTTTTTATATGAGATCATGTCTGATTTTAGATCATGTACGTGAGGGTTTTGTCTGACTCAAAATGCTGCTCAGAGAGCAGCACTGCAGCCTGTCGGTCTTTGTGAGCAACTGGAGAGTGAAAAATTCACTTTAAGCTGCTAAGAGGCAGTTACGCAAATAAGGTATTTGGCATTGCAGGCTGCGTATGACCTCTCCCCAGGCACCTTCTGTTTGATTTAATACACCTGGGTAGAAAAAAAAAAAAAGCAATTCAGTCATGAAATTCTCCAGGAAAAGGATCCATTAATCTCTCTTCAAGGCAGTCCAGACAGCTGCCCTGTCTTGCGGCTTGGGATACGTGGAAGGATCCCTTAGGGTCCCCAACACTGTGACCGCCTGACAGGAGTCTCCCAAAGGCCACAGTTTTGGCCCAATAGGACCTGATGGAAGTAAATCCTCTCTGCATGCTGGGCAGCACTCTTAGCATCATGAAATGTCTAAATTGCTGTGAATTATCCAAGTCTGCCAAGTAACATTTGTTAGATTTTTTTGACCTGTTCTACTGATTCAATATTTGCTCCCATCCACATGGACTGCAAATGCCAGACCCTGACCCATCACTCCTGGCAAGCATTTTCCATTCATCAAATGGAAGGTCACACAGATCAGTGGTAGTCCCCAGAGACCTTCCATTTGTCAGGAATGATGGCCTTATCAAGAGATCCAGCAACACATAACAGACTTCTACATCCCTCTCAGGGCTGCGCTCTTACCTGAGGTCACACTTTGCACTACACCTTCCTTGGTTTTGGTACCTGTGAAAGGAAAAACACGGTCCATCAGTGCTACCTGGCAAAGAACCCCCTGGTTTCTGGATATGGGCAGCTTCCTGTTCTTACTGGATGCGGTGGGGACCCATGGTGCCAGCACCTCCTGCTAAGACACAAGCCATTTGTAGCACTGGCAGAAGGGACCGGCTTCCTTCCCCAATACAGTCAATGAGTCCCTTTTTGTTGGGGGTTGCAGAACTTCAACCGCAATTTGTCTGGAGATGTCTAGATCTGAAAAATCTTGATTATACCATGCCGAAGTATGAAAAACCGCCCCCGGAATATTTCCAAAATGAAAAGAACAGTCAAGTGAAGATAAAGCAATGTTAACCGAATTGTGAAAATGAATGTCACCTGGCAAAATCTCACCTATTTCAGTCTTTCAAGACAAGGAGTCACATCTGTTACTCTCCCCTGCCTTTAAATGACCACTTGGTTGCAGTGGTCATTTAAAGCTTCATTCTACACCTCTAGTAAAGATTCGAGGCTGGATTTGCAGAACCACTACCCACCTACTACACACCTAATTACTAGATTCCCATTTTGGTGCTTCAGCCTAGGTTGTAAGTGCCTACTTGCAGCAATATACAGAATGTAGATGTTTTTATCTCAAATTTTGAAAGTACACCATAGGTATGCTTACATTGTAATTTATCTTGCTGTTCTGAAGGCAGAAAAGCTAACAGGATGCGAGGGCATTCAGTTCACAACACAAGTAGCCCTTAAGGAATAATTAGCCTGTGTGGTTTTCCTCCAAGCTTGAAGTGACCTGTTACACATCCCTTCGATTTGTATACTGCAACACGTATGTTAAATTATATGGTAGATGGGCAACCTCCCCTCTCCCCCAAAACTAGATGCTTTTTCACATTCCAAAAATAAAGGATCAAATTTATCTCTGTTGGAAGTTAAATATACACGTGCCGAAAGGTTCCACTGGTCCCACCTTACTGTATTTTGTAAATCATCTGCACCTATGCAGGCTCTTTTCAAGTTTCCCATACTGATACCACAAAAGGATTTTTATGGCCCACTGTCAGAATGATAGCCATAGAAAGCCAGGCAGATCTTTAACTCCAGAGGTACTGGAGCATCCATGGTGTGGTGGGAGAAGTCGGCTACAAACCATGTCACGTTCTCATTAGCAGCCTGAAAAACAAAACAGGTGCAGCGCCCTGATAACAACAGATCCAGCCTCGCTCTGTTCTGCCTGATGCATGTGATGTATTATCAAATGTAATTCCCAATTGTTGATTTATTTTAGGGGTTGTACTGGTTGCCTGGGGCAGAACAAAGCTGTTCTATTACAACATGCCCTCAACATTTCACTCCACCCTCCCAAACTGCGTTAAAACTGAAGAGATGAAATCTTCGTACTTTACACGTGCTACTGCTGTAAACTGCAATTCCTGATGATGCATGGGACACACGTGCGCCGCTGTAAACTGGATTTAATAACGGTGCCCATGACACACAAACGTGTACAGAAGCAGAGCAGTGAGCAGATGCAGGTCTCCAGCCATGAACGAGAGCTCCTGACGGGGCCAAAGGCACACAGCTGGGTTCAGCCCCCGTCCTGCTTCACTCCCCCTCCCACTGCCATTCCAATACAAGACTGCCACAATATTGATGTCACACACAAGATCTCCTCACATTAGATGCAGATGTTCAAGTGTAACCCTTCTTGGCTATTTTTTGGGCAAAGAGCTGTTATTAGGTAAGCAAAGTATATAATTTGCTGTACTAGCCTTGCATATGTTTCAGTCTTGCAGTAAACACAGACAGTGACACAAGAGCTGTACTTCTGTATATTTTTTTCACCAGACTTTTTGTTTAAGATGGCTATCTGGGCTCAAATCTTTTGCAAGGGGAGGGGAGTGGGTGAGTGCCATATTTTCTGCTGGAAAATAATTGCAGAAAGGAAGGATGGAGGCAGAAGAAAGTTACCCAAACCCATCTCAGGACAGAAGCGATGGCAGTGGGAAGTGCCACCGTGGGGAGAGCTTGCCTCCTCTCCCTAACCAGGTCTCCTGACCACACCCCATGACTCAGGCTCAGCATCCATCAAGCACCACATCAAATCTGACCTTCCGCTGCGCGCCCTTGCCAGCAACTCGCATCTGTTGAATCAGAAAGCAATCACCTGATGCTCAATCTCATTTCACTCATTAGTCTTTGCCTGCGGCTTGTGTACACAGAATTAAAAGTTCATGCATCCTGCCTTTTCTGAGTGCTGTGAGTCATCTGTAACAGCTGAAGCATCACAAGGGTGCACCCAAGGTGGTGGAGCGCTGTGCGGCGGGAGAAGAGTTGTGGCAGAAAAGGATATTATGATGCGCTATAAATCCTGCAGGATTTGGTGCTGGAGTCACTTTAAGTGACACTTGGTGCATTGGGGCTTTCTTCGACACGCGTGGTTGAAAGCTGCTCTGGAAAACTAGAAGGGCGTTCTTTGTTGAGGCTTCCTGAATTATAGCATTAAACAGCATTAATGACTTTATATTCAATACTCTGATGCAGCTTTGCATTAACTTCATTAATTAACTTCAGCATCACTTATCCCCCTATTTAAACGAAATAAAAAAGGCAGCCTGCTGAATCAACTTCTGGATACGTTAACCGTCAAGAGCCCTCAGCTGCTTCAGCATACCCAGAGGCTGTTACAATTTGAAGGTGGCCTATGCTACAGGATTCTTCTCTCTTTTTGTGCACCCTCTTCTCTACCCTCCATGTTCAGCAACCCATGCCGCGGGGCAGGAGCACCCCAGGCTCATGACTCCCCCAGCGATGGCAGCATCTGTAACCAGCCCAGCTGTGGCCCGCATTGCAGTGCTAGCACAGGGGGAGGCACCTCGGGCACGGATTGTGGGAACCGAACCTGCGTGGCTCAGACAGAAGGGATGAGGTGGCTGCAGAGCCCCGATGACGCCGTCCGCTCCAGGCGGATGCTTCTGCATGAGCATTTTTTTCTCCTGGGGCGGCAATGAGTGACTCACCAGATGTGGTGGGTTGTGCCCAGATGTCTGGAATCATCCTTGGAGAGTCAGTGATGAGTTAACACAAACCTGAATCAAAGCCAGGGATCTGCTTAATCCATCCTAGGCTTTGGGGTACCACCAACACCACCAATTTCATGACTTTCTGAAAGACCCTCAAGCTGTTATGCAAGTATTATTTTCTCTTAGCATCCAAAAAATCAGGTTGCATCACATAACGTTCCAGCCCAAACTGCTGGGATAGGGCTCTGCAAAGGAAGGAACAGTTCAGGTCTCTGATTAACCCTTCATGTGTCAGACTAAGGAAAGGTGGCATGGACAACATACTAATCCTTCCAGTTTTAATCAATATACCTGGCCTTCACCTTCTCTATTTAAAAATCAATTTTCTGAATTAACCAGCATCTGGCCTTTATTTTCCTGCCAGTGAAAGACTGGATATTTCCCAAAGGGCTGAGCATTCCCCAGCGTGCAACAGGAACTGAATCACCCCCAAAGCAAAGCACTACCCAGTGCATGACAGGGCAGGAATTGGCAGTATACAAAAAAGCCCAACAAACCAAAACGAAAAAGGAAAAGGAGAAAGAACTTCATCTTCACCTTGATCCTTATTTGATCCTCATTCAGAGACCTAGGTTTTTAGAAGGCTTTTAGAAAACTTTATTGAAAAGGTTAGAGTCTCATGAGCAGACTCTGTACCTCATGGCTGCGCAGAAATGAAAACCAGGTCACAGTATGGAGATGTACAGCATGACTGAACGGGGATGTGAGGAATTATGTATAAAAATTTGGAATAATCCTTTCTAACATCACTCAAATCAGGAAGCAGCCAGAGCAGTGAGGATGCCACAACTTGTTACTTAGATGTGACGTTTCACAGGCTGGTGTTTCAATTACTGTCGTTAGTTTAATTATTTACAGGGATGCTGTTTACCTTTTTTCTTGCGAGTCAGCTTCAAATTGAAATGTGAACTGTTACATACGTTCATTCGCAGCATGCCAATAGTTGACTGTTTAAAATTTCAGGATGAAGACATTACCAGATCTGCAGCACATAAAGTTTGTATTTAATTTGTAATTTACAAATATATATCAGGAGCTATATAACTGTTCTAAATATAGTAGCTACATACAGCTGCGGATGTTGCAGCATGACAGCAGGAAGAATCTGCATGTAAACTTTCCTACTAAAAAAACCAACCATCGCTCCTACATCTGGCAAACATAAAAAGCTGTGTGAGGTGCAGTAATCAGGACCGAAGTAATCAGTCTTGGGAAACTTCATAGATTTTATAGTATCTGGAGTATCTGACCATCCAGCCATATAATTATATGTGCTAGGTAGTGGAGATACCGGGTTTCAAGGGTGACCTTGAAAGGGAGGTTTCTGTAACAGCACGTTAGCTGAGAGAGGTCTCTAGCAGGAGAGCAGGCGTGCTGTTTTCCAGATCGTATCCCGTGGGCAAAATGAATTTGGGTGTCCCTTGTAAAGCAAGATTAATGCCTACATGGGGAATGAATCAGATCGGTGAACAGGAGAAGGATTACAGGTTAAAACAGTATGTTTGTGGGGGAAACAGATGCATCCTGCAATCCCCACTTAGTAACACTGCTGGCTCCTCTCAGGGACCTCAGTGTGTCTCTCACAGCGTGGAGGTGAGGTGGAGATCAGCAGTGCTCAGAGAAGGACTGACTCACCCTGCAAACAATCAGTGAACAGTAATAACAAAAACCTTCCACTTGGGCTTAAGCTCTTTTGCATTGTTTTAGTTCTGCCTCCCCCAGAGTAGTGGCTGTTTCTATGTCTAATTTGCAGTTGGGGAAACTGAGGCACGGGGAGGATGAGGCACCCCAGGCATACACGGCCACTCTGTGACAGAGCTGAGGATGTTATCCAGACCTCCTGCCATTCACTCCTAAGCTTTAGCCACAATATCATCTCCCCAGACTTTCTCAGAAACAAACTACATGACAGCTCATGCTCAAATGCAGACTGAAAACAGTTCTCTCTTACCTACGTACATCACCCCTTCTTTAGTCTTCTCTGCAGCCTCCGTCACTCCCTGCTTGGTCTTTTCTGCAGCAGCCACCACACCTTCTTTGGCAATGGAGAAACCTTTCTTAAAGACATCCATTCTTGTTGCTTGCTAGGGTATGACCTGGACAATCTGAGCGAGGGACAGCAGCAAAAGGCACCTGCAGCCCGGGACTGCACTATGCAGCCTTACCCTCGGTGGACACTCGCTTTCCCTGCCAGTCTCTGCCTTCGCTCTTACTGCTCTGCTGGATGAAGGCAGTGTGAGGCAAACCTCACAGCCTTCGCCGGCTCTTATTGATGAAGTGCGCTGCAGTGTAGCCAATGCCTGTGAACAGCTGATACTGAAATATTAATGATATGGATCTGCTTGGGAAGATTTAAGAAGGGAGGGGGAGAGGAGGAGGAGGACGACGACATCAGTAGGTAAGGGACTGTTTGGAAAATTTCCAGGCAGATGAAGCTTTTAAAATAAGCTGCAATGCTCTCACTCAAGGATGCTCTCATGTGAAGAGGGAGACTTTTTATCTGAAGAGCTGAGTTCCTGAAAGGGCATCTCCCCGAGGCTGCAGCGGGAGGCAAACACAGGCTCTCTTGGGTTCCCAGGGGCTGGAGAGCATGGCAAGCTGGTAGCGTTTGCAGCAAACAAACAGGGTCAGGTTTCTTGGTCTGGCAGTTACCAGAA
Organism: Limnodromus scolopaceus; assembly: GCA_028565335.1. Classification (NCBI taxonomy): domain Eukaryota; kingdom Metazoa; phylum Chordata; class Aves; order Charadriiformes; family Scolopacidae; genus Limnodromus; species Limnodromus scolopaceus. The sequence goes on along the minus strand of JAOXNO010000002.1, from coordinate 10,323,044 downwards.
CCCATCCTGCACAAAACCCCAACGAGAACATTATTTCTAGTAAATACTGAGAGAAAAGGGGAACCAGCTAGAGCTTGGTTCAAGTGAAGGGAGCTGGAAGCCTCACTTGCCATGTTTGTCAAGTCTGAAGTTGGCCCCTCAAGGCATTAGGTATAAATTACAGTTTTTGCTCAGCTGCACATCCATTACAATAGTTCATTTCTGAAAAATCAGACGCCTGTTGGGGGAAATCCTGTTTCCTATTTGTTTCTCTGAGTTGCTGTAGACAGAGCTCTGCCGCTGCAGAGAAAGACGACGTTTCACACCGACGCCATTGCACACGTCAGAGGTCTCACCGAGAGCACAGCGGAACCAGAGAATCATCCAGCTGGATACTGACACGGGGGAAATCCTACAGTTTGCTGAGAGAATCCTCCCAGCCTCAAGGCTTCGCTAGGAAAAAATACCAAAAGGTATCCTTGTTAATCACAGTTGGATATCCTAATGTGCTTAAAGTTAAACTCAAAATAATTGTTTTCTGAAGTAGATTCTGAGTGGCCCAAATCAGCTATCGTCCCACTAGCACGAATTGAAATTCAGTGCAAGCACCTGTGAAAGCAATTGCTGGTGCAACAAAGTGATTATCTATTTTTATTATTGTTCAATGGTGTCATATCTGAAACTACGGAAGCCACAGAGCGCTGGTCTCTGAGCACAAACCCTGACCAGCTTTGGCTGCTTTTCCTTGCCAGGCAAACAGAATATGAACTTCAGAGGTTTAACTGTGCCACGTGAGGGTAGCACACCATAGCATCATGAAGTGTAGTGGTCCATAAGAAATGCCGACACTAGTTGCCAGCCTGGAAGGGTCAGATGGGGAATGACTGCAGATAAAAGACAGAAGTCCAAAGAAAAAATGACATGTCTGTACGTACAAGCAGACATGTACACAAACATGGTTCTTACTGTGGAAGTAAGCTTATTTCTTTAATTTTGGGGGTCATTTTTTTACTCCATACTGAAACAGCTGAAAGACTGTTGATCTGGAAAATAACGTACAGATTTCTTAATCTTTTTCTTACAAATGGGCCCCCTTACTCATAAACGAAGAACAAATTTCCATTTGAATGTAGAGTAGCCAAATCTCTGACAGACTAATAAATGTATCAATTGTTAATTAAAAAAAGTGCAAGATTCAGGCCATCACGACATACCAATTATTATAAGAGCTCTCATTGTTCTAGACAGTTGCAGCAAGGAGTGAAAAAAGGTTTTTCTTACCATTTTTCAAAATTTCCTTTAGGTGGCTGATTGACTGCTATCCAAGATACACGGCTGGGGCTTGCTTCTGCTCCCTGTGTATTCTTAGACTGAAGATATTAACGTTTTATTGTATCATACGACCAGTGGTTTAAGCTAGCTGCTCTCGGAGCCGGTCGCAAGACTCCCATTGATTTCATTGGGCACAGAGCAGGATTCTTGTTTTTACTACATTCAGTAAAAAGTAAATTTCCCATCTTTGGGAATTGAAAGCCCAGTCCAAAAGGAAATGGGCCTGGGAGCAAAGAGCATTAAAGCAGAGCACGGTACTTCCCAGGGTTGGGAGTTTTGCTGGCATTTTCAGGAGAACGCCTGAGCCTGATAAGGCAGAGTGAGAAGTGTATTTTGATTTTGTTAAGCTCTTGTTCTGCACTGTGATTTGTACAATTGAATTCTACATATTTTGCATTGCTATAAAAGGTAATAAATACATGAAATATCAAGCCATCCTGGGATGTGAAACATGAGTCATCACCAGATTGAATTAGCCAGTACTCAAGTGGGATACTCCTTTCCTGCCTTTTCCTCTCCCGATGACCTTCAAAAAGAGCTCGCAAGAGGCATTTAAATGCTGCTGGATCACTCCCAAGGCAGCAGGCAGTTTGCACAGGCATTGTTTTACCTTGAAACCCTTTTAGGAATGCTCTGGACTCAGGACAACATCGTAGGTTATCTCTATAGGGTAAGCATCAATAACTGCTCCTGAACGTTTGCCACCCCATGGCAACTGTGGTATCCTATTTCTATTCTCAGCAGAGCATTCAATTCTGATTGTTGCCAATCCTGCCTTGGACAAACTTAACAACAGGAGTTAATGTAAGCAACTTTGGCTTTCAGACTTTGTGAGGATCTCAACTTCATGCCCAAGAAACCAGTATTTCCCTTATATTGGAAAACACAATCAGCAGCTAAAGAGAAGCTCCTCCAATGGCCAATTCAGAAAACCCAATTTCCCATCTCACCTGGCAGCAACCTCTTTTTCTCTGTTATCTACTTTGGGGCACTGGGGAGAAGTCAGTTAAGGTAGACATTAAGTTCCCCCCCCTTTTTTTTTTCTATTGCACTTCATCCATATCACTTTGTAAACAAATTTGTGTCTCACAAACATTTAGCTGATCTGTGTAATACCAAAAGAAATCCTTGTCTTGATTTGTGCAATGACAAACCATTCAACTGTTGATGATTCAAAGTGTGAATTCTGGCTGTTTAGGCTTGTTCACTGAGTTTCTTGCTGCATAGCACCATAGTTTCTAGAGAGTCTTGAAAGGTGCAGTCCCTACACACCTAAACCTCTTCGGGTGTTGGTGGCTAATACCTGGCAGCAAACCTGTGCGACACCTGCCAGTAATTCTGGAATATGGGCAGGGCAAGACAAGCCCAACTCAAGTCTACCTATTCCCAAAGCACAGAAGAAAGGGAAAGAAAACAATGCGAAGCAGAAATCAATATTCCCTGACCTCTGCTGTCTGACTTTTCTCTGTGTCTGCAGCAGACTAAAGCAGGATTTTACTTAATTTGTGTCTCTTCCCTCTTTAATTTTCCCAATTGCAGCAAAACCTTAACCTCATCCTTTTTAATGGTCAACTTACGCTGGAGACTATCAGCTGACAAAGGCCTCTTGCTGGATGAAAGGAGTGAGATTTGGTCATATTCTATTAAAGTATTTAAATGGTGCATGACGTTTGAAAGAGAGGTAAGGAAAAGACAGACAGGCTGTTTTTGTGGCTGGTAAAGATCCTCTAGTTCAGGAAGTTTTTGTGTGGAGAACAATATTAACGTTAACAGGATCAAACCTTGCGCTATATAAACAGAAATCCTCCCTCTCTCCATTTATGAAAACTTCAAAATGCCGAAAGGAGAACTGTCTCAGACTGTTCATTTTCATGCCCTAACAAAAACAAGCAGTTCTGTCTGACATCCTCTTGGCAAACAGTTTAGGACTTGAATCCCCGCATGTACGTTTGCATAGTTAATGAGTAATTTCCTCTGCCAGGGAACGAATAGCGTGAAGGCTGAGGGACGAGCCATTTTTAAGGCACACGTACAGCCAGCGGTGCTGCCAGCACAGCACTCGGCAGTCTTTCATGACTGATCCCTGCCATTGAATACCAGTGATAGCTTTTGAACAAACTAATAACATTTCACTCCTCGGAATGAGAGACCACTGAAAGGAGCCCTTCCAAGCCCAGCAGCCCCCCCTCTGACACTCCTCTCCCCGTGCTCCCCTGCCCCGGAGCTGCTGCCCAGGCACGTGTGCGCATCGGCAGCGGGCAGGGAATGAGACAGCGTTTTCTGAAAACCAATGCCTAATGAGAAGTTATTCCCTCACGGTGCAGCCATCAACACAACTGTCCTATTCATCTGCCCAGGCATAAAATCCTTTCGGTTATTCAGTCTGCTCCAAAGATTTGGAGCTGAGATATGTGAATATAACAATTCCAGCTTTTCTTGGCTTTTACAACATTTTTCCAAAGCTTTTTTTTTTTTTTTGTTTCTTTTAAATACACAGATTCTGAATTTAACTGTATAATTGAGAGCATTACGGAGTAGTCAGTGAATCTGGGAAGATACAAAAGAAACAAAAAAAAAATCTGAATCTATTAATTGAAAATTTAATTTCTAAAGGCTCTTTCTCCAGAGAGACACCGGCTGGAACAGCCAGCGCATTTGCTTTCCAAGTACGTAGAAGCCATTTATCAAGCATATTGTTTGGCACTGTTTACTGTGTGGTCACCCCCCTCCTACCCAGCTGTAGCTGCAGGGCTCTGACTCTAAACAAACTGAAAGGGGCCAAGATGAGATTTTACACTTTACACAGATTACCCAGAAGACCTGATTCTGGAATCGCAAGTGGGGCATTGAATTGTCAGGGCAGGCAACACTGGAGGGGGTTAAGAGCTGTGTTTAATGGAAATTGTTATAATTACAAGGCAAAACTAGTTTGAAGTATTTCTCAGAAATACTTGGGGGGAAAGTATTTTCATAAATAAGGGTACGGGGAAAAAAAGCCACTAATGACAAGGGACCACGAGTGGAGGAACAGTATCTGTCACCTGTCAAATTTAGTTGCCAAAACAAAGAGTGAGTGGGGTGGGCTTTTTGGCTAGCTGTTCTGAGAACTGCTAGAAATTTCTGAGAAGTATCTGGGCAGCTCCAAACATCTCCACACTGATATTATCATGTCACTTACTGACAGGGTTTCATGTATACTTTTGGAGTAACACCTATTTCCAAATAATTTTCCAAACTATATTTTAAATATGATTTATCTCACCCATTTTTTTCATTCCAGCAATGGTGCCCAGCTCCGTAACGTACACCAAGCCTAAAGCAGGCAACTGAAAAGTGAAAAGATATCTCTTGATGTTAGCTGGTGCAGAGTTGTCTCCCTCATCTAGAAGGTACCTCCTAGAAGAGATTGACCTCAGCAGGCACTGAGCAAATCATTACAGCAAATGACCTTGTACGTCTGTTTTCCCTGCTTCCATGAGGCAAAGTTGTGGTGCATCTTGTTCCTAAATAGATACACCCCTCATACCTGTTCCTCTACAGATGTTAAAGCAAGAAAACTTACAGCTCAGTCTGCCAATGAAAGTAATGTTATGAACCAACAATATAGCCTGAATGTGTTATTCAGACACCCGGAATCAGAACAGCTATTAGACAGAAACTTTAAGTAGTGCTTAGTAAGGAGGGTCCCTTGAATAATTCATGCCTTCCATGAGTTCGTGGCAGCACCCTATGCTACGCCCATCACAAGGAAAGAGACACCAGTCACCGCCACGCTCAATATTTTAATGTCTTTCATAACTGCTACTAAAAAGTCATGCTAAATTATTAACTGGCTGAGCAATCTGTGCCTCCTGATTGCTGCACCCATAGGCAGCTTCATTGAAAAGGCACAGAAAACGGGTTCTCGCACCTGAAGGAGCAGCAGATATTCCAAACCAGGAGGACAGCAGAGAAACATTGCCCCACCTCTTGGGAGGTATCACATCCACGAAGAATAAGGGCTTAATGGATGAGTTAAGACTAAGTGGAAGGGTATATATTGAAAGACAAGTCCAAAAGGTTTGGAAGTAAGTCACATGTGGGACAACTTCAATATCTCTAGCATAAAATCACATTTCTGCAAGCCACGATCACACAGCGGTTCAGATTACAAACCTGTTGTTTGTTTTGTCTCATGTTTGCTTCAGCTCCTTCCCGATAACGGGTCTTATTAAGTAAACAAACATAATGCTTAGGTCACATTCAGTTACTTGGAAGAAAGGCACATTTGTATGCAAAACATGGCACATAAAATATTCACACGTTAACACGTATTATAGCAGGATGCAAACAATTCTGAAATAAAAGCAGCAGGAAGGAATAGAGGGAAGTTGCTTATTTCTTTCAGTCTTCAGTCCAGAACTTGTGATTTCATCTCCCTGGAGAAGTGATGACAACAGCAAGAGCAGGTTTTGCCCTTAAAATTATCAAAATCTCTCTCTGCTTTGCCCCACGTGCCACTGTTGCTGCCCTAGGGCTTAATTGCTCTTACACAGTGGTGTCTGTCACAGGTCAGTAAGGGGTAATTCTGCAGTTTTCTAGGTTCTTCCATTAAGCATAAAGTAGGCCATCAGAAGGACAGGGGTCCAGATCCAACCAGTGATAAGGAGATGCATATCCACAGCCTTTAATAATAAAATCTCTCCAGGATTTTGGAAGCCTTTCCCTCTATTTTTCAGCTGCCATTGGAATGACTCCAAAAAAGCTTTACCTTTAATGCTCCACAGGGCATGCTGAACTTGGGGCTGCACATCTCATCATTCAAACTGAGACATGATCTAGCAGCTCTGCACCAGAATTCCCACCTCTTTGTCAGTGGAGCATCATTCTCCCTCATTATATTCTTAAAAATGCAAAGACACATACCCGTGCAAGACAGTGAGAAAAGAAATCATAGAATCAAAGAATCATCTGGGCTGGAAGGGACCTTCAAAGGTCATCTAGTCCGACCCCCCTGCAGTCAGCAGGGATACCCCCAACTAGACCAGGTTTCCCAGGGCCTTGTCAAGCCTCACCTTGAATGTCTCCAGGGAAGGGGCCTCAACCAC